>CM038227.1:92672985-93342985 GCA_021442155.1 Cymbidium sinense
GGTTGTGTAATGGTTAGTTGGGCAAGATTTTATGAAATGAGGTTTATGTCAAGATGGTGTGTTCATGTATGGAACCTTGAGAACAAACACATATGAATATTTCAATGATATTCTTAAAAATGCTCATGGGTTACTAGTTCAAGGGTTAATCATTGCTATATATTATAATTTAATTGCTCTATTTAATAAGTGCATATATGAAGTAAATCATTACATGTCAAGCAACAAAATTTTTTTTGTAGCTCAAGTAAGATCAACCCTCCATAAAGTAGAGAGAAATGCTCATATATCCTAAACTAATTTGCATTAACCTAGATTAATGTCAGGTCTTTGATATATCTTGAAAGCTTTTAAAGTTGACCAATGTTTAATAGAAATTGTATATGTACTTATAGTAGGCCACATATGTATCACATGTCTCGCACCTACATAATTATTGCCTTGAGTGTAAGATATTTAGTTAGACATTATTCATATAAAAATTCTACACTCTAGAGAATTATAAACAATCTTATGGAGCTATGTTCCATGTTATTCTTGAAAAATAGTTTTGGCCACTATATAATAGAGCTTGTGGAATTATTCCTCTAAATATAAAAAATATTATATATGAAGGTAGAAGTTGAAGTAATAGGCTTTGTTGATTTTGTAATATTGCTAACCATAATAGTGAAATTTATCAATATAATCCATGTAATAGAATGTATGTGCCATTATGTTTACTATTGATAATACTATTTAATCCAATTTATTATTTATTATGTGGCAAACTTCATATAGAGATGGTTGAGGATGCAACCAGAGCAGCTCATCGTAGGGAAAGGTGGTGTGCCACGATTAATGGTACTAGCTCACAACCTCTGGTTAAGGAGTTGTGGCCTAACATTACATTATTATGTAGATCACATAAAGCAATACACATATATTAGATAACATTATATACCAAAAATTTCTTACTACTACTACTACTACTAGTACTACTACTACTACTACTACTACTACTACTACTACTAATAATAATAATAATAATAATAATAATAATAATAATAATAATAATAATAATAATAATAATAAAAATAAAAATAAAAATAAAATAATAATAATAATAATAATAATATAATTATTATTTCATATTCTTAAGTTTCAAACTAAGATGCATTTATATTTTCTTAGAGTATAATATTAGAAGCTATTAGCCATCTTAAAATAGGTAGGGAGTGGCCTCCTCACTGTCCACATCTTATAAAAGCATTAGAGTAAGCAAGCCTGCAAACTTTCAGGCACTTCTAGTTTATAAAACTTGATCATCATATCATAAAAATATTACTGAAGCAACGATGTCTTCAAGTAAATACTTTTCACCTAACTATATGTGGATTTCAATCACCGTATAGGATGTGCAAATCATCTTTGGGTTTAAGATAGATATGGTGCCTCAATTGGACCTATCATTACTAGTCCTAATAGAAAATAAGAAAGTTGGTCCAATTATTGTGATGAGTTATTAGGGAGTCACTCGGAATATGAAGCGACATATTGAAACCCGAATGAAGAGAATATTATGTCTATCTTTCACACGAGTCATTGACAAGATAATTCAACATACCATTGAGATGGCTTCGATAGATTTTTAGCTTGAGTCATATGAGAACTTACCGCATACAACTTTTTTAAGATATGTATGAATGTATATTTTATACATGCTAAGCTATTTTTTATTGCCAGACATATTAGGATCCCTTTTACATTTGTACTTATCTTTATTTAAGAATTTAGAGAATTTTGTATAATATTCAATTAGTGGGTTTATTTTTTCATATTTATATAGAGATCTTGACTTAGCTATAAAATCCACACATATAACTATAGTTGGGTGCCCCACATGCTTCAACTATGGTCTTTAGAGATATTACACATTGGTAGTCCAACACTTCAAGATTCATTTTTCAAGGGGCATCATTACAAAGGTGCTTGTCTATATGTTTAATATCTCTAAGAATTAATTTAATTATTTTGTATATAATTTTAATTATCAGTCTCTTAATTTAACATGATAATTTTTATTATATGTGGAATGAGAGAAGGGTTAGAGAGATGCCCACTCAAAATGTGGATGTATATAGGAATAAGATTGATGGACTTCTGTAGATCCAATACTTATTCTTAGTTAACTAACATTATTGAATTCATAATAAGTAATTTTTGTTTGATGTTATATCTTTTTTGGCCCCATGGGTCATTTAAAAATCATACTCTCTAGAACTGATGGTTGGCTGCCATAAATTTGTTTGGGTGGTTTTGAGGTATGAATGAAACTTGTTCCATAGATTAGTTGGAAGCACACCAAATTTCACCCTCATATAGAGTTATGAGCCAATTTAAAGGTATTCAATTAACTAACAACCTACTCATTTTTATTGTATTTAAATAATTTGATGTCTTAGAAAGTTAAGATGTGGATTAGATTCAATATCATTATGAAATCATTATTTAATGAAAGAAAAGAAAATAATACTTAAGTTACATCATTTAATCATATGATGATGGCCAAGCAGTGTTTATTAGATATTTACGATGGTATAAGTCTTGGGCATCCTTATATTTATGAAAGCCATCAGCAAATCCTCTTAACTCATTATTACCCGTGATCTCTTGGTGAATAAAAAATTATAATGTGCATACTGAAATTTAAATTGACATTTCTTTAAGCTCCTGTGTTACTACAAAATAAAAATTTTCCATTGAATGTAGGCTGACTATTTCTTTGAGCTACTATGTTACTACATCATTTCACCATATCAATAATTAAAAATTTTGAAACATATTAAATTATGCAATATGAATGATTATAGAAGTATTGAAAGAAATCATGCAACGTAAATGATAATTTTTTTGAAATTATTCAAAAGATGATAATCACAAGCATGAGGTATAAATATTACTTGAACTTGATCAAAAGCTTTTAAGTTGCATTATCAAAGTAAAGACATTTTTTTATAGGTAGCTCACCAAACTGGAGATTACAAGTAATGATTTACTTTATACTGCATAGTTTTATGATAAGCAACCATAAATTTCTTCACTGATTCTTAAAAGACTATAATAAAGAAAATTATCAAATTTTTTGTTTGAGGCTATCACAAAAAAAATTCAATAACATACATATATTACTCTTAAGAGATAAACTCTTTCATAAGTGAACTCATATAATTATCACTTAGTTAGATTAAAATTAAACTAAAGATACACTTGTTCTTTAGATGGTTAATTTTCATGATGTGGCATTTGTACATGCTTTCTTGACAATAAAGTAAATTTGTTATTTCTTTTTAAAGATTAACTGCCTGTGAATTTATTTTTTGTGTGATTTAAAATTTTATGTGAAAAATGAATGCAATATAAGTAATATATTACAAACTTTTCAGCCTGGTTTTTAAGTTCAAACATTAGCTAAGTACTCAAGGCTGATGATTGCTAAAAGATATGTTTTATATTCTTGTGGGGTTTATATTTGGTTTGGTGTGTTTATATTTGAGGGGACACCACACAGATTTGAAGATGTACTTATTAAGGTGATTGAGTACTACATTAAGGAATAGTGCACTATCTTGAGAGATAGAAGTCCCTACCCTATAATGGACCTAATCACCTAATAAGGACCCTTAAGGCATGATGGGTCTTTGAATATACTAGAGATTTTCTCCTACTTTACATGGAAAAGTAAAGCAGGGTTTATTTAAACCAAGTTCATTATGTTCCCTATAGAGGCAAGCCTCCATAGTTAAATATATCTTAAGGAAAATGAATCTCTTAAGAATACTCTCAATTAAAGTAGGTGATTATTGTCTCCAAAGAATTCAAAGATAGGACTATCAAAGGATTGGTTTTATTTTAGAAAATCAAGTGGGAGAGATCAAAAGGGGAGAGTTATTATTGAAACCAAAGGAGATGAGTAGGGAGTGCTCATGATATTAGGAAACCTAGTGAGCACTCCAATCTATCATATGGTTGGGTTTTTTGTATTTAAAATTGAGGAGATTTATTTGTTTGAGTTGAATTTTTTTAGAAATCTTAGACTTATAATTCCACTGTACAATATTGTGAAAATGCCTAAGAAGTGAGGATTTATTCTTATAGCCCACAAAAGGAAATAATAAACTAAGATCCTAAATATAGGGAGCTTTGGCGAGGGCTAAAGCACAACCTAAATCTAAGGCCAAAGTGGGTATATGGTTACCTCCACAAGAGAGAGTAAACCACCCGACTGCTGAACTTATTACTGCATGGAGTGGTAGCCAGCTAACTCCTCCTACACTTTAAATCCATGTAGTCAAGTCATATGTTTTGCAAGATGATTAAGTTGTTATTTATTTAGAAGAAAAATTAAGTCTATAAACCCACTCCCTAAGAGACTAGATCATGAAGCTCATGAATAATGACTTAAATCTAATGCAAATTTTGTTAAGTTTTTTTTGATTTTTGGACTTTTTATTTTGACACAGGCTATAGGATTTTGTATGCCTAAATACATGATAAATTGATTATGGGCCAAATCAAAGGAGAAAGAGGTGTGTTTCCATCAAAGGCTCTTACATGTTAAGCCTTTATTCTCTGGCATTGATGGAAGCCCTCTATTAATAAGAATGGAAGAATATGACATGCATGATATTATACATACAATCATCCAGCTAAGGGGTTGCTAAATATTTTTATTGTCTTGATTTAATTTCTAGGCTTTATGTGAGGTTATGAATTATTTTAAAATTTTAGTTATGAGTTGTTAGTGGGGCAAAAAATTTATTTTTATCCTAAGAGCCTAATCGCATTCAGGCCACACAACAATCACCAATCATAAAGAAACTATGAAAGTACATGCTATTTTAATGCACAAGCTAAACAAAATATAAATAATTTTATAAAGCTATCGCAAAAGAATAAGAGAATAAGACGACGCTACGTCGATAACCCAAAGAAATGTAGCCAAGATCTACCCTTATACATCTCAGTATAATGAAAGAATAATTACAAGTATAAAATGATAAGTATTATGGGAGATCTTCATTCTTCATCCTCCATTTTTCACTCTTCATCTTTCATTCCTTCATTTTGATTTGCTCCATTTATTTATTTCTTTTTTTTGATTGATGTTGTTTGTATCACATGGTGTATAAGACTTGATCTTATAACCAATGTTCACCCTAATCCTCCATAAAATTTATCCAAATCTTAATGAAAAAATTACATCAAAAGAGAAGTAAATCTAGCTACACCTACAGAACAAGTGTTAGCTAAATACACCATGCAACCTAAACAGTTATATGAATAATTTGGACTTAACACCGCACACATGAGTAACCAAGTCCACCTATCCTAACTTGGGCTATGCTTAGGGGCTAAGCAACCTGCACAGCAAAAATCATTTATATTTTATTACAATGGCCCCTTAAGCACGACCCCTACATAAAACATGATTAGGCTGATGTCTGCCTAACATTCAGACTACGCACATACACCATAACATCCAGTCTAAAATAATTCATCACAAAACTAAACATTCATCAAACCATGCACCGCCCTAACATAAAGCTAGAAATGGTGACTTAGTCTAATGTGCATGTGTTAAAGCTTGTGTGGTATGTCCTAACTAGGCTTTAGAGTTATGATTTATTAAGTGTAAGAAATTTAATTTATAAAGGGTTGATTTCTCTTTAAGTGGTTTAGTTGATTTAGAGATTTTACTTAGTGTTTTCTTTTGTTTCATATAGCATACACTTAACAACTAAGTATTATAAAGAGAAGAAAGAGAGAGAATCTCTCTTTTATCCCTACCTTAAGTCAATTCTAAGGTAAGTTAGTTATTGAATTCCTCTTAGTGAATGGTTTATTATGTGTTTTATTTAGCCCTAAGTTTAGGTCCATTCTAAATAGCCCCATTTAATAAGAAAGGCAGCTTAAGGTTAATTAGAATGGATTACTATTACATAACACACATTCATTCATTTCTTTCCATCATGTATATCATGCATATGAATAATCCTAAGCTTACTTATACATGCAATGTGAATCTTAACATACTTTGATGATGAATGCAAAAAAAAAAAATACATTTTTTTAAATTTAAATATTTTATTTGTTGATTGAATTTATGAATGCATGCCTTTATTATATAGGAAAGAAAGATTTTTCACCCATTAGCTAAATATAATTCACATGTATAAAAGTTTTAAGTAAGTATGATGCCATTATTTTATACACCAGGGGTGTAAGGTACAAGACCTACTTAGGGCTACTTAAAGCCTCGCAGCCCTGAAATGTCCAAACTAATATACCACTTTTCTTAGATACATGTAAATGTATGAATAACTATAAGGATAATAAAATCCATGCAAAAGGTTATAGTTGATTTATTTGATTTATGATTCTTATTTATTGGCCACATCATACATTGATATGTATAAGAGTTTTAAGTGAGTACAGTGCCATTGTTTTCTACACTAGGGGCGTAAGGTACAAGACCTACTTAGGACTACTTAAAACCTTGCAGCTCGGGGATGTCCAGACTAATATGCCACTTTTCTCAAATACATATGAATGTACAAAAAGAACCAATTGGATAAGGAATCATGTAAGAAATTATGTTTGATTTGATTGTATAGTTTACATGTGTAATATGAAACTCTTCCTAAGTCTTAACATGGAGATGCATAGGATAGGTTTAGGCAATGTTGTGTTCTTTTCAAATGAACTATACACTTGCAAATCCTATGTGAATCCATGTTAATAGAGGAAAAGAGAACTTCATATTACACATCTTATACCATCATCACATGCAAGCTTATATATATTATTACTTCATTTATAATAATTGATTTATAGGTTTTAAAAATAATTTTTGATTTAATAGTGATAATAGCCACTCATATTCTTAATTTAAGTCAACACATGCAATTTGACATAAGAGAAAATATATTATTTAATTAATTTTTAAAAGAAATGAATGCATGATTTCATATGGCAAGCTATATTTAACATGATTGGAAAGAAGCAAAAGAATGTAAGCACATGATTTCATTCACCCGAATTAATTCCTAAAAAGAATCATATTAAATAAGGCTATTTAAAATAAACCAAAATTCTTTAAATACATTTTTAACTTTGAATTTGATTTGATTTATAAAATAAGAGAGAGGTTTGCTAATCCTAACTCATTTCCCCATGTGTGAATTAATTTGGTTTTAATGAAGAATTTAATTAGGTTTTGTATGAATTAAATGAATTAATTAACCCCTTACATATATCACCTTAAGTGAATTAACTAATTAATAATAAGCTGATATGATATGCAACCACATGAAAAGTAAATTTTTAATGCTCCTAAGAAATGAAAGGGCCCTAATGAAATTGGATTATGATTAACAGTTAATTAAGCTTAAGGGATCTAATTACTTTTATGATTTTCTCACACATGTGAGCCAACCATAATTTTATTATCTCTCACCTTAGATTATTGAACACCCAAAGAGCTACCCAAGATCAATTAAGGGTGCTTAGGTGTGGATGAATTGATTCTTAATTTTAATTTCATTAAGCCTTTAATTAATTGATTAAACATTTTGCTTATGTTTTAATTTGAATGATGAAATTAACTTAGGGAAAAGGATAAAGGGCATGGCCCGAATCCTAATCACTAAATAATTTAAACATCCAATTAGATTTTAATTTTCTTTATTTTGAAGATTAATCACTTAATTAATCAATTAATCATTCCATTAACCATTAATTAATTTGATTTTTAAAGATAAATAAGACTAGGAAATGAATTAGGAGAAGTATCCCCAATCATATTCCCTAAGTTATCTTACTGTTCAAGAGAGGTGATTCTATTTAAATGATTAATCAAGTTACTGTTGATTCATTAATTATGATTAATTGTATTAAGAAAGTAATTAGGGCTTAATCAAGTGATTTCCCTAATTAAGAAATCAATAAAATCCCAAAAAAATAAGGGAGGCAGGGGTCATCCCCCTAAACATCTACAACAAATTTGAGATTAATTGAGTGCTTAATAAAGATGTAATTAAGCTAATTATACTTTTAGTAAAACCTTAAAATCAATGTTCAAAATTAATTAATTATAATTTTCCTAGATTCTACTCTGAAATATCTTCAAAATGAGCATAAGTTTGTATTTTTTGGATTTTTCTATAATTAGTTATGATTTCAAGAAGTTTTAGGATTAAAAATCAATTAATTAGCCCTAATTAAAGCCTTAATCCCATCGAGCCATGTGGCGGCTGACGTGGCGTGCTTTTCATGTGGCGCGATGGAATTGGTTATTTAAGTAGTCACATCCATGCACTGAGTTAGCTGGCGGTGGACACCCTTTCTCTGTGGACCATCCGATCTAAGATGGGATGACCACGATTCAATCCGTGATTTAAAAAGGGAATCAAAGGCTCTATCATGGGATTTGATTAGAGCCATTCATCCCAATCATGCGAGATGGATGGCTCATGATTTATCCCGTTCGCAAGCGATAAAAGACAGATGCCATCTGTCTTCCTTCGTTCGATCTGAGCTTACCCGAGCTCGGATTGCTCCAAATTCTTTCCACACCTTCATGGAAGGGAGATGCACACATCCAACGACTAATTCTCTATAAAATTCAAATTTTCTTCATAAAGGAACAACCCACTTTTCCATACAATGTTCGATTTGAGGAATTACCTCACCGGAGCTAATGTTCGGTGGTGCAACACCAGAGGTAGCTTCACCTAGTTGAGGCAAGGCCCTGTTGAAGAGCATTGAGCTTGATTTGGTGTGGGAGAGTCAATTGACCAATCCACGCATGCGATGGCTTAGGCTTCGATCGAATCAATCCTCCTGTGGCTTGGAAGCTTGTGAATTAGTTCGGTTGGCTTCGATAGGGTATGTTGATGGTGTGGCTATGAGGAATTAAAGTTTGATTTAGAAATGAGGGAGTACTCCTGGGGATTGGGATGCCCTATTTGAGCTTTGCTCGGGAATGGGCAATGCTGAATGGAGAGGGGTTGGGGATCCTTGGAAACACTCTGAGGGGCTTCAGAATTCACTTAGGAGAGCTCACGATGCAAGTGTTTGGGAAATCATGTTAGAATTAAGGGGGTATACTCCTCAATTTCCCATCATGTGACAACAAAGATGCACATTTTGCAGCTCTGGCCCCCGCTGCAGGACTTGTATCCATCAAGTCAAAGAGGCATGATAAGGATGAGAATGATGGGAGGCTGCCATGGACCTAATGTGCAAGGATTGAAAGGTCTTGATCCAATGGGTGCTCAGTTTGGGTTGGAGGTGAGTCAACTCACCTCCTAAAGGTCCTTGGCCGACCTGGGTGAGTTAGGTTTGCTAGATGGGTTACGAGAAGGTTCCATGGAGTGCTAATGAGACACTATGGGGATGGGGTAGTTGACTTTAGCTTGGATCCAATGGTTTGATGGCTAATCCCATTGGTGGGGCGCACTTGGCTTTTGGGTTGAATTGGAAATGAAATAGGACATGTTTGGGTCGGGTTTGACTAAGTCCTAGGGTCCTATAAGTTGGTTTGAAGTGATTTGGCATGGATTGGCCAAATGAGTTTCAGTTGGGCTAGGTTGGATTGGGTTGACCAATTGGTCAAATTGGGTTAAACCAAGCTTGGGTTAGGTTCATATGATGATTTGGGATATTTTGGTTCAATTAATTTGGATTGGTTTGGCCTTGTTTGGATTTGACTCATTTGGATTCAAAAGGGTCAAATTGGTCAAGTTGATTAATTTGACCAATTTGAACAAATTAGGTTGGGTTAGGTGTTGAGTCAAGTTCAATTGGTTGATTGAAAATGATTGTAGGCTTTATTTTGGTTTAGTTTGGAATTAATTCAATTTTTGGTCAATTTGGGCTAGTTTGGGTCAAGTTGACCAATTGGTCAACTTGGGCTCAATCATGGCTTTGGTCAAGTTCAATAAATTATTTGGAATGAACTTGAGCCATTGGTTGCAATCAATTGGGATTAAATCATGATTTGATCCATTTTGGCTTTTTAGGCCAATTTGGGTCAACTTAGGTCAAGTGGACAATTAGGCTTTGTTTGGCTCAATTGATGGTTTGGTCATGTTCAATCATTGATTATGAATGGGTTTGAGTCAATTATTTCAATCAATTTGGATTATGGTGGATTTTGGATAATTTGGGTTTTATTTGGGCTAAATGTTGACTTGGTCAAATGCTAGGTTTGACCCAATTCATGGTGGTTGATCACCCCATGATGATTGTTGATCATAATTGAGGTTTAGATAGGCTTTGGATTGAAAATTGGCTCAAAAAGGTCCTTTATGTCACTTTAGGTCAAGTGAGCCTAAATGTGTCAATTGGCTTGATCCAGATTTGATTCAAGTTTAGTTGAACCCACATATGAGCTTAGGATTGAAATATAAATCCAATTACAATTGCTTTGGACCTAAATGGGTTTTGGTTCATATGATAATTTCAAGCCAAAGGGGTTAACTTGGGCTTGATTTGAGTTGACTTGGAATTGGTTTGATAATGGTGGTCTATGTTTATATTTGGATCAATGATTGAAGGAATGATTGAATCACGAAGAAATCTATGAGTTTCGAGTTGATTTGGATTTCATTTAGCCAAGTTCAAAAGTTTGGGTAAAAGGTATAAAATTAGAAATTTGATTTGATTTGAGTTTGATTTTGGTCATTTGAATTTATATTTCATTTATATTTGTGAATATAAATGAAGAAATAAATGGGTTATGGGAAAATCACTTGAATTTGGAGTGATTTGGAAGCAAATTTGATTAAGCTTAGGGATGTAGGTCAAAAGGGCTAACTTGGGTTTTGATTTGGTTTGATTTTTTTTGGTCATTGGAGGGTGGGTTTTATTTATATTTATGAATATAAATGAAGGAATGATTGATTTATGAAGAAAACAATCATGCTTGAGTTGATTTGGATCAAGATTTGCTTAGGATTATTGAGGTGGGTCCATATGGTCTAAGAAGGGTCTTGATTTGGTTTGATTCATTTTGATTTGATTTGAATGGTTTGAATTTGGATTTTATTTATATTTGTGAATATAAATGATGGAATGCTTGATTTCTAAAGAAATCAACCAAGTTTGAGTTGGTTTGAAGATGTTTTGGCTAAGCACATGAAGGTGGTTCATATGGCCTAGAGAAAGATTTTAGAGTTTGGACTTGATCATGGGTTTCAATCATTTGGGATTTGGAATTTGATTTGAGATTGAATTTGATAATTGAGAAAATTGATTGGATTGGGGTTGATTTGGATTTGTTTAAGGCTAAGTCCATAAGTTAAAATCAAAGGGCTTAGAAACGGATTTGGAGTTTGAATTTAGTGATGGATTTCAATCATTGGATAATCAGATTTGATTTTAGAATTTGAATTTGAATTTGAGGTTTGGTTTGAAAGAAGGAAGCAAGGATTGGGTTTGGGCTATAGGGTAGACAAGTCTTCCTAAATCTCTAAGGCATAACCTATTCCTATGGTTAACTCTTCTAAGTCTCTAAGGTTAGGTTAAGTGTTCACCTAATCACTAGAATTGTCTTAAGATTAAGGAACTCTAATGGTCTATGAGAGTCCTAGGTCTATAATGAGGAAGCTGAGAGCTCACTCTAAAATTGTGGTCAATAATTCTTCAATGATTACAAGCCATGCTAATAAGAATATTGGTGAAGTGTGTTATAATGCTTTGTTGACAATGACTAGCCTTTTCCTTTGACAAGTGATTAAAGGATCAATGTATCGATCATTGGAGTAGCATGTGCTATCAAATGATGTATAATGTTGCAGCATGCATGTTTGGGCATCTAATAGAGCTGAATTGCTATAGAGACTATATACAGAAGCCATAAGGGCATTGTGGTGTTTGTATTTGGAGTCATAGGGACACCACACAGATCTTAGGGGGTACTTATTGAAATTATCGAGTACGACATTATGTACTACATCAGAAGGTATAAACATGACCCTATAATGGACTCAATCATTTAATAAGGACTCATAAGGTAGATGTGTCTATGTATACCAGATATATTTCCCCTGCTTTATATGGATGAAGTAAAGTAGGGTTTATTTTATGCCAGGTTCTTTAGTCCTTTATGGAGGCAAACCCCCGTAGTTAATTACATATTAGAAAATGATAATTTTTTAAAAATAATCTTGATTAAAGTAATCAATTAATGTCTCTAAAGATTTTAAAGTTTTGATGTCAAAGGATTGGTAATTATTATAAAATAAAATGGGAAAGTTCAAATAGAGGAAGTTTTTAATGGATCCTAAAGGAGGATAAGTAAGAAGTGCTTATGATACTAAGAAGCATAGTGAGCACTTCAGTATATCCTTGCAGTGTTAGTTTTTGTGTTTGTGTGTGTTTGTGTGAGGGAACACCATGCAGATCCGCAGATGTACTCATTAGGGTGATCAGGTGCGACATTAAGGAATATTGTACTTTCTCGAGAGATAGAAGTCACCACCCTATAATGGACCTAATAACCTAATGAGGACCCCTAAGCATGATGTAGATCTTAGGGGTACTTATTAAGGTGATCTGGTACGACATTAAGGAATGATGTACAAACTTGAGAGACAGAAGTCACCATATCACAATAGACCTAATAACCTAATAAGGATTCCTAAGGCCAATGGGTCTTCTAATGTACCAGATATCATTCCCCTACTTTACATAGAAAAGTAAAGTATGTTTTATTTTAAGCTAGGTTCATTAAGTTCCCTATGGAGGCAAGCCCCCATAGTTTATTACATCCTAAGGAATGAGGTTCCTTAGAAATACTCTCAATTAAGGTAAATGATTGTTGTCTCCAAAGATTTTCAAAGATAGGACTATCAATCAATTGGTTATTTTTAGGAAATTAAGTGGGATTGATCAAAAGGAGAGAGTTATTATCAAAACCAAAGGGAGATGAGTAGGGGATGCTCATGATACTAGGAAACCTAGTGAGCATCCCAAACTATCCTATGGTTGAGATTTATATTTTTGAAATTAAGGAGAATTATATGTTTGAGTTGATTTTTTATTAGAAATCTAAGGCTTATAATTCCACAATATAAGATTATAGAAATACCTAAGAGGTTAAGATTTATGCTTGTAGCCCCAAAAGAAAATATTAACCTCAAATCCTAAATCTAGGGAGCTTCGGCATAAGCCAAAGCATGACCTAAATCTAAGCGACAAATTGGGCGTATGGTTTACCTCCATAAGAGAGGATAAACTACCCGACAGTTGGACAGTTGTACCGCCTTGGGTGGTCGCCAACTAACTCTTTCTATGATTTTAAATACATGTAGGCAAGTCATATGCTTTGCAAAATGGTTAGGCTGTTATTTACTTAGAAGAGAAACTAAGTTCTTAAACTCACCCCATAAGAGACTAGATCATGAAGGGCATGAATAATGACCTAAATCTAATGCAAATTTTGTCAAGTTTTATTTTGATTTTTGGACATTTTTATTTAACACAAGCTATGAGATTTTATATGCCTAATGCATGAGAAAATCAATTTTGGGCTAAAATCAGAAAGAAGGAGGTGTGTTTCCATCATGGTTCTCAAAGGTCAAGCCATTTTTTTCTGGCAAAGGTGGAAGTCCTCCATTGGCAAGAGTGAGATAATATGATTTATGCATGATATGAGACATACAACATCTAGCTAAGGGGTTGCTAAATCCTTTATTATATTGATTTATCTCTTAAGCTTTAGGTGAGGTTATGAATTATTTAGTTTAATTTTGAATTGATTAATTAGATAGAAAATTTATTTTTTCCTAAGAGCCTAATCGCATCTAGGCCATTCAACAATCATCAAACAATTAAGAAACTAGGAAAACCATGCCATCCTAATTGTGCAATAATAAACATAACATCAATCAATTTACAAAATTAGCACAAAAGAATAAGAGGCCAATGTGGTCGGGTTCTACTGCACAACTTGAAAAAGAAAAATGGGTAGCTGAGCTCTACCCTTATACAACCTAGATTATAAATGAATAATTATAATTATGAAATGACAAGTGTTATGGCTCACTCCTTGTCCTTCATTCCTTCATCTTGGTTTGCTCCATTTCTTTCTTTCTTTTGGTTTGACTTGGGATGTAGTTTTCTCTAATGCCTCACATGGTATATATGACATGGTATTATAACCAATGTTCACCTTAGTCCCCATAACACTTATCCTAATCCTAATGCAAAAATTACATTAAAAGGAAGGAAAGTAAATCTAGCTACACCTGCAAAACAAATGTTAGCTAAACGCACCATACAACCGAAGCAGTTATAGGAATAATTTGGACTTAGTATCTCACACATGGGTAACCAATCCCACCTATCCTAATTTGGACTATGCTTAGGGGCTAAGCAACCTGCACATCAAAATCTTTTATATTATTATTACAACGCCCCTTAAGCACAACCCCTGCATAAAGCTTGATTAGGATAATATCGGCCTAACATCAAGACTACACACATACAACCTAACATCCAGTCTAAAATATTACACCACAAAATAAAATCATGCATCAAACTATGCACCGCCCTAACATAGAGCTAGAAGTGGTGACTTAGTCTAATGTGTATGCCATTTAAGGCTTGTGTGACATGTCCTAGCTAGGCTTTAAGGTTGAAATTTTCCAAGTGTAAAAGATTCAATTTAGATGGTGGTTTCATTTTAAGTGATTTAGTTGACTTGTCAATTTTAGTTGGTGATTTGATTTGGTTTGAATGAACATACACTTAGTGACTAAGTGTTATGAAGAGTATAAAAGAGAAGAGAGCTCTCTTATATCCCCACCTTAAAGAATTTCTAAGGTAGATTCATTAATTAAATTCTCTTTAATGAATGATTTATTATGTATTTTAATTAACCCTAAGTTTAGATTTGCTCTAAATAATCCTATTCAACAAGAAAGACATCTTAGGATTAGTTAGGGTGGATTACTATCACATAACACATACCCATTCATTTCTTTCCACCATGTATACCATGCATATGAATAATCCTAAGCATACCTATACATGCAATGCAAATCTTAGCACACTTTGCTGATGAATGTAAAGAGATGTGATTTGAACATTTGGATATTTCATTTGATAATTGGATCATTAATGCATGCCTTTGTTATGTAGAAAAGAGGGATTTTTCATCCATTAGCTAAATGCACATCTGCATGTATAAAAGTTATAAGTGAGTATGACACCATTATTTTCTACACCAAAGGTGTAAGGTACAAGACCTACTTAGGGCTACTTAAAATCTCGCAGCCCCGAGATGTCCAGACTGATATACTACTTTTGTTAGATACATGTTGATGTACAAAAAGAATCAAATGGATAAGAAATCATGCAAGAGATTTTGTTTGATTTGGTTTTATGATTTACATGTGTAATATGAAGATCCTTCCTAAGTCTTAATATAGAGTTGCATAGAAATAAATTTAGGCAAGTGTTATGTTCTTTTCAACTGAACTATACACTTGCAAATCCTATGTGAATCCATGTTAAGAGAAGGAAAGAGAACTTCATAGTACACATCTTATGCTATCATCACATGAAAGCTTATACAAGCTTATAAATATTTATAACTAGCATCAGCTCATTTATAATCTTTGATTTATAGGTTTTAAAAAATAATTTTTGGTTTAATAGTGATAATAGCCACTCATTTTCTTAATTTTAGCCAACACATGTAATTTGACATAAAAGGAAACATTTTATTTAATGAATTCTTAAAAGAAATGAATACATGATTTCATATGGCAAATAATATTTAGCATGATTGGAAAGAAATAAAGGAATGCAAGCACATGATTTCATTCATTCTAATTAATTCCTAAGAATAATAATATAAAATAGGATAATTTAAAATGAATCAAAATTCTTTAAGGAGACTTTTATCTTTGAATTTGATTTGACTTAGGAAATATGAGAAGGGTTTGCTAGTCCAAACCCATTCCCCCCATGTGTGAATTAGTTTGATTTAATTTAAAATAATTAGGTTGATTTTATGTTTTGATTAGGTTAAGGTATGAATTAAATCCATTAATTACCCTTTACCTATACCACTTTAACATAATTATCCAAGTAATTATAAGCCAACATATGATATGCAACCACATGAAAGTTAAATCAGTAATGCACCTAAGAAATGAAGGGGCTGAATGCAATTGGATCACAATTATTGGTTAATTAAGCTAAATGGTTTGATTAAGTACTTTTATAACCCTCCTACACATGTAGTTTGATTATAATTTCCTTTGGAATTCTCTTAGGTTATTGAACACCTAAGAATCTTCCCAAGAATTGAATGATTAAGCTCCGGAATGATTTGATTTTGAGTTTGATTAATTAAACTATTTAATGAAGTGATTAAGCCATTAATTAGTTGTAAATTGAAATAAAATAAAAATTTGGAGAAGAGGTCCTAATCTCATTTCCTATGTCCATTCACTATTTCGTAATGATTAGTCAACTTTAATTAATGGAAACGTGCTAATTAATCATTTAATTAATTAAGAGAGAAATTAAGAATGAAATAAGCAATTCTCCTAATTAATTAAGCAATAAATTCCAAGAACTTCATAAGAGGCAGAGGTCATCCCACTTATTAATCTCAGAAAGTTTAGAGTTAATTGCTTGAGTAATTAGAGAGTAATTATCTTAATTATATTTCCAATAAAACCTAAATTGAGTCAAAATAATTATTCAAAATTAATTGATTTTAATTTTTTATTATTCTTCTTTAAATTACATTTAAAATGAGTATTTATTTGTATTTTTCAGATTTTTCTACAATTAGTTATGAATTTTGGAAGTTTCACCATTAAAATTGGATTAATTAAGCCTAATTAAACTCTAATCAGACCCGCGGTTGGCTTACCTTTCCACGTGGCTTGGTTATTTAAGTTATCATTCGTCATTGAGTGAGTAGATGTGCTTTCCCGTGGACCGTCCGATCTAAGATCGAATGATCATGATTTATTCCACGGTTAAGGAGGAAATCAAAGAGATCTAAAGCATGACTTGATCAGGATCATTCGATCCGATCATGTGGAATGGATGGTTTGTGATCTGTCTTCTCCTGAGTGGTGGGAGACAGATGCCATACGTCGATTGTAGCTCGATCCGAGCTCAAATGGAGCTCAAATTCGTCCCACACCTTCAGGGAAGCACAAGAAACACATCTAACGGTGGAGATCTCGTGACATAGCGATTTCTTTCACAATGGACCAAACAAATTTTACTCTAAGGTCAGTTTCAATGGCATACCTCACCAGAGCTTGTGACCGGTGGTTTTAATGTTTGAGGAAGCTTTGTTTGGATGAAACAAAGTTCTGTTGAGCTGCACAAGCTTTGATTCGATGTAATTAGCTCGGAAGACCAATCCACAACACATAGGTGATTGGCTTTGATCGAACTCTTAGCTCTAGTCTTCAAGAAGCTCAAGATTCAATTCATTTCGATTCACCCTAGTCCAAGGATGGTGTGTGCAAGGTTAATTGCACTTTGGTTGAGGATTAAGTGAGTTGAGCTCGAGATTGATCTCCGCTATTCTGGTTTTGAGTAAAATCAATAAATGGGAAGCAATAAATTTCTGGAATGGCTAGGAAAACTTGGGGAGGCTTCGATTTGACCTCTCGTGCTTTGAGGAATGAATCTATCTCTATTTGAGTGAGAATGAGGGGGGGGGTATATCTCCCCCTCCTTGGATTAGATGATGGATGGCTGATTTGCTATTTTGGCTCATAGGCTTGGATTGGCTGATTGATTTGAGCTAGAAAATGTCCTGCATGGGTCATTTTGGGTGAAGGAGTGAGGGAGAGTGGCATACCATGTGATTGGTGAGTCAATTTGGTGAGCCAAGTGTCCAAGGGTGATTGGGGAGGTCAGTTTGGCCTCCCTTTGGGTCATGGCTAACCCAAGCTCATTGGGTCATTTTCACCACCCTCCTTGGTGCCCATTTGGACTAATAGATGGGTGCTAAGTGGCCTTGGGAATGGAATAGAAAAATTTCAAGTGAATTTGGTCATGTGATACCCTTTTATCCAATGGAAAAGTGGTCATTTGGCTATGAGTTTGATTTGGCCAGATTTAAAATGATTTAAAAATGTGTTGGGCCAAATTTCAAGTGATTTGGAGTTCATTTGAATTGATTTGGCTCAATTTGACCCATTTGGGTTAAGTTGGGTCAAATTGGGTTAGGTTGACCAATTGGTCTTTTGGGTCAAACCATGGGTTAGGACAAGTTCAAATGATCATTTGGAGCCTATGGGTTTCATTGGTTTGGTTTAATTTAGTTTAGATTTGGTTTTGGTTCATTTAGGTTCATTTGACCCAATTGGGTTAGGTCATGGGTTGGTTTAGGCTTGATTGATCATTTGAAATATATTACAAGCTTTGGTTTCAATCTATTCTGATTTAGTTTGATTTCAAGTTGATTTGACCTTTTGAGTCAAGTTGGATTCATGGTCAATTGGGCTAGGTTGGGTCTAATTGGTTAATTGATGCTTTAGTCAAGTTCAACAATCAATTTAGAATGAATTTGACCCATTGGTGTAATCAATTTAGCTTAGATCAAGATTTGACCCATTTTGGCTTTTTAGGTCAATTTGGGTCAAGTTGGGCTTGGAGGGCTAATTGGGTTCGGTCTAGCTCAAGTGAGGGCTTAGTCATGTTTAATAATTGATTATCAATTGGTTTAGATCAATGGTTTCAATCAATTTGGTTCATAGTGAATTTTGGCTTGTTTAGGTCTCATTTAGGCTAAGTGTTGACTTGGTCAAAAGCTAGGTTTGACTTGGTTTGACCTAATTTGAGTGATTGATCATTCTAGTATGATTGTTGCTCACAATGTGAGGCTTCAGTGGCCTTGGTTCAACCCAATTTGAGTTAGATTATAGCTTAGTTCAAAAAGGGTCTTTAGGTCACTTTGGGTCAAGTGGACCTAAAAGGGAGAATTAGCTTGATCATGGCTTGAATCAAGTTTGGTTGAACTCACATATAGACTTAAGATGGAAATATAAATCCAATTGCAAGTTGTTTGGAGTCAAATGGGTTTTGGTTCATTTGACAATTTCAACTCAAAAGGATGAACATGGGTTTGACGTGGGTTAGTTTGATTTTGGCTTGGTGATTGTAGTTTATGTTTATATTTGGGCATATAATTGAAGGAGTGATTGTTTGAAGAGAAAATCCAAGGGTTTGGATTGATTTGAAAATGATTCGGCTAAATCCAAGAAATTAGCTTAAAGGATATAAATTGGGTTTGGATTTAAGTTTTGAATTTATATTGATTTGATTTTGGCCATTTGAATTTACATTTCATTTATATTCGTGAATATAAATTTGAATATAAATGATTCAAGAGAGAATCATGTGAATTAGGAGTGATTTGATTATGAATTTGGCTAAGGTAGGTCAAAAAGTTTGAAAAAGGGGTTTTGATTTATATTCATTTGATTTGGATGATTTGGATGCCAGTTTCATTTATAGTTATGAATACAAATGATAGAATAAGTGATTTATAATAAAATCACTTGGCTTTGGATTGATTTGAAGGGTTTGGCTAAGCTTTTGGATGTCATTCATAAGGCTTAGGAAGGTTTGGGTATCATGAGTTTCAATCATGAATTGGAGTTGATTTGGAATTGATTTTTGAATCATTTGGGATTGGAATCGAATTTGGAGTTGATTTTGGATTTGAGAAACTCAATTGGGTCGGGATAGATTTGAGATTCAAAAAAATCAATTGAGTTGGAATTGATTTGAATTGGTTTGAAGGAGTGTACATGGGTTGGATTTGAGCTATAGGGTAAGGGTTGCCTTAAATCCCTAATGCATAGTCTAATCCAATGATAAACCCTTCTAAGTCTCTAGGGTTAGGTTAAGTGTTCACCTAATCACTAGAAGTGTCTCAAATAGAGCTCTTAGTCAGAGGAGTTAATATCCAATTAATCCATTAGCTTATTTCTATTTAATTAATTTTGTCATTCAAGAAGCTTTAAGCATCATGGCGGGTAAGCCATTCGGCCAATGGTTGGATCTCTCCTCCTTCTATTTCCTTCCATGGCTGACCTCGTCCTTCATCATGCGATCAAGTTTGTTTCCTTTCCCTTCTCGGATGGCTTTGGAGAGGCTCGTGACCGCATACGCACTCGCCTTCACCTCAAGGCGAGATTGCCACTTGCCATGATGCATCGACTTCTTTGAATCGCCTCCCCTCGTCGCTGGACCCATCGATTTCACCGCCTTGCGGAACCATCGCATCCGTAAGTTACTTCGGAAATCCAGTGTCGGGTGAACTGAACCGTGGGTGAAATCCATGACCTCGGTTGGATTTCCTGTTCCTAACGAGGGATGCTTATGGGATTGTGACCTAATTTCTTTTCCTATCCCTTTTCTTTGTGCGTCCGGTATGCATTGATTGGGGAGTTCAGCTGTTTTGACTTGAGTTTAAAATTATTGAATGGGGATTTAGGATTGACATTGTTTGTTAATTTTAGTTTTGTTGATTGAAGCAGGTAATATTGGCGTTAGTAGATTACTTTGGAGTTGTACTCCAGTATCCACTACCAAGGATTGATGATTTATTTGATCAGTTAGAGGGAGCCATATTTTCCGTGATTTGAGATGGATATCATCGTTAGAGTTAAAGATACCGATATTTTAAAATAGCTTTTGGAACCAGGTATGGACACTATGAATTTCTTGTTATGCCATTTAGTTTAACTAATGCTCCTGCAGTCTTTATGGACTTAATGAATCATGTTTTCAAGCCCTTGATGGACCAGTTTGTTATCATCTTTATTGATGATATTCTGATTTATTCTAAAATTGATGAAGAACATGCAAATCATCTGATATTTTTTTTTAGATTTGTTAAGACAAAATCAATTATATGCCAAATTTTCAAAATGTGAATTTTGGATGCATAGCATCGCATTTCTAGGTCACATTATCAGTGGTGAAGTAGTTTCTGTTGATCCTCAAAAAGTAAAAGCAATTTTAGAATGGTCCCCAAAGAATGTTCGAAGTTCATAGTTTTCCTTGGGTTATTATAGGAAGTTTGTCAAGAGATTTTATCATATTGCAATGCCTCTATCTAATTTATTGAGAAAGGATATCAAATTCTAATGGACCAATGTGAAGTTTTCAAGAATTGAAAAACATTTGACCACTGAGTGTTTGATATTCCATCGAGAGGATTCCAAATATTTAGTGATGCATCTTTAAAAGGTTTGGGTTATGTTTTAATGCAAAATAGAAAAGTAATTGCTTATGCTTCGAGGCAATTAAAACCTCATGAAAGAAATTATCCCGTGCATGATCTAGAGTTAGCAGCTGTGGTTTTTGCTCTTAAAATTTGGAGACATTACTTATATGGAGTGAAATGCAAAATTTTTACTGATCATCAGAGTCTTAAATATATCTTTACACAAAAAGAATTGAATCTAAGACAAAGAAGGTGGCTTGAGTTTCCTTTCCATAATCTGGAAGTAAATCTACCATCTCTGTCAGAGACGATCACTTTTGGTACACCATGAAGTCTTACAATTTCTTTAACATATAATATGGATAATTTATCAACTGAATCTGTCTGTTTCATGGGTAAGAAATGAGCTGACTTGGTCAATCTATCCACAACAACCCAGATACTATCACGATCTTGCCTAGATCTAGGAAATCCCATAACAAAATCCATAACAATTTCTTCCCACTTCCACTCCGGTATCTAATCGAGTCATCCTATTCTGTTATACTTCAAATTGACCCTAACATAAGAGCAGGGGGTCATCTAGGGTGTGACAGGAGTCCTATGTCTAAGATGGAGAAGTTGAGAGCTCACTCCAAAAGTGAGGTCAACAATCCTATAGCGAGGCTTTATATATTTTAAGAAGAAAATTTTATTTATTTGAGTTGACATTTTATTAGAAGGCTAGGACTTAGATTCTAACAACACAAGATTATGAAAATGTGTAGGAGGTGAGGATTTATAAATGCTCTTGCACAAGTTAAGAGCTTGAATTTAATCTATTGGGAAAGTGGGATGCATTGGTTCACTTTCATTAGAGAGAGTAAACCAATCTCGACCCTTTTGAACTTATAACTATTTGGAGTGGTTACAAGTTAATACTTCATACGATCTAAAATAATGAGGGCTGGTCTTATGTAAATGCAAGATAGTTAAGCTATTATTTATTAAGAATAAATCTAGAATCCTAAACTCACTTCCTAAGAGACTAAATCATGATTGATATGTAAATTCTGTCAAAGACTAATGCAACAAAATTTATAAATTTTATTTTATTTTTGACTTATTATTTTAGACTCAGGCTTGGGAAGGCTTATGCTACATGCGTGATGAAATTAAGTTGTGTACTAAATCATAGAGAAAATGTGTTCTCCACTATAAGGGAACTGCTCTAACAGGTCAAGCCCTATCCCTTTTCGTGCAAGGATGGAGACTCCCTATTTGTAAGAAATGAGGCAATGATATTGTAACATATAACCATATAACTAAGGGATTACTAAAATTTTTTTTTTTTTGATTAAATGACTAGGTTTTGAAGTGTGGTTATGAGTTAGTAAAATTTAATTAAGATTGATTAGTTGGGTAGAAAATTTAATTCCTAAAGAGCATACTGCATCTAGGCCACACACCAAACAATCAAATTTTAAGAAACCTATGAAAAGTATGTCATTTCTATTGCACAACCATTATAAAAAAATTGAGCAAACATCATCGATTGAAAGAATAAAAGGTTGGTAGGACCGGGTACTACCATACACTCTAGAAAGAGAAAAAGATGGGTAACTGAGCTCTACCATTATATAGCCTGGATTATAATTAATTTTACAATAAAAAATTAAAGTTATGGGGATCTTCAATCTCCATCTCCATCTTCACTTCATGAATTAGGTACTCAAGCATCATGGGGCATCCTAGGTCTGAGCTTCTATCCATTGCTCATCCTAAACTCCATAGTTCTAATCCTAAGGCTATTATAAAAATTACATTTTATATAAATTAAATCTAACTATACCTATAAAATATAAGCTAGATCAAAATACATGCGCACCAACTAGTTATATTTCATACATTGTGGCTTAGCACCCTACCTTGGGCCATCAAGCCTACCTGTCATAATGGCTTATTCTTAGGGACTTAAACAACACCTACAAGCAAAAGCATTTATCAATTTTATTATCATAACGATCCCTTAAGCATAATACCTTATAGAAAATATCATTAATCTAATGTCACCATAACATCCAAACTATGCACAAGCAATCATAACATCTAGTCTAAAAATATTACATCAGAAAATTAAACATTAAATCCATAACAAAGCACCACCTTAACTCGAGTTTGAGGTTGGTGAGTTAATATTCTTAGTGTGTGTTATGACTTAGTGTGGTATGACAAGATTAGGCTTTTATATTTGTATTATTATAAGGAGGAATGTTTAAATTTATTATTAAAGGATGATTATGCTTTACGTGATTAATGATTTAGAGTGAATTTTAGATTTCAATTTAATTTCATTTGATTTCATTTGAATTTAGAATTTTAAAGAGAAATAGAAGAATTGGAATCCATCTCAGTCCTTAACCTTAAGTTGAATCTAATGGTGTATTTAATGATTTTTAATTATCTTAGTGAAATGCTATGAATTTTCTTATTAAGCTATATATTTGAATTTGACTTAAATGATTTATCTAAATACAAAAGACATATTATGATTAATAAATTCAGACCATGGTTAACTTAGCAATATTTTAAGTGTGTGTGTATCATTTGAATATTTCACACATTGATGCATGAATGAATTAATAACTTTGTTTATTAATATTCAATTTAAGATTTAAGAATATAATTATGTATGAGGCATGAATTTTTTAGAAAACGTGATTTAATTATTCCTTATACATATGTTTACATATATATGTATTGAATTTATACAAGTACGTGTCATTATTAAACTAGGGAAGTGAGGTAATCAGAGACCCCTTTTAGACTACTTAAAGTATCATGCTCTCGAGATATTGTGGTTGAAATTTTTATCCTTCATCTACCCTCTCTCTCTTTTTTGAAAGAGAGAGAGAGAATAAATGAAGGACAAAAATAACAAAACAACACTTCTTTTGTTGGACACCATGCAGATCCACATATGTTCTTATTAGGGTGATCGGGTATGACATTGAGAAATGATGTACTATCTTGAGAGACAGAAGTCACCATCCTACAAATTGACCTAATCATCTTAATAAGAACTCCTAAGGACTATGGGTCTTCAAAATGTACCAAAGATTCTTCCCCTACTTTACATGGAAAAGTAAAGCAGGGTTTATTTAAAACTGGGTTCATTAAGTTAATTATATCCTAAGGAATGAGATTCCTTAGGAATACTCTCGATTAATGTAAATGATCATTGTCTTCAAAGATTTCAAAATAGGACTATCAATCAATTGGTTTATTTTTAGAAGATGAAGTGGGATTGATCAAGAGGAGGGAATTATTATCAAAACCAAAGGAAGATAAGTAGGAGATGCTTAGGATACTAGGAAGCCTAGTAAGCATCCCAAATTATCCTATGGTTGGGCTTTATATTTTTGAAATTGAGGGGAATTATTTGTTTGAGTTAAATTTTTATTAGAAATCTAGGACTTACAATTTCAAAACACAAGATCATGAAAATGCCTAAGAGGTGAGAATTTATTCTCATAGCCCACAAAGGGAAGTAGCAACCTCTGAACTTAAATCCAGGGAGCTTTGGTGAAGGCTAAAAGAAAGACCAAAATATAAAGCAAACAATGGATAATTTTCCTCCACAAGAGAGGATAAACCACCCGACTGTTGGACTTATAACCTCCTGGGGGTGGCTGCCAACTAACTCCTCCTATAATTTTAAATTCATGTAGGAAAGTCATATGCTTTTGCAAAATTGCTAAGCTGTTGTTTATTCAGAAAGAGACTATGTCCTTAAACACACTCCCTAAGAGACTAGATCATGTAGGGCATGATTAATGACTTAAATCTAATGCAAAATTTTGTTATATTTTATTTTCATTTTGGACAATTCATTTGACACAGGCTATGGGATTCATGTCTAATGCATAATAAATTAGATTATGGGCCAAAATCAGCAGAAAGGAGGTGTGTTTCCACCATGACTCTCCAAGGTTAAGCCAAGTTCTTTGGCAAAGGTGGAAGCTTTCCATAACAAGAGTGAAATAAGATGATTTTTATGCATGATGTGAAAACATACAACATCCAACTAAGGGGTTGTAAAAATCTTATATCTTGTTTTATAACCTAGGCTTTGAGTGACATTATGAGTTGTTTAATATTTAGTTTTGAGTTATTTTAGTTAGATAGAAAATTTATTTTTCTAAGAGTCTAATCATTATCCAGGCCATACATCAAAGCAAGAAATAAACTAGGAAAACATGCCATCTTAATGCACAAGCTAAACAAACATTAAACAATTTATAAAGCTAGCACAAAAGAATAAAAGGCCTTTTGTGGTCGGCTCCACCGTATAAACCCGAAAAAAAATTGGGTAGCCGAGCTCTACCCTTATATAACTCGGATTACAAAAAAATTAATTACAATTTAGAAAGAATTCATGTTATTGGGGTTCTTCATTTCTTCATTTCTTTATTCTTCATTCATCATTCTTCTTTCTTCTTTCTCCTTTTTTCTTTTGGTTGGTTGGAATGTGATTTCTCCAAAGGCTTCACATGGTATATAAGACATAGTATTACAACCAATGTTCATCCTAATCCCCCATAATAATCATTCCAAATCCTAATTGCAAAATTTACATATAAATGGGAAAAAAATAAATCTAACTAAAACATACAAAACAGAGATTTGCTAAACAAAACCAAACAATCCCAAGCATGTATATGAATAATTTGGAGCACCCAACACATGGGTAACCAAGTCCACCTGGCCTATTTTGGGTTATGCTTAGGGGTATAAGCAACCTGCACAATAAAAAATATTTATATTTTTATTACAGCACCCCTTAAGCATAATCCCCTGTAAAAGATAATGGTTAAACTAAAATCACCCTACCATTCAGTCTACAGACATACACCCTAACATCTAGATTAAAACATCACATCATAAAATAAAAGCAATATCAAACCATGCACCGACCTAACATAGGACTAGAAATGGTGACTTAGCTTATTATGTGTGTCATTTAAGGTTTGTGTGGTATATCTTCACTAGGCTTTAAGGTTAGAGTTTTCTAAGTATGAAATATTCAACTTAGAGGTTTGTTTCATTTAAACGATTTAGTTAATTTGGTTGATTTTATTTGATGATTTGTTTAGATTTGAATGAACTTATAATTAATTACTAAGTGTTGTAAAGAGAGAAAAAGAAAAGATAATTTCTCTTTCCTCCCTACCTTAAGTAATTTCTAAGGTAGATTCATTATTGATTTTTTTATTTAGTGAATATTTTGTTATGTGTTTTAATTAATCCCAAGTTTAGATTTTCCCTAAACAAACCTATTCAAAAAGAATGGTATTTTAAGATTAACTAAAGTGAATTAGTATCACAAAACACACAATACTTTATTTCTTTCAAACATGTGTAACATGCATATGGATGAACCCTAAGAATATCTATGCATGCAAATGAAAATGTTAGCACACATTCATGATGAATGCTAAGAGATGATGCTTAAGAAATTTGGATGTTTTATGATGCATGATTTTTTTAAGTTGAAAAGAGGGGTTTTTTTATCCATTATTCATATGCACATTTATATGTATGAAAGACATAAGTGAGTACAAAGCCATTATTTTCTACACCAGGGGTGTAAGGTACAATACCCACTTGGGGTTACTTAAAGCCTTGCAACCTCAGGATGTCCAGACAAATATACCACTTTTCTTAAATACATGCGCATGTACAAAAAGGAATGAATGGAAAAAGAAAGATGTAAAAAGTTTGTGTTTGTTTGTTTAATTTATATGTGCAAATGTGATGATTCTTCTTAAATGATAACTTAGGAATGAATAGGAATGGATTTAAGCAAGTATTGTGTGCTTTCCAAATGAACTATACACTTTGCAAATCCTATTCAAAACTATGTTAAAAGAGAAGAGAAGGAAAAGTCACATAATGCACTCCTTATATTATACTCACATGAAAGCTTATAAGTAATTATAAGTAGCATATCTTTCATTTGTAATGTTTGATTTATAAGTTTTGAAAATAATTTTTGATTTAGTAGTGATAATAGCCATTCATATTCTTACTTTAGCCAAAACATGCAATTTGACATAAAAGAAACATTTCATTTTAATTTGATTTTTCAAAAGACTTGAATGCATAATTTTCATATGACGCACACATTTAACATGTTAGGAAAGAAATAAAGTGATGAAAACATGTAAATTCATTCACCCTAATTAATTTCTAATGGCAATCCTATGGAATAAGATTATTTAAAGAGAAGCAAAATTGTTTAAAGAGGTTTCAAGTTTTGTTTTGAGTTTGATTTGAATTTGGGAAATGTGAAAAAAGTTTGCTGGTCCTAACCCATTCCCCCATGTGTGAGTTGATTTAGCTTGTTTTTAGAACCATTAGATTGATTTTATATTTTGCTTAGGATAAGGTGTACATTAAGTCTATTAATTAGCCCTTACCTATACCACTTTAACACATTTAATCAAATTATTATGAGCCAATGTATGAAATAAAACCATAAGGAATTTAAATCAGTAATACACCTAAGAAAGAAAGGGGCCTAATGCATTTCATTCACAATTAATGATTAATTAAGCTAAAGGGTTTAATTTAAGTACTTTCATAACTCTTCCCACACATATGGGTTAGATATGATTTCCTTATGCTACTTAGGATATTGAGCACCTACGTATCTACCCAAGATGGAATTGATTAAATTCAAGTTAATTTGATTTTAAAATTTTGATTAACTAAGCCATTTAATAAAGTAATTAAACTATTTAATTAATTTGCACGTTAATTAGATTTTTATCCAAATGAAACAAACTTGGGGGAAAAGATTTAGGAAAGAACTCTTAATCTCATTCCCTAAGTCCATTCACTATTCTAAGGTAATTAGCAAACTTAATTAATAAATTTATCACTATTTAATAGGTTAATTGATCATTTAATTAATTAAGAAAGTAATTAGGAGTAAATCAAGCAATTACCCTAATTAACCCAACACTAAATTCCAAGAAAATCATGGGATGTAGAGGTCATCCCATTAATTAACCTTAAGAAGTTTAGAGTTAAATACTGAAGTAATTAAGGAGTAATTAACACAATTTTATTCCCAATAAAACCCAAATTATAGAAAATTTACTATTTAAAATCAAATGAACTTAATTTTAGATTATTCCCTTTTGAATTATCTTCAAAATGCATTTAAGTTTGTATTTTTATAATTTTTCTACAATTAATTGTGTATTTTTGAAGTTTGGGTGATTAAGGATAATTAAATAATCCCTAATTATATAACTAATCTCGTTGCTGCCACGTGGACTGTTGACGTGGTGCGCTTTTTCCACATGGCATGATGGGATTCATCACTTAAGTAGTCACATCCTATGCTACGTCAGCCGGCGGTGCTACGCGATTTCTCCCTAGATCGTCTGATCAAAGATCAGAAAGTCAAGATTAAACTCGCAGTTCTAATAGGATAAATCAGATGATCTAATGTTGATTATTCAGGATCGTCCATCCAAAATACGTGGAATGGATGGTCCATGGTTCGTCCCTGTGCTCGCCTACGGGAGACGGTGACTGTCCACCCCTCTTGGCTTAATTTGAGCTCGATTGAGCTCAGATTGACCTAAGATTGAACCCACTCCATCAACATACAAGGAGATGAAGATCTTACGATGGAGATCACTTGGGATTACAATTCCCTTCAAAAAGGACCAATGAAAATTCAATGCAAGCTCGATTTTAAATAAGACTTATCACGCTCCCAATTGAGGTAGCTTTGTCAATGGGAAATACATTGAAATTTTAAAGGCTTTGAGATGAGGTGGATTGCTTAATTGACCAATGCTCCCCTCAATGGCCTTTAGCTTTTGTCTAGCTCCCCCTTCCTGTGGCTTGAGTGCTTGGGATTTGACTTGGATGAACTTGACTTGATTCCTTGAAGGTGCTTGCAAGAGGAATTAGCTTGAAGTTGGGTATTGAACAAGTTGGAATTTCTTGCTACCATCCCTATTTCTGATTTTGGAAAACTATGAAATGGAGAAATGCAAAGAGCTTGAGGATGTTTGGAGAAGCTTGGGAATGCTTGTTCTGAGTTCCTAAAGCTCAATTGAGTGTGAGTGATTTGGATTGAAGTGGAATGAGGGGGAGTATATCTCCCCCCACAAGGACTAGATGATCGAGCTTGACTTTATCATTTTGATCAAATTGACTTGATTGATTAGGTTGGTTAGGTCATTTTGGATGTAATGTGATTCAGTTTTGGCAGAGGAGTGGAGTGGTGAAGTTTCCATGTGCTCATTTGAGTGGAGGAGTGATCCCATGTGGAGAATTGCCAAGTGGGTGGTATAATTTAGCCTTGGGTTAGGTTTTGGCTGACCCAAACCCATTGGGTCATGTGCACCACACTCATTAGTGTCCACTTGGTTGACTAAGAGGGTGGCAAGTGGCCATAAAAAGGATATGACCAAATTCTAAGTGGAATTGGTCATAGGTTACCCCTTGACCTAGGGGTAAAATGGTTATTTGGCTTTGATTTTATTTTTAGGCAGATTTGGAATAGTTTGAAATTGGGTTGGTCCAAATTTCAAGGGATTTGGAGTTGATTTGATGTCATTTGGCTCATGTTGACCCATTTAGGTCAAATTGGGTCAACTTGGATCAAGTTGACCAATTGGTCAAATTAGTTCAAACCAAGGGTTGGGACAAGTTCATATGGCCATTTGAAATGTTTTAGTATCATTGGTTTGGTTTAATTTGATTTGTATTTGGTTTTGGTTCATTTGATTTCATTTAGGTCAAATGGGTCAAGTTGACCAATTTGACCCATTTGACCCAATTGGGTTAGGTCATGGGTTGTTTTAGGTTCGGTTGGTCATTTGAAATGTTTTAGCATCATTGGTTTGGTTCAATTTTAGTTTGATTTGATTTTGGCTTGATTTGACCTTTTAGGTCAAGTTGGGTTCATGGTCAATTGGGCTAAGTTGGGTCTAATTGGCCAATTGAGGCTTTGGTCAAATTCAACAAGTGATTTAGAATGAACTTGACCCATTGGTTTCAATCAATTTGGTTTAGATCAAGATTTGACACATTTTGACTTTTTAGGTCAAGTTGGGTCAACTTGGGTCAAGTAGCTGGAGTTAGGCTCAAATGATGACTTGATCAAGTTCAAACATTGGTCATGAATGAACTTGGATCAATAACAATCAATTTGGCTATGGTGGATTTTGGCTATGTTGGGTTTCATTTTGGCTAAGTGTTGACTTGGTCAACCCTTAGGTTTGACTTAGTTTGACCCAATTTGGGTGATTAATCATCTCATGATGGTTATTTATGATGATGAGAGGCATAGGTGAGTTTGATTCAATCCAATTTGGTTAGGATTAGAATTTGGCTCATAAGGGTACTTTAGGTCACTTTAGGTTAAGTGAGCCTTGGGTCAAATGGCTTGGTCAAAGTTTGATTTGAGTTTGATTGAACTTGTATATGGACTTATGATTGAAATATAAATCCATTTGGGAGTGGTTTGAAGTCAAATGAGTTTTGATTCATTTGACAATTTCATATTCAAAGGAAGAACATGAATGGATTTTGGGTTTGATTTTTGAATTGAGTTTTGGTTTAGTGATTTAATTTTATATTTATATTTGGATTCATGATTGTAAGATTGATTGAATCATGAAGAATCAAGAGTTTGGCTTGATTTAAAGTTGATTTGGCTAAGTTCAAGATTTTGACTTGAAAGGCTTAGGTTGGATTTTGAAATGAGTTTGATTTTGGGTGGTTTTGATTGTTTGAATTTAGATTTCATTTATATATGTGAATATAAATGAGAATATAAATGGATTATTAGAAAATTTCATGAATTTGGAATGATTTGATCATGAGCTAGGCTAAGTCCTTAAGAGAGGATTAAGGAACATAGACAAGTTTTGGAATCTTTTGAATTTGAATTTTGAATTTGATTTGATTTGTTTGAATCTATATTTCATTTATATATGTGAATATAAACGAGAATATAAATGAATTGTGAGAAAATCACATGAGTTTGAATTGATTTGAGGACAATTTTGGATAAGTCCTTAAGAGGAAATTTAAAGGACTTAGGACTTTTTGGAGTAGGAATTTGAATTTTGGATTTAGATTTGATTGATTTATATTTATATTTCATTTATATATGTGAATATAAATGAGAATATAAATGAGTTATGAAAATGAGTTTGAGTTGATTTGAAGATGATTTTGGATAAGTCCTTAAGAGGAAATTTAAAGGACTTAGGAAATTTTGGATTTTTGGATTTGATTTTAAATTTTAAGTTTAGTTTGATTGGTTTGAATCTATATTTCATTTATATATGTGAATATAAATGAGAATATAAATTAATTATGAGAAAATCTCATGAATTTGAATTGGTTTGAATTTGATCTTGGCTAAGTCCTTAAGAAGGAAATTAAAGACTTAGAAAAGATTTTGAATTTGGAATTTGAAATTTTAATCATGGGCTTTAATCATGGATTTCAATCATATGGCATTGATTTGAATTAGGAGGAAATCAAATAAAATTGATTTGGAGTTTGACTTGAAGGAAGGAAGGTGAGGAGTGGTTCAAGCTAAGGGTAGGCAAATTTTCCTAACACTCATAAGGCATGACCTATTCCCTATGGCTAACTCTTCTAAGTCTCTAGGGCTAGGTTGAGTGTTCACCTAATCACTAGATGTGTCTTAAGACTAAGGAACTCTTAAAGTGTTAGAGGAGTATTATGTCAAAGATGGAGGGGTTGAGAGCTCATTCTAAAAATGAGGTCAACAATAATTTAATAAAGTGAGTAAACTATTTAATTAATTTGCACCTTAATTAGAATTTTATCCAAATGAAATAAACTTAGGGGATAAAGAATTATGAGAGAACTCCTAATCTCATTCTCTAAGTCCATTCACTATTCTAAGATAATTAGCAAACTTAATTAATAAATTTATCTCTGATTAATGGGTTAATTAATCATTTAATTGATTAAGAGAGTAATTAGGAGTGAATCAAGTTATTACCTTAATTAAGCCATTAATAAATTCCAAGAAAATCATGGGAGGTAGAGGTCATCCCATTAATCAACTCTAGAAAGTTTGGAATTAGTAAAAGGAATAATCAGTGAGTAATTAATATAATTACATTCCTAATAAAACCCAAATTACAGAAAATTTATTTATCAAAATCAATCAAACTTAATTTTAGATTATTCCCCATTAAAATATCTTCACAATGCATTTAAGTTTGTATTTTTCTAATTTTTCTACATTTAGTTATGTATTTTTCAAGATTTTGTGATTAAAACTTAATTAAATAGCCTAATTATATAGTTAATCTCATCGGTGCCATGTGGACCGCTGACATGGTGCATTTCCAATGGTGCACGGATTCACTATTTAAGTATCCATCGCAAGCGGTCTTGCATGCTTTCCACCGGTATGCGATTCAAGATCGGATGGGGCGGGATGTGGTGTTCATAGGATAAATCATCAGATCTAGCATGGATTAATCAGGATCATACATCCAAAACACACAGAATGGATAGACCGTGATTCATCCCTCGCCTGGGAGAGCAACCACCATCCAGCTTGATCAAGTTCAATTGAGCTGAGCTAATTGAACCCACACCATCAACATACTAGGGGATAAAGATCTAACGGTAAAAATGCAATGGGATTACAATTCCCTTAAAAAAGGACCAAATAAAATTCAGCCTATGCTCAGGTTTGATCCATACCTCGCTGTAGCTTCGTCTAGTGGAGATGAAGCTCTGTTGAAGATTTGAGGGCTTGAGGTTGAGCAGAACTTCCTATGGACTAAAGTGGATTTCAATTTCTTGCGGCATTGATCAAACTCTCCATTCCCATGGCTTGAGAGCTTGGATGAAGACTTGGGTGAGCCCGATTGGGTCCCCTCAAGGTGCTTGAAGGAGGAATTGAGCTGAATTTGAGTATTGAGTGAGATTGAAAAATCATTAAACTCCCCTATTTTTGGCTTGAAGAAACTGAGAGTGGAGAATTCAAAGTAGCTTAGGAGACCTTGGGAGAGCTTGGAATTGCTTCCTCTGAGTTCCTATGCTTCAATCAAATATCAGCCCGTGCAAATGAAATGAAATTAGGGAGAGTATATCTCCCCCTAGAAGGATCAGACGGCTGAGCTTGCATATGCCGTTTTGATCAAATTGATCACAAGGGTTGAGTTGGTTAGGCCATTTTGGATACCATGTGGTTCGATTTGGCCAGAGGGAGGTAGTGGAGAAGTTTCCATGTGCTAAATATGGTGGAGTGATTCCCATGTGCTCATTTTGAGTGGGGTGGTTGATTTTTGGCCTTGGGTTGTGTTTGGCTTACCCAAACTCATTAGGTCATATGCACCACACCCACCAGTGTCTACTTGGTCCACTAATAGGGTGATGGTCATTTGGATTTGATTGCACTTTGGGCAGAATTAGAATAGTTTGAAATTAGGTTGGTCTAAATTTTAAGGAATTTGGAGTTGATTTGATGTCATTTGGCTCATGTTGACCCATTTAGGTCAAAATGGGTCAACTTGGGTCAAGATGACCAATTAGTTAAATTGGGTCAAACTAAGGTTGGGTCAAGTTCATATGACCATTTGAAATATGTTGGCATCATTAGTTTGGTTCAATTTGATTTATATGTGGATTTGGTTCATTTGAATTCATTTAGGTCAAATGGGTCAAGTTGACCAATTTGACCCATTTGACCTATTTGGGTTAGGTCATGGGTTGGTTTAGGTTTGGTTGGTCATTTGAAATGTTTAGGTAGCTTTGGTTTCAATCAATTTTGGTTTGATTTGATTTTGGTTCAATTTGACCTTTTAGGTCAATTTGGGTTCATGGTCAATTGGGCTAGGTTGGGTTTAGTTGGCCAATTGAGGCTTTGGTCAAGTTTAACAAGTGATTTGGAATGAACTTGACCCATTGGTTTCAATTGATTTGACTTAGATCAATATTTGACCCATTTTGATTTTTTAGGTCAAGTTGGGTCAACTTGGGTTAAGTGGCCAATTGGGCTAGTTTAGGCTCAAATGATGACTTGGTCAAGTTCAAACATTGATCATGAATTGGTTTTAATCAATGATTTCAATCAATTTGGCCTATGGTGGATTTTGACTAGTTTAGGTTTCATTTTGGCTAAGTGTTGACTTGGTCAACCTTTAGGTTTGACTTGGTTTGACCCAATTTGAGTGATTGATCATCTCATGATGATTGTTGCTCAGAATGTGGGACTTAGGTGGGCTTAGTTCAATCCAATTTGGGTAGGATTAAAATTCGGCTCAAAAGGGTACTTTAGGGCACTTTGGGCAAGTGAGTCTAAGTGGGTCAATTGACATGATCAAGGCTTGAATCAAGTTTGAGTGAACTCACATTTGGACTTATGATTGAAATATAAATCCATTTGCAAGTGATTTGGAGTCAAATGGGTTTTGATTCATTTGATAATTTTAAGTTTAAAAAGGTGAACATGAGTCTGATTTGGGTTTGATTTTTGAATTTAGTTTTGATTTGATGATTGAAGTTTGTGTTTATATTTGGATTCATGATTGAAGGATTGATTGAATCATGAATAAAAATCAAGGGTTTGGATTGATTTGAGTTTGATTTGGCTAAGTTCAAGAATTTGACTTGAAAGGCTTAGGTTGAATTTTGATTAGATTTGGGTTTGAGTTTTGAATTTGGTTTTGGATATTTGAATTTATATTTCATTTATATTTGTGAATATAAATGAGAATATAAATGGGTTATAAAAAAATCCCTGAATTTGAATTGATTTAGATTTGATTTAGGCTAAGTCCATAAGATGAAATCAAAGTGACTTAGGAAGGATTTTTTAATTTGGAATTTAATCATGGGTTTCAATCATTTGGAATTGATTCATGATTTGAGAAAATCCATTAGAATTGATTTAAGGTTTGAGAAAACTAATTACATTTGGAATTGATTTGAGTTTGAAGTTGATTTGGTATTGATTTGATGTTTGATGTTTGAATTGAATTGATTTGGAGTTTGATTTGAATTGATTAAGTTGGAATTGATTTGAGATTTGATTTGAGATTGATTTGAATTTGGAGTTTGAATTGAATTGATTTAGAGTTTGATTTGAAATGATTTATAGTTTGATTAGAATTGATTTGGAGTTTGACTTGAAAGAAGGAAGCGAGGATTGGTTCAAGCTATGGGATAGGCAAGTTTTCCTGACACCCCTAAGGCATGACCTATTCATATGGCTAAATCTTCTAAGTCTTTAGGGCTAGGTTAAGTATTCACCTAATCACTAGAAGTGTCTTAAGACTAAGAAACTCTTAGTGTTTAAGAGGAATCTTATATCTAAGATGGAGCGGTTGAGAGCTCATCCTAAAAATGAGGTCAACAAAGGGCGCCCAATAGGTGTGGTGTGACTAACAAGGTACACCACACATAATGGTGTTGAGTGAAATGGTCAACAATGCTGAACGATCACAAGCACTAACAGAAACGATCTACTCCTAACCCAAGGTGTAGAAGGAATCCAGAGCTTAGTGCAATGCGACTCTACTCATGTCAAAGACATAAGAGTGGGAAGGAGGAATCCTCTAAGGATAGATTATGTGAACCTTCCACTAGGGAAAACAGGTTCAAGCCATCCACAAAGGGGATGAGAGGTTTGCTTTGATTTGAGTCTCACTGGGGGATAAATGATTTGATATGTTTGATTTTGGATTTGATGCTCCACAAGGGATGAAAAAGTGAATTCTTTACTAGGGGAGCAAGTTCAAGTCATCCACTAGGGAGAAAAGGTTATGAAATCCACTGAGGAATTAGAATTTGAGATTCGCTGGGGAACTATAAGGATTTGCATCTCACTGAGGAGAATCATATAATTTGATTGATTGATTGTCGTTTAATTGTATTCATTTTTTTTGTTTGACTCCACTGAGGGAGATAGATTGAATTTGTTTTGTTTGTTTTATTTGACTCTTATGAGGGAGGAGGGTTGAATTTATTTTAGATTCTTTTTATTATTTTGGGTTTTGAGATGGACCCTATTGGTTTGCGATGGATCGCATTGAGTATGAGCCATGGAGGCCTAGGCCTAACTCAGATTTACCAATCCAAAGGGATAGTCTACCATACATATAGTAGGACTAGCCAACCAAAGGGATGCCTTTCGGTGTGCAGCAGCTATACTAGGAGGAAAGTGTAGTAGGCTTACATCCTCCAAAGTAGGGATCAGTTGCTGGGGTGATCCATTGGCAAGGAAACGAATCAAAACCAACCTAGGGCTGACTATTGAGTGAATGCCACTGGGGGACTTAAATCAACTCAAAGATAGTCAAGATTAGTTTCATTTTGTAATTGGTTTTTAAGTATTTTTAATGAATCCCATCGGATTGCAATGGACTGCACTGAGTAGGGGCCATGAAGACCTTGGCTTAACTTGGATTTACCAACCACATAGGAGGACTATCCAACTAAAGAGGTGCAATAGATGTACTAAGAGGAAAGTGTAGTAGGCTTACATCCTCCAAAGTAGGGATCAGTTGCTGGGGTGATCCATTAGCGAGGCAACAAATCAAACCCAACCTAGGGATGACTATTGAGTGAATGCCACTGGGGGACTTAAATCAACTCAAAGATAGTCAAGATTAGTTTCATTTTTTAATTTATTTTTGAGTGTTTTTGATGAATCCCATCAGTTTGCGATGGGCTGCACTGAGTAGTGGCCATGGAGGCCTTGGCCTAATTAAGATTCACCAATCTGAAGGGATGGTCTTCCAACCACATAGTAGGACTATCCAACTAAAGGGGTGTATTTTAGTTTGCAATGGTCAATTTAGAGGAAGAAAGCATGGGGACTCACATCTTCCACTACAAAAGATCACTGGGGTGATCAGTTATTTTGGGTGACAAATCGAACCTGACCTAGGGTTGACTATTGAGTGAACGTCGTGGGGTTCACAAACTCTACCCCTACTGGATTTCTCCTTTCCTCTCTTATGTCCTTTACATGAGTAGAGTCACATTGTATTAAGCTCTGGATTCCTTCTACACCTTGGGTTAGGAGTAGATCATTTCTGTTAGTGCTTATGATCGTTCAGTGTTGTTGATCATTTTAGTCAACACCAATATGTGCGGTGTTCCTTGTCAGTCACACTACACCTATTGGGCGCTCTTTGTTGACCTCATATTTTGAATGAGCTCTCAACCCCTCCATCTTAGACATAGGACTTCTCTTATACTTTAAGAGTTCTTTAGTCTTAAGACACATCTAGTGATTAGGTGGACACTCAACCTAACCCTGGAGATTTAGAAGAGTTAGCCATAGGAATAGGTCATGCCTTAAGGGTGTTAGAAAAATTTGCCTACCCTATAGCTTAACCCAATTCCTCACTTCCTCCCTTCAAATAAAACTTAAATCAATCTCAACTTGATTGAGTTTCTCCTAACTCAAACCATTTCCAAATGATTGAAGCCCATGATTGAATTCCAAATTCCAAAAAATATTTCCTACGTCCTTTGATTCTATCTTATGGGCTTAGCCTAAATCAAATCTAAATCAATTCAAATTCAAGAAATTTTCTCACAACCCATTTATATTCTCATTTATATTCACATATATAAATGAAATATAAATTCAAATCAATCAAACCAAATTCAAAATTCAAATCCAAATAAAAAATCTTTCCCAAGTCACATTAATTCTATCTTATGGACTTAGCCCAAATCAAGCCTAAATCATTTCAAATTCAAGGAATTTTTTTCATAACCCATTTATATTCTCATTTATATTCATATATATAAATGAAATATAAATTCAAATCAATCAAATGCAATTTCAAAAATCAAATCCAAATTTAATCAAAAATCCAACTTAAGCCTTCAAGTCAAAATCTTGAACTTAGCCAAATCAATTTCAAATCAAGTTAAACCCTTGATTTTTCTTCATGATTTAATCAATCCTATAATCATGAATCAAAATATAAACATAAACCCCAACATCAGACCAAAAATAAATTCAGAAATCAAACCCAAGTCAAACTCATGTTCACCCTTTTGAACTTGAAATTATCAAATGAATCAAAACCCATTTAACTCAAAATCACTTGCAAATGGATTTATATTTCAATAATAAGTCCAAATGTGAGTTCAATAAAATTCAAATCAAGCTTTGACAAAGCCATTTGACCCACTTGGGCTCACTTGACCCAAAGTGACCTAAAGTACCCATTTTGAGCCAAATTCTAATCCTACCAAAATTGGATTGAACTAAGCCCAACTAAGCCTCATATTATGAGCAACAATCATCATGAGATGATCAATCATTCAAATTAGGTCAAACCAAGTCAAACCTAAGGGTTGACCAAGTCAACATTTGACTAACATGAAACCTAAACTAGCCAAAATCCAACATAGGCCAAATTGATTGAAACCATTGATCAAAACTCATTTATGACTAATGTTTGAACTTGACCAAGTCATCATTTGAGCCTAACCTAGCCCGATTGGTCACTTGACCCAAGTTGACCTAACTTAATCGAAAAAGTAAAAATGTGTCAAAACTTGATCTAAGCCAAATTGATTGAAACAAATGGGTCAAGTTCATTCCAAATCACTTGTTGAACTTGACCAAAGCCTTAATGGACCAACTATACCTAACCTAGCCCAATTGACCTTGAACTCAACTTGACCTAAGGGTCAAATTGAGCCAAATTCAAATATAAACCAAATTGATTAGAAACAAAGATACTGATCCATTTCAAATGATCAACCAAACATAAACTAACCTATGACCAAACCCAAATAGGTCAAATGGGTCAAGTTGGTCAACTTGACCCATTTGACCTAAATGAAATCAGATGAACCAAATCTAAATATAAATCAAATTGACCCAAATCAATGATGCCAAAATATTTCAAATGGTCATATGAACTTGACCCAACCTTTGGTTTAACCCAATTTGACCAATTGTTCAACTTTACCCAAGTTGACCCATTTTGACCTAAATGGGTCAACATGAGCCAAATCATATTAAACTAACTCTAAATTCAATGAAACTTGGCCTAACCCATTTTTCAATCATTCCAAACATATTCAAATTGAAATTAAGGTCAAATGACCATTTTACCCCTAGACCATAGTGTAACCTAAAACCAAAACCACTTGGAATTTGGTCAATTTCTTTTCATGGATAGTTGACATCCTTTTAGTTGACCAAATGGTCACTAATGGACATGGTGCACATGACCCATTGGGTTTGGGTCAACCAAACCCAACCCAAGGTCAAAATAGACCAGCCCCATGGAAATGAGCACATGGGATTCCTTCCTCCACCTTATTTTGCACATGACAAACTCCTCCACTACCTTCTTTGGCCAAAACTGAATGCCATGCCCCTCAAAACAGCCTAACCAACCCATTGAACAGGCTCAATCAGATCAAAATGGCAAAGGAGTTTGCAGCCATCCGATCCTTCAAGGGGAAAATACTCTCCCTAATTTCACTTGAATTCTATTCTCTCCTGAACTCAGAGAAGTGATTCCCAAGCTCCCCAAAGTTTCCTAGCATTTTCATTTCCCATTTTCAAATTTCTTCAAACTGAAAATAGGGGAGCTCAAGTGAAATTCCAACTTAGCCAATACTCAAATTCAGTCCAATTCACTTTGCAAGCACCTTGAGGGAACTCAATCGAGCTCACCCAAGCCTTCACATAAGTTCTCCATGTAAGGGAAGAGTGCTCTTGATCAAAGTCGAGCCTAATTGAAGGAGAGCTTGGTCCATAGGAAGATTCACTCAACCAAACCACCTCAAATCTTCAACAGGGTTTTGTCTCCACTAGATGAAGCTACCTCATCAAACTCGAGCACCAGTGATAGCCTCTGGTGAGGTATGCCCTCATCCCAAGCTTAAAGTAGCCATGGTCTGGTCTTTTGTGAGAGAAATTCTCACCTCATGAGAATTTGATCGTTAGATGTGATCTCCCTTGCATGATGATGGTGTGGTTTGAATTTGAGTTTAGTTCGAGCTCAATCAAGCTTGGATCATGCCATGGAAGGTGGATGACTCCCCTTTCCCACACGAGAACTTAGGAATGGATCATGGGTCGTCCATCTGCGCATTTTGGATGGATGACCATGATCGAGATTCATAGGATATTTGATTTAATCCTTTAATACTGCGGGCTTGATCTCAGTCATCTGATCTTAGATCGAATGGATGGGGAGAAAGCGCATAGCGCCACCGCTGATGTGTGGCTATGATGTGATAACTTAAGTGGCCTATCCTGTCGCGCTGCATTAGCCTCCACGTGGCACCGACGGGATTAGTCATATAATTAAGGGATTAATTATGGAATAATCATGGAAACTTAAAATATTCATAACTAATTATAAAAAAAATAAATAAACACAAAATAAAAAATGTTAGAAAGGTAATTTAAAGAGGAATATTCTAAAATTAATTTCACTTGATTTTGAACAGTGATATTTTTTGAATTAAGGTTTTATTGGGAATATAATTACCTTGATTAATCCTTAATTATTCCACTAATCAATTCCAAATTTCATAGGGTTGATTAATGGGATGACATCTACCTCCCATGATTTTCTTGGAATTTATTAGTGGCTTAATTAGGGTAATTGATTGGCTCATTCCTAATTACTCTCTTAATCCATTAAATGATTAATTAACTTTTTAAATAGTGATAAATGCACTAATTAATTTTGCTTATTACCTTAGGATATTGAGTGGACTTAGGAAATGAGATTAGGGGTTCTTTCCCATATCTTTTTTCCCTAAGTTTATTTTATTTAGATTGAAATCTAATTAAGGTGAAAAATTAATTAAATAATTCAATCACTTAATAAAATGACTTAATTAATCAAAAATTTAAAATAAAAACACTCTAGAACTTAATTAATTTATTTAGGTAGATGCTTGGGCGTTCAATAACCCAAGTGGCCTAAAGAAATCAAAATCCAACCCACATGTGTAGGAAAGGGTTATGAAAGTATTTAAATTAAACCTTTTAATTGAATTACTCACTAATTGTGAGCCAATTGCATTAGGCCCTTTCTTTCCTAGGTGCATTGCTGATTTAAATTCCTTGTGTGTTTTTTGTCATATCATTGGCTCATAATTTTGTGATTAGATATGTTAAAATGGTGTAGGTAAGGGGTAATTAACATACTTAATTCAAACCTTAACCTAACCAAGGCATAACATTGATCTAATCACCTAAAAATTGAACTTAAATAACTTACACATGGGGGAATGGGCTAGGACAAGAAAACTCATCGCACATTTCTCAAATTAAAATCAAACTCAAACAAAATTCAAACTCTCCATAAAACAAATTAGATTTACTTTAAATTATCTTATTCATAGGATTGTCTTTAGAATTAATTAGGGTGAATGACTTACATTGCTTTCATCACTTTATTTCTTTCCTAGCATGCTAAATGTGTATGACAAATGAAAATCATGCATTCATACTTTTTAAAAATCAAAGTAAAAATGAAATGTTTCTTTTATATCAAATTGCATGTTTTGGCTGAAGTAAGAATATGAATGGCTATTATCACTATTAAATCTAAAATTATTTTCAAAACATATAAATCAATTATAAAAATTGAAAGGTATGCTATTTATGATTACTTATAAGCTTGGATGTGAGTAGAAATATAAAGATATGCATAGTGTGATTTTCCTTCCTTTCTTTTGAAGATAGTTTTGAATAGATTTGGCAAAGTGCATAGTTCATTTGAAAAGAACACAACACTTGCTTAAATCCTTTCCTATTCATTCTTATGTTATTACTTAAGAAGTACATCCATACTTACATGTATAAATTGCATAAACAATCAAACCAAAAAAAAAAAAACAAATACAAACTTTTGCATCTTTCTTTTTTCCATTCATTTCTCTTGTACATGCATATGCATTTAAGGAAACTGGTATATTAGAAATCCCGTGAGGCTTTAAGTAGCCCTAAGTAGTCTTACACCCCTGGTGCTAACAATGGTGTACACTCACTTATGACTTTCATACATATAAATATGGATGTGAAAAATGGATAAAAAGAAATCCCTTTTTTCTACTTAATGAAAATCATGCATCATAAAGAATCCCAATTTTCTTAAGTAACACTACTTAGAATTCATCATTAAAGTGTGCTAAATATTCCCATTTGTATGTATAGATATGCTTAGGGTTCATCTATATGCATGTTACATATGTTGGGGAAAGAAATGAAATGATGTGTGTTTTGTGATATTAACTTTACTTAATCTTAAAATTCCTTTCTCTTTGGATAGGTTTGTTTAGAGAAAATTTAAACTTAGGATTAATTAAAACACATAATAAACATTCACTAAACAAAAATCAAACATGAATATACTTTAGAAATTAGTTAAGGTAGCGAAGGAAAGAGAAGTTCTCTTCTGTTTTCCCTCTCTTTACAACTTAGTAATTAATCCTAGGTTCATTCAAACCTAATCAAAACACAAAATAAAATTAACCCAAAATATTAAAGAACATAAATAGAAATCACCCTCTAAGTTGAACTTTTTCATACTTAGGATACTTAAACCTTAAAGCCTAGCTAAGCATACCACACAAACCTTTTAAAACACACACATTAGACTAAGTCACCATTTCTAGCTTTAGGTTGTATTTGATGTTTTCTTTTATTTTTTTGATATTTGTTTTTAGTCTAGATGTTAGTATGTGTAGAGAATGGTAGGACGATTTAGTCTAATCATTGTCTTCTAGAGGGATTGTGCTTAAGGGCATGTAATAAAATATAACTGTGCTTATACCCCTAAGCATAATCAAAAATAGGCCAGGTGGATTTGGTTACCCATGTGTGGGGTGCTAAGTCCAATATGTGCTCATACATGCTTGGAATTTGTATGATTTGTTTACCTAATCTCTATTTTGCAGGTGTTAGTTAGATTTACTTTTCCTTTTCATGTAATTTTGAAATTAGGATTTTAGAATGAATATTATAGGGGATTAGGATGAGCATTGGTCATAATTTTTTTTATCTTATGTACCATGTGAAGCTTTTGGAGTATCCACATTCCAACTATCCAAAAGAAGGAACCAAAAGAAGAAAGAAGAAAGAAGAAAAGAAGAATGAAGAAATGAAGAATGAAGAATGAAGACCCCCATAACATGAATTCCTTACTTAATTATAATTAATTCATTTGTAATCCAGGTTGTATAAGGGTAGAGCTTGGGTACCCAATTTATTTTTGGGTTTTGCGGTGGTGCCCGACCACACTTGGCCTCTTATTCTTTTGTGCTCATTTTATAAAATGTTTGATGTTTGTTTAGCTTGTGTATTAAGATGGCATCTTTTCCTAGTTTATTCCTTGCTTTGATGTATGACCTCGATGACGATTAGTCTCTTAGAGAAAAATAAATCTTCTTCCAAATTAATCAATTCAAAACTAAAAATAAATAACTCATAACCTCACCTAAAGCTTAGGCTATAAAATCAAGATAAAAGAATTAGCAACCCCTTAGCTAGAAGTGTACTTTCTTTTCTAACATCATGCATACAAAAGCACATTACTTCACTCTTGATTGGAGGGCTTCCACCTTTGTTAGAGAACTTAGGTTGACCTCTGAGAGCCATGGTGGAAACGCACCTCCTCATCTTGTTGATTTTGGCCCATAATCTAATTTCTCATGCATTAGACATATGAATCCTAAAGCCTATGTCAAATTGATTGTCCAAAATAAAAATAAACATACGAAAAATTTTCATTAGATTTAAGTCATTAAAGTATGTCCTTACATGATCTAGTCTCTTAGGGAGTGTGTTTAAGGACTTAGTCTTTTTTTAAATAAATAACAACCTTGCTATCTTGCATAAATATATGACTTGCCTACATATTTTAAAATCGTAGGAGGAGTTAGAAGGGCCACGTTGTTATAAGTCCAGTCGTGGTTTTATTTTCTCTTGTGGAGGTAAACCAAATACCCATTTTCTCTTTAGATTTAGGTCGTGCTTTTGGTCCTCGCCAAAGCTCTCTATATTTAAGTTTAGAGGTTGTTACTTCCCTTTGTGGGCTACGAGCATAAATCCTCACCTCTTAGGCATTTTTGTGACCTTATATCATGGAATTGTAAGCCCTACATTTCTAATAAAAATTCAACCCAAACAAATTAATTCAATTTCAAAAATGTAAAGCTTAACCAAAGGGTAGTTTAGGATACTTACTAAGCTTCCTAGTATCTTAAGCATCCCCTACTTATTATCATTTTGCTTTGATAAGAACTCTCTCCTCTTGATCGATACCACTTGACTTTCTAAAAATAAACCAATCAATTGATAGTTCTACCTTTCAAAATCTTTGGAGATAATGATCATTTTCCTTAATCGAGAGTATTCCTAAGGAATTATGTTCCTTAGGATGTTATTAACTATGGGGGCTTGCCCCTATAGGAAACTTAACAAACTTAGTTTAAAATAAACCATACTTTACTTTTTCATGTAAAGTAAGGGAAGAATCTCTAGTACATTTTGAAGATCCATAGTCCTTAGGAGTCCTTATTGAGGTGATTAGGTCCATTATTAGGTGGTGACTTCTATCTTTCGAGATAGTACACCTCTCCTCAATGTCGTACCCAATCACCCTAATAAGAACGTCTAGGGATCTACGTGGCATCTCAACAAGGCATTTTTATATTTCTATTTTCATTTATCCTCTTTTCTGAAAGGCGATAGATGAAGGCAGAGATATAAATTTTTTTCACCACAGATTTTTCTGAGGACTCCGCTAGGGATGGTTCCTCTCTCCATCTTTGGTAAATGATCATTGTCTCCAAGTATCGATAGTGGGTTATTACTTTTGTTGGAATCCAAGACTATTTTTCTTTCCGTTGGTACTTAGCTTATTTTGTCCTTAAGTTAAGCTATCCAACATCTTTAGGTTTTAGGACCTCACCCCATGTTGGTCTTAAAACCCCCATTGGATTCCTCAATGGGTGAAAATAAAATTTAATAAAAATAAAATGATTAAAGACTTCCTCCTTACTATTTTTATGGTAAGGAAAAGTTAATTCTAAAAATAAAGACAAAATAAATCCTTCATAAAAGTCTTGCTTTTCAAAATCACCTTTTTAAATACACTTAATAAACTATTTGCACTGCATCTAACCATTTTCATAATTTTTACATGTAGAAACATTTCAAAAATAAAACCAACAATCATAATTTTCAAAAGCACAAATGAACTTCTTCACTCAATTCATTTTGATGAAGACTTCATTTTCAATAATAAGATTCCAACAAGCCTAAACTTTCAAAAAGCACAAGATTTGAAGATGGACCTTTCCATTCAATACATCCAAATGTGTTGGATGGATGTTACATCTTCAAGCCAAAACTACAACTTTGAAATTACACTCAACACACTCCACATGTGTTAAGTTGGAACTTTCATGCTTTGAAAAAGCACATATGAAAGCTCCCCATTCAATATACCCATATTTAAAAAATGGAGGTTTCATTTTTAATTAAAATAAAATAATAAATTCTTCAAAAGCACATATGAAATCTCTCCATTCAATATACTCACATTTATTGAATGGAGGTTTCATTTCCAATAAAAAAATCAAAAACAAAAACTTTCAAAAAGCACATATGAACATCTCCATTCAATATACCCAAATTTATAGAATGAAGATTTCATTTCCAAATAAAATGATATTATTTTAAAATACCACATAACATATTCCATATATGATTAGGTTGGAATTTCCTTTTTCAAAAAGCAATAATCACACATGAAAATACATCTTTGAAAATGAAACATAATTGATTTCCATCTTACATACCCAAATTTGTTAAGTGGAAATCCCTCTTTTCAAAATCAACAAAAACACAAATTTAAAAACACATTGGAACTTCATTTTATATATCATTAAAGTGAAGTCTCCATTTTTCAAAACAAAACCCAAAACAAAAAGAAACACTTTTGGAAATTCATTCTTTAGCATGCCATATTGGCTAAAGTGAAGTCTCCATTTTCAAAACAAAATTAAAAACATAAAAATTTGAAACACATTTTTTGAATTTCATTTAGCATACCCAAAGTTGTTAAGTGAAATCTCCATCTCACAAAATTTCAACAAACACACACACACACACACACACACACACACACACATACACACACACACACACACACAACACACACACACACACACACATTAATACTTCATTCTAGCATACCATATTTGCTAAAGTAAAGTCTCCCCTTTCCAAAATAAAATTTGAAACACATTTTTAAAATTTCATTTAGCATACTCAAATTTGCTAAGTGAAATCCCCATTTCTCAGAAATTCAAAACACATTAGAACTTCATTTTAGCATACCACATTGGCTAAAGTGAAGTCTCCATTTTTCAAAACAAAATCCAAAACAAAAAGAAACACTTTTGAAAATTTATTCCTTAACATACCATATTTGCTAAAGTGAAGTCTCCATTTTCAAAACAAAAACAAAAACACAAAAATTTGAAACACATTTTTGGAATTTCATTTAGCATACTCAAATTTGCTAAGTGAAATCACCATTTCACAAAATTAAAGAAATACATTGGAATTTCATTTTAGCATACCACATTGGCTAATGTGAAGTCTCCATTTTTCAAGACAAAATCCAAAACAAAAGGAAACACTTTTGGAACTTCATTCTTTAGCATACCATATTTGCTAAAGTGAAGTCCCCATTTTCAAAAAAAAAAATAATAAAAACACTAAAATTTTAAACACAATTTTGGAATTTCATTTAGCATACTCAAATTTGCTAAGTGAAATATCCATTTCACAAAAATTAAAGAAACACATTGGAACTTCATTTAGTATACCATATTTGCTATAGTGAAGTCTCAATTTTCAATCAAAATCTAAAACAAAAGAAACACATTAGGATTTCCTTAGCATACCAAAATTTTCTAAGGATCCTATTTTTCAAAATCAAAATCTCTACAAATAAAAGAAACACATTAGGATTTTCTTAGCATACTCAAATTTTTTGAGAGCCCTATTTTCAAAATTAAAAAAAATAAAACACACTTGGATTCCTCAATTAGCATACCCAAATTTGCTAAAGGAGAATTCCATTTTCAAAATCACAAATTATTCACAAAATAAAGAAAACAAAGAAAAAGAAGAAATTATTTTCAAACACCCCACTTAGCATATCCAAATTTTCCAAGTGAAGTAGATTCTAAAAAAAATATGTCTCAATCAATTGACCCTTTATTTTAACATACCCAAATTTGTTAAATAAAGGGTCCTTAAAATCAAAATCAAAATCGAAATTCAAATATGAACCTATGGAAGCATCTCTTCGAATATATTTGAACTCATTTTCAACATATCTAACTTTGTTGAAAGTGGATTCTACATCCAAAAATTACTCTTTCCAATCAAATCTCAAAATCTATTCTAAATCATTTGAGCCCGATCTAACACTTTCAATATGTTGAGTATAGGTTCAAATTCTAAATTGAAATTCCAAATCAATAAAGCAAGAGAATATGATTCAAGTTTATTTTCGACATTGCATTTACAGTCAGCTTTAGTCAGTTTTTCAGTCTTAGTTTAGTGTAGTTTGATTCAATGGCAGCAACCAAGTATGTATTCACTTTTCTCGATGGGATGGATCTGGCCCTGGATCAGGCTAGCCTTCCTCGCTCTGACTATGACCACCTCATCCACTTTGTATGAGATTTTCAGGGGGCCTGAATTACATGTGAGGGGACCTCCTCAGGATGTTAGCAACATAGTGGCAGGGAGCCCATTCAGCCGACATGCCAGATTCGAGATTCCCTCAATGAAGAGGGGTTGTGGTTGTTCCCACAACAGTAGTGTTAGTGCCAATGCCTGAGCGCCCTGTGGTTCCATGTGCTACCTTAGTTAGGGTTAACACCCACTCACTATCATTCTTAAATGGGAAGGCTCCCCTAATCCCAGGGATTGTCTCCCCTACTTTTGAGGTTGGTAAAGCTCTTACTCTACTCTCCATACAATGACCCAAAGGAAAAACAAGAACTGCATGATAAAGCGGTACCACACACGCATTGCTAGGGAGATGGAGGCAACCATACGTCAGTAGGAGTTTCCCATGTTTCCACTTGTTACAAAAATCCACTCTTCATCCTCTGGGTCTGATAGAGAGGATGTCAGGAGGATTTCTACTTCATCTCCACCTGCGCTCAGCCTAGCCACCCCGCTGAGAGGAGGAGGTCATATGCCGCCTCCACCGCTTCTACATCGAAGGAGCTGGACGATCTCGAAGTCCGGGGCTCGCTTGATCTGAGATCCATTATACTCCGCAGCGTGGGAAAGCATATTAGATAGGAGAGGGCCAGAGAGGCCGATACCTCAGTTCATATCATCATCCGGGAGAGGCAGAGGTTTAGTCGGCAGTCAGCGACCTTCGCACTCATTGATTTTCCTGATTGGCGCACTACCTACGTTGATCATACCAACAACATTCTACTTACAGGGACCACACATCATAGGAGAGTAGCTCCTATCCCGAGAGAGTCGGTGGTGCCTCCACCACACCGCTCTACCCCCCATCCACCATTGCCTACCCATGTTCCAGCATCTCCAATTCCACCGAAGGCCATGAAGGCCACATCTGGGGAGAAGAGGAACCCATTGGTGATCCATCTACGGCTAAGAGATCCCATCCTATCTACACCACCTACTGTGGCAAGGCCAAGCTCTCCTGCTCGACCTTCTACCCTAGTAGTGGTGAAGAAGGAATGGAGACTTCAAAGCATAGTGGTCATCCCTTCACCACCACCACCGTAGCAGGACATAGAGATGGTTACAACAGTTGCTGAGGGAGAAGGTGACTACTCAGTTGCATCTATGATGATAGAGCCTCCTAGGAGTGTCACCCATGCAGATTCAATGACAGTCAGGAGCATATTTCTTCTAGCGAGTATAGCCCTCACAAGGTTAACTCTCTAGCAGTAGGGGATGTTCAGTGCCTCATAGTACATGATAGTGATCCCACCACCAGTCTGATGAGGAGAAGATCAGCTTTGATCCTAATAAAAATGATTTATTAGGAGATTTAGTATGGGTTTGCATGGTAGATACAAGGGGAATCCATCCTTAGAGAGCAGTAGACTATGGAAGGTGTTGAGGCTGAGCAGGAAGACACAGCCTACTCGACCCAACACCTCCTTCAGCAGATAAAGTAGAAGGTTGAAAAAATAGATAGGATGGAGAAGAGGCTCGAAGATCTGCTAGTAGTTGTCTTAGTACTTCAAAAATAAGCACTGGTGGTCCATCCTACTATAGTTGAGACTAGTCAGCCAGAGTTGGTGCATGTCTTAGATCCAGCAAAGACTTTACCTTCAGTAGAGCAAGGTAGCACCAACATGTATAGGAATGTAGTGGATAGTACCTCCATACAAGAAAAAGATATCAAGAGCATGGTTGAGCAGCAGGTGAGAGAAGTGTTGGCTCAAGCTCGAGGGGGATCATTAGTTCTAAAGAGTAGACCCTACTCAGTGGAATTCGTTGCAATCCAATATCCTAAGGGTTTCATGCCTCCATCTTTTAAGAGTTTTGATGATAGTGGGAACTCAAGGCAGCACATTGTACATTTTAGAGCTAGTTGTTGCAACGTTGGTGGCAGTGATGCTTTACTCTTTCCTCTCTTTATCAGTAGCTTAGTGGGTATATCATTTGACTGGTACACTGAACTCCCTAACAGTTCAGAGAAGACTTTTGCTGAGTTGGAGCAACTCTTTATCAAGAGGTTTGTTGGAGCTCAGCAAAGGGTCACTGCTGGCAATCTCGTTGTGGCTCAACAAAATCCTAGTGAGTCCCTCATAGATTACATTCTCAAATGGCATAATTTGAGTATGAAATGCAAACCACCGCTGTCTGAACAACATGCCATCGAGATTCTACTTAAGAATATCCATGGCCCGGTCGCCTTCATGCTCAAAGGTTTCACCATCAAAATATTTGAGAAATTAAGGCAGCTAGCTTGTAAGGAGAAGCCAAACAATTATCTTCTCTAGATCTACCAACAAAGCCAAATCCATTGAAGGTATATGAGAAGAAACTAGAGGCAGTGATAACAGTGGATAAGGGGGAACAGCCAGCCAGAGAGTATTTTGAGAGACCTCGTGCTCCACAGCCGTCGCTTCCACCTCCTCTACCACCACCGAGGAAGCCCTACTGGCCTCCATAACAGCCTCCATGGCCTACACTGCCTCCTCCTCAGCCACATCATCAGCATCAGCGGTACACATATATGTCTCCAGGTAGCTATGGTCCACCTAATCTTTTGGATAAACTTAACAAGCCTTATTCATTTAAGAAGGAGGTAATCAGGAAGATCTTTAAGAATCTCTTAAAGAAACCTGATTTTTAGCTACCCGAACCTAGGAGATCGGAGGAAGTGGGCAAAATTCATGATCCTAACTTTTATCCCTACAACCGTATGCTATGTTATAGACGATTGCTTCACATTTAAGGACTATCTTGAACATAGCTTCAAGACTGGTGCTATAGTCATCCTGAAGGAATACCTTATGGAACAACCATCCAGTTCCATTATGGTAATCTTTGGGGATACTTGCGATCCTTCCAAAACCAAAGAAGATTGGGATATCTCCTTATCCAAAACCTCTTAGAAAATTTTATCAAAGATCAAGACACTTTGCTTGCAGGTGTCTGAGTCAGCTCAAACTTTCAACTTCAAGGAAGGTTTGCAAGTTGCTAGAGCCAACTCAGAGAAATGGGGAGCTCGGCAGTGTGCCATGGATAGCCCAAGAGGTAACCACCGATGAGTCCACCTCCCCTACCATTGCAGCTACTACATCAATGACTACCTCTACTTCAACTAGCTCTTCTCTTCTAATAGAAAACTTATATCGGTGGATGAGGGCATCAAATCCCTCACCCCTCTTACTTTTTTGATTTCTACTATGTACCTCTTATCAATCCAAGAAATTGAAGATTAGAGCTAGCTTGAATTATATTTGTGTCATTTCTGATGGATTTTTTGAATCTATTCCTAATGATAACTCTTTAAGTCTAAACAATAACTATAATAATTCTGATCTTTCTCTTTCTAATTTAGAGTTAGATTTTCCCACTCTGAATACTACGGGTTTGCCTCTTGAGATAGACTTGGAATCATTCAATTCTGAGGGTCCCATAAGAGAAGCTGTAGGTGAGCTTGACGTACAGGTAGAATCATCCATAACCATACCATAAGAGATCACCGAAGTCAACCTCCGTAGTGGAAAGGTTCAACCTCCTAGGGCAGCACCTCAAGATAGAGGGAAATAAGTCATTGTTTCAGAGGATCGAGAAGCCCCTCCATAGGATGCTCCTCCCTAAGATATGCTTATGGAGGAACAGCCCAAGGTGGACTACAATGTCCTCTCTCACCTAAGAAAGTTGCCATCTAAGCTAAGCATATACGATGCTCTTATCTTATCCAAAGAGATGAGGGAATCACTAATCAAGGCTCTCCTTATTCCTGAGATATGCTTAGCTTAGCTGATCGCTATTGGAGAGGAGGCACATTATTTCAAAGAAGCTTAGGGGATCACATTCACAGATGAAGACCTACTTCTGGGGGACATGGAGCACAACCGTCCCCTCTACATTACAGTTAACATGGGCAGATTTAGACTTGCCAGAGTTCTCATTGATCCAAGTGCATCAGTGAATATTATGAGTCTAAGACCCTTGTCAATTTGAGGATTGACATCTCCACACTCTGAGAAGATCGAATGATGTTGAGAGGATTCAATGAACATGGCGAGAGGGTTTTAAGTTCCATAGTGTTACCTTTGGAGATAGGTGACTGGAAGACTGAAGCTAACTTTTATATCATTGATTCGAATACTTTGTTCACCACTTTTCTCAATAGGCCTTGGACACATCAAAATAAGATGATTCCATCCTCCCTCCATAAGTGCATCTAGTTCAGGAAAGATGGGATTGAGTACTATGTCAAAGGAGATGAAAATCCATTTTTAGTTAGAGAAGTTGAGATATATGAGGATGCGACCTACTATCTCCCTCAAAACTCCAGGCAGAGGCAGAGGCAGAAATAGAGGTGGAAGACCCCTTGGTTGGCCATTAGCCAATAGGGGTTATGTTCCAGTTCATAGGAGTACTCCAACTATTCACATAGACTTGGAATCCAGCTCGGAGGATGAGTCTAATGTGATTAGTATACTATCCAACCCCTCTCAGTGGGTTTCATTGGAGGTGACACTTGAGCTAGACAGTGATGAAGATCGGGCCTCCAGACAAAGCAAAGTATTTGAATCAAATGTATGTAAAACTATCAGGCAGCAGTTAGGGACCTTAGCTCTAACCTTACTTCCGTCTCAAAAAGTTGAAGGTTTAGTAGTTAAGGAAGCCCCTCCGTCTTCCAGGGAAATGAAGTCCAAAAAATTTTTTTGGGATCATCCTCCTCAAGTCCTGAAGTTGATGTAGAACTTGAGGAGAATTCATATAAAGAATTAATGCAATTACCTTTTGATTGGTACTTGCCTTGTGTTCTTAATCTTGTAAAGAAGGGTTTGATTCCTTATTCATGGTCTAAGCATAGGTTGGAGAACTTTGAAAAGCTATGAAACAACATAGGTAGGGGTGCATGAATAAGATAAGGACTAGGATTTGGTATAGTGGGTCCAGTCGATGATGATGATTACTGCTTAGTTGTCACCCATCATTTGGATTCTGATAGGTTCTTTTCACACCAAACTAACTCTTATGAGGATGGGTGTTCAGAAACCTCAGCTGATCCAGATGATCTCCAAATCAAAGATGCACTGCCAGAATTTGAAGAGGAGATTCATTTAACAATTGATAAGCTTAAAGAAATCAACCTCAGGATAAAAAAAATCCACGCCCGACATACATCAGTTTATTGTTGAATGAAGAAGAAACCAATGAGTTAGTTAGGCCATTGATTGAGTTTAAGGACTTCTTTGTATGGAGTTATGGAGAGATGCCCAGATTATCTCCTGACGTAGCAATCCAAAAACTAGTAATAGATCCTAGTGCTAACCTTATCAAGCAAGCTCTTACATGCATGCGATTAGAAATCGAGCAATAGGTCATTTATGAAGTCAACTGATCGATGTCCATTTCATTAAGGAAAAAAATACCCTACAAGGTTAGCTAGAGTCATCCCAGTTATGAAGAAGAATGACCAAATTTGCATATGCATCAATTTCAGGGACTTAAATAAGGCATGTCCTAAGGATGAGTTTCATCTTTCTATACCAGAATTAATGGTGGACACCGCCTCATATCATGCAATTTTCTCCTTCATGGATGGGTCAAGAACTACTCTCAAGTCAAAGAGATGATCTTCCTTTTCTCTACTCTTGACTACTAGATCATCAACGTAGCACTCAACCTGATGATGAATGAGTTCATTGAAGATCTGATTCATGGCTCATTGGTATGTTGCACCAGCATTTTTAAGGCCAAAAGGCATGACCCTATGATAATAGATTCTGATCGTGGTTCAAAAAGTAGTGTTTATTTCATCCTCAGGCCATCTTGATTTTCTCTCTACTACCTCAGCCGTCATCTAATTCCTGCTAAAGCAAACTATCCACCTATTGAGAAACATAGCCTCGCTTTGATCTTTGCCTCCCAAAAGCTACGACACTATATGCATTTTTATAAGGTGAACTTAATTTCTAGAACCAATCCACTGCAGTATCTCATAACACGGCCAATGATATCCAGAAATTTGGCACAATTGTCCATGATTCTCTCACAGTTTGATATTACATTCATACCCCTTTGTGCGATAAAAGAACAAGTAATAGTGAATTTCTTAGCAGCACACCCACTTCCTACTGTTTCTCTGCTTAGTGACTAATTCCCTGATGAACAAATCATGAATTTAGGGGATGTTGACAACCACCGATGGGTGATGTATTTTGATGGTGCAGCTTCTTTTCATAAAGGAGAAGCACCATGATCTTTTCTTCTAGGAAAGGCAGGGGTAGGAATCATCCTCTTAACTCTAGACCGCGATGTGATGAGATTCTCATACTTTTTTTCCAATCCTTCCACCAACAACAAACTGAGTATGAGGCTTTGATTTCTGGTCTAGAGTTAGCTATCAAAGTGTGTTTTAAGAGCATCAACATCTTTGGGGATTCTCAGTTGGTCATCAACCAGATTGCCAGGTCCTACAAGGTTCTCAAACCAAAGCTTCATCATTACCACGAGTATACCATGAAGATGTTGGCCCAAATCCCTGAAGTCACCATCTACAAGGTTCCTCGAGCAGAGAATGTAGTAGCAGATGATTTGGGTAAACTTGCTAAAGAATTGGCATGTCCAAAAGATGAGTCCATTCCAATAAGGGTCTAAAATAGACAAGTCCTATCCCTTATTGATGCTGAACTCATCGAGAGAGTTTCTCTTGAAGGGGAGGTTTTCGTTGCCTAAAAGGACAAGGAGCTGGATTGGAGGCAACTGTTCATAGACTATTTGAACTCCTTCAAACTACCTCAAGAAAACTCATAAGCCCATCAAGTGAAATAGAGAGCTCTCTCCTATGCTCTCATTGATGGCACCCTATACTGATGGTCCTTTGATCAAATGTGGTTAACATGAAGCCCATGGCATTGTAACTGAGGAACATTCAGGTATATGTGGAGTGCATCAATCTGATCTGAAGATGAAGACAAAGATCAAGAGACTAGGATACTACTGGCCTTCGATGATTACAGACTGCATGGATGTAGCTAGGAGGTGCCATCAGTGTCAGGTACACGGTGTGGTCCTACATCAACTATCCAACATTCTACACCCTACATTGACTTCATGGCCATTTGAGTATTGTGGTACTGACATTGTGGGTCCTATCGATCTTCCTTCTTCCAAGGGTCATCGGTTCATCTTAGCTGCCACCGACTACTATTCCAAGTGGGCAGAGGCAATCCCACTCAGAGAGGTCACAGCTCAGCATGTGCTTTAGTTTTTCAGGAACCATATCGTATATAGGTTTGGGGTGCCTCGATGAATTATATTCGATAATGGTACTGCATTCAAAAGCACCAAGATCAACAGCTTCGCTAGAAGATATGGTATAGATTGGAGAAACTCTACCATCTACTACCCCAGAGCAAATGGTTTAGCAAAAGCATTCAACAAAACTCTCATCTAAATACTAAAGAAGACTCTTGATGACAATAAGAGGTAGTGGATTGAGCAGTTGATTGAAGCCTTATGGGCCTACCGCATCACATACTGAACTCCAACTCAGTCTACCCCTTCTCTTTAGTATATGGGTCTGAAGCCGTTCTACCTTTAGAAGTTGAACTCTCATCACTAAGGATAGCATTGGGTAGCAAGATCACTACAGAGCAGAATGCAAAGTTGCAGTTAGAAGAGCTCGAAGGTTTGGAGGAGAGTCGCCTACGGGCGTTCCAGAACATCGAGTTATACAAGGCCAAAATGATTCAAGCTCACAACAATGCTCTAGGTCTTTCGAAGTAGGAGAACTTGTGTTAGTCCCGAGACCAATTATTTCCCATCAAAAGATGGGAGGCAAGTTTGAATCCACTTGGGAAGGCCCTATGTTATAGAAAGGCCTACCAAGGAGGATCTTATCAGTTCATTGATTATAAATGGGAACACCCGATGCTTCAAATTAATGGGCTCTATTTGAAGAAATATTACCCATAAAATATGTTTAAAATAATTATTAACTAAATAACAAAAAATTGATTTCATTTCATCAAAATCTTCTCTTCTTTCGAAGTGTTGTTTGTTTGTCTTGCGAATCCTCCATGACGTGTCTAAGTTAGGTGTAAGAGTCTCCCATAGGCATCCTATCCCTCTTTCACAACACAAATACAATCAAAAACAATCTCTCGATACTATTAGAATAGGTGTGAGAGAACCTAAGAGGCATCCTATTTTGATTAGCATAACTAAGTTAGGTGTGAGTGAACCCAAGTGGAATCCTTTCTTAGTTGGAATTCCCGGTTACCATCCATAGCACCATTTCATCAAAATCCCCAGTGTGTTTAAGGTAGGTGTAAGAGAACCCAAGAGGTGACATATTCCATTTGACATAAGCACAAAAATAAACACATATCTTTTATCTCGAGCTACTATGATATGGGAGCAAGCTCTTGTGAAACTCACTCATTAGCTGCTCTAGGTCGAGTTTACATGCTACCTCATTAGTATGTCACCCCAGTGGTCACTTTTTTGGAAGATGTGAGTCCCCGTGCTTTCTTCCTAACTTGACCAGTGAAAACTAATGAACATCTTGTTAGTATGGTCGACTTCATTGCCCAGCCAGTAAGCTACCTCATGTTAATTTTGTTTAAGAGATGTGAGTCCTCGTGCTTTCTTCTTGAACTAATCATCATGTACTTACTAGGTTGAGTATATTTGAGGCTTAGGGTAAGTACACCAGAGGCTCCTTTCCTCTTGATTACATTTGAGTCGATATAAGTCCCCTAGTGGCATTCACTCAGTAGTCGCCCTAGGTCAGATGGCATCTGTCGAGCCAAAGACAGACTATCCCAGCAATTAATTTTGCTATAGGAGGATGTGAGTCCCTGAGCTTTCTTCTTAGGCTGATTGTTGCAAATCAAAAGGCACCTTAGGTTGGTTCATGTTCGCTATGATGACAGTGACTCACCCGGTGGATACACCACTCTTGATAGATGTGAGTCCTCGCACTTTCTCCTTGAGTTGGCCATCAAATACCTATTTGATATATGATTAGCTATGTCATCTTCTCCAGGGTTTTGGATCAAGCCCTTAGTGTCCCCTCTCCCTGTGGGCATTCTATTTGGATCACATCCTTTGCAACCCCATTTATACACTACCAGGGTTACTGTTGGATTGGATAGCCCCCCTTTCCTAGTAGCCACCCCTGTGGTTGGAGAATTTATTTAGCGGATGCACAGATTCTCCCTTGGTTCAGTTAATCTGAGATAGGTCTAGGCTGATATAAACTCCTTCTCAGTTTGATCCCTTGCAAACCAACACGGTTCACGATAAACAAACTAAATAATAAACAAATTAATTAGCTTGTCGATTAGGAATTCAAGCCCCCAAAGGGCCTCTTTTCCCAAGCAAGCATCCTATCTTTAGGGCAGTGTTAGCAGAACTCCCTATAGGAATTGCCTGACTACCTGAGTTAAGATAAATCCTCGGATCAGTACTCACTTCGTAGTCATCCTTAGGTCAGGTTCAATCTATTTTTCCATAATCAGGTTACCTCGATAGTCATACCACTTTGGAAGATGTAAGGCTATGATACATTCTTTCTAGCATGACTGTCACAAACCGACGGGCAGCCCTAGGTCAGGATCGATTTATTGTCCAAAGCAATCAATCACCCCAGTGGTCTTTTGTAGCGGAAGCCCCTAGCTTTCTTCCCTTGAATTGATCATTGCAAACCGAAAGGCACTTTTTTGGTCATATAGTTCTCTCATTGGCTAGGAAGCTATTCCCTTTGGTTTGGTAAATATGAGATAGGTCTAGGATAATATAAGCTCATTGTTAGTGTGATCCAGCGCAAACCAATGGAATCCATCAAAATAAACCAAATAAATGAAATTAATCTTGACTATCTTTGAGCTGATTTAAGTTCCCCAGCGGCATTCACTCAATAGTCAGTCATAGGTCTAGTTTGATCTATTGCCTGCCAACCGATCACCCTAATGTTTCCTTATTTTGGAAGATGTGAGTCCCTACACTTTCTTCCTAACTTAACCATTACACATCGAAAGACATCTCTTTGGTTGGCTAGTCCCGCTATGTGTTTGGTAGGCTACCCCTTTAGATTGTTAAATCTGAGTTAGGTCTAAGCCTCCCTGGCTCCTACTCAGTGCGATCCATCGAAAACCAACAGGGCCCATCTCAAAATCCAAAATCTAAAAATCTAAAACAAATTCAACCCTCCTCCCTCAGTGGAGTTAATCAAATCAAAATAATCAAAATAAATTAAACAAATCAAATCAAACCTCTCATCCCCTTGTGGATGATGTGAACTTGTTTCCCAGTGGAAGGTCACATACTCTATCCCTAGTGGATTCCTCCTTCCCTCTCTTATGTCCTGAACATGAGTAGAGTCACATTGCACTAAGCTCTGGATTCCTTCTACACATTGGGTTAGGAGTAGACCATTTCTGTTAGTGCTTGTGATCATTCGGCATTGTTGATCATTTTGGTTAACACCAATACATGCGGTGTTCCTTGCCAGTCACACAACACCTATTGGGCACCCTTTGTTGCCCTCATTTTTAGAATTAGCTCTCAACCCCTCCATCTTAGACATAGGACACCTCTTATACTTTAAGAGTTTCTTAGTCTTAAGACACATCTAGTGATTAGGTGGACACTCAACCTAGCCCTCGAGATTTAGAAGAGTTAGCCATAGGAATAGGTCATGCCTTAGGGATGTTAGGAAAAATTGCCTACCCTATAGCTCCATTTAAGAAAAATTGCCTACCCTCTGACAAGGAAAAATTGCCACATTTGGATGGACGACCATATTGAGATGCGTAGGATATTTGATTTAATCCTTTAATACTGCAAGCTTGATCAGAGCCGTTTGATCTTAGATCGGACGTATGGGGAGAAAGTGCATAGTGCTGTCACTGATGCGGCGCTACAATGTGAAAACTTAAGTGGCCTATCCCATTGCGTCACATGGAAAGCGCGTGCTGCGTCAGCCTTCATGTGGCACCGACAGGATTAGCTATATAATTAAGGGATTAATTTTAGAATAATCATGGAAAGTTCATATATTCATAACTAGTTATAGAAAAATTGGGAAAATATGAGATAAAAAGCATAGGAAAGGTAATTCAAAAAGAAATATTCTAAAATTAATTCCACTTGATTTTGAATAGTGATATTGTCTGAATTAAGGTTTTATTAGGAATGTAATTACATTAATTACTTCTTAATTATTCCACTGATTAATTTCAAACTTCCTAGGATTGATTAATGGGATGACCTCTGCCTCCCATGATTTTCTTAAAATTTATTAGTGGCTTAATTAGGGTAATTGATTAGCTCATTCTTAAGTACTCTCTTAATCCATTAAATGATTAATTAACTTTTTAAATAGTGAAAAATGTAGTAATTAATTTTTCTAATTACCTTAGGATAGTGAGTGGACTTAGGAAATGAGATTAGGGGTTCTTTCCCATATCTTTTTTTCCTATGTTTATTTCATTTAGATTGAAATCTAATTAAGGTGAAAAATTAATTAAATATTTAAATCACTTAATAAAATGACTTAATTAATCAAAATTTTAAAATCATAACACTCCACAACTTAATTAATTCATCTTGGGTAGATGCTTGGGTGTTCAATAACCTAAGTGGCCTAAAGAAATCAAAATCCAACCCACACGTGTGGGAAGGGTTATGAAAGTACTTAAATTAAACCCTTTAATTTAATTAATCACTAATTGAGAGCCAATTGCATTAGGCCCTTTCTTTCCTAGGAGCATTACTGATTTAAATTCCTTTTGTGATTTAATGTCATATCATTGGCTCATAATTATGTGATTAGATATGTTAAAGTGGTGTAGGTAAGGGATAATTAACACACTTAATTCATACCTTAACATAACCAAGGAATTGATCAAATCACCTAAAAATTGAACTGAAATAACTTACACATGGGGGAATGGGCTAGGATAAGTAAACTCATCTCACATTTCTCAAATTAAAATCAAACTCAAACAAAATTCAAACTCTCCATAAAACAAATTAGATTTACTTTAAATTATCTTATTCATAGGATTGTCTTTAGGAATTAATTAGGGTGAATAAACTTACATTGCTTTCATCACTTTATTTCTTTCTTAGCATGCTAAATGTGTATGACAAATGAAATTCATGCATTCATACTTTTTAAAAATCAAAGTAAAAATGAAATGTTTCCTTTATGTCAAATTGCATGTTTTGGCTAAAGTAAGAATATGAATGGCTATTATCACTATTAAATCTAAAATTATTTTGAAAACTTATAAATCAATTATCAAAATTGAAAGGTATTCTATTTATTATTACTTATAAGCTTGCATATGAGTAGAAATATAAAGATATGCATAGTGTGGTTTTGCTTCTCTTTTCTTTTTGCATAGTTTTGAATAGGATTTAGCAAAGTGCATAGTTCATTTGAAAAGAACACAACACATGCTTAAATCCTTTCCTATTCATTCCTATGTTATTACTTAAGAAGGACATCCACACTTACATGTATAAATTGCATAAACAATCAAACCAAAAAAAAAAAAAAACAAACAAATACAAACTTTTGCATCTTTCATTTTTCCATTCATTTCTCTTGTACATGCATATGTATTTAAGGAAGGTGGTATATTAGTCTGGACAACCCCGGGGTTGCGAGGCTTTAAGTAGCCCTAAGTAGATCTTGTACCTTAGACCCTGGTGCTAACAATGGTGCCGTACTCACTTATGCCTTTCATACATATAAATGTGCATGTGAAAAATGGATAAAAAGAAATCCCTCTTTTTTTTACTTAATAAAAATCATGCATCATAAAGCATCTTAATTTTTTGAAGTAACACTACTTAGCATTCATCATTAAGGTGTGTTAAATATTTCCATTTATATGTATAGATATGCTTAGGGTTCATCTATCTGGATGTTACATATGTTGGGAAAGAAATGAAATGATGTGTGTTTTGTGATATTAATTCACTTTACTTAATCTTAAAATGCCTTTCCCTTTGGATAGGTTTATTTAGAGAAAATATAAACTTAGGATTAATTAAAACACATAATAAAACATTCACTAAATAAAAATTAAACATGTTTTCCCTTTTATTTTCCCTCTCTTTACAACTTAGTAATTACTTATAGTAGGGAAGGAAAGAGAAGATCTCTTCTCTTTTCCCTCTCTTTACAACTTAGTAATTAATCCTAGGTTCATTCAAACCTAATCAAAACACAAAATAAAATTAATCCAATACAATTAAAGAACTTAAATAGAAATCACCCTCTAAGTTAAACTTTTTCAAACTTAGGATACTTAAACCTTAAAGCCTAGCTAAGCAACCACACAAACCTTTTAAAGCACACACATTAGACTAAGTCACCATTTCTAGATTTAGGTTAGGATAGTGTATGGTTTGATGTTTGCTATTGTTTTGTGATGTTTTATTTTAGTCTGGATGTTAGGGTGTATTTACATAGCAGGATGATTTAGTCTAATCTTATCTTTGGGGATTAAAGTGGCATGTAATAAAAATATCTTGTTGCTTATACCCCTAAGTATAATCCAAAATAGGCCAGGTGGACTTGGTTACCCATGTGTTGGGTGCTAAGTCTAATATGTGTTCATACATGCTTGGGATTTAGCTAATCTCTTTTTTTCTTGTGTTAGTTAGATTTACCTTTCCTTTTCATGTAATTTTGTAATTAGGATTTTGGAATGATTTGTATGGGGGATTACGATGAGCATTGGTCATAAGATTTTATCTTATGTACCATATGAAACCTTTGGAGTATCCACATTCCAACCATCCAAAAGAAGGAACTAAAAGAAGAAAGAAGAAAGAAGAAAAGAAGAATGAAGCCCCCATAACATGAATTCCTTGCGTAACTGTAATTAATTCATTTGTGGCCTGGGTTGTATAAGGGTAGAGCTTGGCATCTCAATTTCTTTTCAAGTTTGTACGGTGGCGCCCGACCACACTTTACCTCTTATTATTTTGTGCTAGCTTTATAAAATGTTTGATGTTTGTTTAGCTCTGGAATTAAGATGACATCTTTTCCTAGTTTATTCCATGTTTTCATGTATGGCCTGGATGACGATTAGGTTCTTAGAAAAAAAGAAATCTTCTACCCAATTAATCAACTCAAAACTAAAAATAAATAACTCATAACCTCACCTAATGCTTAGGCTATAAACTCAAGATAAAATAATTAGCAACCCCTTAGATGGATGTGTACTTTCTTTTCTAACATCATGCATAAAAAAGTATATTAGGTCACTCTTGTTGGAGGGCTTTCACCTTTGCCAGAGAACTTGGCTTGACCTATGAGAGCCATGGTGGAAACACACCTCCTCATCTTGCTGATTTTGGCCCATACTCTAATTTCTCATGCATTAAGCATATGAATCTGAAATCCTGTGTTAAATTGATTGTCCAAAATAAAAATAAAACATATAAAAAATTTGCATTAGATTTAAGTCATTAAAGCATGCTCTTACATGATCTAGTCTCTTAGAAGTGTGTTTAAGGACTTAGTCTCTTTCTAAATAAATAATAACCTTGCTATCATGCATAAACATATGACTTGCCTACATATTTTAAAGAGGATTTAGTTGGACCAACCCTGTGGCTATAAGTCTAATCGTGGTTTATCCTCTCTTGTGGAGGTAAACCAAATACCCATTTTTTTCTTAGATTTAGGTCATGCTTTTGGCCCTCGCCAAAGCTCCCTAGATTTAGGTTCAAAGGTTGCTATTTCTCTTTATGGACTACGAGCATAAATCCTCACCTCTTAGGCATTTCTGTGACTTTGTATCATGGAATTGTAAGCCCTACATTTCTAATAAAAATTCAACCCAAACAAATTAATTCAATTTCAAAAATGTAAAGCCCAACCATAGGGTAGTTTGGGATACTTACTAGGCTTCCTAGTATTTTAAGCATCTCCTACTTAATTCCATTTGGCTTCGATAAGAACTCCCTCCTCTTGATCGATCCCACTTGACTTTCTAAAAATAAATCAATCGATTGATAGTCCTACCTTTCAAAATATTTGGAGACAATTATCATTTACCTTAATCGAGAGTATTCTGAAGGAATCATGTTCCTTAGGATGTAATTAACTATGGGGGATTTCCCTTGTAGGGAACTTAATGAACCCATTTTAAAATAAACTCTGCTTTACTTTTCCATATAAAGTGGGGAAGAATTTGTGGTATATTCCGAAGATCCATAGTCCTTAGGAGTCTTATTGTGGTGATTAGGTCCACTGTAGGGTGGTGACTTCTATCTTTTGAGATAGTATAGCTCTCCTTAATGTCATACCCGATCACCCTAATAAGAACATATGAAGATCTGCATGGCATCCCAATAAGGCATTTTTATATTTTTTTTTCATTTATCCTCTTTTTCGAAAGGGATAGATGAAGGCAGAGATATAAAAATTTTTCACCATAGGAAGAAAGCACGAGGACTCACATCTTCCAAAACAAAGAACCACTGGGGTGATTGGTTGGAAAGGCAACAAATCAAACCAGACCTAGGGCTGATTATTGAGTGAATGCCGCTATGGGACTTAAATCAGCTCAAAGACAGTCAAGATTAATTTCATTTTTTAATTATTTTTGATAGATTCTGTTGGTTTGCAATGGGTCATACTAAGAAGGAGTTTGTATCAGCCTAGACCTATCTTAGATTTACCAAACCAAAGGGAGTAGCTTCCTAGTTGAGGGGAGAACTATCCAACTAAAGGAGTACCTTTTAGTTTGTAGTGATCAATTCAAGGGTAGAATGCACGAGGACTCACATATTTCACTACAAAAGACCACTAGGGTAATCGATTGCTTTGGGCAACAAATCAAACCCGACCTAGGGCTGCCCATCAGTTTACAACTGTCATGCTAGAAAGAATGCATCATAGGTGTACATCTTCCAAAGTGGAATAACTTCTAGGGAAACCTGCTTGTGGCAAAACAGATTGAACCCGATGTAAGGGCGACTACAAAGTGAGTGTCAACCCAAGGACTTATCTCAACTCAGGTAGTCAGGTAATTCCTATAGGGAGTTATGCTGACACTGTCCTAAAGATAGGATGTCTGCTTGGGAAAAGTTGCCCTTTGGGGGTTTGAATTCCTAATCCACAAGTGAAAATTTTTGTTTGTTTGTTTAGTTTATTTATCGTGGACCCTGTTGGTTTGTGACGGATCATACTGAGAAGGATCTTATATCAGCCTAGACCTATCTCAGATTTACTGAACTAAGAGAGAATCTGTATATCCACTGAACAAATTCTCCAACCACAGAGGTGGCTACTAAGAAAGGGGGACTGTCCAATCCAAGAGCAATACGGGTAGTGTCTAAATGGGGTCGTAAAGGATGTGACCAAAATAGAGTCCACATAGGGAGTGGGGCCGCTAAGGGCTTGATCCAAAGCCCTGGAAAATATAATATCAATTGGTATTCAAGGGTCAACTCATGGAGAAAGTGCGGGGACTCACATCTGCCAAGTGTGGAGTATCCATCGAGTGAGTCGCTGTCAGCATAATGAACATCAAACAACCTAAGGTGCCCATCGATTTACAATAATCAACTTAAAAAGAAAGCTCGGGGACTCACATCCTCCTATAACAGAACTTATTGCTGGGATAGTTTGTCTTTGGCTTGATAGGTGCCATCCAACCTAAGGTGACTACTAAGTGAATGCCACTAGGGGACTTATATCAACTCAAATGTAGTCAAAAGGAAAGGACCCTCTAGGGGACTTACCCTAAACCTCAAATATACATGACCTTGTAAGATCATGATGATTAGTTCAAGAAGAAAGCTCGAGGACTCACATCTTCGTAAATAAAATTAACATGAGGTAGCTTACTAGCTAGACGTTGAAGTCTACCAAACTAATAAGGTGCTCATTGGTTTGCAATGATTAAGTTAGAAAGAAAGCTCGAGGACTCACATCTTCCAAAGAAGGAACCACTGGGGTGATCGATTGCTTTGGGCAACAAATCGAACATGACCTAGAGCATCCAATGAGTGAGTGCCATAGGGGGCTTGCTCCTGCATCAAAATTGCCTGAGACAAAAGATTTGTGTTTATTTTTGTGCTTGTGTTAAATGGAATAAGATGCCGCTTGGGGTTCTCTCACACCTACCCTAAACATGCTTGGGAAATTTGATGAAATGGTGCCACAGATGGCAATGAGAATTCCAACTAAGAAAGGATGCTGCTTAGGTTCTCTCACACATAACTTAGTTGTGCTCATGGAAATAGGATGCCTCTTGGGTTCGCTCATAACTATTCTAATAACTCTAAGAAATTATGTTTGACTATGTTTGTGTTGTGGAAGAGGGATAGGATGCCTCTTGGGTTCTCTTACACCTATCCTAAACATGTTATGGTGGATTCACAAGACATGCAAACAACACTTCGAATGAAGAGAAGATTTTGATGAATTGGAATCAGACTTTTATTCTTTTGTTGATAATTATTTTCAAATATGATTTATGGGTAATATTTCTTCAAATAGAGCCCATTAATTGGAAGCATCGGATGTTCCCCTTTACAATCAATGAGCTGATAGGATCCTCCTTGGTAGGCCTTCTCTATGACATAGGGGCCTTCCCATGTGGGTTCAAACTTGCCTCCCATTTTTTGACGGGCAATAATTGGTCTCCTTAGGACTAAAATAAGTTCTCCTACTTGAAAAGAACTAGGGCAGACCAACTTGTTGTGAGCTTGAATCATTTTAGTTTTGTACAACTCAAGGTTCTGGCATGCCCGTAGGCGTCTTTCCTCCAAACCTTCGAGCACTTCTAACCGCAACTTTGCATTATGCTCCATAGTGATCTTGCTACCCAATGCTAACCTTAGTGATGAGAGTTGAACTTATAAAGGTAGAATGGCTTTGGACCCATACACTAAGGAAAATGGGTATACTGAGTTGGAGTTCTGTATGTGGTGCGGTATGCTCACAAGGCTTCAACCAACTGCTCATTCCACTATCGCTTGTTGTTATCAAGTGTCTTCTTTAGTATCTTGATGAGAGTTTTGTTGAATGCTTCTGCTAAGCCATTTGCTCTGGGGTAGTTGATGGTGGAGTATCTGCAATCCATACCATGTCTTCCAGCAAAGCTGTTGATCTTGGTGCTTTTGAATGCAGTACCATTATCGGATATAATTTCTCAAGGCACCCCAAACCTATATACAATATGGTTCCTGAAAAACTAAAACACATGCTGACCTCTATGGGATTGCTTACCACTTTGAAAAGTAGGTGTCAAAATGAACTGAACCTTGAAAGAAGGAGGATCGATAGGACCCACAATGTTGGTACCCCAACACTTAAATGGTCATGAGGGCAATGTAGAATGTAGAATGTTGGGTGATTGATGTACTACACTGTGTACCTAACACTGATGGAATCTTCTACATACATCCATGTAGTCTATAATCATCGAAGGCTAGTAGTATCCTAGTCTCTTGATCTTCATCTTTATCTTCAGACTAGATTGATGTGCTCCGCATAGACCTAAATGTAGCTTAGTCACAATCCTGTAAGCTTCATGTTTATCCAAACAACGCAACCACATTTTATTGAAAGACCATCGGTATAAGGTGCCAACAATGAGAGCATAGGAGAGAGCTCTCTGTTTCATCTGATGGGCTTATGACTTCTCTAGAGGTAGTTTGTCGGTGTTCAAATAGTCTATGAACTGTTGCCTCGAATCTAGCTCCTCGTCCTTATTAGCAATGACAACCTCCCCTTCAAGAGAAAGTCTCTCGACGAGTTCAACATCAATAAGGAATTGAACTTGTCTATTTTGTACCCTTATTGGAATGGACTCATCTTTCGAACATGCCAATTCTTTAGCAAGTTTGGCCAAAGCATCTGCTACTGGATTCTCTGCTCGGGAAACCTTGTAGATGGTGACTTCAGGGATTTGGGCCAACAGCTTCATGGTATACTTGTGGTAATGATGAAGCTTAGGTTTCAGAACCTTGTAAGACCTGACAATTTGGTTGATGACCAACTTAGAATTTTTGTAGATGTTGATGCTCTTAACACACACTATAATCGCTAACTCTAGACTGACAATCAAAGCTGCATACTAGGCTTCATTATTAGTGCGGGGATTGGAGAGATAGTATGAGAATCTCATCACATCATGGTATAGAGTTAAGAGAACTATTCTTACCCTTGCCTTTCCTGGAAGAGTAGATTGTCATGCTTCTCCTTTATGAAAGGAAGCCACACCATCAAAATACATCTCCTATCGGTGGCTGTCAATCTCCCCTAAGTTCATGATTTGTTCGTCATGGAGATCATCACTAAGCACGGAATCAATAGGAAGTGGGTGTGATGCTAAGAAATCCACTAGTGCTTGACCTTTAACCACACGGAGGGGTATAAATGTGAAATCAAACTGTAAGAGTATCATGGACCAACGTGCCAAACATCTAGATAGCGATGGCCGTGTCATGAGATACTACAGTGAATTGGTTCTTGAAATCAAGTTCACCTTATGAGAACACATATACTGTCATAGCTTTTGGGATGCAAAGATTAAAGCTAGGCAATGTTTCTCAATAGGTGGGTAGTTCACTTCAGTAGAAATTAGATGATGATTGAGGTAGTAGAGAGCACTATCCTTCCCTTCATCATTGGCATGGGCCAACAAAGCGCTAAGAGAGTCATCCAATATAGTAGTCTAGAGGATGAGTGGCCTGCCCGGGATAGGGGCTGCTAGAACTGGAGGCTTCACCAAATATTGATTAATATCTTCAAAGGCATGCTGCCAGTTGTCTTCTCACTTGAACTTGGTGTCTTTTTTGAAAAGTGCTGAGAATGACTTGCATCTCCCTGATAGGTTAGAGATAAAGCATCTCAGATATGCCAACCATCCTTGGAAAGACCTGAATTGAGTTAAACTTTTAGGAGATGGCATTTCCAAGATAGCTTTGATCTTTTCTGGAACTATTTCTATTCCCCAGTGTCGGACAATAAACCCAAGGAAATTTCTTGAAGCTACTATGAATGCACACTTTAGGGGATTCATTTTGGGGTTATATTATCTTAACTGTTTGAAAACTACTCTCAAGTCAAAGAGATGGTCTTCCTTTTCTTTGCTCTTGACTACTAGATCATCAATATAGCACTCAACCTGATGATGGATGAGTTCATTGAAGATCTGAGTCATGGCCCGTTGGTATATAGCACCAGCATTTTTAAGGCCAAAAGGCATGACCTTATAATAATAGATTCTGATCGAGGTTTGAAAAGTAGTGTTTCTTTCATCCTCGGGGGCCATCTTGATTTGGTTGTAGCCAGATGACCCATCATTGAAAGAGAATACTACATGATACGAGACGATGTCCACCTTTAATTTTGGTATAGAAAGAGGAAATTCATCCTTAGGGCATTCCTTGTTTAAGTCCTTGAAATCGACGTCTATGTGAATTTGGTCATTCTTCTTCTCAATTGGTATGACACTGGCTAACCAGGTAGGATATTTTTTTTCCTGATGAAACTAGCATCAGTCAGTTTCTTGACTTCAAAAATGATCTGTTGTTCGATTTCTAATCGCATGCGTCTAGGAGCTTGCTTGATAGGGTTGGCATTAGGGTCTATTGCTAGTTTGTGGACTGCTATGTCAGGAGATAATTTGAGCATTTCTTCATAACTCCATGCAAAGTAGTCTTTAAAATCAATCAATAGCCTAACTAAGTTATTAGTTTCTTCTTCATTCGACAATGAACTGATGTATGTCAGACGTGGATTTTCTTTTATCTCGATGTTGATTTCTTTAATCTTGTCAATTATTGAATGGATCTGATCTTCAAACTCTGGCAGTGCATCTTTGATTTGGATATCATCTGGATCATCTAAAGTTTCTAAACACACATCCTCATAAGAGTTAGTGTAGTGTAAAAAGAACCTATCAGACTCCAGATGGTTGGTAACAACTAAGTGTCATCATGGACCCACTTTATCTTGAATCCTAGTCCTAATCTTGATTGTGCATCCCTGCCTCTGTTGTTCCATAGCTTTTTGAAGTACTCTGACCTGTAATTAGACCATGTATAAGGAATCAAACTCTTCTTTGCAAGATTAAGAACATAATGCGAGTACCAATCAAAAGGCAATTCCATTAATTCTTTGTTTGAAATATCCTCTTGTCCTACATCAGTTTTTGGACATGAGGATGATGATCCTAAAAGGAATCTCTCCAATTTGACATCCCTGGAAGACTGAGGGGCTTCCTTAACTACTAAACCTTCAATATTTTGAGATGAAAGTGAAGTTAGAGCTAAGGTTCCAAACTACTACCTGATAGTTTCACATACATTTAATTCAAATATATTCGTGCTTTGTCTGGAGGCCTGGTCTTCATCACTATCCTGTTCGAGTGTCACCTCCAATGAAACCCATTGAGAGGGGTTGGCTGGTATGCTAATCACATTATACTCATCCTCCGAGCTGGATTCCAAGTCTATGTGAATAGTAGGGGTACTCCTATGAGCTGGAACATAACCCCTGTTGGCTGATGGTCAACCAGGGGGTCTTCCACCTTTGGGATTGCCTCTATGTCTACCTCTACCTCTTCCTGGTGGAGGTCCAGTCATTCTACCCATATGTCCATATGATTGAATGAACTATTGGTGGAATGTGATATGCGACTCTACTTCTTCCTCAATTTTCTTTTCTTGTTCATTGGACTTTCATTTTTCTTTTCTTTTTCTTTTGCTTTTTTTTCTTCTTTTTCTTTTGCATTTGTGTTTGAGTTTTGACCAAGTTCATGAGAAAATGTATTTTGAGGAAGATAGAAGGTCGCATCCTCATATATCTCAACCTCTCTAACTGAAAATAGCTTTTCATCTCCTTTGACATAGTACTCAATCCCATCCTTCTTGACCTTGATGCACTGATGGAGGGAGGATGGAATCATCTTGTATCCAAGAGTAGTGAAAGTGAAGCAAAGTATTTGAATCAATGATATGGAACTTGCCAGTCTTCTTCCTATCTCCAAAGGTAACACTATGGAACCTAAAGCCCTATCGCCTTGTTCATTAAATCCTCTCATCATCCTCGATTTGGAGTGGCGATCCTCAAATAGGCAAGGGTCTTTAGACTCATAATGTTCACCGATCAATCAATGAGACCTCTCTGATCACCACATCCCACTATGTGGGGGAGGGGTGCTCCATGTCCCCCACAAGTATGTATTCATCTCTGATGGTGATTCCCTGAGCTTTTCTAGAATAATGTGCCTCCTCTCTAATAGTGGTTAGCTGAGCTAATCATATTTCAGGATCAAGAAGAGCCTTGATTAACAATTCCCTCATCTCTTTGGATAAGATAATGGCATCATATATGCTTAACTTAAATGACAACTTTCTTTGGTGAGAGAGGACATTACTGTCCACTTTGGCTGATCCTCCACAAGCATATCCAAGGGTGGAGCATCCTGTGGAGGGGCTTCTCGATCCTCTGAACTAATGACTTGTTTCCTCTTATCTGGAGGTGCTGCCCTAGAAGGTAGAACCTTGCCACTATGGAGGTTGACTTCGATGATCTCTTGTGGCAGGGTAATGGAAGATTCTACGTGCTCATTTGGCTCACCTATAGCTTCTCCTATGGGACCCTTGGAATCGGATGATTCCAAGTCTAACTCAAAAGGCAAACCCATAGTATTCAGAGAAGGAAAGTCCAACTCAGAATCAGAAAAGGGAAGATCACAGTTGCAATAATTATTGTTTAGACTTGAAGAGTTTTCATTAGGAGTAGATTTAGATAACCTATCAGAAGTGACACAAATATAATTCAAGCTAACTTTATTCTTCGATTTCTTGGATTTTGAAGGAGGTACATAGTAGAAATCAAGTAAAGTAAGAGGGGTGAGGGATTTGATTCCCTCATCGGCCGATACAAGATGTCTACTAGAAGAAGAGCTAGCTGAAGTAGAGGTAGTCCATGTGATTTATGTAAATTTGGAGGTCGGACTTCGGTCAGTGGTTGCTTACTTGGCTATCACAGGGCATGTTTGATGAGCTCCCCTTTCCGTGAGTTATCCTGAACAACTTGCAAACCTTCCTTGATGTTGGAGATTCAAGCTACCTCAGGCACCTGCAAGGAAAGTTTCTTGATTTTGGAGCCAATTTTCTTAGAGGTACGGGATAAGGATATATCTCAGCCTTCTTTGGTTTTGGTAGGATCGCAAGTATTCCTAAGGATTACCCTAATGGAAATGGATGGTTATTCCACAAGGTATTCCTTCAGGATGACTATAGCAACGGTCTTGAAACTGTGCCCAGGCTAATCTTTGAATGTGAAGCAATCCTCCAAAACATGACCTAGCATGCGGTGGTAGGGGTATAAGTTAGGATCATTGCTTTTATCCACTTCCTCCAACCTTCTAGGTTCAGGTAGCTAAAAATCAGGCTTCTTTGAGAGATTCTTAAAGATTTTCCTGATTACCTCTCTCTTAAATAAATAAGGCTTGTTGAGTTTATTCAAAAGAGTAGGTGGACCGTAACTACCTGGCGACGGGTATGTGTACCACTGCTGCTATTGATATGATTGAGGAGGAGGTAGTGAAGGTCATGGAGGCTACTGTGATGGCCGGTATGACTACCTTGGTGGTGGTACAGGAGGTGGAAGTGACAGCTGTGGAGCACGATGTCTCTCAAACTGCTCTCTGGCCGGCTGCTTTCCCTTATCTACTGCTATCATTGCCCCGAGCTTCTTTCAAAAGCTTTTTGTGGCTTCTACTTTATTGATTGGTCTAGAAAAGGAAACTGTTTGGCTTATCCTTGTAAGCTAGCCGCCTTGTTCATTAGTTTCTCAAATATTTTGATGGTAAAACCTTTGAGCATGAAGGTGATCGGGCCATGAATATTCTTCAATAGAATTTCAATGACGTGCTGCTTGGATAGTTGTGGTTCGTATTTCATACTCAGATTGTGCCATATGAGAATATAATCAATGAGGGACTCACCAGGGTTTTATTGAGCCATAATGAGATCACTTACAGTCACCCTTTACTCAGCTCTAGAAAACCTCTCAATGAAGAGTTTCTCCAACTCAGCAAAAGTCTTCACTGAACTGTTGGGAAGTTTAGCGTACCAATCAAAGGTTATGCCTACTAAGCTACTGACAAAAACTCAGAAAAGAAGAGCATCATTACCACTAGCATCATAATAAGCTGCCTTGGGTTCCCACTACCATCAAAGCTCTTGAAAGAAGGTGGCACGAAACCCTTAGGATATTGGATGGCATCAAATTCCTTCGAATAGGGTCTACCCTTTGGAACTGATGATCCTCCTCAAGCTTGAGCCAACACTTCTCTCACCTGCTGCTCAACCATGGTTATGATATCTTTTTCTTACTATGAGGTACTATGCCTCCTTCTTGGTAATGTCTTGGTTGGATCCAAGACATGCAACATCTCGAGCTGACCCATTTCTACTATAGTAGGATGTACTACCAGGGCTTGATTTTGTAATCCCAAAAATGCTACTAGTAAGTCTTCAAGTTGCTTCACCATCCTATCTATTTGTTCATCTTTCTACTTTATTTGTTGAAGGAGGTATTGGGTCGAGTGGTCTGTCTTCTTTCGCCTCTTCAAAGTCTTCATGGAGGATGGAACCCGACCTCTGCAATCCTCTAACAGGACATCTTCATTCAGATCAAAACTAACATTCTCATCCTCTAAATTGGACCAGGCATATCCTAAGATTTCCTTCTTCTCCATTAGATACTAAGCTACAATGTCATTTAATGATCAGTCTAACTGAACAGGTACAAAAGATCGAGTTTGATCGGTAGTAGGATCACTATCATGAATAGATAGACACCTAATCACTGATGCTACTATCGAGCTGATCTTTTGAGGACTACACTCACTAGAGGATAGATACTCTTGATTACTACTGGATCTAGCTAGAGTGGTACTCCTAGGAGGATCTATGCCATGGGGGTGACTAAACTATCTTCTCCCCCTCAACTGCTACTATTATCTCCATAGCCTCCTACGTTGGTGGTGGTGAAGGAATGACTACTATACTCCAAGGTCACCATTCCTTCTTCACCACCATTGGGGTAGAAGGTCAAGCAGAAGAGATCAAACTTGCCACAGTTGACGGTGTAGATGGGATAGGATCTCTTGGCCGTAGCCAGATCATCAATTGGGTTCTCTCGATGGCCTTGGCTAGAAATGATGAGATGGGGAGATGGCGGGCATAGAGAAGAGCGGAGCTCTCTCATGATAGGAGCTCCTCTCCTATGATGGGTACTGCTCATGATTAAGATGTTATCGATATATGGTGGCGGGTAGCCGAGTCAGAACAGCTGTGGCCCTCTATACCTCTACCACTCCCGGCTAGTAATTTGCACTGATGTATGGGCCTCCCTGGCCCTCTCCTGTCTAATTTGTCTGCCAACACTGCTGGGAATGACAGAATGCAAACCAAACTAAGTGGACTCTGATCGTCTATAGGCTCCGCCTACTCGATATAAAATTGATCAAAGGTGCAACCTCCTCCTCCCTCACTCTGCCCGGAAAAAAATCCTCAGAAGAGAGGAGAACTAGTTCTCTGTCAGGAAACCATCCTAGGAAACTCCTATATAACATACCGAGTAGCTGCCTCCAACTCCATGGTAATGCGAGTGTGATACTGCTTGATCATGCAGTTCTTATTTCTGCGCTGAGTCCTGGTAGGTCGAGCAGTATAGGAACTAGACCCAATCTCGAAAGTAGGGGACACAATCCCTGGAATTAGGGGAGCCTTCCCCTTTGAGGAGCTAGTGGTACTAGCCTAGGGCAAAGAGAGAACAATCGCACTATAAATCTTTGCTATTGTGGGCCACGCCTTCATCTTCAGCGAGGGAATCTCTGAGTTAGATGACATGTCAATCTGGATGACCGACTTCTGCCTGGCCACCACGCTATTGCTAACTGTCATGAGGGTGATCCCCTCACATGTGATCATGGCCCCCTTAAAGCCTCACCAAAGTGGATGAGGTGAGCGAAGTCAGACTGTGAAAGTTGGCCTGATCCACATCCAAGTGTATCCCAAAAGGAAATGTGAAGATGTACTTCTGCACTGCCTTTGAAACTGGACTGAAACTAAAACTGACCAAAGTTGACTAAAAGTCTGTAATGTTGAAAACAAACTTGAATCAGATTTATGTTTTATTGATTTTTTTGAATTTAGATTTAGAATTTGAACCCACACTCAACAACTTGAAAGTGTTTAGTGGGGCTCAAATGAATTTAGAAGAGATTTTGAATTGATTGGAAAGAGGATTTTTGAATATAGAATCCACTTTCAACAAATTTGGGTTTGTTGAAAATTGGTTCAAATATTTGGAGAGATGCTTCCATAGGTTCATATTTGTTTTTGATTTTTGATTTTTTTATTTTGATTTTTGATTTTGAGGACCCTTTATTTAATAATTTGAGTATGTTAAAGTAAAAGGGTTAATTTATTTTCTTTTTGATTTGTGATTTTTGGAATTCACTCACTAAGCAAATTTGGGTATGCTAGGTGAGGTGTTTTAATACAATTTCTTTTTTTTCTTTTGTTTGCTTGTTTTGTGAATCATTTGTGAATTTGAGAATGGAATCCTCATTTAGAAAATTTGGGTATGCTAAATGAAGAATCCAAATATTTTCTTTTTGAAGATCTTTTTTGAAAATAGGATTTTTAGCAAATTTTGGTATGCTAAGGAAATCCAAATGTGTTTTGTTTTTGAAGATTTTTGAAAATACGAATCTTAGCAAATTTAGATATGCTAAGAAAATCCAAATGTGTTTTGTTTTTGTTGATTTTTGAAAATAGGATTCTTAGCAAATTTAGGTATGTTAAAGAAATCCTAATGTGTTTTATTTTTGTTGATTTTGAAAAAGAGGATTCTTAGCAAATTTAGGTATGATAAGGAAATCCAAATGTTTTTTCTTTTGTTTTTGATTTGATTTTGAAAAAGATGATCTTTAGCAAATTTAGGTATGCTAAGGAAATCCAAATGTGCTTCTTTTATTTTTGATTTCATTTTGAAAATGAGGATCCTTACCAAATTTAGGTATGCTAAGGAAATCCAAGTGTGGTTTTGTTTTTTTTATTGTTTTTGAAAAAGTGGATCCTTAGCAAATTTAGGTATGCTAAGGAAATCGAAGTGTTTTTTTTAATTTTGTTTTTGATTTTGATTTTAGAAAAAGGGGATCTTCAGTTAGCAAATTTGGGTATGCTAAATGAAAGACCCAAGTGTTGTTTTTTTTATTATTTTAATTTTGATTTTGGGAAAAGGGGATCTTCATTTAGCAAATTTTGGTATGCTAAATGAAAGACCCAAGTGTTATTTTTTATTTTTTTATTTTGATTTTGATTTTTTGAAAAAGGTGTTTGTTGATTTTATTTTTGAAAATGTGATTATTGATTTTGTTTTTGGAAAGATGTTTGTTAATTTTTGTTTTGAAAATGTTATTTTTTATTTTGTTTTGAAAATGTGATTGTTCATTTTATTTTGAAAATAAAATCTTCATTCAATAAATTGAATGAAGATGTTCATTTGTACTTTTTGAAATTATGATTGTTGGATTTTATTTTTGAAAGGATGTTGTTGATTTTTGTTTTGAAAATGTGATTGTTCATTTTATATTGAAAATGAAATCTTCATTCAATAAATTGAATGAAGATGTTCATATGTGTTTTCTGAAATTATGATTGTTGGATTTTTTTTTTAAATGATGTTGTTGATTTTTGTTTTGAAAATGTGATTGTTCATTTTGTTTTGAAAATGTGTTGAAATTGAAATCTTCATTCAGTAAATTGAATGAAGGTGTTCATTTGTGATTTTTTTTTTTTTTGAAAATATGATTTTGGATTTATTTTCGAAAAGAGATTTGTTGATTTTCTTTTTGGAAAAGATGTTTGTTCATTTTGTTTTGAAAATGAAATCACCATTCAACAAATTGAATGAAGATGTTCATTTGTGCTTTTTGAAAATATGATTTTGGATTTTATTTTTGATAAAATGATTTTGGGTTTTATTTTTGAAAAGAGATTTGTTGAATTTATATTTGGAAAATATGACTGTTCATTTTTGTTTTGGAAATGTGATTGTTGATTTTTTGTTTGAAAATGAAATCTTTATTCAATAAATTGAATGAAGATGCTCATTTGTGCTTTTGAAAAATATAATTTTAGATATTATTTTGAAATGATCCAACATATAACAGTCATGAAGATTGTTAGATGAGGGTGATTTGTAAATTTTTTTTGTATAAATCATTTTATTATGTGCATTTTAAAAAAGTGCCTTTTGAAATTGATGTTTTTATGAAGGATTTATTTTTCTTTATTTTTGGAATGAACCTTTCCTTACCATAAAAATGGCAAGGAGGAAGTATTTAATTATTTTCTTCTTTATTAAATTTTTATTTTCACCCATCGAGGAACCTAATAGGGGGTTTAAGACCCTCACGGAGTGAAGTCCTAAAACCTAAAGATGTTGGCTAGCTTAGCTTAAGGATGAAATAAACTAAGTGTCAATAAAAAAGAAAGATAGTCTTGAATTTGTATAGAATACAAACCCATTATTGATACTTGGAGACAATGATCATTTACCAAAGATGGAGAGAGGAACTTTCTCCAGCGGAGTTGCCAAAAAAATCTGCGGTGAAAAATTTTATCTTCAGATTCTTCATCTAAGTCTTTCCTAAAGAGAGAAAAGAAATAAATGACGAACCCAAAAATAATTCTTCTAACACAACACTTCTTATGTTGGACACCACATATATCCGCAGATGCTCTTATTAGGGTGATCGGGTATGACATTGAGGAATGGTGTACTATCTCGAGAGATAGAAGTCACAATCCTACAAATGGACCTAGTCAGCTTAATAAGGACTCCTAAGGACTATGGGTCTTTGGAATGTACCAGAGATTCTTCCCCTACTTCATATGAAAAAGTAAAGCAGAGTTTATTTTAAATCAGGTTCATTAAGTTCCCTACAGGGGCAAGCCCCCAAAGTCAATTATATTCTAAGGAATGGGATTCCTTAAGAATACTCTCGATTAAGATAAATGATCATTATCTCCAAAGATTTCAAAAGGTAGGACTGTCAATCGATTAGTTTATTTTTAGAAGATCAAGTGGAATTGATCAAGAGGAGAGAGTTATTATCGAAGCTAAATGAAGATAAGTAGGGGATTCTTAGAACTAAAGCAGCATACTATCCTATATGGTTGGGCTTATATTTTGAAATTGAAATTTGGGGTTAAATTTTGAGTTAAATTATTTGCAAGAGGAATACAGAAAGTCAACCTCCCAGAACCTAAATCTAGGGAGCTATGGCAAGGGCCAAAAGCATGAGCTAAATTTAAGGTAAAAATGGGCATTTGGTTTATCTCCATAAGAGAGGATAAACCACTCGACTGTTGGACTTACAACCGCCTGGGGGTGGCTGCCAAATAACTCCTCCTACGATTTTAAGTACATGTAGGCAAGTCATATGCTTTTGCAAGATAGCTAAGTTGTTGTTTATTTAGAAAGATACTAAGTTCTTAAACACACTCCCTAAGAGACTAGATCATGTAGGGCTTGCTTTAATGACTTAAATCTAATGCAAATTTTATTATATTTTATTTTCATTTTGGACAATCAATTTGACATAGGCTTTAGGATTTATATGCCTAATGCATGAGAAATTAGATTATGGGCCAAAATAAGCAAGATAAGGAGGTGTGTTTCCACCATGGCTCTCACAGGTCAAGCTAAGTTCTCTGGCAAAGGTGGAAGCCCTCCAATCAAGAGTGAAATAATATACTTTTTATGCATGATGTTAGAAAAGTAAGACAACATCCAACTAAGGGGTTGCTAATTATTTTATTTTGTTTTATAACTTAAGCTTTAGGTGGGGTTATAAGTTATTTATTTTTAATTTGAGTTATTTAATTAGATAGAATATTTATTTTTCTAAGAGCCTAATCATCATCTAGGCCATACATCAAAGCAAAGAAGAAACTAAGAAAAGATGTCATCTTAATGCGTAAGTTAAACAAACATCAATCAATTTATAAAACAAGCGCAAAAGAATAAAAGACCATTTATGGTCGGGCTCCACCGCACAAACTCAAAAAAAAAAAATGGTAGCCAAGCTCTACCCTTATGCAACCCAGATTACAAATGGATTAATTACAATTAAGCAAGGAATTCATGTTATGGGGGTCTTCATTATTCATTTCATCTTTCATCTTTATTCTTTATTCTTTTGGTTGGTTGGAATATGGTTGCTCCAAAGGCTTCACATGATACATAATACATGATCTTATGACCAATGCTCATCCTAGTCCCCCATAATAATCATTCCAAATCCTAATTACAAAAGTACATGAAAATGGGAAAAAAGAAATCTAACTAACACCTGCAAAATAGAGATTAGCCAAACAAACCATACACTCCTAAGCATGTATATATATAAATTAGACTTAGCACCCCACACATGGTAACCAAGTTCACGTGGCTTATTTTGGATTATGCTTAGTGGTATAAGCACCTGCACAGCAAAAGTAGTTACATTTTTATTACAGCGCCCCTTAAGCATAATCCCCTGCAGAAGACAATGGTTAGACTAAGATCACCTTACCATTTAGTCTACGCACATGCACCCTAACATCCAGACTAAAATAAAATATCATAAAATAAAAGCAAACATTAAACCATGCACCGCCCTAGAAATGGTGACTTAACCTAATGTGTATATTATTTAAGGTTTGTGTGGTATACTTAGCTAGGTTTTAAGGTTGAAGTTTTCTAAGTATTAAAATGTTCAACTTAGAGGATTTGTTTCATGTAAGTAATTTAGTTGCTTTGGTTGATTTTATTTTGTATCTTGATTTGGTTTAAGTGAACCCTATAATTAATTACTAAGTTGTAAAGAGAGAAAAAGAGAAGAGAACTTCTCTTTCCTCCCTACCTTAAGCAATTTCTAAGGTAGATTCATATTTGATTTTTGTTTAGTGAATATTTTATTATGTATTTTAATTAATCCTAAGTTTATATTTTCCTTAAACAAATCGATTCAAAAAGAAAGGCATTTTAAGATTAAGTGAAATACTATCACAAAACACACATCACTTAATTTTTTTCCCAACATGTGTAACATGCATATGGATGAATCCTAAGCATATCTATACATGCAAATAAAAATATTTAACACACTTTAATGATGAATACTGAGATAATTTGTTTGATAAATTTGAATGTTTGTATGATGCATGATTTTGTTAAGTAGAAAAAGAGGGATTCTTTTATCCATTTTTTTATATGTGCACACATATATGTATGAAAGGCATAAGTGAGTACATAGCATCATTGTAAGGTACAAGACCTACTTAGGGCTACTTAAAGCCTTACCCCAGGGTTGTCTAGACTAATATACCACTTTCTTTAAATACATATACATGTACAAAAGAAATGAATGGAAAAAGAAAGATGCAAAAGTTTGTGTTTGTTTGTTTGATTTATATATGCAATTTATACGTGTAAGTGTGGATGTCCTTCTTAAGTAATAACATAGGAATGAATAGGAATGGATTTAAGCAAGTGTAGTTTTCTTTTCAAATGAACTATACACTTTACAAAATCCTATTCAAAATTATGCTAAAAGAAAAGAGAAGGAAAGCCACTCTATGCACATCATTATTTTTTTTACTCACATACAAGCTCATAAATAATCATAAGTAGCATACCTTTTAGTTTTGATGTTTGATTCATAAGCTTTGAATATAATTTTGGGTTTAATAGTGATAATATCCATTCATATTCTTACTTTAGCAAAACATGCAATTTGACATAAAGGAAACATTTCAATTTTAATTTGGTTTTTAAAAAGCATGAATGCATGATGTTCATATGGCATACATATTTAGCATGCTAGGAAAGAAATAAAGTGATGACAACATGTAAATTTGTTCGCCCTAACTAATTCCTAAAGACAATCTTATGAAATAGAATTATTTAAAGCAAATCAAATTTGTTTTAAAGAGATTTTTAGTTTTGTTTGAGTTTGATTTCAATTTGAGAAATATGAAGAGGTTTACTGGTCCTAACCCTCCCACATGTGTATGTTGTTTTGGTTAAATTCTAGAAGTATTAGATGATTTTTATATTTTGGTTTAGGTTAAGGTATGACTTAAGTGCATTAATTATCCCTTACCTACACCACTTTGGCATATTTAATCAAATAATTATGAGCCAATGTATGACATAAAACCATAAAAAAATTAAATCAGTAATGCATCCTAAGAAATAAAGATATCAAATGCAATTGGCTCACAATTAATGATTAATTAAGTTAAAGGGTTTAATTTAAGTATTTTCACAACCTTTCCCACACATGTGTGTTGGATTTTGATTTCTTTAAGTTACTTAGGTTATTGAACACCTAAGCACCTACCCAAGATGAATTGGTTAAGTTCTAGAATGTTTTAATTTTGAAAAGTTTGATTAATTGAGCCATTTAATTAAGAGATTAAACTTATTTAATTAATTTGAACCTTAATTAGATTTTATCCAATTGAAATGAACTTAGGAAAAGAAGATATGGGAAAGAACCCTAATCTCATTCCCTAAGTCCACTCATTGTTCTAAGGTGATTAGCAACTTTAATTAATGGATTTACCACTATTTAAGAGGTTATTTAACCATTTAATTGATTAGGAGGATAATTAGGAATGAACCAAGCAATTACCCTAATTAAACCACTAATAAATCCCAAGAAAATTAGGGGAGGCAGAAGTCATCCCACTAAATTTACATGGAAAGTTTGGTATTAATTGGTGAGATAATTAGAGAGTAATTAACATAATTAAATGTCTAATAAAACCCAAATTTAGAAAATATCACTATTCAAAATTAATTAAAATTAATTTTAGATTATTCCTCTTTGAATTATCTTTCCAATGCTTTTTATTTTGTATTTTTTAACTTTTTTTACATTTAGTTATGATATTTTGAGGTTTTCATGATTATTAAGTAATTAAACCCTTAATTATATGACTAATCCTGTCAGTGCCACGTGGAGGCTGACGTAATGCGCGCTTTCTATGTGGGATGATGGGAGAGGTCACTTAAGTTATCACATCATAGCATCACGTCAGCGGCAACACTACACGCTTTCTCCTCATCTGTTCAGTCAAAGATCGGATGACTGAGATCAAGCCCGCAGTATTAATAAGATAAATCAGAGGATCCTACACATCTTGATCATGGCTGTCCTTCCAAATGCGTGGATGTACAGCCCATGATCTGTCGCTGAGCTTGCCCACGGGAGATGCCACCGTCCATCTTCTAGTTCAAGATCCAGGATCGATTGAGCTCGGATTGAGCTCAAACTCAACCCACACCATCATCATGCAAGGGAGAAGACATCGAATGACCAATTTTACTTAAGATAAAAATTCTTTTCATAAAAGACCACACACTCTCTAGTTTTAACTCAGGTTGAAGGCATACCTCTCCAGAGGCTATCACGGGTGCTCGAATCCATTGCGGTAGCTTTGTCTAGTGGAGACAAAGCCCTGTTGAAGATTTGAGGTGTTGAGGTTGAGTAGATCTCTCTATGGACCAAGGTGCCCTACAAGTGCTTACGATTTTGGTCTAGAGCACTCTTCCCGTGGCTTGAGGAATTGGATGAAGGCTTGGGTGAGCTCGATTAGGTTCCCTTAAGGTGCTTGCAAAGTGAATTAGACTGAATTTGAGTATTGGTTCAATGGAAAATCTTGCTACCTCTCTTATTTTTGGTCTTGAAGAAATCGAGAATGGGGAAATCGAATTGGCTTGGGGGATCTTGGAGGCAATGCTTCCTCACGGCTTCCACTCTTCATCAAGAGGCAATTCAAGTGAAATTAGGGGGAGTATATCTCCCCCTAGGTGAATCGAACGGTTGCAAGCTTCCTTTCCATTTTGATCCAATTCACCCTATTCAATGGGTTTGTTAGGCCATTTACAGTGTCATGGCATTCATTTTTGGGTGTGGCGTGGAGTAGTGAAGCTCCCATGTGCTTGAAATGAGTAGAGGAAGGATTCCCATGTGTCCATGTTAAGTGAGGAGGTCAATTTTGACCTTGGGTTGGATTTGGCTGACCCAAACCCAATGGGTCATATGCACCATCCTCATTAGTGACCATTCGGTCCACTAAGAGGATGTCAAGTATCCATGAAAAGGAATTGACCAAATTCCAAATGGTTTTGATTTTAGGTTATTATATGCCCTAAGAGTAAAATGATTATTTGGCTTGGATTTCATGTTGAATATGTTTGGTTTGATTGAAAAATGGGTTAGGCCAAGTTTCATTGAATTTGGAGTTGGTTTGATATGATTTGGCTCATGTTGACTCATTTCAGTCAAAATGGGTTAACTTGGGTCAAGTTGATCAATTCATCAAATTGGGTCAAACCAAGGGTTGGGTCAAGTTCATATGACTATTTGAAATATTTTGGCATCATTGGTTTGGTTCAATTTGATTTATATTTGGATTTGGTTCATTTGATTTTATTTAGGTCAAATGGGTCAAGTTGACCAATTTGACTCATTTGACCTATTGGGGTTAGTTCATGGGTTGGTTTATGTTTGGTTGATCATTTGAAATGGATTGGTATCTTTGTTTCCAATCAATTTGGTTTTTATTTTGATTTGGTTCAATTTTAACCTTTTAGGTCAAGTTGGGTTCATGGTCAATTGGGCTATGTTAGGTCTAGTTGGCCAATTGAGGCCTTGTTCAAGTTCAACAAGTGATGTGGAATGAACTTGACCCATTGGTTTCAATCAATTTGGCTTAGATCAAGTTTTGACACATTTTGACTTTTTAGGTCAAGTTGGGTCAACTTGGGTCAAGCCAATTGGGCTGTTAGGTTCAAATGATGGCTTGGTCAAGTTCAAACATTGATCATGAATGAGGTTTGATCAATGGTTTCAATCAATTTGGCCTATGGTGGATTTTGGCTAGTTTAGGTTTCATTTTGGCTAAATGTTGACTTGGTCGACCCTAAGGTTTGACTTGGTTTGACCCAATTTAAGTGATTGATCATTTCATGATGATTGTTGCTCATAATGTGAGGTTTAGGTGGGCTTAGTTCAATCCAATTTGGGTTGGATTAGAATTTGGCTCATAAGGGGTACTTTAGGTCACTTTAGGTTAAGTGAGCCTAAGTTGGCCAATTGACTTAATCAAGGCTTGAATCAAGTTTGATTGAACTCACAAATAGACTTATGATTGAAATATAAATTTATTTGTAAGTGATTTGAAGTCAAATAGGTTTTGATTCATTTGACAATTTCAAGTTCAAAGGGTGAACATGAGTTTGACTTGGGTTTGATTTTTGAATTTAGTTTTGGTTTGGTGATTGAAGGTTATGTTTATATTTAGATTCATGATTGAAGGATTGATTGAATCATAAAGAAAAATCAAGGGTTTGGCTTGATTTGAGTTTGATTTGGCTAAGTTCAAGAATTTGACTTGAAAGTCTTAGATTGAATTTTGATTGAATTTGAGTTTGAGTTTTGAATGGCTTTTTGGATTGATGAATAAAGTTTGTATTTATATTTGGATCCATGATTGAAGGATTGATTGAATCATGAAGAAAAATCAAGGGTTTGGCTTGATTTGAGTTTGATTTGGCTAAGTTCAAGAATTTGACTTGGAAGGCTTTGGTTGATTTCAATTGAATTTGAGTTTTAAATTGATTTTTGGATTGATGATTGAAGTTTATATTTATATTTGGATTCATGATTGAAAATGATTGAATGTGAAGAAAAATCAATTTAAATTTGAGTTTGATTTGCTAAGTTCAAGAATTTGACTTGAAAAATTGGTGAATTTGGATTTGAATTTTGAATTTAGTTTTGATATTTGAATTTATATTTCATTTATATTTAGAATATAATTATAATATAAATGGGTTTGAAAATTTCTTGAATTTGATTTGATTTTGAGATGAATCAAAGTGACTTAGAAAAGATTTTGTTTGATTTGAATTTTGATTTAGTTTTGGTTGATTTTATATTTCACTTATATATGTGAATATAAAAAGAATATGAATGGATTGAAAATTTCTTGAATTAAAATTGATTTGTATTTGATAAGTCCATGAGAGGGAATCTTTATTTTGATTTGATTTCATGTGAGCTTCAATCATTTGGAGTTGAAGTTTAATCAAGTTGGAATTAATTTGAGTTTGAAGTTGATTTGATTTGGAGTTTGGAGTTGATTTGAATTTTACTTGAAGGGAGGAAGTGAGGAGTTGGCTCAAGCTATAGGGCAGGCAAGTTTTCCTAGCACCCCTAAGGCATGACCTATTCCTATGGCTAACTCTTATAAGTCTCTAGGGTTAGGTTGAGTGTCCACCTAATCACTAGAAGTGTCTTAAGACTAAGAAGACTCTTAGTGTCTAAGAGAAGTCTTATGTCTAAGATGGAAGGGTTGAGAACTCATCTTAAAAATAAGGTCAACAAAAGGAGGTGTGACTCACAAGGTACACACATATTAATGATCAAACGATCAAACGAGCGATCATAAGAACTAATAGAAACGGTCTACTCCTAACCCAAGGTGTAGAAGGAATCTAGAACTTAGTGCGATGTGACTCTACTCATGCCAATAACATAAGCGAGTAAAGTGGGATCTACTAGGGATAGAGTATGTGAACCTTCCACTAGGAAAATATGTTCAAATCATCCATAAGGGGATGAGAGGTTTGATTTGATTTGATTCTCGTTGAGGAGAAAAATTGATTCGATTTGTTTAATTTGTTTTGATTTTTTGATTTGATTGACTCAACTGAGGGGGATTGATTGGATTTGTTTCTGATTTAAAATTTTTGATTTGGAGATGAACCCTGTTAGTTTGTGATGGATCATACTGAGTTGGAGCCATGGTGGCCTAGACCTAGCTCAGATTTACCAATCCAAAGGAGTAGTCTACCAAACACATAGTAGGACTAGCCAACCAAAGGGATGCCTTTTGATGTGTAGTAGTTGTACTAGGAAGAAAGCATAGTAGACTTACATCCTCCAAAGTAGGGACCAGTTGCTAGGGTGATCTATTAGCAAGGCAACAAATTGAACCCAACCTAGAGCTGACTATTGAGCGAATGCCTTTGGGGGACTTAAATCAGCTCAAAGATAGTCAACAGATTGATTTCATTTTCTTGTTGTTTTGATGGATCCTATCAGCTTACGATGGACTGCACTGAGTAGGGACTATGGAGGCCTAGAGCTAACTCAGATTTACCAATCCAAAGGGAGTAGTCTACCAACCACATAGTAGGACTATCTAACCAAAGGGGTGCCTTTTAGTTTGTAATGGTTAAGTTAGGAAGAAAGTGCGGGGACTCACATCTTCCAAAACAAGGAACCACTGGGGTGATCGGTTGGCGAGGTACCAAGTCAAACCCGACCTATGGCTGACTATTGAGTGAATGCCGCTGGGGAACTTAGATCAGCTCAAGGATAGTCAAGATTAATTTCATTTAAATTTGTTTTGATGGATTTTATTGATTTGTGATGGATCACACTGAAGAGGGGCTTATATTAGCCTAGGCTTATCTTAGATTTATTGAACCAAAGGGAGTAGCTTCCCACCTGATGGGAGAACTATTCAACCAAAGGCGTGTCTTTTGGTTTACAATGATCAATTTAAAGGAAGAAAGCTCAAGGACTCACATCTTCCACTACAAAAGACCACTGGGGTGATCGATTGCTTTGGGCAACAAATCAAACCTGACCTAAGGTTGCCTGTCAGCTTGCGATAGTCATGCTAGAAAGAATGCATCATTGTCTTACATCTTCTAAAGAGGAATGACTAACGGGGTAACCTACTTGTGGAAAAACAAATTGAACCCGACCTAGGGTACTACAGTGAGGACGGAGATTTATCTCTCAGTAGTGCATTTCTATAGGAGTTACGCCTAAAGATAGGATGCCGCAGGAAAAGGCCCCGGGGGCTTGAATTCCTAATCCACAAGCTAATATTTTATTTGTTTATTTAGTTTGTTTATCATGGACCCTATTAGTTTGTAAGGGATCAAATTGAGAATGAGCTTATATTAGCCTGGACCTATCTCAGATTTACTGAACTAAGGGAGAATATGCGCATCTGCTGAACAAATTCTCTAACCACAAGGGTGGCTACTAGGAAAGGAGAACTGTCCAATCCAAGAGTAACCCGGGTAGTTTCTAAATGGGGTCACAAAGGACGTGATCCAAATAGAGTGCTCACAGGGAGAGGGGCCACTAAGGACTTGATCCAAAACCCTGGAGAAGATGATATGGCTAGTCATATATCAAATAGGTATTTAGTGGCCAACTCAAGGAGAAAGCGTAGGGACTCACATCTGCCAAGAGTGGTGTATCCAATGGGTGTGTCGCTATCAGCATAGGAACATCAACCAACCTAAGGTACCCATCAGTTTGCAATAATTAGCCTAGGAAGAAAGCTCGACACTATCCTCCTATAGAACGATTGGGATAGTCTATCTTTCGATGGGTGCCATCCAGGCGACATTAATTTAATGCCTTGGGACTTATATCAACTTAAACATAGTCAAGAGGAAAGGAGCCTTTGGGAGACTTATTATAAACCTCGAATATACTCAACCTAGTCAGTGCATGATGGCTAGTTCAAGATGAAAGCTCGGGGACTCACATTCTCATAAACAAAGTCAACATGAGGTAGCTTACTGGCTGGGCAGCGAAGCCTACCAAACTAACAAGGTGCTTGTTTGTTTATAATGATCAAGTTAGGAAGAAAGCATGAGGACTCACATCCTCTAACAAATGACCACTAGGTGACATACTAGTAAGGTTGTATGTAAACCCGACCTAGAGCAGCTAATGAGTGAGTGCCACAGGGGCTTGCTCCTACATCAAAATAACTTGAGATAAAAGATTTGTGTTTATTTTTGTGCTTGTATTAATGGGAATAGGATACCACTCAGGTTCTCTTACACCTACCTTAAATACATTGGGGATTTTGATGAAATGGTGCCACGGATGGCAACCGGGATTCCCACTAAGAAAGGATGCCGCTTGGGTGCTCTCACATTTAACTTAGTTGGGCTAATCAAAATAGGATGCCTCTTGGGGTCTCTCACACCTATTCTAATAGCCTCAGGAGATTGTGCTTGATTTTGTTTATATTATGAAAGAGGGATAGGATGCCTCTTGGGTACTCTTACACCTATCTTAGACATGTCAAGGTGGATTAGCAAGATAAAGAAACAACGCTTCGAAAGAAGAGAAGATTTTGATGAAATGGAATCAGATTTTTGTTCTTTTGTTGATAATTGTTTTCAAACATGTTTTATGAGTAATATTTCTTTAAATAGAGCCCATTAATTGGAAGCATCAGGTGTTCCATTTATAATCAATGAGCTGATAAGATCCTCCTTGGTAGATCTTCACTATGATATAGGGGCCTTCCCAAGTGGGTTCAAACTTGTCTCCCATCTTTCGATGTGCAACAATTGGTCTCCTTAAGAATAACACAAGTTCTTCTACTTGAAAAGACCTAGGGCGGACCAGCCTGTTGTGAGCTTGAATCAGTTTGGCCTTGTACAACTTGAGGTTCTGGCATGCCTGTATGCGACTCTCCTCTAAACCTTCAAGCTCTTCTAACCACAACTTTGCATTCTGCTCTATGGTGATCATGCTATCCAATGCTATCCTTAGTGATAAGAGTTGAACTTCTAAAGGTAGAACGGCTTTAGACCCATACACTAAGGAAAATGGGTATGTTGAAAAATGAGTTCAAATAATTTTGGAGAGATGCTTCCATAAGTTAATATTTGAATTTTTATTTTTGATTCTGAGGATCCTTTATTTAACAAATTAGAGTATGTTAAAGTAAAGGTCAATTGATTTTATTTTTGATTTGTGATTTTTTTTTGGATTTACTTACTTAGCATATTTGGGTATGCTAAGTGGGGTGTTTGAAAATAATTACTTCTTTTTCTTTGTTTGCTTTATTTTGTGAATCATTTATGATTTTGAAAAATGGAATCTCATTTAGTAAATTTGGGTATGCTAAAATGAATAATCTAAGTGTGTTTTGTTTTTGACAATTTTTGAAAATAGGACTCTTAGCAAATTTGAGTATGCTAATAAAATCCTAATGTATTTCTTTTATCTTTAGAGATTTTGATTTTGAAAAATAGGATCCTTAGAAAATTTTGGTATGTTAAGGAAATCCTAATGTGTTTCTTTTTATTCTTTTTTGTTTAATTTGAAAATAGGATTCTTAGTAAATTTGAGTATGCTAAGGAAATCTTAATGTGTTTCTTCTATTTTGGATTTTATTTTGAAAATGGAGACTTCACTTTAGCAAATGTGGTATGCTATAATGAAGTTCCAAAAGTGTTTCCTTTGTTTTGAAAAATGGAGACTTCACTTTAGCAAATGTGGTATGCCAAAATGAAGTTCCAATGTGTCTTTAATTTTGTGAAATGGACATTTTACTTAACAAATTTGAGTATGCTAAATGAAATTCTGAATATATGTTTCAAATTTTGTTTTGGGTTTTGTTTTGAAAATGGAGACTTCCCTTTAGCAAATGTGGTATGGGAATGAAGTTCAATGTGTTTCTTTGTTTTGGATTTTGTTTTGAGAATGGAGACTTCACTTTAGCAAATATGGTATGCTAAAATGAAGTTCCAAAAGTGTTTCTTTTACTTTAGATTTTGTTTAAAAAACTAGAGACTTCACTTTAGCAAATGTGGTATGCTAGAATGAAGTTTCAAAAGTGTTTTGAAACTTTTTGTTGTGTTTTGTTGATTTTGAAAAGAGAGATTTCCTTTTAACAAATTTGGGTATGTAAGATGGAAATTAATTATGTTTCATTTTTCAAAGATGTAATTTCATGTGTGATTATTGCTTTTGAAAGAGGGAACCTAATCATATGGAATATGTTAAGTCGAATTTCAAAATAATGTCATTTTATTTGGAAATGAAATCTTCATTCAATAAATTTTGATATATTGAATGACGATGTTCATATGTGCTTTTTGAAATTTTATTTTTGATTTTGATTGGAAATAAAAACTCCATTCAATAGATGTGGGTATAATGAATGGAGAGGTTTCATTATTTTTGATTTTGATTGGAAATAAAACCTCCATTCAATAAATGTAGGTATATTGAATGGGGAGGTTTCATATGTGCTTTTTGAAAATTTATTTTTGATTTTGATTGGAAATGAAACCTCCATTCAATAAATGTGGGTATATTGAATGGAGAGGTTTCATATGTGCTTTTGGAAAATTTATTTTTGATTTTTATTGGAAATGAAACCTCCATTCAATAAATGTGGGTATATTGAATGGAGAGATTTCATATGTGCTTTTGGAGAATTTATTTTTGATTTTGATTGGAAATGAAATCTTCATTCAATAAACGTGGGTATATTGAATGGAGAGGTTTCATATGTGATTTTTGAAATGGTGAGAATTCCAACTTAACACATGTGGAATGCGTTGAGTGGAATTTCAAAGTTATGATTTGGGCTTGAAGATGTAATATCCATCCAGCACATTTGGACGTATTGAATGGAAAGGCCCATCTTCAAATTTTGTGCTTTTTGAAAGTTTAGGATTATTGAAATTTTATTTTATTTATTTATTTATTTTTTTTAAAATGAAGTCTTCATCAAAATGAATTAAGTGAAGAAGTTCATTTGTACTTTTAGAAATTATGATTGTTGGTTTTATTTTTGAAATATTTCTACAGATAGCAATTATAAACAATTATTAGATGTAGTGCAAATATTTTATTAAGTGTATTTTGAAAAAGTTCTTTTGAAATTGAGACTTTCCATAAAGGATTTATTATTATTATTATTATTATTATTATTATTATTATTATTATTATTATTATTATTATTATTATTATTATTATTATTATTATTATTAGAATGAACCTTTCCTTACCATAAAAATAGTAAGGAGGAGATCTTTAATTATTCTCTTTTTATTAAGTTTTATTTTTACCCATTGGGGAACCCAACAGTGGTTTTAAGACCAACACGGGGTGAGGTCCTAAAAACTAAAGATGTTGGCTAGCTTAACTTAAGGATGAAAAAAGCTAAGTGCCAATATAATGATAAATAGTCTTAGATTCATACAAAAGTATAAACCCACTATCGATACTTGGAGACAACGATCATTTACCAAAGATGGAGAGAGGAACCATCCCCAGCGAAGTCGTCAGAAAAATCTATGGTGAAAATTTTATATATATCTCCGCCTTCATCTATCCCCCTTTTCTTTTTAAGGGAAAAAGAAGAATAAATAAAAAAATATAAATATATATAATTACGCCTTATTAGGACACCACGCAGATCCGCAGGTGTTCTTATTAGGGTGAACAGGTACGACATTGAGGAAATGTGTACTATCTCAAGAGATAGAAGTCACCACCCTACAATGGACATAATTACCTCAATAAGGACTCCTAAGCACTATGATTCTTTGGAATGTACCAGAGATTCTTCCCTTACTTTATATGGAAAAGTAAAGCAGGGTTTATTTTAAATCGGGTTCGTTCATAGGCAAGCCCCATAGTTAATTACATCCTAAGGAACAAGATTCCTTAGAATACTCGATTAAGGTAAATGATCGTTGTCTCAAATATTTTGAAAGGTAGGACTATCAATTGATTGTTTTTTTATTTTAGAAAGTCAAGTGGATCATCAAGAGGAGGAGTTCTTATCAAAGCCAAATGAAACAAGTAGGGGATGCTTAAGATCGGAAGCCTAATAAGCATCCCAAACTACCTATGGTTGGGCTTTACATTTTGAAATTGAATTAATTTATTTGAGTTGAATTTTTGTTAGAAATGTAGGGCTTACAATTCCATGAGTTAAGGAAATGCAGAGGTGAGGATTTATGCGTAGCCTAAAGGGAAGTAGCAATCGAACCTAAATCTAGGAGCTTTGAAAAAAATCATGACCTAAATCAAAGGAGAAAATGAGTATTTGGTTTACCTCCACAAGAGAGGATAAACCACCCAACTGTTGGACTTACAATCGCCTGAGAGTGACCACCAACTAACTCCTCCTACGATTTTAAAATATGTAGGCAAGTCAAATGCTTTTATAAGATAGCTAAGTTATTGTTTATTTAGAAAGAGACTAAGTCCTTAAACACACTTCCTAAGAGACTAGATCATGTAGGGCATGCTTTAATGACTTCAATCTAATGCAAATTTGATTATATTTTATTTCTATTTTGGATAATCAATTTGACAAAGGCTTTAGGATTTATATGCTTAATGCATGAGAAATTAAATTATGGGCCAAAATCAGAAAGATAAGGAGGTGTGTTTCCACCATGGCTCTCATAGGTCAAGCCAAGTTCTCTGGCGAAGGTGAAAGCCCTCCAATCAAGAGTGAAATAAAATACTTTTTATGCATGATGTTAGAAAAGTATGACAACATCCAACTAATGGGGTTGCTAATTCTTTTATCTTATTTTATAACCTAAGCTTTAAGTGAGGTTATGAGTTATTTATTTTAAATTTGAGTTATTTAATTGGATAGAGAATTTATTTTCCTAAGAGCCTAATCGTCATCTATGCCATACATTAAAGCAAACAAGAAACTAGGAAAAGATGTCATCTTAATGTGCAAGTTAAATAAACATCAATCAATTTATAAACCTAGCACAAAAGAATAAAAGGTCATTTATGGTCAGGCTCCATTGCACAAACCCAAAAAATAAATTGGTGGTTGAATACTTGTACAAATTATAAATTAATTAATTACAATTAAGCAAGAAATTCATGTTATGGGGGTCTTCATTTATTCTTTCTTTTTTCTTCTTTCTTCTTTCTTTTTTTGGTTGGTTGGAATGTGATTGCTCCAAAGGCTTCACATGGTACATAACACATGATCTTATGACCAATGCTTATCCTAATCCCTCATAACAATCATTCCAAAATCCAAATTATAAAAGTACATGAAAATAGGAAAAAGGAAATCTAATTAACACCTGCAAAATAGAGATTAGCTAAGCAAATCATACAATCTAAGCATATATATATATATATATATATATATATATATATATATATATATATATATATATATATATATATATATATATATATATATATATATATATATATATATATATATATTGGACTTAGCATCCCACATGGGTAACTGCAGTACACGATCTATTTTGGATTATGCTTAGGGGTATAAGCACCTGCACAGCAAAAACAGTTATATTTTTATTACAACACCCCTTAAGCACAATCCCCTACAGAAGATAATGGTTAGACTATGATCGTCCTACCATTCATTCTACGCACTTGCACCTAACATCCAGACTAAAACAAAACATCACAAAATAAAAGCAAACATCAAACCATGCACCACCCTAACCTAAAGCTAGAAATGATGACTTAGCTTAATGTGTGTGCTATTTAAGATTTATGTGGTATGCTTAGCTAGGCTTTAAGGTTGAAGTTTTCTAAGTATTAAAATGTTCAACTTAGAAGGTTTGTTTCATGTAAGTGATTTAGTTACTTTGGTTGATTTTATTTTGTTTCTTGATTTGGTTTAAGTGAACCCTACAATTAATTACTAAGTTGTAAAGAGAGAAAAAGAGAAGAGAACTTCTCTTTCCTCCTTACCTTAAGTAATTTCTAAGGTAGATTGATATTTGATTTTTTTTTAGTGAATATTTTATTATGTGTTTTAATTAATCCTAAGTTTAGATTTTTTCTAAACAAACATATAAAAAAAGAAAGGCATTTTAAGATTAACTAAAGCGAAATACTATCATAAAACACACATCATTTAATTCCTTTCCCAACATGTGTAACATGCATATGGATGAATCCTGAGCATATCTATACATGAAAATGAAACTATTTAGTTCACTTTAATGATGAATACTAAGAGAATTTGTTTGAGAAATTTGAATATTTTTATGATGCATGATTTTGTTAAGTAGAAAAAAAGGGATTCTTTTATCCATTTTTTATATGCACACATATATGTATGAAAGGCATAAGTGAGTACAACATCATTGTTAGCACCAGGGGTGTAAGGTGGAAGACCTACTTAGGGCTACTTAAAGCCTCACAACCCCGGGGTTGTCCAGACTAATATTCCACTTTCTTTAAATACATAAAGTTTGTGTTTGTTTGTTTGATTTATTTATGCAATTTATATGTGTAAGTGTGGATGTCCTTCTTAAGTAATACATAGGAATGAATAGGAATGGATTTAAGCAAGTGTCGTGTTCTTTTCAAATGAACTATACACTTTGCCAAATCCTATTCAAAACTATGCTAAAAGAAAAGACAAGGAAAGCCACACTATGCACATCTTTATATTTTTACTCACATACAAGCTCATAAATAATTATAAGTAGCATACCTTTCAATTTTCATATTTGATTCATAAGTTTTGAAAGTAATTTTGGATTTAATAGTGATAATAGCCATTCATATTCTCACTTTAGCCAAAAACATGCAATTTGACAAAAAGGAAATGTTTCATTTTTAATTTGATTTTTAAAAAGCATGAATGCATGATTTTTATGTGGCATACACATTTAGCATGCTAGGAAATAAATAAAGTGATGAAAGCATGTAAATTCATTCACCCTAATTAATTCCTAAAGATAATCCTATGAAATAGAATTATTTAAAGCAAATCAAATTTGTTTAAAAGAGATTTTTAGTTTTGTTTGAGTTTGATTCCAATTTGAGAAATGTGAAGAGGTTTGCTGGTCTTAATCCATTTCTCACATGTGTATGTTGTTTTAGTTTAATTTTAGAACCATTAGATGATTTTTATATTTTGGTTTAGGTTAAGGTATGAATCAAGTGCATTAATTATCCCTTACCTACATCACTTTAGCATACTTAATCAAATAATTATAAGCCAATGTATGACATAAAATCATAAGGAATTTAAATCAGCAATGTATCCTAGGAAAGAAAGGTACCTGTTGACCTCATTTTTAGAATGAGCTCTTAACCCCTCCATCTTAGACATAGGACTTCTCTTAAACCTTAAGAGTTCCTTAGTCTTAAGACACATCTAGTGATTAGGTGGGCACTCAACCTAGCCCTAGAGACTTAGAAGAGCTAGCCATAGGAATAGGTCATGCCTTAGGGGTGTTAGGAAATTTGCCTACCCTTAGCTTGAACCATTCCTCACTTTTCTTTATTCAAGTCAAACACTAAATTAATTCTATTTTATTTATCTAAACCCAAATCAAAATCCATGATTGAAATCTACGATTGAAATCCATGATCAAAATCCATTAAAAATTGCTAAGTCCATATTTTGTCTAAGTCCTCAATCTTCTCTTAAGGATTTAGCCAAAATCATGATCAAAACCAAATCAAATATTTGAGATTTTCTCATATTCCATTTATATTCTCATTTATATTCACATATATAAATGAAATATAAATTCAAACCAATCAAACTAAACTCAAAATTCCAAATTAATTCATGAAATTTTCCTAAGTCCTTTAATTTTTCCATTAATGGACTTAGTCAAAATCTTGATCAAACTAATTCCAACTCATAAGATTTTCTCAAAACTCATTTATATTCTTATTTATATTCACATATATAAATGAAATATAAATATAAATCAATCAAATCAAACCCTCAAATTAAATTCCCAATCTAAAATTTTTCCTAAGTCCTTAATTTTTCCATTAATGGACTTAGCCTAAATCTTAATCAAACCATTTCAAATTCATGAAATTTTCTCATAATTCATTTATATTCTCATTTATATTCACATATATAAATGAAATATAAAAATAAATCAATCAAATCAAATTAAAAAAAAATCAAACTTCAAACTTTAAAATTTTCCTAAGTCCTTTAAATCCTTCTTAATGGACTTAGCCCAAATCATGATTAACAACTTCAAATCCTTGAATATTTCTCATGATCCATTTATATTCTCATTTTTAATCACATATATAAATGAAATATAAATTCAAACAATCAAAACCTATTCCAAAAATCAAACCCAAATCTACTCAAAATCAAATCTAAGCCTTTCAAGTCAAAAATCTTGAACTCAGCCAAATCAATTTTAAATCAAGCCAAACTCTTGATTTTCTCTCATGATTCAATCAATCCTACAATCATGAACTCATATATAAATACAAACCTCAATCACTCAATCAAAACCCAAGTCAAAAATCAAAGCCAAACCCTTTCATATTCACCCTTTGAATATGAAATTGTCAAATGAATCAAAACCCATTTGACTTCAAACCACTTGTAGATTGATTTATATTTCAATCAAAAGTCCATATACAAGATCGATCAAGCTCAAATCAAGCTTTGACCAAGCCACTTGACCCACTTAGGCTCACTTGACCCAACCTAAAGTACCCTTATGAGCCAAATTTTAATCCTAATCAAATTGGATTGAACCAAACTCATGTATGCCTCTCATCATGATCAACAATCATCATGTGATGATCAATCAATCAAATTAGGTCAAAGCAAGTCAAACCTAAGGGTTGACCAAGTCAACACTTAGCCTAAAATGAAACCTAACATAGCCAAATTTTACCATATGCCAAATTGATTGAAATCATTGATCTAAGTTCATTCATGACCTATGTTTGAACTTGACCAAGCCAACATTGAGCCTAACTCATCCCAACTGGCCACTTGACCTAAGTTGACCTAATTAGACCTAAAGGGTCAAAATGTGTCAAAACTTGATCTAAGCCAAATTTATTGGAACCAATGGGTTAAGTTCATTCCAAATCACTTGTTGAACTTGACCAAAGCCTCAATTGGCCAACTAGACCTAACCTAGCCTAATTGACCTTAGTCCCAACATGACCTAAAGGGGTCATGTTGAGCCAAATTTTAACTTAGCCCAAATTGATTGGAAACAAAGATACCAATCGACTCCATATAACTAACCTAACCTAAACCTATCCTTGACCTACCTCAAATAGATCAAATGGGTCAAATAGGTCAACTTGACCCATTTGACCTAAATCAAGTCATATGAGCCAAATTTTTAAAACTATACCAAATTGAATCAAACCAAAGCCACCAAAACATTTCAAATGGTCTTATGAACTTGACCCAACCCTTAGTTTGACCCAATTTGACCAATTGGTCAACTTGACACAAGTTGACCCATTTTGACCTAAATGGGTCAACATGAGCCAAACCCTATCAAATGAATTCCAAATCTCATGAAAAACTTGGCCAAACCTAGTATCTCCACATACCTAACATATCCAAAGTAAAAAAAATTAACAAAATAACCATCCTACCCTTAGGCCATAAAACAAAATTTGACCTAATCCATGGCTAATTTGGTCATACCCTTTTCATATCTACTTGATGCTTTCCTAATAGCTCAAGGGGACCTAATGTAGAGTGGTGAACTCAACCCAATGGGTTTGGGTCAGCCCAATTGGCCCCAAGACCAAACCTGACCCCATGGGTCAAAATGGAAAATTCAAACTCCCTCTTCCACTCAAATTCAAGCATATGGGAGGTTGGCATTCCACTCAAGACCTCAAATCGACCATGTGCACAAATTTAACTGATAAAAAAACCCTTCCATTGTTATCAATTGGATCAAAATGGAACATAGGCTTGCGGCCGTCCGATCCTTCAAGGGGGAGATATACTCCCCCTAATCAAATTCAAAATCATCATTTCCTCAATTTGACTAAGCAGAGAGGAGCCATCATAGAGCATTCCTAAGCTTCCTAAGAGAAGAAATCAAGCTTTCTCCTTAGAAAATAGGGAGCTCTCATTTCTAAACTTCCTCTTCACTCAAATCCACTTCAATTGCCTTTGCATACTTCATCAGGGAGCTAAGTCGAGTGCACCCAAGCTTCCATTAGAGTTCCCACAATAAGGAGAAGTTGAATTGGATCAAAGTCACAAAGGGGAGTAAGGGGAATTGGTCCATAGAGCAATTCACATAATCTCAAGAGCTCATTCTTCCAACACAGCTTCATCTTAACTAGATGAAGCTTCTCCAAGAGAATCGAGCATCGGTGATCGCCTCCGGTGAGGTATGGGATTTTTTGACCACCTAGCATAGGAGGTGTTGGTCCTTTGTGAAATTAATTTTCAATTCAAGTGAATCCTAGCGTTGGATGAGTTGCTTATGTGCTTTAGATGGTGTGGGTTAAGTTTAGTTTTAATTCGAGCTTAATTGATCTTGGATCTTCTCCTAGATCATGGACAGCCTCTGTTGATCAAGGGGGAAGAACTTAGGAGATCTCAGTTGTCCATCCGTGCATTTTGGATGGACGGCCGAGATAATTCCCATGTTTAGAATTTGATATATCCTTTTTAAAACCGCAGGGAGATCTCTAGTCATCTGATCTTTGATCAGACGATAGAGATCAAAGGGTGTCCGCCGTCAAGCTGCCTTTTAGATTTGACACTTAAGTGAGCGGCTCACTGCACAATGCGTGTAAAGCGCGCTGACCACCACCGCCACGCGTCATACTGTGAGCAAGAGGATTAGTTAAAATGCTTTAGTTAATTCTAACTAATCTAGGGATCTTCTAAATTTCATAACTCTGTCAATAAAATTCAAAAAAATATGAAATAAAATCTTATGAAATGATAATTCAACTTAGAATATTTTAAATATAATTTTAATGGGTTTTGAATTATGATTTCCTCTAATTTTGGTTTTTATTAGAAAATTGATTTTGTAAATTTCCTTTTAATTAAGCCTCTGATTAATCCCAAACTTCTTGGGTATATTTTAGGGGATGACTTATGCCTCCCCTAATTTTCTTGGGATTTATTGAAGGCTTAATTAGGGGAATTACATATGGGTTTCCTAATTACTCCCTTAACCTAATTAAGGATAATTATGTATGATTAGTGGTTTTAATCCATGATTAGGGTTGATTAAGGTCAGATCCAATAAGTAGGAGGTTTATGGAATACTTTTGGGGCATTTTCTCTAAGCTATTCCTTAAACCCCCTTTTTTCTTTCTTTAATCTTCTCTTAATTAAGGGTTAATTCATTAATTATCATCTTAATTAATTTCTAAAATTTCTAAAAACTTTTAGAATTTAATTAATCTACTTTGGGTAGATGCTTAGGTGTTTAATAACCTAAGTACAATTAAGGAAATCAAAACTTAATTCATATTTGTGAAAGGGTGTTTTGAAATTACTTAAGCTAAACCCCTTAGCTAAATTAACCATTAATCATGAGCCAAATTGCATTAGCACCTTTTTCTTTTTAGGTGCATTGCAAATTTAAATTCCTTGTGAGTTTTTATGTCATATCATTGGCTCATAATTATTTGGTTAATTATTCTAAGGTGGTGTTGGTAAGGGTTAATTAAGTTACTTAATTCATACATTAACCTAATTAATGAATACAAAAATGGATCTAATTATCTAAAAATTAAACAAAAATATCAAACACATGTGGGAATAGGTTAGGATCAGCAAACCCAACTCATCTTTTCAAAATTAAATCAAATTTCAAACTAAACAAAAATCACATTGAATACACTTTGATTTATTTTAAACATTTTTATTCTATAAGAATGCCTTTAGGATTTAATTAAAGTGAGTTTGTTTACATTATTTCATTACATTGAGTCTTTCCCAACATGTTAAATTTGTATTTCATGTGGTTTCATGCATTCATATTTTTCAAATTCAAGTTTAAAAATCAAATTGTTTACTTTATGTCAAATTTGCATATGTTGGCTAAAGTAGAAATATGAGGGCTATTATCACTACTAAATTCAAATTATTTTCAAAATATATAAATCAATTATCAAAACTGAAGGTGTGCTACTTATATTTTAATTATGAGCTTGCATGTGAAAGATTATAAAGGTATGCTTAGCATAGGTTTCCTATCTCTCTTATATTGGTATAGTTTTGAATAGGAATTTGGTGAGATATATGGTTCATTTGAAAAGGACCTAGCACTCTCTTAATTCCATATCCTATTTATCCCTATGCTTTCACCTAAGAAGTGTTACCTATATTTGCATACATAAATTGCATAAATAAAATGAACCCATTAATACAACTTTTGCATTCTTCTTTTCCATTTCATTTCTTTTATACACATATTTGCATTTAAGAAAAGTGGTATATTAGTCTTGACAACCCCGAGGTTACGAGGCTTTAAGTAACCCTAAATAGGTCTTGTACCTTACACCTCTGGTTAACAATGGTGCTGTACTCACTTATGCCTTTCTCACTTTCATGTGTGTATGTGAAAATTTGGATAAAGAAACCCCTTTCTACTTAAGAAAAATCATGCATATTAAATTTCCAAATTTCCTTAAATAGATTACTTAGCATGCATCATAAAGTATGTTGAATACTCTCATTTGTATGTATGGATATGCTTAGGGTACATCCATATGCATATTATATATGTTGGGAAAGAAAAGAAGTAATGTGTGTTATGTGAATTTTGATTCATTATATTTAATCTTAAAATGTCTTTCTTTTTTGAATAGGTTTGTTTAGAGTTCATACAAACTTAAGATTAATTAAAAGATTTAATCAAAACATTCATCTAAACAAAACTAAAATGTGAATCAACTTTAGAAATTACTTAGGTTAGGGAAGGAAAGAGAAGTTCTCTTCTCTTTCCCTCTCTTCATAACTTAGTAATTAATTATAGGATTCACTTGAATCAAAGAAAAATATGAAATAAAATCAACCCAAAATAATTAAACAACTTAAATGAAGCCCTCCTCTAAGTTGAACATGTTTTCACACTTAGAAAATTTGAACCCAAAGCCTAAGCATACCACACAAAACTTCAAAACACACACATTAACATAAGTAACCATTTCTAGCTTTAGGTTAGGTCGGTGCATGATTTGATATTTTGTTTTATTTTGTGATATATATTTTAGACTGGATGTTAGGGTGCATGCTTGTAGAATGAATGGTAGGATGGTCTTAGTCTAACTATTCTTTTCTGCAGAGGATTATGCTTAAGGGGCGCTATCATAAATAAAAATATAAATACTTTTGCTTCTAGCTGGTTTATACCCCTAAGCATAATCCAATAGGCCAGGTGGACTTATTCACCCACATGTGGGCTGATAAGTCCAATATACATGCTTGGGATTTGTGTGATTTGTTTTAGCTAACCTTTATTTTGCAAGTGTTAGTTAGATTTCCACTTTCCTTTTCATGTAAATTTGTGCAATTAGGATTTTGGAATGATTATTATAGGGATTAGGATGAGCATTGGTTATAAGATCTTATCTTATGCACCATGTGAAGCCTTTGGAGCATCCACCTTCCAACCATCCAAAAGAATAAACCAAAGAAGAAAGAAAAAATAAAGCATGAAGACCCCCATAACAATTAATTCCTTACTTAATTGTAATTAAATTCATTTGTAATCCAGGTTGTATAACGGTAGAGCTCGGCTACCCACATTTGATATTTTCAAGTTTGTGCGGTGGTGCCCAAACACAACGGCCTTTTATTCTTTTTGTGATTAACTTTATAAATTGATTGATAATTTGTTTAGCTTTTGCATTAAGTGCCATATTTTTCCTAGTTCCTTTCATGCTTTATGTATGGCCTGGATGTGGATTAGGCTCTTTAGGGAAAAGTAAATCTTTTACCCAAATTAATAACTCAAAAATAAAAATTAAACAACTCATAACCTCACCTAAAGCTTAGGTTTAAAATCAAGATAAAAGAATTATCAACCCCTTAGCTGGATGAGCATTTCTTTTTTGTAATATCATGCACAACAACATCTTATTTCACTCTTGATTGGAGGGCTTACACCTTTGCCAGAGAAACTTGGCTTGACCTTTGAAAGCCATGGTGGAAACTCACCTCCTCCCTTCTCGTTGATTTTGGTTAATAACTCTATTTCTCATGCATTAGTCATATGAATCCTACTATCCCGAGTCAAAATAATTGTCCAAAAATAAAAATAAAATAAAATTTGAATTGCATTAGATTTAGGTCATTTGAAGCATGTCCCTACATGATCTATTCTCTTTAGAGAGTGAGTTTAAAGACTTAGTCTCTTTTTAAATAAATAACAGTCTAGCTATCTTGCATAAACATAAAGACTTTCCTACATGTATATAAAATCATAGGAAGAGTTAGTTGGCAGCCACTCCTAGGCGGTTGTAAGTCTAAGCTATCGGGTGGTTTATCCTCTCTTGTGGAGGAAAACCAATTACCCATTTTTTTTGCCTTAAATTTAGGTTATGCTTTCGGCCCTCACAAAGCTCCATAGATTTAGGTTTTGAGGTTGCTTCTCCCCTTTGTTGGCCATAAGAATAATTCCTCACCTCTTAGGTATTTCCTTAATCTTGTGTTAAGGAATCATAAGTCCTAAATTTTTAATGAAAGATGCAACTCAAGGAAACTAAATCAATTTCAAAAATGTAAAGCCCAACTATAGGATAGTTTGAGATGCTCGCTAGATTTCCTAGCATCATGGGCATCTCCTACTTATCTCCCATTTTGGCTTTGATAATAACTCCCTCTTTGATCAGTCTCATTTGATCTTCAAAAATGAACTAATCGATTGATAGTCCTTTCTTATTGAAATCTTTGAAGATAATGATCATTTACCTTAATCAAGAGTTTTCCTAAGGAATCCTTATTCCTTAGGATGTAATTAACTATGGGGACTTGCCCCTGTAAGAAACTTAATGAACTTGATTTACTAAAAAAACCCTGCTTTACTTTTCCATGTAAAGTTAGGGAAGAATTTATGGTACATATGCAGACCCATCATCCTTAGGAGTCCTTATTGAGGTGATTAGGTCCATTAAAGGGTGGTTACTTATGTCTTTCAAGATAGCATACTATTCCTTGATGACATACTCGATCACCTGAATAAGCACATCTTCAGATCTGTGTGGCATCCTAAAAAGATGAAGTTTTATAAGTCTCCTCTTTATTTTCTCACCACAGATTTGAAAGGAGACCTCTATAGAAATTTTTAAACCAATAGTACCTAATGTAATTGGCTCACAATTAATGATTAATTAAGTTAACAGATTTAATTTAAGTACTTTCATAACCTTTCCCACACATGTGGGTTAGATTTTGATTTCCTTAAGTTACTTAGGTTATTGAACACCTAAGCACCTACCCATGATGAATTGGTTAAGTTCTGGAATGTTTCGATTTTGAAAAGTTTGATTAATTGATCCATTTAATTAAGTGATTAAACTTATTTAATTAATTTTCACCTTAATTAGATTTTATCCAAATGAAATGAACTTAGGAAAAGAAGATATGGGAAAGAACCCTAATCTCATTCCCTAAGTCCACTCATTGTTCTAAGGTGATTAGAAACTTTAATTAATGGATTTACCATTATTTAAAAGGTTAATTAACCATTTAATTAATTAAGAGGATAATTAAGAATGAATCAAGCAATTATCCTAATTAAACAACTAATAAATCCCAAGAAAATTAGGGGAGGCAGAAGTCATCCTACTAAAAGCACATGGGATGTTTCAAAATAATAGTGGGATAATTAAAGTGTAATTAACATAATTAAATTTCCAATAAAACTCAAATTCAAAAAATATCACTAATCAAAATCAATTGAAATTAATTTTAGATTATTCCTCTTTGAATTATCTTTCCAATGCTTTTTATTTTGTATATTTTTATTTTTTTTTACATTTAGTTATGATATTTTGAAGTTTCCATGATTATTAAATAATTAAACCTTTAATTATATAACTAATCTTGTCGGCACCATGTGGAGGCTGACGCGGTGCGCACTTTCATGTGGCATGATGGGAGAGGTCACTTAAGTTGTCACATCATAGCACCGCATCAGCGACGATGCTACACTCTTTCTCATCATCCGTTCGATCAAAGATCAGACGATTGAGATCAAGCCCATGGTATTAATAGGATATATTAGAGGATCCTACGCGTCTATATCATGGCCGTCAATCCAAAAATGCGTGGATGGATGGCCCATGATCCGCCCTTGAGCTCGCCTATGAGAGATGACCACCATCCATTTTTTAGGGCAAGATCTGAGCTCGATTGAGCTCGAATTGAGCTCAAACTAAAGCCACACCATCATCATGCAAGGGAGAAGACATCCAACGACCAATTTTACTTGAGATGAAAATTCCTTTCACAAAAGACAACACACTCTCTAGTTTAAGCTCGGGTTGAAAGCATACCTAGTTGGAGGCTATCACCGGCGCTCGAATCAGTTGAGGTAGCTTTTTCTAGTGGAGATGAAGCCCTGTTGAAGATTTGAGGTGTTGAGGTTGAGTAGATCTCTCTATGGACCAAAGTGCCCTTCAAGTGCTTGCAATTTTGGTCTAGAGCACTCTTCCTGTGGCTTGAGAACTTCGATGAAGGCTCAGGTGAGCTCTATTGGGTTCTCTTAAGGTGCTTGCAAAGTGAATTAGATTGAATTTGAGTAATGGATCAATTGGAAAATCTTGCTACCTCCCTTATTTTTGATTTTAAAGAAATCAATAATGGGGAAATCGAATTGGCTTGGGGGAGCTTGGGGAGACTTGCAATTGCTTCCTCTGGCTTCCTCTTACTCAATTAAGTACAAGAGACTACAATTCAAGTGAAATTAGGGGGAGTATATCTCCCCCTAGGTGAATCGAATGGACACAAGCTTCCTTTCCATTTTGATCCAATTCACCCTATTCAATGGGTTTGTTGGTCATTTAGAGTGTCATGGCATTCAATTTTGGGTGTGGAGTGGAGTAGTGAAGCTCTCATGTGCTTGAAATGAGTGGAGTAAGGATTCTCATGTGCCCATGTCAAGTGAGGTGGTTGGTTTTGACCTTGGGTTGGGTTTGGCTGACCCAAACCCAATGGGTCATGTGTATCATCCTCAGTAGTGACCATTTGGTCCACTAAGAGGATGCCAAGTGTCCATGAAAAGGAATTGACCAAATTCCAAGTGGTTTTGATTTTAGGTTACCCTATGGAATAGGGGTAAAATTGTCATTTAGCTTAGATTTTATTTTGAATATGTTTGGTATGATTGAAAAATGGGTCAGTCCAAGTTTCATTGAATTTGGAGTTGGTTTGATATGATTTGGCTCATGTTGACCCATTTGGGTCAAAATGGGTCAAGTTGACCAATTGGTCGAATTAGGTCAAACCAAGGGTTGGGTCAAGTTCATATGACTATTTGAAATATTTTGGCATCATTGGTTTAGTTCAATTTCATTTATATTTGGATTTAGTTCATTTGATTTCATTTATGTCAAATGGGTCAAGTTGACCAATTTGACCCATTTGACCTATTTGGTTAGGTCATGGGTTGGTTTATGTTTGGTTGAACATTTGAAATGGATTGTTATCTTTGTTTCCAATCAATTTGGTTTATATTTGGATTTGGCTCAATTTGAACTTTTAGGTCAAGTTGGGTTCATGGTCAATTGGGCTAGGTTAGGTCTAGTTGGCCAATTGAGGCTTTGGTCAAGTTCAACAAGTGATTGGAAATGAACTTGACCCATTGGTTTCAATCAATTTGGCTTAGATCAAGTTTTGACACATTTTGACTTTTTAGGTCAAGTTGGTTCAGGTGGCCAATTGGGCTAGGTTAGGCTCAAATGATGACTTGGTCAAGTTCAAACATTGATCATGAATGAGTTTTGATCAATAGTTTCAATAAATTTAGCCTATGATAGATTTTGGCTAGTTTAGGTTTTATTTTGACTAAGTGTTAACTTGGTCAACTCTTAGGTTTGACTTGGTTTGACCCAATTTGAGTGATTGATCATCTCATGATGATTGTTGCTCACAATGTCAGGTTTAGGTGGGCTTAGTTCAATCTAAATTGGGTGGGATTAGAATTTGGCTCATAAGGGGTACTTTAGGTCACTTGGGTTAAGTGAGCCTAAGTGGGTCAATTGACTTGATCAAGGCTTGAATCAAGTTTGATTGAACTCACATATGGACTTATGATTGAAATATAAATCCATTTGCAAGGGATTTGAAGTCAAATAGGTTTTGATTCATTTGATAATTTTAAGTTCAAAGGGTGAACATGAGTTTGACTTGGGTTTGATATTTGTATTTAGTTTTGGTTTGGTGATTGAATTTTATGTTTATATTTAGATTCATGATTGAAGGATTGATTGAATCATGAATAAAAATAATGGGTTTGGCTTGATTTTAGTTTGATTTGGCTAAGTTCAAGAATTTGACTTGAAAGGCTTAGGTTGAATTTTGATTGAATTTGAGTTCAAGTTTTGAATTGATTTTTGGATTAATGATTGAAGTTTGTATTTATATTTGGATTCATGATTGAAGGATTGATTGAATCATGAAGAAAAATCAAGGGTTTGGCTTGATTTGAGTTTGATTTGGCTGAGTTCAAGAATTTGACTTGAAAGGCTTAGGTTGAATTTTGATTGAATTTGAGTTCGAGTTTTGAATTGATTTTTGGATTGATGATTGAAGTTTGTATTAATATTTGGATTGATAATTGAAGGATTGATTGAATTATGAAGAAAAATCAAGGGTTTGGCTTGATTTGAGTTTGATTTGGCTGAGTTCAAGAATTTGACTTGAAAGGCTTGGGTTGAATTTTGATTGAATTTGAATTTGAGTTTTGAATTGCTTTTTGGATTGATTATTGAAGTTTGTTTTATATTTGGATTCATGATTGAAGGATTGATTCAATAAAGGAGAAAAATCAAGGGTTTCACTTGATTTGAGTTTGATTTGGTTAAGTTCAAGAATTTGACTTGAAAAGCTTAGGTTGAATTTGGATTTGAATTTTGAATTTAGTTTTGGATATTTAAATTTATACTTCATTTATATTTGTGAATATAAATGAGAATATAAATGGGTTATGAGAGAATTTCTTGAATTTTATTTGATTTGGATTTGATTAGGGCTAAGTAATTAGATGGGAATCAAAGTGACTTTGGAAAGATTTTTGGGTTGGATTTGAATTTTGGATTTGGTTTTGGTTGATTTGAATTTATATTTCACTTATATATGTGAATATAAATTAGAATATGAATGGATTGTGAGAAAATTTCTTGAATTTGAATTGATTTGGATTTGATCTGAGCTAAGTTCACGAGAAGGAATCAAAGGACTTAGGAAATATTTTGGAATTTAGATTTCAATCATTTGGAGTTGCTTTGTGTTTGAGAAAATCCATCAAGTTGGAATTAATTTGAGTCTGAAGTTGATTTGATTTAGAGTTTGGAGTTGATTTAAATTTGACTTGAAGAAATGAAGTGAGGAGTTGATTTAAGCTACAGGGTAGGCAAGTTTTCCTAACACCCCTAAGGCATGACCTATTCCTATGGCTACCTCTTCTAAATCTTTAGGGTTAGGTTGAGTGTCCACATAATCACTAGAAGTACCTTAATACTAAGAAGACTCTATGGAGGGATTGAGAGCTCATCTTAAAAATGAGGTCAACACACCTATCCTAAACACATCATGACGGATTCGCAAGATATGCAAACAACACTTCGAAAAAAGAGATGATTTTGATGAATTAGAATCAAGTTTTGTTCTTTTGTTGATATTTATTTTCAAACATATTTTATGGGTAATATTTCTTCAAATAGAGGCCATTAACTGAAAGCTTCGGGTGTTTCCCTTTACAATCAATGAGCTGATAGGATCCTCCTTGGTAGGCTTTCTCTATGACAAAAGGGCCTTCCCAAGTGGGTTCGAACTTGCCTCTCATCTTTCGACAAGAAACAATTGGTCTCTTTAGGACTAAAACAAGTTCTCCTACTTGAAAAGCCTTAGGGCGGACCAGCTTGTTGTGAGCTTGAATCATTTTGGCCCTGTATAACTCGAGGTTCTGGCACACCCATAGGCTTCTCTCCTCCAAACCTTCGAGCTCTTCTAACCGCAACTTTGCATCTCGCTCTGTAGTGATCTTGCTACCCAATACTATCCTTAATGATGGGAGTTGAACTAAAAGGTAAAATGGCTTCGAACCCATATACTAAGGAGAAGGGAGTAGATTGAGTTAGAGTTCTATATGTCAAGGCATGAACCAACTACTCATGCCACTGTCGCTTATTATCGTCGAGCATCTTCTTTAGTATCTAGATGAGAGTTTTGTTGAATGCTTCTACTAGGTCATTTTCTCTAGGGTAGTAGATGGTGGAGTATATCTAATCAATACTATGTCTTCTAGCGAAGCTATTGATCTTGGTGCTTTTGAATGCAGTACCATTATCAGATATAATTCATCGAGGCACCCCGAACCTATATACGATATGGTTCCTGAAAAACTGAAGTACATGCTAAGCTATGACCTCTCTGAGTGGGATTGCCTCCACCCACTTGGAAACATAGTCGGTCTAAGATGAATCGATAACCCTTGGAAGAAGGAGGATCGATAGGACCCACAATGTCGGCACCCAAACACTCAAATGGCCATGAGGCCAAGGTGGGATGTAGAATGTTGGGTGGTTGATATAGACCACATGTACGCGATGGCATCTCCTAGCTACATCCATGTAGTCAATCATCAAGGCCGAGTATCCTAGTCTCTTGATCTTCATCTTCATCTTCGGACCAGATTAATGCACTCCGCATAGACCTGATTGTACCTCCGTCACAATCTTATGGGCTTCGTGTTTGTCCAAACAACGTCGAAGGACCGTTGATACATGGTGTCATCCACGAGAGCATAGAAGAGAGCTCTCTATTTCACCTGATGGGCTTGTGATTTCTCTTGAAGTAGTTTTCCAGTGTTCAAATAATCTATGAACGGTTGCCTCCAATCTAGCTCCTCATCTCTGTTGGCAATGGCAACCTCCCATTCAAGAGAAAGTCTCTTGACAAGTTCAGCATCAATAAGGGATAGGACTTATCTATTTTGGACTCTTATTGGAATGGACTTGTCTTTTGGACATGCTAATTCTTTGGCAAGTTTGGCCAAAGCATCTGCTATTGCATTCTCTGCTTGGGGAACCTTGTAGATGGTGACTTTAGGGATTTGAGCCAACAGCTTCATGGTATCCTCGTGGTAATGACGAAGCTTAGGTTTGAGAACCTTGTATGACCCAAAAATCTGGTTGATGACCAACTGAGAATCTCCATAGATGTCGATGCTCTTGACACACACTGTAATGGCTAACTCCAGATCGGTAATCAAAGCCTCATACTCGGCTTCGTTGTTGGTGTAGGGATTGAAGAGATAGTATGAGAATCTCATCACATCGTGGTCTGGAATTAAGAGAACTATTCTTACCCCTGCCTTTCTTGGAAGAGTAGATCATGGTGCTTCTCCTTTATGAAATGAAGTCACACCATCAAAATGCATCTCCCATCGGTAGTTGTCAACCTCCTTTAAGTTCATGATTTGTTCGTTAGGGAGATCGTCACTAAACGGAGAATCAGTAGGAAGTGGGTGTGATGCTAAGAAATCTGCTAGTGCTTGACCTTTTACCGCATGGACGGGTACAAATGGAATGTCAAACTGTGAGAGAATCATGGACCAACGTGTCAAACGTCCAAATAGCATTGGTCGTGTCATGAGATACTACAGTGGATTGGTTCTGGAAATCAAGTTCACCTTATCAGAAAATATATAGTGTCGTAGCTTTTGGGATGCAAAGATCAAAGCTTGGCAATGTTTCTCAATAGGTGGGTAGTTCACTTCAGCAGGAATCAGATGACAGCTAAGGTAGTAGAGAGCACTCTCCTTCCCTTTATCGTTGGCTTGGGCCAACAAAGCACCGAGCGAGTCATCCAATGCAACAGTGTAGATGATGAGTGGCATGCTCGGGATAGGGGCTGTTAGAACTGGCGGCTTCACAAAATACTGCTTGATATCTTCGAAGGCATGCTGGCACTTAGCATCCCACTTGAACTTGGCATCCTTTTTGGCAAGTGATGAAAATGGCTTGCATCTCCCCAATAGGTTGGAAATAAAGCATCTTATATATGCCAATCATCTTTGGAAAGATCTGAGTTGAGTTAAACGTTTGGGAGTTGAGTTAAACGTTTGGGAGGTGGCATTTCTAAGATAATTTTGATCTTTTCTAGATCTATTTCTATTCTTCGGTATCGAGCAACAAACCCAAGGAATTTCTGTGAAGCCACTCTGAATGCACATTTCAGGGGATTCATTTTTAGGTTGTATTATCTTAACCGTTCAAAAACTACTCTCAAGTTAAAGATATAGTCTTCCTTTTCTTTGATTTTGACTACTATATCATCAACATAGCCCTCAACTTGATGATGGATGAGTTCGTTGAAGATCTAAGTCATGGCCAGTTGGTATGTAGCATCAGCATTTTAAGACTGAAAGGCATGACCTTATAACAATAGATTTTGATCGGGGTTCTAAATGCAGTGTTTCTTTCATCCTTGGAGGCCATCTAGATTTGGTTGTATCCAGATGACCCATTCATGAAAGAGAATACTGCATGAGATGAGGTGATGTCCACTATTAATTATGGTATAGGAAGAAAAAACTCATCCTTAAGGCATGCCTTGTTTAAGTCCCTAAAATCAACACAAATGTGAATTTGTCCATTCTTCTTATTAATTGGGATGACACTGGCTAACCAGGTAGGCTATCTTTCTTTCCTGATGAAACTAACATCGATTAGTTTCTTGACATCAGAAATGACATGTTGTTTGATTTCTAATTTCATGCGTCTAGGAGCTTACTTGATAGGATTGGCGTTAGGGTCTATTGCTAATTTGTGGACTGCTACATCATGAGATAATCTGGGCATCTCTTCATAACTCCATGCAAAGTAGTCCTTAAACTCAGTTAATAGCCTAACTAAGTCATTAGTTTCTTCTTCATTTGGAAACGAACAAATGTATGTCAGGCATGGATTTTCTTCTGTCCCGAGGTTGATTTCTTTAAGCTTGTCAATTGTTGAATGAATCTCCTCTTCAAATTCTGGTGGTACATCTTTGATTTAGAAATCATCTGGATCATCTGAAGTTTCTAAATACACATCCTCATAAGAGTTAGTGTGGTATGAAAAGAACCTATCAAACTCGAGATGATTGGTGACAACTAAGCAGTAATCATCATCATCGACTGGACCACTATACCAAATCCTAGTCCTGATCTTGATTGTTCATCTCTGCCTCTATTGTTCCATAGCTTCTCGAAGTACTCTGACCTATTCTTGGACCATGTATATGGAATCAAACCCTTCTTTGTAAGATTAAGAGCACAAGGCGAGTACTAATCAAAAGGTAATTTCATTAATTCTTTATATGAATTATCCTCAAGTCCTACATCAGTTTATGAACTTGAGTATGATGACCCTAATAGGAATCTCTTAAATTTGACATCCCTGGAAGACTGAGGGGCTTCTTTAACTACTAAACTTTCAACTTTTTGAGATGAAAGTAAGGTTAGAGCTAAGGTCCCTAACTGATGCCTGATTGTTTCACATAAATTTTATTCGAATACATTCATGCTTTGTCTGGAAGCTTGGTCTCCGTCGCTGTCCGGCTTGAGTGTCACCTCCAATAAAACCCACTGAAAGGGGTTTCCTGGTATGTTAATCACATTAGACTCATCCTCCAAGCTGGATTCCAAGTCTATGTGAATAGTAGGGGTACTCCTATGAACTGGAACATAACTCCTATTGGCTGGTGGCCAACCAGGGGTCTTCCACCTCTGGAACTGCCTCTATGTCTACCTCTACCTCTACCTAGCGGAGGTCGAGTCATCCTACCCACGTGTCCATATGATTGAATGAACTGTGGGTGGAATGTGATATGCAGCTCTACTTCTTCCTTTATATCCTTTTCTCGTTCACTTATTCTTTTATTTTTCTTTTCCTTTTCTTTTTCTTTTTCTATTGTTTCTTTTTCTGTTGAATTTGAATTTTGGCCAAGTTCATGAGAAATGGTGTTTTGAGGAAGATAGTAGGTCACATCCTCATATATTTCAACCTCTTTAACTGAAAATGGATTTTCATCTTCTTTGACATGATATTCAATCTCATCCTTCTTGAACTTGATGCACTGATGGAGGGATGATGGAATCATCTTGTTCTGATGTATCTAAGGCATACCAATCAAAGCAGTGAATGAAGTATTCGAATCAATGATATAGAACTTGGATTCAGTCTTCCAGTCACCTATCTCCAAAGGTAAAACTATGGAACCTAAAGCCCTCTTACCTTGTTCATTGAATCCTCTCAACATCATCCGACCTCCTCAGAGTGTGGAGATGTTGATCCTCAAATAGGCAAGGGTCTTTAGACTCATAATGTTCACTAATGCACCTTGATGGACATGAACTCTGGTAAGTCTGAATCTACCCATATCCACTATAATGTATTGGGGACGGTTGTGCTCCATGTCCCCCAGAAGTAGGTCTTCATCTATGAAGGTGATTCTTTAGGCTTCTTTGGAGTAATGTGCCTCATCAATAGCGGTCAGCTAAGCTAAGCATATATATGGATTAATAAGAGCCTTGGTTAATGATTTCCTCATATCTTTGGATAAGATAAGGGCATGATATATGCTTAACTTAGATGATAACTTTCTTAGGTGAGAGAGGACATTGTAGTCCACCTTGGGCTAATCCTCTACAAGCATATCCAAGGGTGGAGCATCCTATGGAGGGGCTTCTCGATCATCTAAACCAATGACTTTTTTCCCTTTTTCTTGAGGTGCTGCCCTAGGAGGTAGAATCTTGCCACTATAGAGGTTGACTTTGGTGATCTATTGTAGCAAGTTGGTGGAAGATTCTACCTACTCGTTAGGCTCACCTACAGTTTCTCCTATGGGACCCTCAAAATTAAATGATTCCAAGTCTATCTCAAGAGGCGAATCCGTAGTATTCAAAGAAGGAAAGTCCAACTCTGAATTTGAAAGGGGAAGATCAGAATTGTTATAATTATTTTTTAGACTTGGAGAGTTTTTAGAGAGAGTAGAATTAGACAACCCATCAGAAGTGACACAGATGTAATTCAAACTAACTTTATTCCTTGATTTCTTGGATTTTGAAGGAGGTAAATAGTAGAAATCAAGTCTAGTAAGAGGGGTGAGGGATTTGATGCCCTCTTCCGTCGATACAAAATGTCTATTAGAAGAAGAGCTAGCTGAAATAGAGGTGGTCACTGATGTAGTAGCTGCAACTGTGGACTGAGGCTGGACTTGGTTGATGGTTGCGCTACTTGGCTATCCGGGCTAACATGGGTTGTTATTGTTGTTGCTGCTGTTGAGCTCCCCCTTTCCTCAAATTGTCTATGGATAAACTAAACAAACCTTATTGTTGTTATTGTTGTTGATATTACTATTGATGTTGCTGCTGTTGAGCTCCCCCATAAGAGTAGGTGGATGAAGCTACCGCGTGGTATGTGTACCGCGCACTGGATATCGAGGAGAAGGCAGTGAAGGCCATGGAGGCTACTGTGGTGACCAGTAGGATGGTCTCGGTGGTGGTAGAGGAGGTGGAAGTGACGGCTTTGGAGCACGAGGTCTCTCACACTGCTCTCTGGCTGGCTGCTTCCCCTTCTCTACTATTGTCACTGCCCCTGGCTTCTTCTCATAAGCTTTCTATGGCTTTGGCTTTATTGATTGATCTGAAAAAGGTAACTTTTTGACTTCTCCTAGTAAGCTAGCCACCTTATTGATTAGTTTCTCAAATGTCTTGATGGTAAAACCTTTGAGTATGAAGGCAACCGGGCCATGAATATTCTTTAGTATAATTTCAATGGTGTATTGTTCAGACAGCTGTGGCTCATATTTCATACTCAAATTAGGTCATTTAAGAATATAATCAATGAGGGACTCACCAGGGTGTTGTTGAGCCACAACAAAATCGCCTACAGTTACCCTTTGTTGAGCTCCAACAAATATCTTAATGAAGAGTTACTCCAACACAGCAAAAGTCTTCACTAAATTATTGGGAAGTTCAGTGTACCAATCGAAGGCTATGTTTGCTAAGCTACCGATAAAAAGTTAGAAGAGTAATGCATCACTGCCACCAGTGTTGCAACAGCTCGCTCTAAAGTGTGCAATGTGTTGCCTTGGGTTCCCGCTGCCATCGAAGCTCTTGAAAGAGGGTAGCACGAAACCTTTAGGATATTGGATGGCATCAAATTTCTCTAGGTAGGGTCTACCCTTTGGAACTGATGATCCTCCTCAGGCTTGAGCCAATGCTTCTCTCACCTACATCTCAACCACGATTTTAATATCCTTTTCTTGTATGGAGGTACTATCCACTACCTTCCTATACAAGCTGGTGTTGCCCTACTTTATTGGAGGTGAAGTCTTGGCTGGATCCAAGACATGCAATAACTTAGGCTGACCAGTTTTTGCTACAGTAGGATGTACTGTTGGGGCTTGGTTCTGAAGTGTCAAAAATGTTATTAGCAAGTCTTCAAGCTTCTTCCTCATCATATCTATTTGTTCATCCTTTTATTTTATTTGTTGAAGGAGGTGTTTGGTAGTGTCTTCTGCCAGGCACCTTCCAAACTCTCGATCATGAGGAGGGAACCTCTGGTGTCTACCATGTGTACCCCTATTGAATCCTCTAACATATCCTCTTCATTAGGATCAAAACTAACCTTCTCATCCTCTAAATCAGACTAGGCATATCCTAAGATCTCCTTCTTCTCCCCTAGATACTATGCTACAATGTCATCTAGGGATCGGTCCAACTGAAGAGGTATAAAAGATCGAGTCTGACCAATAGTAGGATCACTGTCATGAACAGATAGATATCTAACCTCTGCTACTGCTGGAGAGCTGATCTTGAGAGGACTACACTCACTAAAAGATAGATACTCCTAACTGCTATTGGATCTGGATGGAGTGGTACTCCTAAGAGGATCTATAGCATGGGGGCGATTGAACTATCTCCACCTCCCTCTACTACTATAATCTCCATAACCTGCTACGGTGGTGGTGGTGATGGAATGACTACTATGCTCCGTGGTCACCATTCCTTCTTCACCACAACTAGGGTAGATTGTCAAGCAGGAGAGCTCGACCTCGCCTCAATAAATGATGTAGATGGAATGGGATCTCTTGGATATATCCAGATCACTAATGGGGTTCTCTTCTCCCTCGATGCAACCTTCATGGCTTTTGCTAGAACGGTAGATGATGGAACATGTAAAGAAGATGGTGGGCATAGAGTAGAGCGGTGTGGTAGAGACACCACCGACTCTCTCTGAATAGAAGCTCCTATCCTATGGCGGGTAGGACCCGTTAGTAAGATGCTATCGGTATGATTGACGTGGGTAGCATGCTGATTTGGAAAGTTGACAAGGGCTGAGGCTGCTGACTACCTGTTGTACCTTCACCGCTCCCGGCTAGTAATATGCACTGATGTATGGGCCTCCTTGGCCCTCTCCTCCCTGATCTGTCTGCCCACACTGTGGGGAATGACTGAATGTAAGTCAAACTGAGCCCAAGACTCATCCATAGGCTCCCACTGTAGAACTGATCTGAGTGCGCACGACCTCCTCCTCTCTCACTAAGAAAAAACTATACTACTGGTGGAGGTGAAGCTGAAATCCTCCTAACATCCTCTCTATTAGATCCAGATATAGAGCGGAACTTATTTTCTGTGACCAATTGGGAAACCATCCTAGGAAACTCCTCTGCAGCATATTGAGTAGCTGCCTCCAACTCCCTGGCTATGCAGGTATGATACCGCTTCATCATGCAGTTCTTATTTCAATGCTGAATCTTGGTAGGTTGAGTAATGTAGGAACTAGACCCTATCTCGAAGGCAGGGGACACAATTCCTGAAATCAGGGGAGCCTTCCCCTTGGAGGGAGTCAGTGAGTGGGTGCTAGCCCTAACTGGGGCAGCAAGGGGAACAACTGGGCGCACTGGTGTTGGCACTGCTATTATTGTGGGAATTGTCACAGCCTTGGAGGGAGTCTCTCAATCAGATGGTAAGTCAACCTGGGTGACCTGCTTCTGCCCGGTCACCACGCTCCTACTGAATGCCATGAGGGTGGTCCCCTCACATGTGATCTTAGCCCCCTCAAAGCCTCAGCCAAAGTGGATAAGGTGGGCGAAGTCAGTATGCGGGAGGCTGGCCTAATCCATAGCCAAGTCCATCCTGAAAGGAAATGTGAACACATACTTCTGCGCTGCCTTTTGAAATTGAACTGACTGAACTGAAACTGATTGAAAACTAACTGAAAGTCTGCAATGTTGAAAACAAGTTTGAATCAGATTTCTTGCTTTGCTGATTTTTTGAATTTTGATTTAGGATTTGAACCCACACTCAACAACTTGAGAGTGTTAAGTGGGGCTCAAATGAATTTAAGAGAGATTTTTAACTTGATTGGAAAGTGGATTTTTTTAGTTTAAAAACCATTTTCAACAAGTTTGTGTATGTTGGAAATGGGTTCAAATATTCTTTGGAGATATTGATGCTTCCATAGGTTCATATTTAATTTTGATTTTTTTTTTAGTTTGAGGACCCTTCATTTAATAAATTTGAGTATGTTAAAGTAAAGGTTCAATTGATTTTTTTTTTATTTGAGATTTTGTAATTCACTCACTTAGCAAATTTGGGTATGCAAAGTGAGGTGTTTCAAAAAAAAATTCTTCTTTTGTTTGCTTGATTGTGAATCATGTGTGAATTTGAAAATGGAATCTTCACTTAGAAAATTTTGGTATGCTAAATGAAGAATCCAAATGTCTTATTTTGTTTTTGAAAAGAGAACATTTACTTAGCAAATTTGGCTATGCTAAATAAAGGATCCAAATGTGTTTTATTTTGATAATTTTGAAAAAGAGGATTCTTAGCAAATTTAGGTATGCTAAAGAAATCCAAATGTATTTTTTTCTTGTTGATTTTGAAAAATAGGATTCTTGGTAAATTTAGGTATGCTAAGGAAATCCAAATGTGTTTTATTTTTGTTGATTTTGAAAATAGGATCTTCATTTATCAAATTTAAGTATGCTAAATGAAGGATCAAAATGTTATTTTTGATTTTTGATTTTTGATTTTTGAAAAAGAGGATCTTCATTTAGCAAATTTGGGTATGCTAAATAAAAGATCCAAATGTTTTTTTTGATTTTTTTATTTTGCTTTTGATTTTGCTTTTTTTTTTTTTGAAAAAGAGGATCTTCACTTAGCAAATTTGGGTATGCTAAATGAAAGATCCAAATGTTGTTTGAAATTTTGAATTTGAAAAGAGGACCTTCATTTAGCAAATTTATGTATGCTAAATGAAGGATCAATTTTTATTTTTTTTTTAATTTTGATTTTGATTTTTGAAAAAGAAAATCTTCACTTAACAAATTTGGGTATGCTAAATAAAATATCCAAATGTGCTTTTAATTTTTTTTTATTTTGACATTGATGGAAAAGAGGATCTTCACTTAGAAAATTTGGATATGCTAAATGAAAGATCCAAATGTGTCTTGAATTTTAAAAAGATGATTGTTGATTTTATTTTTTAAAATGTGATTGTTGATTTTATTTTAATAATGAAATTTTCATTCAATAAATTGAATGAAGAAGTTCATTTGTGCTTTTTTATAATATGATTTTAGATTTTTTTTTTTTTGGAAAAGATGTTTTGATTTTATTTTGAAAATTAAATCTTCATTCAATAAATTGAATGAGGATATTCATTTGTGCTTTTGGAAAATATGATTGTTGATTTTTATTTTAAAAGATGATTGTTGATTTTGTTTTGAAAATGTGATTTTTGATTTTATTTTGAAAAGATGATTTGATTTTGTTTTGAAAATGAAATCTTCATTCAATAAATTCAATGAATATATTCATTTGTACTTTTGGAAAATATGATTGTTGATTTTTTTTATTTTAAAAGATGATTGTTGATTTTGTTTTGAAAATGTGATTTTTGATTTTGTTTTGAAAAGATGATTTGATTTTGTTTTGAAAATGAAATCCTTATTCAATAAATTGAATGAAGATATTCATTTGTGCTTTTGGAAAATATGATTGTTGAATTTTATTTTTTGGAAAGATGATTGTTGATTCTTATTTTTGAAAATGAAATCCTCATTCAATAAATTGAATGGGGAAGTTCATTTGTGTTTTTAAAACTGTGATTTTGGATTTTATTTTTGAAAAAAAGTTGATTGTTGATTTTATGTTGAAAATGAAATTCTCATTCAATAAATTGAATGAGGAAGTTCATTTCTGCTTTTTGGAAATGTGATTTTGAATTTTATTTTTGACATGATCCTACATATAATAATCATGAAGATTGTTAAATGACAGTGATTTATAGAAATTTTGTGCAAACATTTTATTATGTGCATTTTGAAAAAGTCCTTTTTGGAAATTGATGTTTCATAAAGGATTTTTTTTTTTTGGAATGAACCTTTCCTTACCATAAAAATGATAAAAAGGAAGTCTTTAGTTATTTCTTTTTATTAAATTTTCATTTTCACTTATTGGAGAACCCAACATGGGTTTTAAGACCCACAAAGAGTGAGGTCCTAAAACCTAAATGATGTTGGCTAGCTTAGCTTAAGGATGAAATAAACTAAGTGCCAATGGAAAAGTAAGATAGTATTGGATTCATATAAAATACAAACCCACTATCGATACTTAGAGACAACGATCATTTGCCAAAGATGGAGAGAAGAACCATCCTCAGCGGAGTCACCATCCTACAAATGGACTTAATCACCTTAATAAGGACTCCATAGGACTATGGGTATTCAAAATGTACCAGAGATTCTTCCCCTACTTTATATGGAAAAGTAAAACAGGATTTATTTTAAACTAGGTTCGTTAAGTTCTCTATGGAGGCAAGCCCCCATAGTTAATTGCATCTTAAGGAATGAGAAGTCCTAAGAATACTTTTGATTAAGGTAAATGATCATTGTCTCCAAAGATTTCAAAGACAGGGCTATCAATCAATTGGTTATTTTTGGAAGATCAAGTGGGATTAATAAAGAAGAGGGAGTTATTATCTAAACCAAAGGAACATAAGTAGGAGATGCTTAGGATACTAAGAAGCCTACTAAGCATCCCTAACTATCCTATGGTTGAGATTTATATTTTTGAAATTGAGGGGATTTATTTATTTGAGTTGAATTTTTATTAGAAATCTAGGACTTATAATTCCATAACACAAGATCATGGAAATACCTAAGCGTTGAGGATTTATCCTCGTAGCCCGCAAAGGGAAGTAGCAACCTCTGAACCTAAATCTAGGGAGCTTTGGTGAAGGCCAAAAGCACGACCTAAATCTAAGATGAAAATGGGTATTTGGTTTAACTCCACAAGAGAAGCTAAACCACCCGACTGTTAGACTTACAATTGCCTAGGGGTGGCCGCCAACTAACTTCTCCTATAATTTTAAATTCATGTAGGCAAGTCATATGCTTTTGCAAGATAGCTAAGATTTTGTTTATTTAAAAAGAGACTAAGTCCTTAAACACACTCCCTAAGAGACTAGATCATGTAGGGCATGATTAATGACTTAAATCTAATACAAATTTTTGTTATGTTTTATTTTCATTTAACAGAGGCTATGACATTCATATGCCTAATGCATGAGAAATTAGATTATTGGCCAAAATTAGTGAGAAAGGAGGTGTGTTTCCACCATGGTTCTCAAAGGTCAAGCCAAGTTCTCTGGCAAAGGTGGAAGCCCTCCATAACAAGAGTGAAACAAGATGATTTCTATGCATGATGTGAAAACATACAACATTCAGCTAAGGGCTTGCTAAAATCTTTTATCTTATTTTATAACCTAGGTCAAGCCAAGTTATTTAATTTTTTAGTTTTGAGTTGTTTTAGTTAGATAGAAAATTTATTCTCCTAAGAGCCTAATCGCCATCCAGGGCATACATCAAAGCAAGGAAGAAACTAGGAATACATGTCATCTTAATGCATAAGCTAAACAAACATCAAATAATTTATAAAGTTAACGCAAAAGAATAAAAGGCCTTTTGTGGTCGGGCTCCATCACACAAACCCGAAAAAAACAAATTGGGTAGTCTAGCTCCCCCTTTATACAACCCGAATTATAAATGAATTAATTACAATTTAGAAAGAATTCATGATATGGGGGTCTTCATTTCTTCATTTCTTCTATCTTCTTTCTTCTTTCGTCTTTTTTTTCTTTTGGTTGGTTGGAATGTGATTTCTCCAAAGGCTTCACATGGTACATAATACATATTCTTATAACCAATGTTCATCCTAATCCCCATAACAATCATTCCAAATCCTAATTATAAAATTTACATGAAAATGGGAAAAAAATAAATCTAACTAAAACCTGCAAAATAGATATTAGCTAAACAAAACCAAACAATCCCAAGCATGTATATGAATAATTAGGACTTAGCACCCCACACATGAGTAATCAAGTTCACCTGGCCTATTTTGGATTATGCTTAGGAGTATAAGCAACCTGCACAGCAAAAAGTATTTATATTTTTATTACAGCGTGCCTTAAGCATAATCCCCTATAGAAGACAATGGTTAAACTAAGATTGTCCTACCATTCAGTCTACACACATACACCCTAACATCCAGACTAAAACATCACATCACAAAACAAAATCAAACATCAAATCATGCACCGCCCTAACATAGGTCCAGAAATTATGGCTTAACCTAATGTGTGTGTCATTTAAGGTTTGTGTGGTATATCTTAACTAGGCTTTAAGGTTAGAGTTTTCTAAGTTTGAAAAATTCAACTTAGATGGTTGTTTCATCTAAGCGATTTAGTTAATTTGGTTGATTTTATTTGATGATTTGTTTAGGTTTGAATGAACCTATAATTAATTATTAAGTGTTATAAAGAGAGGAAAAGAGAAGAGAATTTCTCTTTCCCCCCTACCTTAAGTAATTTCTAAGGTAGATTCATTATTGATTTTTTTTATTTAGTGAATGTTTTGTTATGTGTTTTAATTAATCATAAGTTTATATTTTTCCTAAACAAACCTATTCAAAAAGAAAGGCATTTTAAGATTAACTAAAGTGAATTACTATCACAAAACACACAATACTTTATTTCTTTCCAACATGTGTAACATGCATATGGATGAACCCCAAGCATATATATACATGCAAATGGAAATGTTAGCACACATTCATGATGAATGCTAGGAGATGTTGCTTAAGAAATTTGGATGTTTTTATGATGCGTGATTTTGTTAAGTAGAAAAGAGGGGTTTCTTTTATCCATTATTCATATGCACATTTACATGTATGAAAGGCATAAGTGAGTATGGCATCATTGTTTTCTACACCAGGGGTGTAAGGTACAAGACCTACTTGGGGATACTTAAAGTCTCGCAACCCCGGGATGTCCAGACTAATATACCACTTTTCTTAAATACATGTGCATGTATAAAAAAGAAATGAATGGAAAAAAGAAAGATGTAAAAAGTTTGTGTTTGTTTGTTTAATTTGTTGATTGTTTAATTTATATGTGTAAATGTGAAGATCCTTCTTAAATGATAACATAGGAATGAATAAGAATGAATTTAAACAAGTGTTGTGTTCTTTTCAAATGAACTATACATTTTACAAATCCTATTCAAAACTATGTTAAAAGATAAGAGAAAGAAAAGTCACATAATGCACACCTTATATTATACTCACATGCAAGCTTATAAGTAATTATAAGTAGCATACATTTCATTTGTAATGTTTGATTTATAAGTTTTGAAAATAAATTTTGATTTAGTAGTGATAATATTCATTCATATTCTTACTTTAGCTAAAACATGCAATTTGACATAAAGGAAACATTTAATTTTAATTTGATTTTTCAAAAGATATGAATGCATGATTTTCATATGACATACACATTTAGCATGCCATGAAAAAAATAAAGTGATGAAAGCATGTAAATTCATTCACCCTAATTAATTCCTAAAGACAATCCTATGGAATAAGATTATTTAAAGAGAATCAAAATTGTTTAAAGAATTTTCTAATTTTGTTTTGAGTTTGATTTGAATTTGGGAAATGTGAAAAGATTTTGCTGGTCCTAACCCATTCCCCCCATGTGTGAGTTGATTTAGTTTATTTTTAGAACCATTAGATTTATTTTATATTTTGTTTAGGTTGAGGTGTACATTAAGTCCATTAATTACCCCTTACCTATGCCACTTTAACATATGTAACCAAATAATTATGAGCCAATGTATGACATAAACCACAAGGAATTTAAATCAACAATGCACCTAAGAAAGAAAGGGGCCTACTGCATTTGGCTCACAATTAATGATTAATTAAGCTAAAGGGTTTAATTTAAGTACTTTTATAACCCTTCCCACACATATGGGTTCGATATGATTTCCTTAAGCTACTTAGGTTATTGAACACCTAAGTATCTACCCAAGAATGAATTGATTAAATTAAAATTGATTTGATTTTAAAATTTTGATTAATTAAGCCATTTAATAAAGTGATTAAACTATTTAATTAATTTGCACCTTAAGTAGATTTTTATCCTAATGAAACAAACTTGGGGGAAAAGATTTGGAAAAGAATTCCTGATCTCATTCCCTAAGTTCATTCACTGTTCTAAGGTAATTAGCAAACTTAATTAATAGATTTATCACTATTTAATAGGTTAATTGATCATTTAATTAATTAAGAGAGAAATTAGTAGTGAATCAAGTAATTACCCTAATTAAGCTAACACTAAATTCCAAGAAAATCATGGGAGACAGAGGTCATCCCATTAATCAACCCTAGGAAGTTTGGAGTTAATTGTAGAATTAATTAAGGAGTAATTAACATAATTACATTCCCAATAAAACTCAAATTACAAAAAAATTACTGTTCAAAATCAAATGAACTTAATTTTAGATTATTCCCCTTTGAATTATCTTCAAAATGCATTTGAGTTTGTATATTTTTGATTTTTCTATAATTAGTTGTGTATTTTTGAAGTTTGAGTGATTAAGGATAATTAAATAATCTCTAATTATATAACTAATCCCATCGGTGCCACGTGGACCGCTGATTCGATGGGTGCTTTCCACGTGGTGCAACGGGATGTCACTTAAGTAGTCACATCCTATGTCACGTCAGCTAGTGGCGCTGCGCGGCTTCTCCCTAGATCGTCCGATCGAAGGTTGAACGGCCAGCATTAAACTTACGATTCTAATAGAATAAATCAGATGATCTAACGTGGATTAGTCAGGACCGTCCATCCAAAACACGTGGGATGAACGGCCCATGATTCATCCATGCGCTCGCCTACGGGAGACGACGACCATTCGTCCCCCATGGCTTGATCCAAGCTCGATTGAGCTTGTATTGAGCTAAGATTGAGCCCAAACCATCAACATAAAAGAAGATGAAGATCTAATGGTGGAAATCACTTAGGATTATAATTCCCTTCAAAAAGAACCAAAGAAAATTCAATGCAAGCTCAATTTTGAATAGTACCTCGTCGGAGGCTATCACCGGCGCTCCCAATAGTTGAGGTAGCTTCGTCCAGTGGAGACGAAGCCCTGTTGAAAGTTTGAAGGCTTTGAGATGAAGTGGATTGCTCAATTGACCAATGCTCCCCTCAATGGCCTTCGACTTTGGTCTAGCTCCCCCTTCCCGTGGCTTCAATGGTTGGGATTTGACTTGGATGAACTCAACTTGATGCCTTGAAGGTTCTTGGAAGAGGAACTGGCTTGAAGTTGGGTATTGAATAAGTTGGAATTTCTTGCTACCTCCCCTATTTTCAATTTTAGCAAATCGTGAAATGGAGAAATGCAAAGAGCTTGAGGAAGTTTGGAGAAGCTTGGGAATGCTTACTCTGAGTTCCTAAAGCTCAATCGAGTGTGAGTGATTTGGATTGAAGTGGAATGAGGGGGAGTATATCTCCCCCGATAAGGATCGTACGAACGAGCTTGACTTTTCCATTTTGATCAAATTGACTTGATTGATTAGGTTGGTTAAGCCGTTTTGGATGCCATGTGATTCAGTTTTGGCAAAGGAGTGGAGTGGTGAAGTTTCCATGTGCTCATTTGAGTGGAGTCATCCCATGTGGAGAATTTCCAAGTGGGTGGTCAGTTTTGGCCTTGGGTTGGGTTTGGCTGACCCAAACCCATTGGGTCATGTGTACCAAACTCCTTATTGTCCACTTGGTCCACTAAAAGGGTGCCAAGTGGCCATGAAAAGGATATGACTAAATTCCAAGTGGAATTGGCCATAGGTTATCCCTTGACCTAGGGGTAAAATAGTCATTTGGCTTTGAATTCATTTTGGCCAGATTTGGAATAATTTGAAATTGGGTTGGTCCAAATTTCAAGGGATTTGGAGTTGATTTGATGTCATTTGGCTCATGTTGACCCATTTAGGTCAAAATGGGTCAACTTCGATCAATTTGACCAATTGGTCAAATTGGGTCAAGTTCATATGATCATTTGAAATGTTTTGGTATCATTAGTTTGGTTCAAATTGATTTGTATTTGGTTTTGGTTCATTTGATTTCATTTAGGTCAAATGGGTCAAGTTGACCAATTTGACCCATTTGATAGAATTAGGTTAGGTCATGGGTTGGTATAGGTTTGGTTGGTCATTTGAAATATTTTGGCATTATTGGTTTGGTTCAATTTTGGTTTGATCTGACTTTTTAAGTCAAGTTGGGTACATGATCAATTGGGCTAGGTTGGGTCTAGTTGGCTAATTGAGGCTTTGGTCAAGTTCAACAAGTGATTTAGATTAAACTTGACCCATTGGTTTCAATCAATTTGGCTTAGATCATGATTTGATTTTGACTTTTAGGTCAACTTGGGTCAAGTGGTCAATTAGCAAGTTAGGCTCAAATGATGACTTGGTCAAGTTCAAACAATGATCATGGATTGGTTTTGATCAATAGTTTCAATCAATTTGGCCTATGGTGGATTTTGGCTAAGTGTTGACTTGGTTAGCCCTTAGGTTTGACTTGGTTTGACCCAATTTGAGTGATTGATCATCTTATGATGATTGTTGCTCACAATGTGACGTTTAGGTGGGCTTAGTTCAATCCAATTTGGGTAGGATTAGAATTTGGCTCAAAAGGGTACTTTATGTCACTTTGGGTCAAGTGAGCCTAAGTGAGTCAATTGACTTGATCAAGGCTTGAATCAAGTTTGATTGAACTCACATATGGACTTATGATTGAAATATAAATCCATTCGCAAGTGATTTGGAGTCAAATGGGCTTTGATTCATTTGATAATTTCAAGTTCAAAGGGTGAAAATGAGTTTGATTTGGATTTGATTTTTGAATTTAGTTTTGGTTTGATGATTGAAGTTTGTGTTTATACTTGGTTTCATGATTGAAGGATTGATTGAATCATGAAGAAAAATCAAGGGTTTGGCTTGATTTGAGGTTGATTTGGCTTTGTTCAAGAATTTGACTTGAAAGAGTTTAGGTTAAATTTAGGTTAGATTTGGGTTTGAGTTTTGGATTTGGTTTTGGATATTTGAATTTATATTTCATTTATATTTATGAATATAAATGAGGATATAAATGGGTTATGATAAAATCTCTTGAGTTTGAATTGATTTGGGTTTGATAAGTCCATAAGATGTAATCAAAGTGACTTAGGAAAGATTGTTGAATTTTGAATGCAATCATGGGTTTCAATCATTTGGAATTGATTCATGATTTGAGAAAATTCATTGGAATTGATTTAAGGTATGAGAAAATCAATTAAGTTGGAATTAATTTGAGTTTGATTTGGAATTGGTTTGAATTTTATTTTGAATTTGATTTAGATTTGAGAAAATGAATTAAGTTGGAATTGATTTGAGATTTGATTTTGAATTTTGAAATCTGACTTGAAGGAAGGAAGTGAGGATTTGGTTCAAGCTAAAGGGTAGGAAAATTTTCCTAACACCCCTAAGGCATAACTTATTCCTATGGCTAACTCTTCTAAGTCTTTAGGGTTAGGTTAAGTGTTCACCTAATCACTAGAAGTGTCTTAAGACTATGGAACTCTTAGTGTCTAAGAGGAGTCCTATGTCTAAGATGAAGAGGTTGAGTTCATCCTAAAAAAGAGGTCAACAGATATATAGACTATATACTTGTTAATTCATATGCACATGTACATGTATATAGATATAAGATGAAATTGTAAAGATTTTAAGATGCTTGAATTCATATGTGAAAAATAATTTAAACTTATTATGTATTTCACTACAAACTTTGACGTACGTGACATTATTAGGCCACAAAAGAGAGGTAATCAAAGACCTCCTTATGACTACTTAAAGTCTCGCATTCTCGATATGTCTAGACTATATATCTTTCGAGCATGTAAATCATACACATAAGACTTAAATTAATTTATATTTAGACTAACAAATATTTTTTATTGGTTAAAAAAATAATTTGAGATTTATTAGTGATAATAGTCATGTTATTAATCCAAAGCATGCAATTAAATGAAACTTATTATTTATTTTTGAAATATGAATGCATGAAATATATGAAATATAAATTTACAAATGATTGAAGCAAATTAATCAAACATCACTGAAATAACCTATTTGAAGTCATTAACTCCTAAGGTCATTCATATGAAGATAATCACACTTAAGCCTAATCAAGTTCATTAAATATTGATTTTAAAATTTGAGTTATTTGACCATAATGAGAAGAAAAAATATTTAAATCTAACTCTTGATCCACTTCTATTTGTTAAGCAATTTAAAAGTGATTTAAGCATTTTTTATAAATTAATTAAAGTTAATTAATTAACTAATTAAGCCTAAAAGAGCCCCAAGAAATCAATTAGACCTTAAATATAAACCCAAAATTATGAGAACATTACTAAACATGCATACACATGAAATAAATATGTCCTAAATGTTCTAATACAATTGGGATAATAGTTAAAGATTAATTGAAGAAATGAGAAAAACACAAAATCATCAATTATACTCAAAATACTCGAAACCAATCGAAAATTTTGATTTCATTAAAATTGTCTTTGTTAGCTGAGCATAAAGAGGGGTTGGTCAAAACTTTTAGAGAACTATGCTTATTACTATGATTTTTCTGATCCCTAAGGTAAATGATTTAAATTTTTTTTTTGGGACATTTGAGCGGATTTAATCGCAAACTCACACACACAACACATGTGCAAAGACTTGAATCCAAGACCTCTTGGTTGAAAGCCAAAGCTATCAACCACTAGGCTAAGGTGCATTGCACAAAATGATTTAATTAACTAATAAAAGGCCCTTAAAAGTAATTTTGAGAAATAATTAGAACTATAGGTGCTAATTAATTTCTCTGGTTACCATCACTATTCCATAACATAATTAAGCTCCCATAATTAATTTCATAATTTTACTAATTTTATTTATTTATTAAATCTACAAAATTCCCATTTTGGGTTTAAAATTTTGGATTTCCTAAATTACCCAACCAATTGACTTGAAATAATTACGGAAGGTAGAAATCATCCCATAGGAAAATTACCAAAATTTAAGTCAATTAGCCAAGTAATTAGGATTTAAATATACTAATAAAAAACTTTAAACACTAATTAGTCATTGTACACAAAAATAAAAATTGAGGATTTTATTTTTCCTAGATCCATCTCTATCTAAGCTTTCTAAAATAGATTTATTTGTATTTTTAAAATTTTTTATATTTTTAGTTATGATTTATAGAAGTTCTAGATATTTAAATTGATTTTTAAATCTATTTAAATGATTTACACTGTCGATGCTACGTCAATGCTAATGTGGTAGCACTTTCCACGTGGTGTGGTGTGGATTGCTATTTTAAAATGTCCAACGTGACAACTGACCCAACGATGGTGGATGTAATTTCATCTCGATCATTCGATTACAGATTGGACAGTTGAGATTAATCTCATGGATTAAAACTATATTTCTAATGCGATTAATCACAAACGCCCATTCTAATCACACAGAATGGATGGCAGATAATTTGACATCGATCTCCATCGAGAGACGAACACCGCTCATCTTTCACTACTCAATTTGAGCTCATTGGAGCTCGTTTGATGGCCAAATCAACTTCAAAATGATCAGGGAATACTTCTAAGGGAATCCTAAGTTTAGATGTGCACTAAACACTAAAATCTTTCATAAAATACCAACACCTAAGGGGGTACACATACATTTTGAGAGGGCAACCTCGCTAGAGCTAAAGTCTGGTGGTCCGTCAATTGAGGTAGCTTTGCCTTGAAGAGCGAAATTTGTGATCTTTTCCTCATTACCAAACACTCCCGAGACCAAGCTCCACCACCGCTTGTTGGAGTTTGATCAACATCAGTATTCTGGTGATCAAATCAAGTGGCTCTCAATTTGTTTTGGTTCATTGGAGTTAAGGGAAGGAGTGGGAAGGGTAATTTGAGTTTGGTGAGATTCTGGTGCAGTTGGATGTGAGGGGTGATCAAATCTGAGGTGGTATTGGTCTCACCGATGATGAGGTGCTTAAGGAACTTTGAGAATTTTTGGGGACTGAGGGTCGTGTTGTGTGGAGTGTGCATGAAGAGTTTGAATGGGAGAGGAGGTGTATACCCATCTTTCCAATTGAACCAACCAAAATGGTTGGTTCAGATCGTGGCACCTGGTTGACTAGTCGGGGTGGTCGAAAATGGTATGTGATTAATGAGGTGGATGTCCTATAATAGTTGGAGATGTTTGGTGACGAGAGGTGATGGGGGCAAGGCTTTGTGGCTGAACCAAGATTTAGCCAAGGTGAGGGTGACCTCTCCTTGGTCAATGGCTGAGCCCAACAACTGTGGGTCAAGTTTAGTCAGAATGGGGAGCTCAAGACATGGTAAGGTTGCTACCCAAGGCAAAGAGAGGGGTCGAACTTTCCTATTTTGGATTTTTATTCTATTTGGGTGGCTTGGTTCACTTGGTTTTGGCTGAACTAGGTTCACCTTGGGTTCGATCCACTTGGACAAGTTAAGGGGGACCTAAGGGTGAGTTATGCTAAATTTGGTTAAGTTTGGCTTAATTTAGGTTTAAATAAGTTGTTTTGATCAATTGACCAAATTAAGTCAAAAGGACTATTAGGTTAGGTTGAAATGATGATTTGAAACCAATTGGCGCAATTGGTTTGATTTGATTTAGGTTAGATTTGAATTTGGCTCATATGAGTTCATATGGGTCAAATCGGCTAAGTTGATTGATATGGTCAAATCGGCCAAATTAGGTTGGATGAGGAGTTGAGTCATATTTGATTGATCATTTAAAAGTGATTGGAAACTTTGATTTGAATTGATTTGGTTTATAATTTATTTTGGTTCAATTTGACCCTTTAGGTCAAATTGGGCTAAATGGGTCAATTGAGTTGGGTTGACCAAATTGGCTTTAATTTGTGACTAGAGAGTGTTCAATAGTCACCTTGGAAATGATTGTAGTGATTGGTTCAATCCAATTTGGCTTGGATCAAGTTTAGGCTCAATTTAATCTTTTAGGTCAAATTAGGTCAACTTGGGTTAAAGGGCTAAATTGGCTCAATTGGGTTCAATTGGTTGCAATTAGATGATTTATCATGATCAATAATTATTTTGGGATTGATTGAATGGATTGGTTTGGTCTAATTTGGGTTGAATCAATATTTGACTCAATTTGGTCTTTTAGGCCAAATTAGGTCAAGTGGGTTAATTGAGTTGATTGGGTCAATTCATATCAATTGAAGATTAGGAGATGATCAATGATCAATTTGAAAGTGATTGATGGCTTTGATTAGATTTAATTTGGATTGAATTGAATTTTGACTCAATTTGGACTTTTAGGCAAATCGGGTCAAGTTGGGTTAAACGTGTCAATTGGTCAAATTGGATTGATTGGAATTAATTAGAATGTTCAATTGAGTGATTGGAATGATTGTGAGGCTTAGATTGTTTTAATTTGGCTTAAATCAAATTGGATTGGATTTTGGTCCTATAGAATTCAATTGGGTTAACTTTGGTTATGGGCCAATTTGGCACAATTTGGTTCAATTGGATAACAATTAAGTTCAATTGTGTTTCAAATGAGTTTGGGTGAGTTCAATTTTAAATGGATTGGATTAATTTTGAATTTAGCCTTTTTAATCCCAAATGTGCATATTGGGTTAACTTAGCCACTTAGCCAAATAGAATTTTAATGGGTTAAGTTAGGTTTGGAATCATTTGGTTTTGGCTGAGGTTAGGTTTAATTATAAGAGTTAATTTGGGTTTGGGATGGGTAGGCCTTGGCTATTCTAAGCTAGGGTCTAACCCTAGAGTTGAACCTTATGAGTCTTTTAGGTTTAGGATTAGTGTTCACCTAGCCACTAGAAGTGTCTTAATTTTAAGAAATTCTTAATGCCTAGGTTGAATCCTAGGTCTATGGAGATGATTGTCAACCTCACTCAAAATTGAGGTCAACAAGCAGATAACAATCTTATAAGAGAATTTTATAGTGTTTGGTTGGAAGTATGTGCAACGGAGATATATAGAGGTGGATGGATATGTCATTGGGCTCAACTTCCTTTAAAGTAAATACCATTAGATTGTATAATTGAAGTTTGGAGCACAAAAAATGATATTAATGATGATCAAGTAGCATGGAATGTGATATTATATCTTCATTGGAGTGTGATAGAAGGTGAATTAATATTGAACTTGTATGATGATTTAATGAATGTATGTTGAACGTATCACTTTGAAGAAGAAAGAAAAATAAATTTCTATTTGTAATTGGATTGATAAGGGATGTAATCAAAATTTGAGTTCTACATGCATTGATGCTTTAAATTGAGTCAACTACAATTCATATGCATCAATTGCTCAGAGAAAATGATATTATTTGAGTTAACAGTCACATAAAGTTATTATAATCAAACTCATTGTAGCCCTAAATATATGATGTTTGAAGCCTAGTAAACTATATTATCATAACGAAAGTTTAGTTTGAGTAAGTTCATTTGGTTGTATAAATCTTGAGTTTATAAGATTCCTAAAAAAAGGGAAAAAAAAGAAATCAATTTCAAATTATGATAAGTCTGAATAAAGTAAACATCAACAGGTAAAGGACTACAAGTAGAGTTTTACCTCTAAAAACACACACTTATATATATCTAAAAATACAAATTTGTTATAACAATATTCATTCAATATTTCCTTCTTTACTTGATTAATATATATTGGCCCAAATTTTCTACATTCATTTTACTAATTAAGAAATATATTTTGAGGTAAGAGAACAATTAACATCTTTGGAGTTTTTGGCTTTTAATATTATAATTGAAGGTTTTGAAAAAAGGCTTGCCATGATGGAGATTGTCGTAGGTAATGACATAATTTTAAAAAAATATTGCTACGTTCATTTGTATAATATTTTTAATGTAAATGCTAATGATTAATCACAAGTTAAATTAATTTTGATTTAATATTAGTTGGAATTATTCATTTCAATATCCCTTATTGTAAGAAAGCTTGGTTTGTACTTAGTTGATTTTAATATATAATCTATTTAGAAGAATAAATTAATTAATTAAGTGAATACACTTATATTTGAATAGTAAGGTAATTAAGTTTAATTAATAATATAATGTTTAAATATACTAAAAGTTATAATATTTAAAATAAAATTAATAATTGGAGTAATATCCTCTTAAGGTTAATTTAGTTCAATCAATTTTGCTTAGGCTAAATTTCTAAATTAGGCATAATAAAAATATAATTTAGTTAATTAAGCATTTTTTTAAAAAATTTAAAAATAGTGATCAGCTCCAACATGGTTGTCATGTCAGAGGTAGTCACCCTTTGCTAGCCAATTTTTTTTAAAAAAAAAATTTGCACCCAGCCATCATTTTTTCCACGTAGCGCAGTCGTCTGGTATCTGAATTCAAGGATCTTGGTATTGTTGAAAAGCTTACAAAATTTTTCATGACTTTTATGTTGATAACTTTCGACGATACTCGCTCGATCAGCCATAGGTTTTACAAATGTTCGTGCAATTTATTTCACAAATTTGAAATTTTGCAACCAGCAGCGGTTCTTTTCCCATAGAGCACTCATTCGGTATCTGAATCTAGCAATCTTGGTATCGTTGGAAAGCTTACAAAATTCTCTACGACTTTTATGTTGATAACTTTCAATGATGTTAGGTTGATCAGCCATAGTTTTTACTAATGTTTGTGTAATTTATGTCGCGAACTTGAAATTTTGCACCCAGCCATCGTTTATCCCCGTAGCGCACTTGTTTGGTGTCCGAATTCAGTGATCTTAGTATCATTGGAAGGCTTACAAAATTCTCCACGACTTTCATGTTGACAACTTTCAACGATCCTTGCTTGATCAACTACAGTTTTTACAAATGTTAATGCATTTTATGTCACGAACTTGAAATTTTGCACCCAGCCATCATTTTTTTCCCCGTAGCGCACTCGTCTGGTGTCAAAATTGAAAGATCTTAGTATCGTTCGAAAGCTTATAAAATTTTTCATGACTTTTATGTTGACACAACTTCACGATACTTGATCAACCACAAATGCTACAAATTTATACGTCGTCATGAACTTGAAATTTTGCACCTAACCATCATTTTTTCCCCATAGCACACTCGTCCGATGTCTGAATTCAGTGATCTTGGTTTCGCTGGTTTCACTAAAAAGTTTACAAAATTCGCCACGACTTTTATATTGATAACTTCAATTATCCTCACTCGATTAGCAGTAAAAATTACTGGAAGCAATGCTTAATTTTTTATCTATGTGGCTAGACAACATGTTCTCAGCTTTGAAATATTATAAGGACGAAATAACACAAGAATTAATCATAAATAGAGACTGATTAGTCAAACTTTCAATTAATCTAAATTAACTACACCTCAGTTCACTAAATAACTAATAACCAACATCGAAGGAAATACATAAAAATAATACAAATGCAGAAGCGGATCAAAGTCAAAAAGCTTAATACAAACTAGTACAACTAAAATGTGTCAACTGTCTACAAAACATAAGAGTAGAGTCGACCATCATCGACGAGGTCTGTGTGGTGGAATGGCGTCACTCTCTGAAGTGTAATGGACTGATGGTCTTCATGGCCGGTCTCGTAGATGATGTTTTCGACGCTACTCCTCCTTGTCAACTTGCTTGGCAGACTGTTGTGAGTAACCCAGATGTGTAATTTCAGGTATCTGTGTAGGGAGGGAGAAAGTATGATACACTTCATACGTGGGTGTCATATGGAATGATGAAGGACCATATCTGGGAGTAGGGGTGTAAACGAGCTGAGTCGATCTCGAGTTAGGCCATACTCGAGCTTGACTCGACTACCCAGTACATGGTTCGGACTCGATTCAAGCTTGAAAGCTAAGCTCGAGCTCAACTCGTTTATGAAACTTTAAGCTCGAGCTCAACTCGTTAGCTCGACTTGTGAACTCAAGTAGTGAGCTCGGCTTGTGAACTCAAGTAGTGAGCTCGGCTCGTGAGCTCAATTCTCAAGCTCAGCTTGTTAGCTCGACGCACTTATTAAGCTCAAATATAGACAAAATTATTCAAAGTTGAAGCCAATACATACAAAAAAAAAAACAAGTTCCTAAGCAAGAAAAAAAATTTATAAACTAAAATCTCATTAAAACAAGTATAATGGATAAAAGCACAAACTATAATAGACCAAGTTGAAGTATGGTTATCAAAGAACTGAAAGAATGATGAAAAGTGATTTTTTTTACATGTGATGATGAGGCCGTGTAGAAACCTCAGAGTCATGCCAAGAACCTGAAGTCTTGAACTACTACTAATGAAAGAAGGAAAGTTAGCAGACCACACATATGTCTAATCCATAAAAATGTGTGATTTACCATAAAGTAATCTAAATGCAAATATTTGAGGGTTTACAAGAAACAAAAACAAACCTGATTGACGGTTTTCCTTGCTTGAATAACTTCACTCAATTTAACTAGTGCTAGTGTTATTGAAGTTGTAATGGCTTTTATATTACATAGGACACTTCATAAATATTTTATCATAATATCAGAACATCACAAAACAGGATTATAGAAAAAAACTATGCGTAGATGAAAAAAATAGCAATATAAATTGAAGTTGATAAAAGCAACTAAAAGATAGAATATATGATAATAATGGCATCATAAGGAAAACTAACAAGAACAATGTGCCGCCCAACAATATTTAAAGATGTTCCAACATGGTATAGCATCATATAAACATTGAAAAACACCACCAAAATAGTCATAGAAATCTTTGTTAAAGGCTTCAAAACTTGTAAAACAAAAATTAAAAATAACAAATAACAATAAGTAAACACTCACAAAATAAAAAAATTTTACCCATTAACAAAAGAAAAAGAATGACAAACAAAATAAACTCGGTAGATTGATTTTATGGAAGAGGTAAAGGAATCTCCATCTCTTCATCTTCCTCTTCTTCCTAAAGCAACATCTCACAACAAATTTTATCATAAAATAAAATATAAAAATGAATTAAGATATCAAATAATATGAAAATCACTCTTATTTTTATTCTTCCCTTCAACCTATAATGACTAAAAAGCCAATCAGAGTCACATATTAGTGCATGTACAGTTTCTACACCCAATTTAGAATTGTATGTATCAACAACACGTTTACCTGCAACAGTGCTTGTAGGAATACAAAATATATCCACATCCATCTTTGATAACACATGATAGTTCATCTGATTATTCTTCCACCAACTAATGACATTAAAATTTTGACCTTCCATGCATATCTCCAAGCCATCCTCAAGATACTTGTTTAAATCTGATTTAATAGGTCTTTTACTTGTTTTCTCTGAAATAAATGTAGCAAAGTCATGCCACCCACCGTATTTTCTTGAACCACCTAATTGGTTTGACACATTGCTTCTGTTGCTACTATTTGAACTTGTACCACCAGCTTTTCCTGCTCTATTGGCTTCTGTACCTTCCTATTCTGGTTCAAAACACACATAGTATTCTTCATATAGCTCATATAACATATTACGAACAAGCAAGACATTCTTTATATTTTCTTCTTCTTTATAAATCATTGGATATGCATATTCAATGACCATAAACTTCATCCTTAGGTCCATAACTACGCCAAAGGCCATGAGCAAATTACATTCACCCCAATATTTATCAAAATTTTCTTTTATTTTTTTAGTCATCTGCATAATAAAGTGATCAGAAGCTACAACACCATCATCTAAAACCTTTTTGATAATGCTAATTTGAGAAAGAAACAAATTTGAAGTTGGATATTCTATTCCAGATATAATATTAGTGGCTTCATTAAGAAACCCCAAAATGTCACAAACTTTTTCAAGCTTATACCACTCCTCTTCTGTGGGACAATTATGATAAGTAATTGTAGTTGTTGAACAACATCTGCAAACCGCCTCAACCTTGACTCAGATGCATTCACAAAACTTATCGTATCACGTATCTTATCAACTACATATTCAATCATTTTGATGCCATCATTTACCATCAAATTCAGTATATGAGCACAACAATGCACATGAAAGAGTTTGCCATCAAAGAATAACTTTTTTCTAACTCTAAAACTATCCTTCAATAGTTTTATTACTTATCATTATTATAAGCATTATCAATAGATATAGTAAAGGCTTTATCCTCAACACTCCAATCATAAAGAGACTTATAAAATGTATCAACTATTTCAGATGCTATATGAGGAGGAGGTATATGTAGAAAACTAAGAACACGTTTTTGTAGCTTCCACTGAGAATCAACATAATTTGCTGTGACCACCATATAAGATATCCATTATTATTTTTTCCATATATCTGTAGTGAAACTGATTCTTTTTATATTTTTCAGCACATTCTTAAGTGTCTTCTTCTCTTTCTCATATACTATCATCACATCAATACGAGCAATAGCCCTTGAGAATTTTAAAAAATATGGAGATGCAGCCTTCAAAATAAGGTTAAAACCAAATTCTTCCACTACTGAAAAGGATTTTTTATTGATAAGAATATAATTTGATGTCATCTCCCTAACTTTAGCATGATCATATTTGAATGTTATTAGAATACCTCCCTCTTGGTTTGTATGAGAACTATTGACATTTTCACCACTAGTTGGTTTAAGATGTAATATATTTTGCTTTTCCATGACACAAATTCTAGGTACACAACGTTCCAAATGTCTTTTGAATTGTGTAGTGGAACCGGTAGTACTTATTAATAGATTTTTCTTGCAATGTAAACATTCAGCCTTTCTTTGTCCATCAGGAAGAATTACCTCCTTAAACTCTTCCCAAACCTTTGATGTTCTCTTCCTTTTCGTCTTATCAATTGCATTATCATTTTCAATTTTCTCAACAATATTATTTCATCTCCATTGTTATCATCCACACTATTCTCGTTATCATTACCCCATCATGTTGAACATCATTATTTGTCAGAAGTTGTTCACCATAAAAACAATGATTCTCATTAGTATCTCGAAAGTCATTATCATCAAAATCACTTAATACATCATCTATATTTCTCGGCGATGCTAAAAATAAAAAATATATACATGATAAGGATAGAGAAAAAACATGTATATACAACAATGAATGCTAAGAGAACAATGGCAACAATAAGAAAACAGTGTACATATAGTCATACACACTTTTGCTAACATTTTCAACTACTCATTAAGATCAAAAATAATGGAAAATATAATCAAAAGAAACAAGGAAAAAACAAAGTTTAGGATGGAGTCACGGGGAGTCGGGGACTCAAGTTGAGTCTCACTTGGAAGCCCAATTCAAGGATGGGCTTCCTACCTTGCTGTGAGAACCTCGGGAAACCGACGTCACAGGAAGCCTCGGGTAGTCGGACATGCTGCATTGCTTCCTGCCTTTCAAATGGCCATGGGAAAGCTCAAGTTAAGCGACTCGAGCCTCTCAGGAGTGAACATTGTTGATGCCTTACTGTAGCTTGTGAGAACCGACATCATAGGAAGCCGTCGTCTCCGGAGAAGACTCGCGAATCATGATTTGTGATCTTTTCAGCTCTTGCGGAATGCTGTAGGGTTTTGAGAGTGTTGACTGTCACAGTCGATCTAGGGCAATCACAAATGTGGACTGCGGCCTACTGCTGCGGGTATGACATATGGTTTAGTTCGGGCCATGCTATAAGCTCGAGTCGGGTTATTAATAATCGGGGTATAAGCCTGTGACTTGTTAAAATTCAGCTATGCGGACTGCAGGTATGAAATTCAAGCTGCCTCACCCAGATAATTTGATTCATGCCAATTTAATCTATTTTTATCTCGAGAAATTTAACAAGCTTTCGAGTCGAATCGAGCCAATCTCAAGCTCGAGCTTGATTATCTTACGAGCCTTAAACTGAACTCGAACTCGAGTTCGTGACTCGACGAGCTGAGTTCACGAGCTTGTAAATGAGTCGAGCTCAAGCTAGCTCGCGAGCCGACTTGACTCATTAACACTCCTATCTGGGAGGGACTAGCGCATGTAATGTATAGAACTGAGTCCACATGGCTTCTTTATATGAATATTGAGGTGGCTATATGAATGTATATGTAGAGGGATGGACCACTGGCATAGAAGATGGATTGACATCCATCCCTAAAGCATCTGGATGTCCTGACGGTGGGGTTCTTGGAACATCAGTGCCCTGGTACCTACTACCAAAAATGTGCATATTACATCGTAGCTCTCTGCATAACTCTTCGTACTTGTTCATTAATTGCTAAAATTTGGTATCTTCATCACTCCTAAAATAAGGCTGGAATATATCTTTAGTATTTAGTATATCCTCATACTGTGTGGAAATAAAGTTATTTAGTATCATTTCATTATAAAAACCAATAACTTTTAACTTATGCAATGGTTACCACCAATCGCTCTCCAGGTGTTCGAGGGTAATAAGTTTCTAGAGGAATTGTTGGTGCCTTCAACATGTAAAGTGAAGTTCATGACCGATACAATCTCATATATTTGTTGATCGCCGACTTAACATCTTGTTAAGAAGCATCTATTACGAGAGCACAATCATGTCTAGTTTTCCAATATGCAATGCATGTCTAGTGGTAATCGATCAAATCAACATCTGCTTTCCCTCGACCATCAACTCACTTGAAGGCGAGATCAACTGGTGCTACATCAATCTTCGAGGGAAGGCCAACTTGTCTAAGAACTCGATCAGGAAGGTACCACTCAACTCGTTTCCAGCTAGTTAGTGGTACTTTAGCAAGCCATATCTCTTGACCATTTAAGCATATATCCATGACTCATACATGAGTTTGATATCCATATGGCTCCCAAATCACCTGTGCATTTTGAAATAAATATTATGTACAAATGCTGACATCTTATAATGAATTCAACCAACATATTTACAATGCGACGCGTGCGCCTGTAGACCATCAAGTTTGTCTCAGAAATTCGATGTGGGTCAATGTCATCTCGCACGCCCAACGTAATCATCGTAGAGGTAAACAAGTCTTTGCATGAGTGATACTAAATTTTGATGTAGCATGAGGTGGATTGGATCATGGTACATGACATGTGCCTCCGTGTCAATCAAGTGTCCATCGCTTGCCTTTCCCAACAACAATACGGCCAACTAAAGGTGGACCATCAATCTGAACACCCAAAATCATAGCAACATCCTAAAACGTAATTGTCATCTCTCCAACCGACAACTAAAATATATTTATTTGCGACCAACGTTCAACAAATGCTATGAGCAAGTGATGATCAAGATGAATATACTACATCTGTGATACACAATCAATCCAAATGCCAGAGCACTCATAAATTTAAGACAATTAATTGGCCATTCTCTGAACATCAACAAATGAGAGGTAGCCTCAAGCACTGTAACTTGCACATAATAAAAAAATTCATTACTTAGAAGTATATAGTAATTTATAATATAACCAAAGTCTGTGAAAAAAAGAACTCATACTATATCATGATGTGTTGCTCTGTGTCTACCATATAAGACGACAATACTAAGGTGAACTTCGGCCCGTATTCCACAACATGCTTCTTTGCTCTTCTTCACCATTGTACTCTTTATAAAATTTTCATCAATTATATTTTAATTCTATTTGTCCTGGGTCGACCGACCTTTCTTTTAAAATTCAATGGAAGATACTTTGACATAATTCTATTGATTATATGTTTAGGCACTCATTCCGATCAGGGATGACATGTAATTCTACTTGGTAGGTGTTGCAAAAAAAATCTAAGGTATACTAGGCAGAGTCATATTGAACGTGACTTAGATGTCTTTATCCCAACACAGAAATTACATGAGGGCAAGGAACGCAGGTTGGGGTTGTCTACATGTATACATGTAGCCATGATTTTGTACCAGCTCAACCTTGAATGTTCTGTTTAACATATTAAAAACTTGAAACTCATTAGTGTTGATCCTTATTGGTTCCGGAAATCTCTTTGCCTCTTATTCATTATTCTGTAGAATATTCTTGACATGTGGAAAAAAAATGGAGTCATGCTAGTTGACTAGGTTTGTTGTTATCTTAAACTGCTTCATGGAAATGGAGATAATACTATAATATATTATAGTAATTAGTGTCAGATAGGTAGGTCACCGCTTCAGACAATTGAAGCATTGATGCATTTGTTATCATCATGCTATTTTTATCCACCATCATGAGTCAAAGACCACTATTGTACATCCCTTGAAACTAACTAATCATAAGCTTCTCAGTATATTTTTAATACCAATCATATACCTTTTGAAAATACAAATATCATCAATATTATATGCAACATACATCTTCTAGCATATGAAGTCAACATCTCCTATACTCATTTGCTTAATAGTATATTTGATATTTTTTCTTAAATGTCGCAGTAATATTGATGTGCATAAGGAAATATTTATCCGCAACCATGAACAAGTCCTTCATGCCTACCAAATATGATGCATAGATCACCTTTTGTAGAGACTATTGGGATTAAGTCTTGGAGTGTTCGTAGAAATGAAACACATGACTCAATACATTTAGATTCAATAACTGCAAAGATCAATGGAAATAAATTATTATTGGCATCAATCCTAACTGTGTTGAGAATAGTCCTCTTATACTTACCTAGTAGAAATGTCCCATCAAGACATAAAATCGGATGACAGTAATGCTAACTTGTAATTGAAGGCTCAAATGATTAAAAAAAAGTCGTTGAAAATGATTTGATTCTATTTAGTGTACTTAATAGACTGATCCTGGCATAACTGAACATACAGTGCCCATAAACTTCTCTAACGATAGATAGGATTCCTCCCAACTTCCAATAATAACTTTAATTTCCATACGACGTACATCCTAAGCCTTCATATAAGACACTCTTATATTAAATTTAGACTCTATATGACCTATAATTTCTCTGGGTTTTAAATCTAGTTAACGTCTAATTACAAGTTGAATAAAATAACTGATAAATTGTGACATACATTGTCTGTGTCTGGCATTCAACATTGAATGACTACAGGTATGAGGCAACCTAATACTACCAATCCTCCATGCACCACCTAATCTTTTGCATAAGCTTGCATGTAATTGCCACATACAAGATGTATTAGGGTGATAATGATACATGCATAGTATAGTGAATTTCATCTTGTTTGACGCATATATCACAAACTCAATATTATTTATTATAGACCATCCTTGAAGAGTGAATTTAAGCTGCTTCTTATCATTAAAGCACATACCTTCTAAAAGCTCATCTAGAATACAGCTTTCATGTTTGAAACTTGATCCATCTAACGACCCATCAAATGTAAGGTCATCATCCCCCTCCATAACTATTTGAGAACTACGAATATACTCATTGTTAAATAACAAGTGCTCTTTAGTATGACTTATCTTGAAAGAGTAGTCTCTAATCAAGTTTCTGCTATGAAACATGGCTCTATGGCCCTTGAAATAAGTATGTCATCATTATCAACATCATTGTCATCAGTATCACTACTTGTTGCACTAAGCATAAGGTCATCATCCCCCTCAATAACTATTTGAGAACTACGAATATACTCATTGTTAAATAATAAGTGCTCTTTAGTATGACTTATCTTGAAAGAGTAGTCTCTAATCAGGTTTCTGCTATGAAACATGGCTCTATGGCCCTTGAAATAAGTATGTCATCATTATCAACATCATTGTCATCAGTATCACTACTTGTTGCACTAAGCATAGTTTCATATCCATCATCTTCAGCAAATAATGAATCAATATAATTACCTTGAGGTTCACCAATAAAATCAAAACTTGTCCCAACAAAATAAGCATATTTTACTGGAGCAGAGTCATATGCTTTAAATTTTTTATTATTTTTTTATTTTTTATTTTTACCCTCGAACACCTGGAGAGCGATTGGTGGTAACCATTGCATAAGTTAAAAGTTATTGGTTTTTATAATGAAATGATACTAAATAACTTTATTTCCACATAGTACGAGGATATACTGAATACTAAAGATATATTCCAGCTAGTTAGTGGTACTTTAGCAAGCCATATCTCTTGACCATTTAAGCATATATCCATGACTCATACATGAATTTGATATCCATATTGCTCCCAAATCACCTGTGCATTTTGAAATAAATATTATGTACAAATGTTGACATCTTATAATGAATTCAACCAACATATTTACAATGCAACGTGCCTGACTCTGTAGCAGCCCATCAAGTTTGTCTCTGTAAATTCTGATGTGGGTCAATGTCATCTCTCAGTAATACGTCCAACGTAATCATAATAGAGGTAAACAAGTCTTTGCATGAGCTAGTCCTATATGAAATTTTGATGTAGCATGAGGCTGGATTGGATCATGGTACATGACATGTGCCTCCGGGTGTCAATCTGGCTATGAAGTCCATCGCTTGCCTTTCTCAACAACAATACGGCCAACTAAAGGTGGACCATCAATCTGAACACCCAAAATCATAGCAACTTCCTAAAACGTAATTGTCATCTCTCCAACTGACAACTGAAATATATTTATTTGCGACCAACGTTCAAATAATGCTATGAGCAAGTGATGATCAAGTTGAATGTACTACATCTGTGATACACAATCCAATTTAGCTGCTCGTAGAGCACTCATAAATTTAAGACAATTAATTGGCCATTCTCTGAACATCAACAAATGAGAGGTAGCCTCAAGCACTGTAACTTGCACATAATAAAAAAAATTCATTACTTAGAAGTATATAGTAATTTATAATATAACCAAAATATTTAAAAAAAAAGAACTCATACCATATCATGATGTGTTGCTCTGTGTCTACCATATAAGACGACAATACTAGGGTGAACTTCAGCCCGTAGTCCACAACATGCTTGTTTGCTCTTCTTCACCATTTTACTCTTTATAACATTTTCATCAATTATATTTTTTATTCTATTTGTCCTGGGTCGACCGACCTTTCTTTTAACATTCAATGGAAGATACTTCGACATAATTCTATTGATTATATGTTTAGGCACTCATTCCGATCAGGGATGACATGTAATTATCCTTGGTAGGTGTTGCAAAAAAAAATCTAAGGTATACTAGGCAGAGTCATATTGAACGTGACTTAGATGTCTTTATCCCAACACAGAAATTACATGAGGGCAAGGAACGTGGTAAGCTTGGGGTTGTCTACATGTACACATGTAGCCATGATTTTGTACCAGCTCAACCTTGAATGTTCTGTTTAACATATTAAAAACTTGAAACTCATTAGTGTTGATCCTTATTGGTTCCGAAAATCTCTTTGCCTCTTATTCATTATTCTGTAGAATATTCTTGACATGTGGAAAAAAAATGGAGTCATGCTAGTTGACTAGGTTTGTTGTTATCTTAAACTGCTTCATGGAAATGGAGATAATATTATAATATATTATAGTAATTAGTGTTTGTATAGGTAGGTCACGCACTCGCTTCAGGACACCGTTGAAGCATTCAGATGCATTTGTCATCATCATGCTATATTTTTATCCACCATCATGAGTCAAAGACCACTATTGTACATCCCTTGAAACTAACTAATCATAAGCTTCTTACTGTATATTTTCAATACCAATCATATACTATTTGAAAATATGAATATCATCAATATTACCTGCAATATACATCTTCTAGCATATGAAGTCAACATCTCCTATACTCATTTGCTTAATAGTATATTTGATATTTTTTTCTTAAAGGTCGCAGGCAATATTGATGTGTAACCTAAGGAAATATTTATCTACAACCATGAACAAGTCCTTCATGCCTACCAAATATGATGCATAGATCACCTTTTGTAGAGACTATTGGGATTAAGTCTTGGAGTGTTCGTAGAAATGAAACACATGACTCAATACATTTAGATTCAATAACTACAAAGGTCAATGGAAATAAATTATTATTGGCATCAATCTTAACTGTGCTGAGAAGAGTCCTCTTATACTTACTTAGTAGAAATTTTCCATCAAGACATAAAATCGGATGACAGTAATGCTAACTTGTAATTGAAGGCTCAAATGATTAAAAAAAAGTCATTGAAAATGATTTTATTCTATTTAGTGTGCTTAATAGACTGATCCTGGCATAACTGAACATACAGTGCCCATAAAATTCTCTAACGATAGATAGGATTCCTCCCAACTTCCAATAATAACTTTAATTTCCTTACGACGTACATCCTAAGCCTTCATATAAGACACTCTTATATTAAATTTAGACTCTATATGACCTATAATTTCTCTGGGTTTTAAATCTAGTTAACGTCTAATTACAAGTTGAATAAAATAATTGATAAATTATGACATACATTGTCTGTGTCCGGCATTCAACATTGAATGACTACAGGTATGAGGCAACCTAATACTACCAATCCTCCATGCACCACCTAATCTTTTGCATAAGCTTGCATGTAATTGCCACATACAAGATGTATTAGGGTGATCATGATACATGCATAGTACAGTGAATTTCATCTTGTTTGGCGCATATATCACAAACTCAATATTATTTATTATAGACCATCCTTGAAGAGTGAATTTAAGCTGCTTCTTATCATTAAAGCACATACCTTCTAAAAGCTCATCTAGAATACAGCTTCCATGTTTGAAACTTGATTCATCTAACGACCCATCAAATGTAAGGTCATCATCCCCCTCCATAACTATTTGAGAACTACGAATATACTCATCTAGAATACAGCTAGTGTAATATATTCAGTTCTAGTTGGAGGTCTTTGACACTCCTTAGTACTATTTATTTCTCTTTCTTCGTATTATTTTCTCAACTTTCACATAAATAATTATAGGTTACAGACATTTTGTACTGATTATGGAATCAGAGACTTCATCATCAGTAATGTGAGTTACAATAAATCCAACACCAATAGAAAACTGGCTTATAAGACTTACACAAAATTTTGTTGGATTAAATTTCAATGACCTTATAACTCGCTTCTATAAGTCCATAAAATTAATCTGTCGTGGGATCTATATAAAACAGTTATTCCCACTTGTATAAGTCAGGATAAAATCTTTACTAATAGTAAGTTCACTGCCATAATATAAAACTATGTAGCGTGCATCTGAACTCATTTTTAACTTACACTAGTATAACTGTTGACCTCATTTTTAGGATGAGCTCTCAACCCCTCCATCTTAGACATAGGACATCTCTTAGACACTAAAAGTTTCCTTAGTCTTAAGACACTTCTAGTGATTAGGTGAACACTTAACCTAATCCTAGATACTTAGAAGAGTTAGTCATAGGAATAGGTTATTCCTTAAGGGTGTTAGGAAAATTTGTCCACCCTATAGCTTGAACCAAATCTTCACTTCCTTCCTTCAAGTCAAATTTCAAAATTCAAATCAACCTTAAACTCAAATCAATATCAACTCCAAACTCAAATCAATTCCAACTTGATGGATTTTCTCAAATCATGAATCAATTCCAAATGATTGAATTCCAAATTCCAAAAATCTTTCCTAAGTCACTTTAATTCTATCTTATGGGCTTAGCCTAAATCAAATCTAAATAAACTCAAATTCAAGAAATTTTCTCATAACACATTTATATTCTCATTTATATTCACAAATATAAATGAAATATAAGTTCAAACATCCAAAAATTAATTCAAAAATCAAATCCAAATTCAACCAAAATTCAACCTAAGCCTTTCAAGTCAAATTCTTGAACTTAACCAAATCAAATTCAAATCAAGCCAAACGCTTGATTTTTCTTCATGATTCAATCAAATCCTTCAATCATGAAACCAAATATAAACATAAACTTCAATCATCAAACCAAAATCAATTCAAGAATCAAATCCAAATTCAACCATAATTTAACCTAAGTCTTTCAAGTCAAATTCTTGAACTTAGCTAAATCAAACTCAAATCAAGCCAAACCCTTGATTTTTCTTCATGATTCAATCAATCCTTCAATCATGAATCCAAATATAAACACAAACTTCAATCATCAAACCAAAACTAAATTCAAAAATCAAACCCAAGTCAAACTCATGTTCACCCTTTGAACTTGAACTTGTCAAATGAATCAAAACTCATTTGACTCAAAATCACTTGCAAATGGATTTATATTTCAATCATGAGTCCATATATGAGTTCAATCAAACTTGATTCAAGCCTTGATCAAGCCAATTGACCCAATTAGGCTCACTTGATCCAAAGTGACCTAAAGTACCCCTTATGAGCCAAATTCTAATCCTACCCAAATTGGATTGAACTAAGCCCACCTAAGCCTCTCATTTTTGAGCAACAATCATCATGAGATGATCAATCACTCAAATTGGGACAAACTAAGTCAACACTTAGCCAAAAAAAAAATCTAAACTAGCCAAAATCCACCATAGGCTAAATTGATTGAAACCATTGATCAAAACTAATTTATGATCAATGTTTGAACTTGACCAAGTCACCATTCGAGCCTGACCTAGCCCAATTAGCCACTTAACCCAAGTTGACCCAACTTGACCTAAAAAGTCAAAATGTGTCAAAACATGATCTAAGCCCAATTGATTGAAACCAATGGGTCAAGTTCATTCCAAATCACTTGTTGAACTTGACCAAAGCCTCAATTGGCCAACTAGACCCAATCTAGCCCAATTGACCATGAACCCAACTTGACCTAAAAGGTCAAATTGAGCCAAAATCAAATCAAACCAAAATTGATTGGAAACAAAGATACCAAATTATTTTTAAATGACCAATGAAACCTAAACCAACCCATGACCTAACCCAAATAGGTCAAATGGGTCAAATTGGTCCACTTGACCCATTTGACCTAAATGAAATCAAAAGAACCAATTCTAAATAGAAATCAAATTGAACCAAACCAATGATGCCAACACATTTCAAATGGTCAATGAACTTGACTCAGCCCTTGGTTTGGCCCAATTTGACCAATTGGTCAACTTGACCCAAGTTGACCTATTTTGACCTAAATGGGTCAACATGAGCCAAATCATATCAAATCAATTCCAAATTCATTGAAACCTGGCCCAACCCATTTTTCAATCATACCAAATATACTCAAACTGAAATCCAAGCCAAATGACCATTTTACCCCTAGGTCAAAGGGTAATTCTTGGCCAAATTCACTTGGAATTTGATCAAATCCTCTTCATGGCCACTTGACACCCTCTTAGTGGACTTCGTGGCCACTAGTAAGAGTGGTGCACATGACTCAATGAGTTTAGGTCAGCCAAACCCAACCCAATGGCCAAACTGACTACCCACTTAGAAATGAGCATATGGGAATCATTCCTCCACCTTGTTTTGCACATGGGAACCTCTCCACTACCTTCCTCTGCTAAAACTAAACCATTTGCAAGCTAAAATGACCTAACAAACTCATTGCATCTGATCAATTGATCTAAAATAGAAGGATAGCTTGCCGCCATCTGATCCATTTAGGGGGAGATATACTCCCCCTAATTTAATTTCATTTTCACTCAAAAACACTCGGTTAAAGCTAGAGAACTCATAGCAAGCATCCTCAAGCTTCTCCAAGCCTCCTAGAGCTCTTTGCATTTCTCCATTTCTTGGTTTATCAAAACTAAAAATAGGGGAGGTAGGAAGGAATTCAATCTCATTCAACTCTCAATTTCAGCTCAATTTCTCCTTCAAGCACCTTAAGGGAACCCAATCAAGCTCACCCAAGTCTTCATCTAAGTTCTCAAGGTACGGGAGAGGGGACTTTGATCAAGGCCGCAAGCAATTGAAGCCCACCTTGGACCATAGGAAGATCCACTTTATCCCAAAGCTTGAAACCTTCAATAGGGCTAAATCTCCACTAGATGAAGCTACCTCGACGGTTGGGAGCGCCAGTGATAGCCTCCGTCGAGGTACTATTAAAAACTGAGCATAATTTGAATTTTTCTTAGTCATTTTTCAAGGAAAGTTTCTTCCCAAGTGAAATGGACCGTTAGATCTTCATCCCCTTGCATGATGATGGTGTGGGTTGAGTTTGAGCTCAATCCGAGCTTAATCGAGCTTAGATCATGCCCTAAGGAGTGGACAATTTCCCTCTCCTGCAGGCGAGCTCAGTGACAGATCATGGACCGTCCATTCGCGCCTTTTTGAATGGACGGTCATGATCAAGCCACGTAGGATCCATGGATTTATCCCTTAAGAACCGCGGGCTTAGTCCTGACCGCCTGATCTTTGATCGGACAGTCGAAGAGAAAGCGTATAGCACCACCGCTATTGCTGCATTGGATGTAACTACTTAAATAGCAAATCCCATCATGCAACGTGGAAAGTGCGTGCCACGTCAGTGGTCCACGTGGCACCGATGGAATTAACTATTTAATGCTATTTAATTAGGTTTTAATCATGAAATCTTCAAATATTCATAGCTAAATGTAGAAAAATTATAAAAATATAAAATAAAATGAATTATGAAGATAATTCAGAGGGAAATAATCTAAAATTAAGTTTTATTGATTTTGAACAGTGAATTTTATGCAATTTGAGTTTTTTCGGGAATATAATTATGTTAATTACTCCCTAATTATTCCACTGATTAATTCCAAACTTCTTAAGGTTGATTAATGAGATGACATCTACTTTCCATGATTTTCTTGAAATTTATTAATGGTTTAATTAGTGGAATTGATTGATTCACTCTTAATCAATCTCTTAATCAATTAAATGATTAATTAATCTATTAAATAGTGCTAAATTAATTAATTAAGTTTGCTAATTACCTTAGAATAGTGAATGTACTTAGGGAATGAGATTAGGAATTCTTTCCCAAATCTTTTCCCCTAAGTTTATTTCATTTGGATCTAATTAAATTGCAAATTAATTAAATAGTTTAATCACTTAATTCAATGGCTTAATTGATCAAACTTTTGAAAATCAAAACATTCCAGCACTTAATCAATTCCTTCTTAGGTAGATGCTTAGGTGTTCAATAACCTAAGTAGCTTAAGGAAATCCAATCTAACTCATATGTATGGGAAGGGTTATGAAAGTACTTAATTTAAACCCTTTAGCTTAATTAAACATTAATTGTGAGTCAAATGCATTAGGCCCCTTTTTTTCTTAGGTGCATTGCTGATTTAAATCTCTTGTGATTTTATGTCATACTTTGGCTCATAATTATTTGGTTAAATAGGTTAAAGTGGTGTAGACAAGGGGTAATTAATGAACTTAATGTACACCTTAACCGAAATAAAATATAAAATCAATCTAATGATTCTAAAAATAAACTAAAACATCATACACATGTAGAAAATGAGTTAGGACCAGCAAACCTCTTCACTTTTCCTAAATCAAATCAAACTCAAACAAAATTACAAATCTCTTTAAAATAAATTTGATTCACTTTAAATGATTTTATTTCATGAGATGGTCTTTAAGACTTAATTAGGGTGAATGAATTCACATGCTTTCACCACTTTATTTCTTTCCTAACATGCTAAATATGTATATCATATGAAAATCATGCATTCATACCTTTTAAAAATCAAATTAAAAATGAAATGTTTCTTTTATGTCAAATTGCATATTTTGGCTAAAGTAAGAATATGAATGGATATTATCACTATTAAATCTAAAATTATTTTCAAAACTTATAAATTAAACATTATAACTGAAAGGTATGCTATTTACAATTGCTTATGAGCTTGCATATGAATAGTATAAAATGTGTTATGTAATTCTCTCTCTCTTTCTTAACATAGAATTTTATAGGATTTACAAAGTGTATAGTCCATTTGAAAAGGACATAACACTTGCTTAAATCCTTTTCTATACACTCCTATGTCATGACTTAAGATGGAATTTCACATCACACATATAAACTAAACAATCAAACAAACATAAACTTTTTGCATGATTCTCTTTCCATGCATTTCTTTTTGTACATGCACATATATTTAAGAAAAGTGATATATCAGTCTTGACAACCTCAGTGTTGTGAGGCTTTAAGTAGCACCAAGTATGTATTGTACATTACACCCCTGGTGCTAACAATGGAGTTGTACTCACTTATGTCTTTTATACTTGTGAATGTGCATATGAAAAATGGATAAAAGAATCCATCTTTTTTACTTAACAAAAATCATGCATCATGAAGCATCCAATTTTTCTTAAGTAACTCTCTTAGCATTCATCATTAAGGTGTGCCAAACACTTCCATTTGCATGTATAGATATGCTTACGATTCATCCATATACATGTTACACATGTTGGGAAAGAAATGAAGTGTTATCTATTTTATGATAGTATTTCACTTTACTTAGTCTTAAAATGTCTTTCTTTTTTAATAGATTTATTTAGGAAAAATCAAAACTTGGGATTAATCAAAACACATAATAAAACATTCACTAAATAAAAATCAAATATGAATCTATCTTAGAAATTACTTAAGGTAGGGAGGAAAGAGAAGTTCTCTTCTCTTTTCCACTTTTTACAACTTAGTAATTAATTGTAGGTTCATTCAAATCCCAATTAAATACAAAATAAAATCAACCAAATCAACTAAATCACTTAAATAAAATCACCCTCTAAGTTGAACATTTTCATACTTAGAAAACTTCAACCTTAAAGCCTAGCTAAGCATACCACACAAACCTTAAATAGCACACACATTAAGCTAAATCATCATTTCTAGCTTTAGGTTAGGGCGGTGCATGGTTTGATGTTTGCTTTTATTTTGTAATGTAATATTTTTAGTTTGGATGTTAAGGTGTATGTGCGCAGATTGAATGGTAGGGCAATCTTAGTCTAACCGTTATCTTTTGTAGGAGATTGTGCTTAAGGGGTGCTCTGATAAAAATATAAGTACTTTTATTGTGCAGGTTCCTATACCCCTACGCATAATCCAAAATAGTCAGGTGGACTTAATTACCCATGTCTGGGCTGTTAAGTCAAATTTATATATATACATGCTTGGGATCGTATGATTTGTTTAGCTAATCTCTGTTTTGTAGATTTTAGTTAGAATTCCTTTTCCCATTTTCATGTAATTGTACAATTAGGATTTGGAATGATTGTTATGAGGGATTAGGATGAACATTGGTTATAAGACTATGTCTTATGTACCATGTGAAGCCTTTGGAGCAACCACATTCCAACTAACCGAAAGAAGAAAGAAGAAATGAAGAATGAAGACCCCCATAACATTGAATTCCTTCTTAGTTGTAACTTATTCTTTTGTAATCTGGGTTGTATATGGGTAGAACTCGACTACCCAATTTATTTTCGGGTTTGTGCGGTGGATCCCGACTGCAAATGACATCTTATTCTTTTACGCTAGCTTTATAAATTGATTGATGTTTGTTTAACTTGTGCATTAAGATGACATCTTTTCCTAATTTATTACTTACTTTGATGTATGACCTAGATGACGATTAGGCTCTTAGAGAAATAAATTTTCTATCCAATGAATTAATTCAAACTAAAAATAAATAACTCATAATCTCATCTAAAGCCTAGGTTATAAATCAAGATAAAAGAGTTAGCAACCTTTTAGCTGGATGTTGTATTTTTTTCTGCCATCATGTATAAAAAAAGTATATTATTTCACTCTTGATTGGAGGGCTTCCACCTTTGCTAGAAACTTGGCTTGATATTTGAGAGTCATGGTGGAAACACACCTCCTTATATTGCTGATTTTGGCCCATAATCTAATTTCTCATGCATTAAGCATATGAATCCTAAAGCCTGTGTCAAATTGATTGTCCAAAATAAAAATAAAATATAACAAAATTTGTATTAGATTTAAGTCATTAAATCATGCCCTATATGATCTAGTCTCTTAGGAAGTATGTCTAAGGACTTAGTCTCTTTCTAAATAAACAATATCTTAGCTATCTTGCAAAAGTATATGACTAGTTTACATGTATTTAAAACCATAGGAGGAGTTAGTTGGCAGGTACCCCAGGCGATTGTAATTCCAAATAGTCGGGTGATTTATTCTCTCTTGTGTAGGTAAACCAAATACCCATTTTTCGCCTTAGATTTAGGTCGTGTTTTTGGCCCTCGCCAAAGCTCCATAAATTTAGGTTCTCAGGTTGCTTCTCCTCTTTGCGGGCTACAAGCATAAATCCTCACTTCTCAGGCATTTCCATGACCTTGTATCATGGAATTGTAAGCCCTAGATTTCTAATAAAAATTCAACTCAAACAAATAAATCAATTCAATTTCAAAAATATAAAGCTCAACCATAGGATAATTTGGGATGCTTACTAAACTTCTTAGTATCCTAAGCGTCCCCCACTCATCTTCATTTGGCTTCGATAAGAACTTCCTCATTTGATTGATCCCGCTTAATTTTCTAAAAATAAATCAATCGATTGATAGTCCTACCTTCAAAATTTTTAGAGACAACGATCATTTATCTTAATCGAGAGTATTCTTAAAGAATCTTATTCCTTAGGATATAATTAACTATGGGAGCTTGCCCCTGTAGGGAACTTAACGAACGCGGTTTAAAATAAATCTTACCTTATTTTTCTATGTAAAGTAGGAGAAGAATCTTTGATACATTCCGAAGACTCATAGTTCTTAGAAGTCCTTATTCACGTAATTAGGTCCATTGTATGGTGGTGACTTCTATCTTTTGAGATAGTACACATTTTCTCAAAGTCATACCCGATCACCCTAATAATAACATCTGCAGATCTACGTGGTGTCTCGACAAGGTGTTATATTTTTGTTTTCATTTATCCTCTTTTCCAAAAGGAATAGATGAAGGCAGAATATATATATATATATATATATATATATATATATATATATATATATATATATATATATATATATATATATATATATATATATATATATATATATATATATATATATATATATATATATATATATATATATATATATAATTTTCACCACAACGACATAAAGAATTCTTTATCTCACTTAGTTAAAGAAAAATATCAATTAAAGTGAATGTACACTTACTGCAATTGACTCGAAAAAAGTAGAGTATATGAATTGTTACATACTAAACAAAAATAGAACTAAGCATTATCTAAGAAAGTAATTTCATATACCAATTTGTTCGCCAAGCACGTATACATTTCTTACTCATTTACATATCTAACAATGAAACTTTGATATTTATTCATGTAACACTCAAATCTTCATTTTTGTATCAAAAATATCACAATCAGGAGATTTAGACAATGGAATGCGCCCTATTATGCATAATAATATTGTTATTTCTTAAAAATATCAATTATTTGTTAGATCCATAAATAGATAAGAAAATGGCCCAAACTAAATGAATAAAGTTTAAAAAATCATAATATTCACAGTTTATATGTACAAAATAATAATGAGATTGAGTGAAAATTAGGGTAGCTAATGCATGAGCTAGTTGATTTAAAAGAAGTTTGAAAATAATAAATTATAACTAAGTTATTGTATATTCAAACTATAACAAACAATGATCATGTGTAAATCTACCTGTGCATGAAAATTGAATATAAACATTCTTCAAACACTCAAAAGAATTTATCGTAAATTGAATAAATTAATCTTGCAAAGCTCATATCAATATTTCTACTTAGTTAAAGTTACATATCCAATAAGAATAACTATAACCTCAATATAAAGATCTACTCACATTTAATAAGCATATCCCAAATAAGCAGATCTATTGAAATAAAATTTCAAAATAACAATCTAAAATAAAACTAAATTAAACTGGTAAGCATATTTAACAAAATAATATAATATATAAGCATATTTAACAAAAAATGACATTTAGGTTTCAAAATACTTAAATCAGATACCAAAAAGGGATGTTGGCTATAGGGTGCAAGAGTCTTTACTCTGAGGCTCGAGCTTGACTTGATAACCGCTCAATCGCTCATATCGAGTCTCTGCTCGAGCTGAAAGAAAGGAACGATCGACTCATTTAACGAGCTCGAGCTCGAGTAAAAAGAGGCTCGGATTGTTTACTCGGCCAAAGCCGCCGTGATATTATGCATTCCGCATTCCACAATCCGTCGAGTTATATCCTTAGTCGCCGACTAATTCGCAGCCTCTTGACTCTCATCTCGGCTCGCCTCGCCAATCGCTTTCTCGACTCTCAATCAGTCTCGACCCACTCTCACATCTGAGTTCCCTCATCTTCCTGGCTTCAAATCCCCGATCACGTTGGAGTGTTGACTAGAAGCGATAAGTCGATAGAAAGATCGACTTGATTGGTCGTTCATTTTCTTTATGCTCTATTTCGATTTGATGATCTGGATTAGGTGTTTGATATCTATCTTCGGTTTTGATGCTCTTTTGGATTAGGTGTCTAATGAGTAATGGCTATGTTCAGTTGTGATGATTATTTGGATTTGATGATGTTGTAATTGTTGTTCAACAACGGAAATCAATTTTATTGCAGTTCAGTAACTTCGGTTTAGTGTGCTTATCCTCTGCTGGGCATTCAACTATTGTGTATCTTACATTTTGGCTTATGTTGTGTACCATATGTGTGATGTTTCAGATTAGGTGTCTAATGGCTATGTTCGATTTTGATGATGTTGCAACAGCGGAATTAATTTTTATGTTGGGTTGGTAACTTTGGTTCGATGTGTATGTTATCTGTTATACTCTTGAGTCTTGAATCTTGATAATAGAAAGAAAATTGTAAACCTAGACTAAAAAAGGTTTCCTTAGTTTTGATAATTAAAGAGTAGTCACTTTCTTCATGCTGTCATTCTATTTCTAAAGGAATTCTTTATGCAGGAATTCTTCATGCTGGAATTCTAAAGTTATGTAGCATGAGATACTGGAGCGGTTCCGTCATCAGTGGATAATATTATTTTAGGGACTTACCTTGGATAATATTATTTTAGGGCTACACATAGACCATGACATTGCTCTTATCATGGGTTTTATATTACTTTCCAAAAGCTTCATGTATTCTTCTAAGAAATATAGTGTACTATTATTGGGGAAAAAATCGAACATAACCTATGTCACTCTTAATTATATATCAAACACAACCTATGCCACTCTTACTTATATTGAACATTAGATTGTAATTTGTGGATATGAAATACTGGAGCAGTTCCATGATTTTGCTTACTCTTCTTAGGTTGTGGTAGTGGCTATATCACAGATTTACAACTGGATTATGAAATATTGTAATCTCTATGTTATGTTTATTTTCTTTATGTCATACTGGCTATGTGCTGACAATGAAATGATTTTTTGTGTTGGCTTCTATGTTGCGTGAATTACAGGGTTCTTGTGAGTATTTATGCTTGGATAAAAGACAGAGCATTGGGTTTTTGATTGTTACAAAGTGCAAATATACAGTGAGCAATTTAGTATTTTTAAATTTTTAATATTTAATAAATCAATTATCTTCTTCATTCATTGAGTTGTCATTTATCATTTTTGTTTTAGATTAAAAATGGCAACACCACCACTTAGAGAGGATGAGTTATTGGAAGCAAGCAGTGATAACCCAGTTGTGGGTGTCCAAATTGGTATTAAGGAACATAATAGCAATGTAGATGGTAATAATTATGAGGGGGAGAATGATGTTATTAATGATTTGGTTGACAAGGGTGATGATGAAGTTGATCTTAAAAATCTAATTGAATTAAGAGAAAGAAAGAAAACATAACGTGTTTGGGAGGAGTTTAAAAAAGTTATTCTTCCTGATGGCCAGAAAAAAGGAGAATGTTGTCATTGCAAGAAAAAGCTTGTTATAGGTAATACTGGTGCAACTACACAATTTAGGAGACACTTAGATCGATGTGTGGCTAGAGTGCGCACATTAATGAAGCAAAAAAATTTACAGTTCCAGCCAAAAGATTATGACAGTTCATTGGAAATAAATTAAGAGGGATTAACTTTAGCAACTTTTAAGTTTGATCAAACAAAAGTTAGGGAGATGATTGTTCATTATATTTTGATTAATGAAAACCCCTTTTCGATTATGGAGGAATTTGGATTTAATCTTGTTCTGAAGTCCATGTCACCATACTTCTCTAAATTCTCTAGAGCAACTACTCGTGCCGATGTGATGCTAGTATATGAAAAGGAGAAAAGAAAATTAAAGAACACATTGAATAGTATAAATAGAGGGAGTTTTACTACTGATATTTGGAAATCAAAGAATCAACGGATATCTTATATGGTTATCACTGCACATTATGTGGACTCAAATTGGAAATTACAAAAAAGAGTTCTTAGTTTTTTACATCTATCACCTCCACATACGGCTTCTGAAATTGTTGACACATTCTATAAGGCCCTAACTGAGTGGGGTCTTGAGAATAAAATATTTACCTTATCAGTTGATAATGCATCAAATAATAATCGGGCTATCAAGTTATTAAAAAATGGTTTACGGATAAGGAAGAAATTATTCTTTGGGGGAAGACTATTTGATGTATGTTGCTATGCGCATATTTTGAATTTAATGGTGAAGGATGGGGTTAAATGTATAGAATTTATTGTTGAGAAAATCCGTGATACAGTTAGTTTTATCAATGCTTTACAAGGTAGACTTATGAAATTTGCTGATGTTGTTCAACAGTTACAACTACCAACAAGAAAGCTTATCATGGACTATCCAACACTTGGAATTCAACATATAATATGTTGGTTGTTGCACTTCAACTAAAAGAAGCTTTCTTTTCATACAGCGAGAGGGAGATTACATATTGTAACTGCCCTACAGAGGATGAAAGGAATAAAATATAAAAGGTTTGTGATATTCTGGATTTTTTTAATGAGGCAACCAATATCATTTCAAGCATTAAATATCCAACTTCCAATTTATTTCTCTCATAAATTTGTACTATAAACAAAGTATTGAATGATAGTGCACTATCTTCTGATGACTTCATCAAGCACATGACTAGCAAAATGAAAGAAAAATTTAAAAATATTGGGGTAATGTAACCTTCATGGCATTTGGTGCGCACCCAAGAATGAAATTTGTTGTCATTGAGTTTGCATACTCTATGATCTATGAAGGAGATGAAAGCAATCAAAATATTGCATATGTTTGTACTTTACTATATGAGTTATATGAAGAATATGTTGAATGCCTTGAACCAAAAATTGAAACTACAAGTAGTGGGATATTTAGAGGTGAAAGTAGCACAGGCAACAGTAGCAAGTCAACCTAGGATACTCTTACAAGAAAATATAGTGGTTGGCATGACTTTATTGCTTATCTATCAGAGAAATCAAGTAGAAGGCCCACCAAATCAGATCTAGATAACTATCTTGAAGATGGGTTAGAGATAAATCCAGAAGGTCGTATTTTTGATGTGATTGCTTGGTGGAAAAACAATCATCTAAAATATTGTATACTCTCAAGAATGGCAGTTGATATTTAATCTATTCCAATTAGCACAGTTGCTTCCAAGTCGACCTTCAGTGTAGGAGAGAGAGTTGTTGATACTTATCGCTCAAAGCTTGGAGTTGAAACTGTTCAAGCTCTAATATGTGGCTCTAACTGAGTTCGCTCTCATTATGGCTTGAAAGAGAGAATTAAGGTATTGATTTTATATTTTAACATTTTTTCATTAGTATCACAGTATTTTTAATGGCATTAATATTATATTATATTGTATATTTATTAAGAAGAGGATGAAGATGAAGAGATTGAGATATCCCTAGGTCCTCTACAGATAGCGTAATGGTGAAGAGGATGAAGATGAAGAGTTGACTTTACATGCTTTCTTTAATAGACTTTATATTTATATAGTAGGCCTTATGTGGTTTCTATTTAACATTTAAACTCTTTATAATTTCCAGACTTGCAGTTCTTTGTTTAGTAGACATTTTTTTGGATGTTTTGATTGTAGTTATCTTTACAAAAGTGCTAATTTTTGGAAATATTAGAAGGAGATTGATGATGATAGCTATGATGCTCATGATTTTGAAATCTGAAATTTATATAATTACTCATATATTCCTTGGATGTTGGTAGCTGCTTTATTATAGTTTCCCATCTCTTGGATGTGTGCTAGTAGCTACCTAGGTACTTTATTGTAGTTGCCCATATATTCCTTAAATGTTAGTAGCTGCTTTATTACAATTACTTATCTCTTGGATGTGTGCTGGTAGCTACCTAGGTACTTTATTATAGTTGCTCATATATCCCTTGGATGTTGGTAGCTGCTTTATTACAGTTGCCCATCTCTTGGATGTGTGATGGTAACTAACTAGATACTTTACTGTAGTTTCCCATGTATCTCTAGCATGTTGGTAGCTACTTTACTAAATTTTCTGAGCTTGAATCAATGCCCTCTAAATATTTTTAATATGGATAACACCAGATTACCTTATCTCGCAAATGCCCTATGAATATTTTTCTGAGCTTGAATCAATGCCCATGTATCCTCTCTTTTGGTGCTAGCTTTGGTGGTGTTCATGTAGTGTTGCTGCTATTCTTGATGGATGGCTTGTAGTCTGTCTTACTAGGCTTTGTTTCTTTTTTATTTTTGGCTTGTTGTGCTCCTTACCTGGATTAGATTTTTTTTCCACTTTGGTTGGGGTTCGTGGATGCTACTATTTTCTTCCACCCTTTTCCTGGTTATCTTGGGTGGCTTTGGCTTGATGGCTGCTATGTTGGTTAGCTGAGTTGGTTGGATATATTGGCAAGCTGGGTTGGTTAGATGGGTTCTGGTTGGCGTTTTTCCTACAATATTAGTGACTTGTCGGTGTTATTTCCCGCTATGTTTTTTTCCTCTCTTAGGTGTAGCAAGTAAACTTCCCATCCCTTGTCGTTCTTGGGTGTTTTACGACATTGTTGGAAGATTTGAACACTTGTGTTTCTCTTATTTGGTCTTGGTTGTTTCTAGTTTGTGTTGTTACCTATATCATGATGCTTGCTTCATTTGGTCTTGTTATTCCTTTTTGGTGGTGGCTTTGGTGGTGTTCCTACTGTATTTCTACTATCCTTGATGGTTGGTTAATTATCTGCCTTATTGGACTTGGTTGTTTTGGTTGCTTTGTGGTTGGCTAATGTCTATTGTATTTGTTGTTTAGAGAATTTTGTAGTCTTGCTGGATGATGGACTTCAGATGATGGGCTACACAAGGTATGCTGGCTATGATGGCCTTGATATTTCCCTCTCTATCTTCTTTTAGCTGGTAGCACTATATGTAATTGTAACCCTTCTTCTGAAGTTTGGATGCTTACATATAGTGTTGCTCTTTAAGATGATTGTAATTTGTAACTGAGCCTGAGCCTTTTCTTAACTTTGCTCCTTTTATTTTCTCTTACTCTTTATGCTTACTTAATTATACTCTTCCTTTCATTAGTATGTTGCAGAATTCTTTTATGATTGGGTGATTGCCATTTATTTCTTGGTTGATTCTGATGGGTTCCTATTGGTTGTCATTATGCTGCCTTTTCTCAGGTTGGGATTGCCTCCCTTTTGGACTAGTTGTTTCCTTATCGGAGTTGCCTCATCTGCTGGTTTGTTAATTGGCTAGGTCGACTTGTGGGCTGGTTAGCAGATGACTTTTGGAAATAAAATTATTTGTTGTAAGTAAGCTAAATGACTGTCATCACAATGTGTAATGTGTACTTACAAGTTATCGGAGTTTCTTCTTATTTTTGGTGGACTACTTCTCTTGGGTTTATTATACTTTGGTGGCAAGGGATATGCTTTATTACTTTTAGGCCATACATCATAATCGTGGATAGTCATAATGTTGAGTCGACTTGTATCGGCTAGTTTGGTTTGGTGGTTTGGTTGATTTTCTTTTTGGTTTTCTTTCTAATCTACTTTTAGTTAGTAGGGAATCAGGGATTCCCATTTGGTGGATTTTCTTTGTTTCGATTTTGGCCTTATGGTGGCTGGCTGTTGTTGTATTCTTGTGGCTGTCTTACTGCCTTTGATGGAGGTATAGGATTGGGGACTGCCTTTTTATCTTCATTTTATCCCCAAATATTTATGTTATATTTTTATTTTACTTATCTATGAGACTATGATTATTTTCTCTTTAGAATCTTGCAGAATTTTTGATTAGGTGGTTGGATACTCAAAGACTTCAAGTTGGAGTTTTGGATTACTTCAACTGGAGTGATATTTTCTTCATTGAAGAGTCTAAAATGCTGTTGCGTCTGCATTTCTCAAAGGGATCAAGAGATGTTGATTTCAGTTTAATTCTATGTTTTTTTTTTATAAATATATGGGGGATTGAGTGTTTAATTTTGTAACTTGTATGTAGCTCTTTGGTTTGAGCATTTAATTTTTTCTTCAATATTTTGTAATTTTTTATTGTACTTTCTTTGAGTTGGAATTGCATATATTTATAATAAAAAACATCCAAAAGATTCAAATTAATTTAATTAACATTCTGTAATTTATTTTAATTGCTCTTCAAATTTTTTTGGTGCTCTTTTTTAGTGTAATTGACTTCAAATTGAGCTTATAAATGAGCCAAGCTCGAGCTTCTCATCGAGCCAAGCTCGAGCTTCTAATTGAGCCCGGTAAACCGAGTCGAGCTCGAGCTTATTTACTGTACACGAGCCGAGTTCGAGCTTGGTACATACGCTCGAGTCGAGCTCGAGTTCGATCTCGAGCTTACAGTGAACAGTACGAGTCAAGCTAGAGCCTGATATGGCTCGAGCTCGACTCGACTCGTCTGCACCCGTAGTTGGCTAAGGGGGGAGGCGTTCTCCATGCAACCAGAAGCGGCGATTTTCCACGCGGCGGCGTGAGGCGGTGACAAGCTCGCCGCGTCGGAGTCCGATCAGTGAAGAGGGAAAATGGGATGTCACTCGAAGCAGAAGAGGGTAATAAGGCACAGTTGGGTGACTAAATTTTCCCATAGCCAATAGCTCGTTTAACAGGGGACTAGCGCTGACGAGGCAGACACATTGGTGTCAGTCACCCATTGAACGGACAACTTGGCTTATTTTTAAAAAAAAATTAAAAAATGCTTAATTTACTAAATTAAATTTTAATTATGCTAAATTAAAAAAATTAGCTTTTTGCATAATTGATGATGTATTCTCTCTTGTTATCCTATGATAAAAAAAAAAAAGTTTTGGGAAGTAGTCACTCTATCCTGATGTCTTATTCTTTCCTCTTTCATATATTTAAAATTTTAGAATTCAAGAAAATATGTTATTTAAGAAAATAAAATTTTTAGATGACATTCCATTTTCTTTTAAGAAAATGTTACATTTGAAAAATAAGCTATGCTATTTTTTTAAAATGTCAAAGCATAATCAAAACTTAAATCAATTTAAAAGTGTGGCATTGAAATTTTAAATAATCTCTAAAAATATTTTTCCATTATTGATAAATCATATTTTTTTTTTGTATAAAAATAATTAAAACTATTTAAATATTTAATTTAAAAAAAAATTTAGCTGAATGAATTTTGTAATAATTAAATTAGAGTATGAGATTATGATCAAATGAGTATTATATATAATTAATTATTAATAATAAATAACTAATTTGTCTTAAAATAATTTTAATATATAATTAATTAATTTAAATAGTATTTCATTCACATTTAAAAATTATGATTATGTAATTTTTTGGATTAGATAATTTTTTTTTTGAAAGAACCAAAGAGCTAAAGAATTAGAGGTGTTGGATAATGTGGTGTGCACGAAAGATTGAAAATGTCTTCTTGCTTACATGTCTTACCACATAGGCAGTTGAAGACACCACCTTTAAAAAATTTTCACTGCATTTTAAATTTGGCCAAATTTTAAGAAGGAGCTGTAATTCACTAAAAGGCTATGGGAGTTCTTTTGGCAATTTTTTTTATACATACAACAATGATTTAAAAATTCTTCAAGTCCTTACTATATGTTGGTAATATGAGCTAGAAATAATTGTAATAGAAAAAACACATATAGTAAGGTATATAAAAGTCATGAAAATATAAGACCTTAGCCTTCAAAATAGAATCAATTTAAATATTAATAAAGAATATTATAAAAAGTCATGAAAATATAATACCCAAGGCCTTCAAAATATATAACTAAGATATACAATTTTATCATATCTAAAAAAGATTATTTTTTAAATATTTAAAAATTTTGTTCTAAATAAAAATTTGTCATATATAAAATGTCCAGCCTAAATAGAAGATTGATATTAAATACAATTTTTTTTAATATAATTTTTAATCAAAGATTTATTTTTAACTCAAATGGGTTATGTAAGATACAACATCTTTTATATACAAAATATATCTCTTAGATATAAATTTTTTTTCTCTATATAAGAATTCACCAAAAATAAAATTTAATGCATCCTTTCAACTACTAAATTTCAATTTTTAACACAAATGGTTATATGTGCAATTGATGTGACATAATTTTAAATATAAATTTTATTTAGAAATATACTTTTTTTTTTTTCAAAATTGCAAATAGAAGGAGTTTTATGAATAGTCAGCCCAATACAAAAAATGCAAGTTAACTGAGATAACACTATTAAAATAATAATTGTAATGATATTTAAAAAAGAAACAACATGTTAAGTCACTACTAAAATGATGATAGCAATTAGAAAAAATAATATATTTAAAGTGATAATAATAATAATAATAATAATAATAATAATAATAATAATAATAATAATAATAATAATAATAATAGTAGTAGTACAATTTAATTAGGAATAATAAAAATAATATTACTTAAAAAATAATATCAATAATAATAACAATAATAATAATTGTAATGAAGTTAGTTTAAATAGTTGATTGAGAAGGGTGGAATTACTAGTAAAACAACAACAACAAAATAGTGGGTTATAATACACGGTGAGAAGAATGAGATTTTGAGAAGAGCATTAATGTGATTCATGAGAAGAATGAGATGTTTAATAAGTGTCACTCATGACTACACAGTGTTATTGAATGAGCTTTTGGTATTTGAAAGAAAAAGTGGGTTATAATATGTGATATGCCCACACATTCTTTCAAAAAATAGGTTAAAATAGTTGTAGCTACGATGGCTCTACATAATTTCATCAGATGACATCCTTTGCGAGATGATGTTGAATTTAATTTTGTAGATGAAGATCTATTTTATGTCCCACCGGAGGCGCATGAGTTTCGAATAGGATAATCAATGTTAAATCTCAATCATGAAAATATAAAATTAGAGCCTCAAGATGGAGAAGGAGCTACGGAGATGAAACTATTGCGAGAGCAAATTACAAATGCCTTGGCTAACATTTAGTGTTGAAATGACTAGTTTTTAGTGGTTGTTGTTGTTTCTCTTTTGCTAATATAACTTGTTAGGTTAATGGATTTCTATATAATCATTTGATGGGCTTCATTATTTGGCTTTGTGAAATTAGTACTTAATATTGAGTAGTTCTTTTGAGGTGCTTAGTATTTTTCTACTTCTTGTAAATGTTGCATTAGCACATAACAAGCATGTTTTATTAAGTTTCTTTTATAATTGAATATAATTATGGTCTGATATGGGCTGGTGCCTCTTTATTATTCTTATTTCTAGGTTGATCTGTGCTAGGTCCTTGTTTGATTTCTTGTTAGCTGGTGATTGGCTTACTATTGCTTCTATGTTTTACTGTTGGTTGTGTGGTTGGCCTGATGTCCCTATTTCTAGCTTGATTTGGGCTGCTGCTTCTTTGTTTATCTATTGGTTGGCTTGGTGATTGGCCTATTGTTGCTGGTTGTGGTGGCCTAATCTTGGATGATGCTACCTTATGTTTCTCAGTTGGCTGGGTCATTGTGTTGTTATTCCTATTTCTAGCTACATCTTTATTTGCCTGTTGTTTGGGTGGTTGGCTTGGTGATTAGTCTGTTGTTGCTGGTTGTGGCCTGATTTAGGATGATGCCACCATGTGGTTCTCGATTGGCTGGGTCATTGTGTTGTTGTTCCTTGGTCCTAACCTAATCTGGCTTGCTGCTTCTTTGTTTATTTGTTGTTTGGGTGGTTGGCTCAATGATTAGCATATTGTTGTTGGTTGTGGCCTGATCTATGATGATGCTACCATGTGGTTCTCGATTGGCTGGGTCATTGTGTTATTGTTCCTTAGTCCTAGCCTAATATGGGTTATTGCTTCTTTGTTTATCTGTTGTTTGGGTGGTTGGCTTGGATTGGCCAGCTCTTGCTAGTTGTGGCTTGATCTAGGATGATGCTACCTTATATTTCTCGGTTGGTTAGGTCATTGTGTTGTTGTTCTTGTTTCTAGCCTAATCTGGGCTACTGCATCTTTGTTTATCTGTTGTTTGGGTGGTTGGCTTGAGATTGGTCAGTTGGTGAATGTCTTCTTATGTTTCTCGATTGGCTAGGTCATTGTGATGTTGTTCCTGCAATTGTTATTGTTGTTTCTCTTACTGTTTATGGCCTACTATTTCTCTTACTGTTTGTAGCTTGCTAGTGTTCTTGTTGTTTGTGGCCTGTTGTTTCTCTTTGTTTGTCTATTATGGCTGGGTGGCTGGCATGCTGTTGTAGTTTATCTTTTCCTTGGCTAGTTTACTATGGTATAATGCTGCTATTCTTTCATTTTAGTGCATGGGCTTGTTGTTTTTCTAATTGCTGATGGTGGTTTGTATTTGGTTGGTTGTATTGGAACTGTTTCCTACTATGTGGTATCTAATCCTAGTGTTTGGTGGCTGATTCTCTCTAGTAGGTGTTTTGTCTATGATTACATTGATATTTTCCTTTATATCTTTTGGGTTGGTAGCATTTTATGTAATTGCAACCCTTGTTTTTGAAGTTTGGATGCTCACATATGATGTTGCTCCTTGGGATGGATTATGATTGAGTCTAAGCCTTCCTGATTATTTTCCTTTAATGTCTCTTCATACAATTGCTTATTTCCTTTTTGAGCTTCTTGCAGGTATTTTTACATGATGGAGCCTTATAGTAGTTTTGTTCTTTTCTCATGAGGGGACTAGTCAGGTTGCTGATTTTCACTTTTATTTTTTTCTTTATTCTATTTTTGTATTAGTTAGGGGAATTTCTACAGTGGGATTATTGTAGCTCTTAGGAGCATTAGTTTTGAGATTTTTCCCTTTAAGGATTGTGTATATTTTTTCTATGGCAATAAAATATCTATATTTTTTGTGAAAAAAAAATATGTTAAGCTTTAGAGAGTTATCTTTTTTCCTTTTTAAGTTATCTTTGTTTTTTCAAATCTTACCTCATACTTTTTATAAATAACTGCATAATTTTTATTTTTAAATTATTTTACAATGTCACCCGGCCTCATATTAATATTTTAACTGCTTATACAAATTTCTCTCAAGAAATATGAGTTCAAGAATCCCTACTGCCTCTAGAGCTGTATATTGTAACTGTGGTTTGCAATGTTATGTATTCACTTCACGTGTGGAAGAAAATTTTGAGAGAAGATTTTTCAGGTGTCCAAGAAATAAAACAGGAGATGATTGTAACTATTTCAGATGAGTTGACGAATATGAGGGTGACACTTCAAGAAGTGATGATGCTTGGAGTATAGCATTGGAGAAATTTTTTTTAAAAAGATTTGATCGATAGGATAACATGCTTAATATTTTGATCGCACTAGTTATTGTACTTATAAATTTAATATTACTGTTATTTATTAAGCAGTTTTATTTGCTAAGTGATGCATAATCTCCTAATGTATTTTAGTTAAATTATTACTGGATATGAGTATTAGTTTTTCATATTATTTAGCTTATATGCTAATAGAGACATTTTTAGTCTTTTCTGCACAAACAGTTGCAGCACAACAGATTATGAACTGAGTTTTTTTTATGCAGAATCACAGCTTCAGCAATAGCAACTTCATGCCACCAGTTTATCATGCAGCAGCTTCACAATTGCTTCTGAAACAGCTGCAACAGTCCCAAACAGGCCCTCAATCTCACATTTATAACCATCTCCCATCCTACTACTTATTTCTCCTACTCTCAACATGCTAGTCTTCTCCCTCATCACTCAACTTGCTGAAATATGAGATTTCTTTGAAGAACAATATGTTCTCATGTTAAGGTTAATGAGTTAGAAAGAAAAACCTATCTTGAATGGAAGCAGAGAAATATGGATTGGCCTCTGGGTGAAATATTTTCTCTTTAAAAGTCAAGGTAAAGTGAGGTAGAAAAAATATTTGTTAAATCTATTCTTAACTGGTTATATAAAATCACCTTCTAGAATGAAAGCAATTTGGGATAAGAGCTCCATGCATCGATAGTGGAAGCATTAGGTTGTGATGAGATCATCGGTGGCGAGCAAAATCAAGAAGATTACGTCGAGTGGTGAACGGTGATTAGGTAGGCTGTGCTTGGTGATGAATAAGTTTAATTTAATGAAGAGTGTTATTCCTATTATATTTGTATGTTTGGGTATTATAAATATAATATTTATTTTTTAGGTGTTAAATATATAATATATAAAATTATGAGAATTATGTATGTAAATCCCCCTTATTGTAATAACTTCAAAAAAATAGTATGAATAAAATCTGATAAATAATATTAATAATAATATTTATAATAATAAAAAGTTAATAATAAGTAATTAAATTGGTTAAATTAATAATAATAAAGATATTAGTAATACTTAAAAATAATTATGATAACTAATCATTTTTATTATTAATGTTATTATTAATATTCTAATAATAGTAATATCAGTAATAATAATAACAATAATAATAGTAAGGAAACCAATATAATTTTTTTAAGAAGGATGATAACAGCAATATTAAAAAAGTATTAAGAATAATTTTAGTAGTAGTAGTAGTAGTAGTAGTAATAGTTGTAGTATTAATAGTATTAGTAATAATAATAATAATAATATTATTATTATTATTATTATTATTATTATTAATGATAATAATAATAAATAATATATACCCATTTTCTACAAGAAAAAAGACATTTTTGTTGGAAAATTTGATTAATGACATATTTCTAGAATAAAATAGTATGCCGGTAAATCTTTGGTTAAGCAACATAATCAAGATTCTCAAGATTCATTGTGAGAGCACGAATAATATTTGATTTTCAAAAGCTTAATCAAGAAAGAGCACATGAAGATTGCAAGTTAGGAATGATTGAAGCTAAAGGACGCAAGCCAACTTCAAATGTAGTGTTGTCATGTCTGGTATTTATATTTTATTTAATATTCATGTATTTAACATATTAATGATAAAAAATAATCAAGCACACACATCCAACAAAATATAAAATATTTTTTTAGAATTAAAATTTTTATGGAAATCATATTGCATCTATATTATATGGGACAATTGTGCATATTTGCTAATTAATTTCAACTATCATAATTAAGTTGGTTCTTTGGAAACTGCTAAGTTTGAACTAATCGTTCTGAATGATCATTATCACACTATATGATTATCTATTTTTGTTAATTATTTTAGTTGTCAAGATCAAGTCTTTTAGTTATAAATTTTTCCTAATTTGATTGATCATATAGTAAGATAGAAATTATAGAGTATGAAATTATTTAGAAATTACTTGATTTTAATTTAGAATTTGTAGGATTCAATTTTTCAAAATCCCTTAATATGTTCACACGGTATGATGTGTTTGTATTGGACAAACAAACATAGAGCTGAATTTTTAGTTTGTATTGTTCGTACAATACGATTCTTAGTCCTATAACATAAATATTTGCAGGTGATGGGATGATCATATCATCCAGAGTTCATAATCCTAATAAAATGAACTGATCGTACTGTACTATATAGAATCGTATAGTATGATTGGACTAATATTTCAAGAAATTATTTTTTTAATTTTTAATTTAGCTATCTCCTTATAATAAAACATCTTATAGAGAGCCTAACTAGGAACTTGAATATGAGAGATCTTTAAGGAGAAATAGGGAAAAGTCTTTAGCTTAAGAGATAAGTGGGGAGATTTCTCTATTCCATTTTTTTTTTCTTAAGGCTTTTGTGTTGGTAAAGTTTCTTTTCTTTTAACTTGCCTTTGAGTTTTATGTTTTTACTTGAGATTTTGTTATGGTTGAGAATTTCTATAAGACTTTTGTTGTAAGAAAATTTTCTTTATACCTCCAAGAGGAATGGCATCCTTCTTACCTTGAAAGAGAAGCAGAGCGAGTGTAGGGTTTCTCTATTACCTGTTAAGAAGAGAGGCATCTTTGCCTTATCTTGTAGTGCTAAAGAAATGATAATAGTTTTTGAAGGAGATCTGAAGAGTGGACGCATGTTAGTTGGACTAAAAAAGTGTAAATATTTATATCCCTTTTTTTCAACTACTCTTCTTATTGAGTTTGGTTTTGTTGGTTTTATGCTTTTAAAATTATCTTTTCTTAATAATAAGATTAAATTAGATTTGATTTTCTTTTTTTAAGAAATTTTTAAAAGTACGCCAACTTATCCTCCTCTTGGGTATACTAATTCTTACAAGTGATACTAGAACATATTCTTGTTTCACAATCTAACAAACGTAAGAAAATCTATCAATAACACATCTAGAAAATAGAAATTCCATGGAATGATACTCTATTACCCGACAACCTCTCTTTGATGATAGTCCTTTTGACTGTTGGCAAATTTATATATTAACTTTCATTTAATCAATCGATTTTTGAAAGTGACAAATAATTTAAGTTGGATATTCACTCTCACATGATGTTGGTAATGGCAAACGAATTGAAACACCCTTTAATTTATAGTCATTAGAAGAGAGGGAATTAGCCCAATTAAATCCAAATATTTAAACTATTTTTTCTACACTTTAAAGTCCGAGGATTACATGTAGAGAAGAAATTTGAGAAAATTTATGTGTTACTGTGATGATTAAAAATGTGCGAGGACACCACATAGATTCTAGAGGATTCTTATTGAAATGATCAAGTACGATATTAAGAAATAAAATGTCATTTTAGAAGATAGAAGTCGTACTTTAAACCTTATGATGAAACCAAACCCCATATACTAAACCTAATTGATAACATGCCACCTAATGTCACAAACCTATTCAAATTGCACCCAATTGGTGTTCAATTTGACCAAATAACTAGGTTTGACCCAATGTGACTCATTTGAACCTAAAGGAGCTAAACTCAAAGTTAATTCAAACCATTTTGAATTGAACTTACTTAAACTCCTTTGAATATTATTTAAGCTTGATTGAGGCCTCATTGAAATTTAATTTGGTCAATTGACTCACTTAGCCTAAGTTGACTTGATTGAACCCTATAAGGCCAAAATCAAATATAATTTGATCCAAGCCAAATTTAGAAAATTCCAAAGCTTCCCCAATTACATACTTGAACATTCCTCATGATCAATTACAATCAAATTTGACCAATTAACCAATTTGACTCGACCTAGCCTTAATCTTAAGGGTCAAACTAAACCAAACTTCAATTCAACCCAAATCAAACTAAACCAACTTCTATAACCACTTCTAAAATAATTAATAATTATATTCTAACATCCAATTGAAACCAAGTAGGTTAATTTGACTAGTTGGCCCACTTAATTACATTTGGCTCAATTTAACCTCAAAGGTCAAATTGAACCATATCTTGATCCAACTCAAATTGTATCGAATCAATGATTGCAATCAATCTCAAAATGATTATTGGTCATTACCCAACACCTAATTAAGCCAATTAAAATAGTTCAATCCATTGACCCAATTTAACTTAAAAGGTCAATGGAACTAATTCCTGACCCCATTCAAGTTGGATTGAACTGACACTTACAATTAGTTCCAAATTGATTATTGGACACTTATCAATAGCCAATTAAAGCCAATTAGACCAACCCAACATAATTAGCCAATTTATCCTAAATTGGGTTAAAAGATTAAATTGAACCATAACCCAATCCTAATCAAATCAAACCAAATAAAAACCTATAATTAATTTCAAATAAATAATTGAACATGACTCAACTCTCAATTTCACCCAATTTAACCAAATTTATCAACTTGACTTATTTGACCTATATGAACCGATATGAGCCACCTCCAACTTCACTTCAAATTAAATCAAACCAATTGCATCAATGTGTCCCAAATCATTATTTGAACATAATTTAATAGCCCCTTGGGCCCAATTTGATCAATTAGTCAACTTGATCCAATTGAATCCAAATTGACCTATATAAGTCCAAATGAGTTAAACCCAACCAAACTAAGTCTAAACCCAACTAAAGTTGATATGATTCATACTCACATGTCATTGACTAAGGTGAGGTATCTCTCACATTAGGCAGCCCTTAGTTCACCAACCATGGACTGTCCATTTCACCATTGACCACTACCCTTCTCCAGCTAGTGGAGGAGGTCCAGCTCATCAATTCGTAGTTAATTATGGCCTTGTTAGCAGCTTGACTAGCTATCATAGTTTGAACCAACTCAAATGGGTGGTTCACATTGGGTGGTATGCACCTTCCCAACTCTCCAAACTAAACATACACTGTTACAAGCATCCTAGAGCTAGCTCCAAGTTTTCCAAAGCTCATCGCGCACCCTATCACTAGTAATTGGGATTTGAATGAAAAAGATAATTTTAAAATTAACTCTAAATTACTCCTCTAATTGATTAGAAATTTTTAGGGAACATTCTTGATGATGTTCCTCACCTCCCATAATTATTTCAAGTTAATTTGATCAGCTACTTAAGATGTATGATTTTTCTGAGTCTAGGTCATTAATTACTTCAATTATTTAATTTCAAAAATCACAAAAAATAATTAAATAGATCTCTAATGTTTAATCATCAATGATTAATGTTAGAGGCCCATTTGAAAATTTTTTAAACCTTTGATCATAATTATTCTTGGGATATCATACTCTAAGGAATTTATTTAATTAAATAATTCAATTAATTGACCTAGAATAAAAAAATTCATAATTAATTACCTATAACTCTAAAAATTATGAATGAACCTTTCATGAGATCATTTAGGTGATAATTAGTGAAAGGAATCAAAATCCCCAATGATTTGGGGGTATATTGAGAGTAATTGCCTAATTATCAATATCTTAATTGGTGTAGTTAATCACTTTCTATAAGCCCATATGACTTAGAATATTTACTTTTTATTTTTATTATTTTTGTTCATCTTTAAGATCTTTCTCATAATGTTTTAGACTTATAGATTGTGATTAATTAATGTTTAAGGTCTCTTGGGTATTAATTGGGTTCAATAATTATGAAATTTAATTAATCCATAAAAACTACCATTTCACCTCTTAAATCTAACTAATAATCAGCGGATATGTGGGGGGAATTTCTATCACTTGATCTCTCTTCAATATGTTTAATTAATTACAATTAACATGGATTAACTAGGAAATGTTGATTAAGGTAAAAGGCATTATTTTATATGAAGTGCCTTAGAGTTTGATAGCCTAAGTGGGTCACTTTATGATATCCATTTGGTATCCTTTATTCACTTATGAATTGATAGCTAATTCATACTCATGTTTAAAGTTAAATCCTTTAGGTGCATGATGAATAAGTTGTATGATTACTATTACTATTAAATATAAAAATAATATTCTCATTCATTATCTAAGTCAAATTATTTACAAAATCAAAAATTAATTGAAGTAAATAAAGTCCCCATGTATAATTCATGTGTATGTATACACGCTTTGAAGGTAAATATTCAGGACACCCGGGGGAGCAGGGCCACTAGTCTAAATGAGGTTTTAGATATCTCGTCTTCTTGATTTAACAACGTCATGTACTTGAAAAGTGGTGTAGAAAAATACATGTGAAAATATAAATCATTCTTTGGATTCAGATATCATAAAGATTTTAAAATTTTATTTTACCAATATTCATGCATAGGTTAAAAGAAATGTTGTTATTTAAAAAAAAATGAATTATTAAAATGATGGAATAAATAATATATATATATATATATATATATATATATATATATATATATATATATATAAAATAAATTATTAGAATAGATAAGATAAACATATAATCATTATAAAAATAAATTATTATTGATAAAATAAATATATAATTATCTTGAAATAAAATGCTAAAATGATAGAATAGATACATAATTATTTTAAGATAAAATATTTAAAGTAACAAAAATGAATATTTTAAAAATAATAAATAATTAAGGTGATAAAGGGTTGAAGAATATCATTAAGTACGTCACCGCTTATTCCTATTAACCTTAAAGTGTCTTTCAGATGATTATGATTCCATCTAAGTTTAATCCAAACCTAGGAATTAACCAATAAACCTTAACACTTCATTAAGAAAGGTTAAAAATCATAAAATAAATATTTAGATCTAATCTTAAGGTAGGGTGTTCAACCTTTGAATCTTCACTCTTTAAAACACTAATTTTAATTCAAATAAAAGTGAACTTATAAAATAAAATTTTACTTCTTAAATCAATAATCACTTGAATTAAAACCAACAAATGGTAATAAATTAGATCCTATTTTTTAAATTACAATTCAAACCATTAAGACCTAAGTTTGTTAGCCACACTAGCCTTTGCACACACATTAGATTGGTAGGTCACTAATGTTAGACTTAAGTTAGGATAATATTTTGATGTGATGTATTATTTTTATTATTTTATGATGTAATATTTTAAACTAGATGTTAGGATTGTTTATGTTAGTCAGAATAGTAAGATATTAATTATTAGACTAATGATATTTTTTGCATGTGAGCTATGCTTAATTAAAGGGGTCGTTATGATGATAAAAATAAAGTAAATATTCTTGCTTGCAGGTGTTGCTTGCCTCTTTAAACATAGCCCATTAAGATATGTGGGCTTGGCACACGTGATTACTAAGTCTAATTGTGTGATATAAATCTGCTTGGTGTATATGTGTGTTATAGCTAACCTCTATTTTGCAAATTAATTAAGAATTTTCTTAGAATTTTAAATATAATTATGTAATAGGGTAGGGTTAGAGCCACAAGGTTTATGATGAGTAGAGGCTAGAAAGCATAGATCTAGGAGGCCCTATGATGCTTAGAGGATCTAAAATTTGAAAGCTCAAGTGAAGATGAAGACCTCCATAACTTCTTTTAATTTTATTCATGTAATTATAATACGGACTGTATAAGGGTTGAGCTCGACAACCCAACTTTTTTTTTTTTGGGTATATAGTGGAACCCAACTGCACCAGCCTTTTATTATTATTTTTAATTTGATTGAATGTTTGGTGTGCTTACTTGGATTGTGTAATAGAAATGATATACTTTTCTTATGTTTCTTTAAGTGTAATGATTGTTGTGTGTGGCATGGATTTCATTAGGCTCTATAGGATTTTAAATTTTCTATTCAATTAAAATAAATAATTTTATCTTAAAATTAATACAATTCATAAGCTCACTACAAAGTCATAAGAATTAATCAGTAAAATTGATTTAGACATCATAGGTCTATGATGAATGTCGAAATATCATGCATGCATATTGTTTTTTCCTTTTTGAATATATGGGATCTTTACTCATTACACGATAAGGAGAGTGTATGACCATTAACAACATTGAGTAAAGAAGACCCTTCTCGCAGATTGACTAATAACTTAATTTCATCATATATATAGGCATACTTGTCCACCCAAGTCTGAGTAAAAATAAATGAGATATGTAATTTTTTGTTGTATTAGTCTAGGACAAACTTTCATACCAACCATGATATAGGCTCTTAGGGAGTGAGTTTAGAATCTTGGACTCCTTTTCTAATAAATAACAATCCAACTATCTTGCATTTATAAGAGTTGACCACAGGATTTTAACTTATAAGAAGTGTTAGCAGGTGGGTACTCTAGGTGGTTGTATGTCTAGAAGAGTCATGATAGATTTACTCTCTCTAATGGAAGTAAACCAACATATCTCATTTTTTTAGTGGAATTAAGTTGAGCTTGGAATATAAGTCCTAGCTTTTTAATAAAATGTTAACTTAAACAATCATAATTCCCTACTTCAGAAATATAAAGCCTCACTATATAATAAATTAAAGTGCTCACTAGGCTTTATAATATCATGAGCATTTCTTACTTATCCTCTTTTAGATTTCGTTAAGAACTCTTCCTATTTGAGCTCTCCCACTTGATTTTCAACGGTCACCAATCCTTTGATATCAAACTTTGTAACCCATATAAATGTTAGCTAATCACTTTAATCAAGAATTCTTTTCAAAAATCTTACTTCCTAAGATGTAATTAACTATGGTATAGGGAACTTAAGAACTTGGCTTAAAATAAACCCTATTTTATTTCATCCATGTAAAATAAGAGAAAATTCTTTAATACATATAGACACATTGGCCTTAGGAGTCCTTATTGAATGATTGAGTCTATAATATGGTGATGTTTTTTGCCTTTTAAGATAGTATATCATTTCTTGATATCGCACTCGATCATTTCAATAAGCACCCTAAGATTTGTGTGATATCCCATCACAATTTCAAACACCACAATCATTTAATATGGATTCTTAAAGCTGGTGGGCTTATGTGTGCCCAAGATATCTCCCCTATTTTACATGAATAAAGTAAGATAAAGTTTATTTTAAACTAGGTTATAAGTTTCCTATAAGGCTAAGTCTCTACAGTTAATTACATCCTATAAGGAGATCTCCCAAAAAAACTCTTGATTCAAGTAGTCAATCATCATCTCTATGGATTTTAAAGATTAAGATTAAACGATTGCTTAATTTAGAAAATGAAGTGGGAAAGGATCAAACTAGAATAATTATTGTCAAAAGCCAGATGAAATGAGTAGAAAATTCTTTGATACTAGGAAGCCTAATAAGCACTTCAATTTATCATATTATTGAGCTTTACATATTTGAAGTTAAAATTTATATATGTTCAAATTAATAATTTATTAGAATAGTTTGACTTACATCCCAACACCATAAAATAGTGGGATTGCTTTATAAGAGGTAATGACTTATACTCATAGTAAGTGAGAAGCAAGTAACCTATGAACCTATATTTAATAATGCCTCAACACAAGTTAAAAGCTTGACCTAATCTAGCGAGAGAAAAATTAGGATATATTAGTTCAATCCTACTAAGGAGTGAAACTACCCCGACTCTCTTGTACTTACAATCACTTAGAGTGACTGCCAATCAATACCTTCAACACTTTAAAACCATGTGGCCAAATCCTATGTAATACAAGATGGTTGAGTTGTTATTATTAGAAAAGGGAATCTAAGAGCCTAAACATGCTCCTTAGGATTCTAAGATCATGTTTGACATGAAAATGTCCTAACTAATGGAACAATTTTCATTTAAATATTTTGTATACACAACATTTTATTAGATGATTTGGGTATTCAATCATGCCTACAATGAGATGTAGTTAGAATGAGATTATAAGCTAAATCAAAGTGAAGATAAATTTCCCCTAAAAGATTGTTGTCCATAATTATCAGGCTTTACCTATTTTCATGCAAAGGGAGAAATGCTCAATTCAAGAGAGAAGAAAAGATATGCAAGCATGATTTCCAAAGTCTAGTGATTTATAATTTATTTTAGTTTTTATGCATGTGGTTTTAATTAAATGAAGTTATGAATTGTATTTATTTAGTTAAAATGATTAATTAAGTTTGGCGGGAAATTTAAGTTCTAAGAGCCTATCAAAATCTATGCTAACATTCAGTAAAACATCACACTTAAAGAAACCTAAAAAATATCATTTTTATTGCGCAATCAATATAAACACACTAAACAATCAAATCAAATTAAAATAATTTAAAGGCCGGTGCAATCAGGTTATGCTAAACACCCCTGAAAGAAAAAAAATGGGCAGCCGAATTTTACTCTTATATAGCTCTATTTATAATTAATGTTACAATAAAAGAAAGTCAATGTGGATCTTCATCTCTTCTCCTCTAGTGTTGAGTACTCCAAGCATCACAAGGCCTCCTAAGTCAAAGCCTTCTAGCCACTATGCATCTTAAATCTCATGGCTCTAATCTTAATCCTATTATAAATTACATTTTAAAATGAAAAATAAAATTCTAACTATACCTATAAAATAGAGGTTAGCTAAAGCACTCATACAAATCAAAGCATTACAGTGGGGCTTGGCCCTAACTAGTGTCCAAGCATACTTATCCTAATCAGTTATGATCAATGATTTATAGCACCTGCAAGCAAAATATATTAGCTTTTAATTTATTACAACATCATCCTTTTTATTGAGCATAACCTCCTATAGACAATAATGTTAGTCTAGCATCGCCTTGACATTCGGTCTACAAGCATACACCCTAATATCAAGTCTAAAAGATTACATCACAAAAAAAAAAAAAAAACCAATCCATAATAAAACAACATCCTAACTTTGTTCTAATATCAGTAACCTTCATTTTAAAATGTGTGCAAAGACTAATGTGGCGAGATAAAGCTAAGCTTTAATAGTTTATGTTATAACTTAAAAGGAGAGTTCAATTTATTAACAGGAGGTGGTTTTAGTTTAAATAGGTAATGATTTGAGTGTAAATTTTACATCATAAATTTATTTTTTAATTTTTTTGTTTAAGTTGAGTTTAATGTTTTAAAGAGTATGAAAAGTTGTGAATTTTGCTTGTGGTGAAACTTATTCCTTTTGAACACCTTCCTCCCAAGTTAAATCTAAAAATGTGGATTTTATGACTTTTAATCATGATGAACAATTAGCTATTTTAATTGAATCTTAAATTTGAATTAAGTCTAAATCAGATTATAATCATATGAATGACATCCTATGATTAATGGTATGAACTATAATTCTGCTTATAATATTTATTTAATTCTCTTCATCACTTTAATATTTTCTTTCCAAATGTCATTTTTTGTAATTAAGAAAATATTTGATTTAATTTAGATATTATTTGGGAATGCTTGGACCATGCATGTATGCATGTATATTTTTATTTCTGTACTAATTAAGAAGTTAGATAATAATATATAGATGGAGATGAATGCATTTTATATCAAATAAATAAATACACATATATATTTGTAAGTATGTGTCATTATTAAATCAGATATGCGAGATCAAAACCTCCTTCTAACAGGCCTTGCAATCTCAGTATCCAGTATATACTTTAGCTTTATGCTTGCATATATTATATATATATATATATATATATATATATATATATATATATATATATATATATATATATATATATATATATATATATATATATATATATATATATATATATATATATATATATATATATATATAGATTAATTTTAAAATTTTTGTTGAATATAATTTTAAAATTAATTTCATTTATATTCTTTTTTGCATTTTTATAGATATGTGTTATTGTTATACTAGAGATAACAAGATCAAACCAATCTGCAAACTGATATACCTTAGGAATTTATTGATTGTATATATTATTAACCTTAATTAATTATATATATATATATATATATATATATATATATATCATTGAGGTATGATAAAAAGTAATTTTGAAATTTACTAGTGATACTAGTGTTGGCAAAATCAATATAGCATAAGCTAAATGTCTAAATTTTAAAAATGAATGCAAATGTTTACAACTCAAACACACATATATAAATTAATGAAAAGGATGACTAAATATCATAAAGCAATTTCACTTAAGCCATTAATTTCAAGATTAACCATATAATCATACCAACATCTAAGCCTAATTAAGTTTTTTTACTTAACACATTTAGATCAAGGTTATTTAGACATGTTAGAGGATATTAGGCACTCTAAAATTTTCCCACAACCCACTCTATTCATTATAAAATATAAAAGTTAAATAAACAATTTTTATGATTTAATTAGAGTTTAATAATTATTTAATATATTTAAGTCTAAAGAGTCCTAAAAATTCAATTAAGCATAAAATATAAGCCCAAATTTTATAGAAAAATTACAAAACATACATGAGCATAAATAAAATGGATCATAAAAAATTTATAATGCGATCAAACTTATATTATATGACTAATTAAATAAATAGGAAAAAAATCTTAAATCATCAATTACTCAAAATACTTATCTTTTAATTTCATTAAAAACATCTGTGTTAATTGAGCACAAAGAGGGGTTGATCATAATTTTTAGAGTCCTAGATAATTAGTTATGAATTTTTTAAGCCCTAGACCTTTTAATGGGCAATTAAGCGGTAATTAACCAAACTAGTGTGGATTTTGAGATTTGACTAAGACTAAATCATTTTTTAATGGTCCAAATCATTTTTTTCTAGTTGTCATAATATTAAGCAAGAACACTAGAACACATAAAAACTTGAGCATTTTTTTTTTAATAATTAGGTTAATTAACCCATCAAGCATTCAAAAATCAAATCTTCTAATCTCCTCACCAAAATAGCATGAAAAATTTACTGAGGGCAGATAATATCATGGAGAATGTTCCATGAAAATCTCAAGCCATTTGGATGATGGGTGGATTAAGCTTTTAATTAAATAATTACCCATTTTAACCCATCCCACTTATTTTCAACTGGCCCCTATTGTACTCCCTCCTAATGCGTTCTTTGAACTTCTTGATTATATTCATCCAACCCTCTTTGTTGAAGTGAATGGTTGGCTAATTTCCTGCTTGAAACTCTTGCAAATAAATCTCATAGAAGATCAGTTTTATTTCTCTCCTAGGTTGCCCCAGCACTATCTTTAGATTTTTCCCATTGCCAATATTTCAATCTCACAATAGTTTTGACCAAGGCTTGTAGAAGACAAACAATATCAGTCAAAAAGAAGCAATTCAGGACACTCGAATAGAGCTTATAGTAGCATATGCATATCATACAAGAAAACACAAAAATACAACGTAGTGGAATGCAGAACCACAAAGAGAAAGCACTGTAGCAACTTATTTCAAGAATCTCAGCATAATATTTCCTAACAAATCCCATTGTCTCCTAATGATTCATGGATATTCCTAAATGTTGGCAGAAAGAAGCCTCATTTGCAATATAAGGAGCTAGCCATAATTCCAACAGAGATACTTTATATGGAAAACTTCAAAGGGGTTATAAGAGAGATATAATACAAAATGTGTACTGAAAGAAATAACTGACATAAAGAACAAGTTTTTAGCACCAACACATAGGCAATACTTCAGTGAATACAATAGGCACCATAAGAGAAATAATCGTGTTGCACAATACTAGCAATTTAAGGGTTAAACAATTGATGCAGCTTTCTATTTATCAAATTAGACTCAGATTGTTAATTGGATATTTTCATGCTTTTGAGAACTTGATTTCATCTTAAATATTTAGAATCATTTAAACAACAACAACAACAACAACAAGCCTTAAATCCTACTAGGTGGGGTCAGCTACATGAATCCTTCGTCTCCATTGTGTCCTATTATTTGTCAAATTCTCATTTAAATCAAGTATACTAAGATCATTTTTTATACATCTTAACCAAGTCTTTTTAGGTCTACCTCTACCTTTCTTAACATAAGGCAAATCTAATGCATCTACTCTCCTAATCGGGTCATCGGACGGCCGACTCTCCCTAATCTTATCTACCACTGGAGCTACTCCAACTTTTTCCCGAATATACTCAGTTTGCATTCTATCTCTAAGAGTAAAGCCACTCATCCACCTAAGCATCCTCATCTCTGTAACACTTAACTTAGTCTTATGCTTCTCTTTTATTGGCCAACATTCTGCACCATAAGTCATTGCAGGTCTTACCACCATCTTATAAAATTTTTTCCTTAAGTTTAAGTGAAACTTTTCTATCACATAATAGGCTAGATGCATTCCTCCACTTCAACCATCCAACTTTAATTCTACTAATAACATCTCCATCTATTTCACCATCATTTTGAACAATAGAGCCTAAATATCTAAAATGTTCACTCTTATTAATGACTTGTTCACTAATGTCACAACACTACCACTAGAACTTCTACAACTAAAATTATCGCATATATTCAATTTTAGATCTACTTAAACTAAAACCTTTAGACTCTAGAGTTGACCTCCATAATTCGTTGGACTCCTCTCTAGTCTTATCAACAAGAAGAATGTTATCAGCAAAAAGCATACACCAAGGTACATCTTCTTGTAAATGCCTAGTAAGAACATCCATAACTAAAGTAAAAAAATAAGGGCTTAAAGCTGATCCTTGATTTAATCCAACTGAAATAGGAAAATATTTTGTCAGTCCTCCTTGTGTTTGTACACAAGTAACGGCTCTAGTATACATATCCTTAATGACTTGAATATAACCAATATTAATTCCTTTCTATTCTAGAACTCTCCAAAGAACATCTCTTGAAACTTTATCATAAGCTTTCTCTAAATAAATAAATATCATATGTAGATCCTCCTTACTTTCTCTATGCTTCTCCATCAAACCCCTTAACAAATGTATAGCATCCATAGTAGATCTACGCATGAAACCAAACTAATTGTGAGAAACTCGTAGACATCGAATCTATGCTCAATTTCCGCTCCTAATTTTAATGTATGGCACATTAACTTAATTCCTCCATAATTTGCACACTCTTGTGCATCACCTTTATTCTTAAATATAGAACCAACAAACTCTTTCTCCACTCATCGACATCTTTTAGTCTTTAAAATGATTAAAAGATTTGTAAACTAAGAAATTCCTTGATCTCCTAAACATTTCCACTTCTATCTAATATTATCCGGTCCTACTACTTTTCCACATTTCATTTTCTTTAAAGCTTCATTAACTTCGATTTACTATAATCGATAAAAAATGAAATTCTCTATTTTTATTTATATTTAAAATCAATCGTCTTCGTGATCCTTCATTGAAATGTTTATCAAAATACCTCATCCACCTATTTTCAATATCTTTTCTAAAAAAATATTTTATTATTTTCATCCTTAATACACCTCATTTAACTATGTCTTTACTTCTCCTATCTCTTTGATTTTAACATACATCTTTCACCTTCTTTGATCTAATCTATTATATAAATTACTAAAGCTAAATTTTTGCATCATATATCGCTTTCTAATCTGCAGCCACTTTATATCCTTCCCAATTCTCCGAAGTTTTACATCTAAATCAAATTTTATAACAATACTTTATTTTTTATCTTTTCTTCACTCGACTCCACCACCAACTATTCTTATTAAAAGTTTTTTTTCCTTTTGATTCTCCAAGCACATATTTAGCAATTTGCTTAATTTCACTTGATATTTTTTCCCACATAATATTAGCTTCCTCATAAATATCCCAAATTCTAATCTCTTATAACTTGCTCTTAAAAATATTTTTATTTGTGTTCTTTAAGTGTCCCCATCTAATTCTAGAACAATAATTTGATTTATTTTTTCTTTTACAACCTTTCATCTTAAAATCTAAAACTAACAATCGATATTGGATACTTAGATTTTCACTTGGAATACTTTCTTACAATCTAAACGATCTATTTTTCTTATCGAAAAATAATCAATCAGATTTTACTAGATCCATTTTTATAAGTAATAATATGTTCATCTATTTTCTTAAATAAAGTGTTAGAACTACAAAAATCATGAATGCAAAATCTAATATAATCCTACCTTCCATTAGTCATTCCAAATTCATAACCACTGAATACTTTAAAATCTTCTACCACTCTACCAACATGTCCATTTAAATCTCCTCCAATAAATATTTTTTCTTCAAGAGGTATCTTTTGTATTAATCCCTCTCCAAAATTTTTCTTACCTCCAAACCTACTAGACACTTATAACATTTGATAATCTTAGTATCAACATAATCTTTAAAGATAATTCTATCTCCACATCTATTAATATTTATAACATTATCCTTCAAACTTTTATCTATAATCACACATATTTCTAGACTTTTACCTAATACCAAAGTTTAAAACTTAAACTATCAATCTCCTTGGCATTCTCCCCAACCCATTTAGTTTCTTGAACACATAAAATATTTATCTTTCTGAACCATAATATCTATTAATTCCATTAATTTACTGTAAGAGTACCTATATTCCAAGATCCTAACCTAATTAGTTTCATGGACTAACTTCTTGCCCGCATCCGCCCATAATGTGGAACCCTTGCTTATTTAACATGCACTCTCGCGATTGAGCTCTACATTTTTTCATCGTATTCGCCATACAACGCTGCCGCCTGAGGATGCCAAGATTAACACAATGATTTAAAGGATTCATGTCATGATTATTTCGACAAGTTTTACGCTAGCTGTCGACTATCTAATGCAACCCTCCACTTTTTACATCTCGACTTGGGACCGGCAATGGTAGTGTTATTTAGAATCATTTAAACCCCAAAATAAAAAGAAAAAAAAGAATTAGATAGAGTAAAACGATTCATTCATTTCATTTATCCATCTTCATCCCTAATAGATTCTATTTATAGAATCCAATGCCCTAAAGGTAGTTTGAGATAAACTTTATTTGTGCTTTTTATTTTTATTTTATATTATTATTTAGCATATATTTGTTACAAATATTTTTAAAGCATTTTTTATTTTTTATTTTTGAAACAAATCATAATATTTTTAAAAACCTTGAAAACAAGACTAAGATGTTTTGAGTATTTTTAAAAATAATCATCACCACAAAACATTATTTTTTTCAAATTAAAACAAAAATAAAATAAAACTAAAAAAACTTACAAAATAAAAATAAAAGTGATCCCAAATGACTTTTAAGTCAATTAACTCTTCTTGATTAAACTACAAAACGGATTACAAGTGGACTAATAACGTTACTCTCCCTCTTATAACGGCCTTGTTGTTAAGGTTGAGCTCCTCCAGTTGATCCAAATGGAGACAACGGCTATCCATGTAGCTACAACGTTCTGAAAAGATCGTTCTTATGTAATGAGCCAACAATTAAGTTGCACAAGAGAATGTTGATCGATGGGCACTTCATAAACTCAATCCTTGCTTCAAAGTAATTAAGAATGGAGGTTTTGTACACACATTTTATCGTCAATATATTCATATCAATTGTTGTAACTTCTGGAATAATGTATGAAACTTCATAAGGGCACTTACCCATATGTTTGTGCCGAGTATTACAAAAACGAGGCATTTTTTTTTTATTTGCTTTGAGATCAGTAAAACTAATCCCTCCAGAAATCTCTGCAGAATGAGGAGCATTGGAAGTAAACGCCTGCTAGTGCTGCCCATATTTCACGTTGAACGTACATTCCAAGACGGTTTTCAATATTTGTTTTGTGTCACACAAAGTTCTTTCAAGACAACAAAAATAAATGCTAAGACAATTACATCCAAATTATCAATGCTTACCGAACAATACTCAGTTAAAAAAAAATTTCAATCTCTATAAAAATTGCCTACAATAACACCGTGAGATTCGTGATTCTTAGATTCCAGATAATTAGAAACTTTTTTTACTATTCTTCAGAAGTAAAAATGCACGGATGTCAATCCAAAATTGCTGTGGCGAGATTTGGCGAATGGAAGCTGAAACTTGGGTACAACAACAAGTCTTCATCCCACTATGTGGGGTCAGCTACATGAATCCATCTTCTCTATTGTCATATTAATTATCAAATTCTCATTTAATTCTAACTAAGGTCATTTTTTATACATCCTAACTAAGTATTTTTAAGTCTACCACTATAAGCGAATCTAATACATCTCCTCTCCTAACTAGGTCATCGGACGGCTGAAGCTTTATGTTACCAAACCATCTAAGGCGACTCTTAATCTTATCTGTCACCGGAGTTACTCCAATCTTTTCACGAATATATTCATTTCGCATTTTATCTCTAACAATAAATCCACTCATCCACTTGAGCAATCTCATCTCTGCAACACTTACCTTAATTTTATGCTTCTCTTTTACTGATCAATATTCTGCACCATAAATCATTACAGGTCTTACAATCATCTTATAGAGTTTTATCTTAAGCAATACTTTTCTATCACACAATAAGTCAGATGCATTGCTCCACTTCAACCATCCAACTTGAATTCTACTAATAACATTCCATCTATTTCACCGTCATTTTGAACAATAGACTCGAGATATCTGAAATGTCCATGACTTGCTCACCTAATGTCACAACACCACCATTAGAACTTCTACAGCTGAAATTACTCCATATACTCAATTTTAGATCCACTCAAACGAAAATCTTTAGACTCTAAAATTAACCTTCATAATTCAAGTTGCTCTTAAACTCCCTCTCTAGTCTTATCAACAAGAAGAATGTCATCAGCAAAAAACATACACCAAGGTACATTCTCCTATAAATGCCTAGTAAGAACATCCAATAACTAAAGCAAGAAGATATGGGCATATAGCCAATCTTTGATGTAATCCATCTAAAATAGAAAAATATTTTGTCAATCATCATTGTGTTTGGACACAAGTAATAGCTCTAGTATACATATCCTTCATAACTTGAATATAACTAATATTAACTACTTTCTTTCTAGAACTCTCCAAAGCACTTTTCTCGAAACTTAATCATATGCTATCACTAAATCAACCAATATCATATGTAATCTCATAGCTAAAAGTTGGGTATAACATTGAAATCTCATAGCGAGATCTGGTTGGCTTGGCACGCACACACACTATGATGCACTATTCGTCATTAACAAATATGCTTGGCGATGATGGAATCAATATCCATCATCATCATTACTGGATCTTATTTATAGAATAGGATGCCCTAAACTAATTAATCCACTATTAATTATTAAAACTAATTACAAATGAATTCACTAGCTGGAATGGTAGGGGAACCGCATAGGGAGATGTCAATTTGATCATTCGCTGAAACATAAGAGATGACTTTTTCAAGTTAGGACAGACAAACAGCTACCCTCTTTTTTGAGCTTTTTTATTTGTGTTTTCTGGGCAGGTGGCTGGTCCCATCTTAGATAACAATTCTCATGCTTTTGGAAATCATTGTCCAAAATAAAACATCATCAGACCTCTTTTAAGATATAAAGTGCCGGGTGTTTTACATGGGCAACCACAACGAACTTCATATTTATGCTCGGTAAGTAATAGCATCATCTTAAAATGTATGATTTATTTCCCAATTGGAAATAATAATGAACGAGCTGCTCTTTCTAAGTTTAACGCGGTCAAACAAGTTATGCTAAAATGCTATACACTCAAATGGCAGAAAGAAAAATAATTTTTAATTCTTCGAAGTTGGGTTTAATCTTCTAATTTGCACGCAAAGCAACCAAAGCAATAAAATGCAGAAGAAGAAAAAAAACTAAATTCTTTACATCACACTAAGAAAAGAAAGGCTTCAAGAAAATTCAAATAAAAGTGTCCATAAAAGGAAATGAAGTAAATGGAAATCCAAACAAAAATTTAGGTGTAATATATTTCATGAATAATATGTTCGATACATATAACAATCATGACGACTAAATCTGTTTACTGGTAAATGCTTTATTAAACCAACAAACTTTCCAATCTACAGCAAGAAGTCATACCAAAAGAAGTTGTCAACGCAGAGAATGGAATCAATAGCATTGGTTGACCTTAGAGATTCACCACCAGCATTGACTTAGTAATACATGAAGAAGCAACAGCTTCATGGGCTGCATGTTTCCTAGAAACTCTATTCCACTTGATTTCTGAATCAGAAACATTGCAAGCAGTAACAAAGTCCAAAACTTGACCAAATATTCTGAACATCTCAACACCATAAATCATATTTTGATCTGAAACAAATGAAGCATTCCAGTCCATGGGAGCATCTGGGTGTCTTGAAACCTCACTCCATGAATGAGACTTCAGATCTAACTCCCACATCTTTCTGACAGCTTTCTCCCTCCTATAAAGCAGGCCATCATGGTCACACCAAGAGACGCACAACATAAACAATCGAGTCTGGCAAGACACGAGCTTAGGGTAATAATCCAGAAGGCGGGGAGGATGACGGGGAACTTGTATCATCATCCAACAGCCCTTCTCAAGATCAAATCCTGCAAGTTGGTCTGTTTCAGAATAGACATAGAACACACAATTGCAGACAGTACCAGAGCAAACAGGCCCAAAGGCTGCAGGTAGTCGTGCAATTTCTACCCATCTGTTAGTAATAGGATAATAAATTTCTCCAGAATCAAGAGGCTCATCCCAAGAACCATGACCACCCACACAAATCAAAGCAAAACTGGACTGACTCTTTCTCTGTTTAGTAGGATAATCAAGCTTTCTGTTGGGCTGCAATAAATTCTCCGTATCATGGAGAGCATCCCTTAGTTGGCGCCTTAGAGAAAATCTATGAGGGTCATCATATACATCTGAATTTCCACCAGTGTACGTCTTTGGCTGGGTTCGACCATGCCTTTGAATCTGGCTATGCAAGATGTTCCAACCTGAAGTAGCTTGGAAAACGCCAAGAATAGGCTCAGATCTTGCTTCTTTCATTGGAGCAGCTTCATGAACTGAGCCTTTTATAGGGCTAAATACCAAAACCTCTTTAAGAGTCTTCTTAGAACTCCTTTCTAATGAAGAAGAGGAACTAGCCGAGGAACAACCACCAACGATATAAACATCAGCTCCAATACTTGCAACAGAAAACATGGAACAATTCTTCAATGAATTGTGGCTACTTCGACGCCATTGATCAAGAGAGACATCCAATGCATGTATCTCACCCCCATTAAATCCATTTCTTGTAATGCCAAATAAGAACAAGCATGGTCTTAGATAGGAGCCCTCAGATCTCCTTTGCATAAAATGGGTTGTGCCAGTTACGCATCTCCACTTCCGGCAGACCCTACGAGCAGCTATTAGAGATGTCCAGGGAAGCATAACTAGAATCATCTCCAACACATCATCTGGTAGTGAAATTATGGGAGGAGCAGAGCTTGATGGGCACTGCTCAATTCCTTTGTCCTTCCTAGAACCCTTTCTCCACAACTTCTCTGGTAAAGCAATAGCATTCTCAACTATACTCTTTCCAGGTTTGCAGTCCTCCACAGAAATCAATCTCCCTCTGCAGTTTATGTCCAAATCTTCACAGGCTCCAACTTTGCATCCAGTACTCTTTACATAGAAACTGAGGCATCCAGAAGAAGAAACCAAGCCATCATCACTCTCCAAATCTTCCAAGCTCCCACTACATTTCTTCAACATCTTCTTCTTGTTTAATTTCTGGCTTAAATTTTTTGCCAACCTCTTGGAAATACTTAGATTGTCCATATCATTCTGAATAGAAACTATTTCAGCCGCAGAACCATCATCAACTCCTCCCAAGTCATTGAACACGAAAGCCGTCCTGCTGCTGCTGTTGTTTGATCTTCGGAAGTAACCCAAACTCGCCATCCAGATTCACGTCACAGATCAAATCGCGAAATCCTCAACTATCACAATAGTAGTAGAAAAAGGAAAATCTATTATCTTTCCTAATACAGAAAAAAAAATCATAACTTTAAAATTGTGGTTTGTCCCTGGATAATTTGAACCGACAAAATGGTGTAGATCTTTCAAAGTCAGCAAATACAGAGCAAAAAACGAAAATAGAAGAAGTATATCGCCAATTCTGCGAAAGGTCGGAGATTTAAGGGTTTTGAGTTGCTAAAATAAAAGTAATGGACCTAAAAATCGAACATATATCAGACAAAGTAGTGAAAAAGGATGATAAACGGAACCTGGGGTGAACCCTACCTAAGCCATCGAATTTGAAGGAACGGCTAAACCAGATCTGAAGCCAGTGAAGCGGACCTGAACGTCCTCCCCTCTTTACTAATGAGAAGAACGGTCTGATTCTTCTGGCTAGAGGCATTAAAAACCGTTCTCGAGCTCTCCGTTCGAAATAGTAAAGTTAGGCGGCGCCCATCTTTCATGTCTACGGTCGAATAAATTCTTTAGGCTGTTTTAGTTGAAGTGCAAATTTTTTTTTAAAAAAAAAAGATGAATTTGTTTTTTTTTATAGAAACTCATAGGAGAATTTTATTACCACAAAAAAGAAAGTTCTGGCCAAAAGAGGATAAACTCTAAAAGCTATGTCAAGAAATACAACCAAAGATAGAGAAAATCTATTTAATTACATCCAAAAGCAAGTAAAAGAAAAGAACGAAAAGATACATAGAGATCAGCAATGGAAGATCTGGGCCAAAGGTAATCAGATGCGAATCAAGGAATGAACCAATGCACCTGCAAAAATAAAGGAAAGATGCATCTGCAAATATGAGAAGAGAAGAATTAGTACAGATGCTATAAGAGGGCAGCAGAATAGTGATTAAAGTGAAAGTTTGAGGGAGAGGGCTGAAGATATTCACACCAAATTGGGGCAGATACAAATGTGTGCATCTAAGCAACCATTGTATGGATACAACACAAGAGTTACTACCAAACCAATAAGGGGTGAAGCCATCATACACAAACCCTGACGATACAAAAGGATGAAGGATTTGTGTTCCTTAGTACCTGCAAATCTAAATAAAGCCAAATACAATGTATATGAAAAATGCAAGTCATTATCCCAAATAGGATAACCATCAGCCATTATATGCACCATAGCATCAGAATCCCTACCCAAGACAAGATAGAAAAACCAACAGCAGCAAGCCCGCAGGATGTGCAGGAATCCATGCTTGAATCAACTGAAACACAAGCACTTGATCTAGCCATGATCATAATCGAAATACCAATAAAGCTAATTGCAAGACAAAATCAACTGATGAAAAAAAACACCACACCAATCATCCCACCTCTACACAGTAGGCCAAACAGTAGACCAAACCACTGGCCAAAAGAAGGAACCATGATAGCCAAGTATTGATGGGAGCAAAAAGCACAAAGTGTCCAGCAATTCTAAAAAATAGCACATTCCAGCAGGCTGGAGGAACAGAAAAAACATTCCCAACCTATTGGAGAAAACCAATAAAACTAAATGCAAGAGTTAGCCAGCTAATGGAAATAAACCAGCATACAAATCAGCCCAAAGCTACACAACAGGCCAAACAGCAGACCCAACAGTAGGCCAAAAAAAGGGTTCATGTCAGCAAATGTTGATGGGAGCAACAAACACAAAGAAACTAGAAGCGCAAACAAAGAATTCAGAGTCCGGAGAAACCAGAAAAATCACTTGCTCCAATAGAACAGAAAATGAATCAAGATACGCCGCCCTATTTGAGAAATAGAAAACACTAAAATGAGGGAACAACAAACTAAATATACCAATAAAATCTTTAACTTCAATGAACACATATGTATTCCTGTAGTTCAAAGCCATGAAGCAACACTTGCCTAGAAGGAGAGGAGAACATAATGATCATTGCAAAAGGCTCTAACATATCCAAGAAAAAAAACTCAGGAGCATAGTGTTGACATATATAGTGATAAAACATAGCAAGAAATAAGATTTGGAAAAACATCATTCATTTAGCCTATCACCCTTAAATCGATCATTACGGCCAAAAAAAATATATAGAGAAAATAAACCCATAAAACCAAAGGCCAATAGAAAATAGGCCCCGAGTAAAAGACATAAGTGAAAATTTTGTCAATATAGATAGAGAGATAAGCATTTCCACTAGTAGCTTAATGAAACAGGAAACATCATACCCTTCGAAATGAGACACAACATTATCAAAAAAAACCCCAAAGAGGTGAGCAAGGCTCGAGTCAGAAGCATAGGAGAAGAAGAAAAAATAATTATAGGAATGCATCAGGAAATAAGAAACAATAAATAGTAAGAAAAGAGAGGGGGGCTAATTTCTAAGGTATGGTAGGCCAATATTATCCAAATTAACTAAGCCACGTAGGTGTCTAGGTAGATTAGATTGATCAAAGAAAATTTGATCATCTAATCTAGCACCCAGATTAGCAAGATAATCAGCACATGCACTTTCTTCCAGCCAAACATGAGTGATTCTATAACAAACTTGAGATAGAAGCGTTCTAGTTTGATTGAGAAGATAATACAATTCAGTGTTGCCCATTTTATTAGAGGTTAATAGATCAATCAGAAGAAGAGCATCTACTTCAATCCAAATGTTAAGCGGTTTTGCCGATCTCAATGCCTTTATTAACGGCCATTAATTCAACAAAAATAACAAAGCATGCCGGTAAAGGATAGGCAAAAGCACAGGTTACCATGCCTTTAAAGTTTCTGAAAATGTCATCACATCCAAAATTATTTTGAGAAACAAAACCATCAGTGTTAATCTTGATAATATTATCATGGGGTTTAATCCAATAGACAATTTTATCATCTTTACAATTCAAATGCTCAGGCAAGGTAAGACCCAATTTATTAGCTACAAATTTGCAACCTTTAAATTGATTGTTAGTAATTAAATTGGTATTGAATAAGACATGAATTTTATCTTTGATTCTCGCAATAATTCTTTTATGATTCATAAGAATCCCATGATGTTTAGCATCATTTCTATCCATCCATATAAACCATATGAGAGTGATGGCAGTTATCACTTTAATATGACCTTAACAGTTCTTTGAAAATAAGTCTCCAGAAGTTGGTATAAAGATAGAGTTCCATTAAAAAGATTAATATTGAAAAGATCATCATACTAAACCCATAATTTAGAGGCAATAGGTCCATTAACAAAGACATGATTCACATCCTCAATGTGATAACAACAATATAATTTAGAGGGTAAGTAAAATCCTTTTCTCCACATAAGAGAGTCCAGAGGGATGAAATTTTTTAGAATTCTCCAAGTAAGGATAGAATAAGAGATAGATATAGTGTTATTCTAAAGTTTAAAAAATACATTAGAGAAGTCATGAGTTTCTTTAATATGAAACCAAACATCTTTAAGATTAAAATCTCCATTGTGAGAGAGCTTAAAGAGAATTTGATCAGGGTTGTTAGAATTGATATATATGTTGGTGAGATTATGTATAAAAGGAGTAGGAATGTATTTAATAATCATGATATCATTCCAATTATTATTTAGCCAGACGGAGCTGACTTTAATATCAGTAGTGGAATGAGTATTTAATAAATTAGCAATGGAACCATTGCCATTCCAGTTGTCTTGCCAAAAGAAGGAAGAGCCAGAGTTGACCCCCCAAGAAATAAGGGATTCGGCTTCTCATTTGATGTTACAAAGTCTTTTTCATACATGTGAGTTACCCACTTTGTAAGAATAGGTGAGAGGATGCTTACCCTGGCAGTATTTTACAGTCATAAATTTAGCTCAAAGACTATTCTTGCTTCTAAAGTTCCACCAAAGTTTATGAGAAAATGCAGTAATAGTTTCACGGATCATCTTACAACCCAATTAGTTCAATGCATCCTTTTAGAAGAGTTGTTAGATTCCCAACAAAATTTATTAAGGAGGCACTCGATTCTATTAAGGGTAGAATTAGTAGGGACAATGGTTTGAATAAGATATAAAGGCATGGAGTTTAGGGTACTCTTAAGCAAAGTAAGTCTACCACCAAAAGAGTAAATGAAATTCCCAAACGAAATTTTATTTGAGATTTTTGGATAAGTTCATCAAAGAGATGCGATCTTTTTCGACCTTTATAAAGAGGAGCACCAAGATATTTAATGGGAAGGTGATGTTGTTGAAAATTGGTGATTCTCAAGATTTGGTCAATTCTATTACTAGGAATTTTAGATGAAGGAATAAAACAACTTTTGTCTTCATTAATAGAAAGAACACCCCTTCCCAAATTTAACAAATAATTTCATTATTTTTTGATGTGATGAATGGAAGCATTAGAAAAAAATGATGAAGTCATCAGCAAAGCTCAAATGAGAGATAGGGATGCCACCTAGGGTTCTAAAGTACATGCTAGGATTATTATTGAATAGGTCATTAAGACTCCTAGAAAGATATTCCACTCCAATGATAAAAAGAGAAGGAGATAATGGGTCTCCTTGTCTCAAGCCATGGGATGAGGGGAAGAAACTTAAGGCCTCTCCATTTAAAATGATAGAAAACCAAGCATTAGTAATACAATTTTTAATAAGAGATATGAATTTATCAGAAAACCCAAACAATTGAAGAATATGAAAGAGAAATTTCCAAGAAATATTGTCAAAGGCTTTAGAAATGTCTAATTTAAAAAGGATATTATCACCTCTGATAGGGGCATCCAAGTCATGAATTAACTCTTGGGCTAGAAGAATATTATCGGATATAGCTCTACCTCTGATGAAGCTAGTTTGATTAGGAGAGATAATTTTTTGAAGCAAAGGAGTAAGTCTATTGGTAAGTAATTTAGCAATAAGTTTTTGAAAGAAGGTGCAAAGACTGATAGGTCTAAAGTCACCCCAGTATTCTGGATTATCAATTTTTGGTATTAAGATAATGGAGGTGTAAGAGAAATATCTAGGTATAGAGTTACCATTAAAGAAGTCAATGATCGCTTCAACTAAGTCTTGTTTAATAATAGTCCAACAATGTTGAAAGAAGTGAGTAGTATATCCTTAGCTGAATCAGTGTTCATGTTATTAATAATTTTGCTAATCTCATCGTCTGTAGGAATCATAGTTAGTAAATGATTTTCTTCACTGGAAATAAATGAGGGAATCAAATGAGTGTTGGATATAACATCTAAAGTATAGCTCTTATTCAGCAAATTTCTGAAATGATTAATAATAAATTCTTTAATTTCATTATTATCAATTATCCAGTTGCCATTGATACTTTTAATTTTTTGGATATAATTTAAAGGTCTCTTTTTTGAAAAAGAGCATGAAAGTATCTAGTATTTCTATCCCCATCAGCAATGATTTTACTAGCCGCCTTTTTCCACCTATAAGTTTCTTCCATATTTTGATAGGTAACAAGGTTATCTTTGGCTTCATTTAAATCCTTCAATTTAGAAGAATCAGTTAAAATAACATTTTCAAGATTGCAGACCAATTGTTCCATGTTTTTGATGTTAGCAAAAAGGTTTTTAAAGTGATGTTTGTTCCACCAAATAAGGTTTTGCTTGAGTCTTTTAAGTTTAAACCAGAGGTGAATCATACCCTTGACCGAATTGTCAGGGTGGAGGGGGGCAGTCTAGTTAGTGGTGACAACATTTAAAAAATCAATGTGCTGAATCCACACTGAAATTTGAAAGATGTAGAGTGGGAGAGCTGATTTAATGGATTTTTAACAGAAATTAAGAAAGGAGCATGATCTGACAAGGTTCTACTTAAATGTTCAACAAAAGTATGGGCCATTGATTTATCCATATGGAGTTAAAGAGAGTTATGTCCAGCCGTTGCTAGAGTCTAGAGTTGTGCCAAGTGTAATCCGATCCCGAGTAGCCAATGTCAATAAGGTTACAATCAAGAATCATATTAGAAAAATCTTTCATAGAATGCATGTTAGGAGAGCATCCCCCCTTCTTTCTAAAGAGAAGAGGATGGTGTTAAAATCACCCCCGACCAACCAAGGTTTATTGACAGTGGCGGCAAAGGATCTTAAATTATCCTAAAGGATGTTCCTACCAGCCCTATTGCAAGATGCATACACAAATGAGCCTAGAGCAGAGAAATTACCCAAAGAAATGTTAACATTGACCACCTACTAAAGATCATCAAGGATAGAAATAGAGACCATGTTATTCTAAAAACACCAGATCTTATTACTAATATTGTAAAAGAAGTTATTAAAGCCAAGCATTCTAGTCACATGATTGATCTTAGAAGAGTGAATTAAATGTTCGATAATAACAAGTAAGGCGATATTATTAACACGACAGATATTTCTAACATGGTTATGAATAGTGAGGGTCCCAATCCCTTGAATATTCCAAATAAGAGAATTAAACATAAATGTTATCAAATTTGAAATAAAAGCAAACTAAAGTAGTTGTCTAAAGCAAATAGATAAAAAGAAGAGGAGCTATTTATGAGATGAGGATCTAGATCTAGTAGAGTTATTAGGGAACATTTTTGCTTTAAGTGATTTCTTTTTTAGAACAGTTTGAAATGGTCTATTTTTGTCCAATGAGTCTCCATCCGAGAGAGACTGGTTGATTATATTAAGAATATGATTAGAATCAGTCAAAGCATTTCTAATGGTGACTTCCCCTTCCTCAATTTCAGTATTCATATGCAAAGAATGATTAGGTTGTATGTCAATATCAGGAATAAGAGAAGGGGAGGTTGCAATTTCAGTGTTAAGAGAGGGGGATATATTGGAAGCATCAAGAACACAAATTTGAGGGTCACTTTCAGGATATTGTTTCAGTTTTTCCTCCATCCCTTTCAGATTTTCCTCTTCATGTTCAGCATTCAAGGAAGTCAAGATAGCTGGAGTAGGGGCATTGTCTTTAGCATCCAAATTATTATGCAAGGAATGACAGGTATCCAAGCTATCATAATGAGCCTTAGGATCAACATCAGCATCCTCCTTATCTACGTCATAAAAATCTTTCAAATTAGCATCATTCAACATTTCATTCGGCAAATTTGTTGTTCCACAGAAGTAGAAATAGAATTTCCTTTTAGAGTAGCTTTAGGCACATACATAGATTTATCAATTTTATCAAATGGAGTATTAGGGTTGGCCTCATTCATATTTTTCTTTTTAAGATGCGGGTGTGACACAAAACATTCTGAATTGTTGTGCCCATGGATTTTGCAATGAGAGCAGAACACAGGAAGATTCTCAAATTCAATTTTTTGATTATAACCATATTTTTCAGAGCCAATCCAAACTTCTTTAGGATGTTTTTTTTGGATATATCAATTTCTACTAAAATATGCACAACTGATGGTCGGGATCTTATAGTAGTGGCCTGATCAATTTGAAGAGGTCGGCCAAAGAGAGCCCCCACATCAAAAAGCACTTGGTGCATCACATAATGAATTTGCATATTAGGTAGAGCCAACCAAACCGGAACAATTGGTGATTCCTCCTTTATATCAAAAAGAGGAGTCCATTTTAGAAGACGCATTTGGCAATTGAAAATGACATAGGAACGTCTAGCAAAAACCCTTGAATAATCTAGGCCATTATTAAGCTGAATTAAGACATGCCTTGGATCAATCAAGCCAATATAAAAAGTACCCGAAAGTTTTAGATTATGAAAAAATGATTGAATTTTATCCAGATTTGACCGACGTAATGAAAATTTACCGACTAAAGAGAATTCATAGGGCTTAGCCAACAATTCAACCTCCTTATCAGAGCACATGATCGATGGAATACCACGAAAAGAAGTCGATACTAAATTCACCGAAGCATTAGATGAAAAACTCTTACTAGAGAGCGCATTCTTAAAGGATTTAACCACATTCAAGTTTGACGGGGCATTTGAATCCAAAGAGCCCGAGAAATCCGATGCCTTAACCGCCGCTTGCATGGCGGAGCCATTCGGTAGTGCGGCTAGAGAAATTGAATCCATAAGCATAGCTATAGGAGCATCATGCACGTGATCCAACAACGACAATCATGCAGAGAATCAATGAGAATCGGGCAAACCGAAAGAAAATCGAAGGGAAGATGAAATCACCAGAGAGCGTCGCCAAAGGGTTTGAACGAACTGAAAAAAAAGATGAATTTGTTGTAAAGTTTGTAAGGTGAAAATTATATTATTATTACTTTCTAAAAAAACAAAATAGTCAAAAAGCTACTCCAATTGCACCCTTAATCCCTCAAGTATCATCTTTAATAATCTCCTTGCCTGATTAATCAAATAGTCCCCACGCCCCTAAGTTGAACGTACCATACTATAACTCAAAGCCTTCACACAAGTGACTCTCGACCTTATCACATGCTCATTTTAATAAATAATATGAATTTTAATATTTTTAATTAAGTAATGTTGCAATCATCACCACCTTCAAATGATGACCTTCTCATCCTATTATTCCTTACATACAACTTTAAAAGAAAGACATATATGTATGATAAGTTTAAATAAGAGTTTCAAACACTAGATTAAAACCCCCTACATTTGGAACAAAAAATTATACTTATTAAAAAAAAGGTTATGCCCATAATATAATGACCGAATGTTATTTGAACCCATAATAAATGTGGTGAGTCCTTTGTAAGCAAATGGATCCATTTGAATTGAATTAGACCAAAAAGCTTGATTGGGTTTCAATAATAGTTAACTTGTCTTTACAATGTTCTTAATAATCTCTTAGGACTATGGTGTTTAAATAATCTAGTAGGACAGAACATAGATCTTATGGGGTATTTATTTATATGATCAAGTACAATATCAAGAAATGATAAATTATATCAAAAGGTTAAGACATCACCCTTCAATGGACTCAATCATTTAATAAGAACTAATAAGACTGATGGGTCTATATATACTAGAGATTTTTTCCCCCTATCTTATATGTATGATGTAAGACATGATTTATTTTAGCTAGGGCTATAAGTTTCCTATAAGGGAAATCCCACATAATTAGTTATACCCTAAAAGATGTGAATCTCTTAAGAAAACTCTTGATTAAAGTAGTCGGTTGGCGTCTCTATGGATTTTAACATTTAGATCAATGATTTCTAATTTATAAATCAAATGAGATAGCTCAATTAAGAAGAGTTTTTTTCCATATTCCAATGGAGGATAATTGGGAGTGCTTTGATACTTGGAGGCCCAATAAGCACTTCTATCGATCTTATAATTAGACTTTATATTTTTAAAATTAAGATTTATATTAAATTTGAGTTGATAGTTTATTAAAATGTTAGGCTTATTCTAATAACACAAGATTATGAAAATGCTTAAAAAATGAGGACTTATACTAATAGTAATGGAGAAATTGACAGCCTTGGAACTTAAGACTAAAGTGCTTTAGCACAAGTTGGAAGTGCCACCTAATTTAGTGAGAAAAAAAATAGGATAAGTCGGTTTATTTCCACTAAAGAGAATGAACTTATCTTAACTCTTTTAGACTTATAACCCACTTAGGTGGGCCTCCAACTAACACTACCTATACTTTAAAATCATGTAGTCATCTAATGCAAGATGGTTGTGTTATTATTAATTAGGAAAAAAAGTCTAAGAGCCTAAACTTTCTCTCTGAACTCTAAGATTATGATTGGTACAACAAATACTTTTGATTAATGCAACAAATTTTCCAGTTTTAAATATTCTAGACACCAAAATCATTTAAAGGCTTAGATATGCAACATGCATACAATAAGATGCAATAAAAAAGAGGTTATGGACTAAATCAAAAGAGAAGATATAATTCCTTCAAATGTGGATATCCAGAATGGTCAGATTTTATCCTTTCTCATGCAATAAGAGAAGGGCCCAATTCAAGAGAGACGGAAAGATATATAGGTTTGGTTCATAAAGTATAATGATTTTAATTACATTAATATTTATACTTAACACTTTAGTTGAGTGGAAGTTTTGAGCTGTGTTTTTCTAATTAGAGTTGATTAATTAGGTTGGGTATAAATTATAATTCCTAAGAGATTATCAGAATCTAAGCTAACATTCAATAAAACATCACACTTGAAGAAACATAAGAAAAACATATCATTTTTTATTGTGTAATTAATGTAAACACACTAAATCAATTAAATTAAATTAAAGTAATAAAAGAATGGTGCAGTCAAGTTTTGTTATACACTAAAAAAAAGAATATGAGCAATCGAGCTCTATGCTTGTACAAGCCGGTCTAAAATTAAGTATTACAATAAGTTAGCTAATGGGGTTCTTCATCTTCAACTCCAAAGTGTGAACACTCCAAGCTTCACAATGCCTCCCAAATCTATGCCTTCTAGTCATTGCTCGTCTTAAACTCCATTGGTTTAACCTAATTCTAACAAAAAAAAATCACATTTGAAATTTAAAATAAAATTCTAACAACATTTGCAAAATAAAGGTTAGCTAAAACACACAAACGTACTAAGCCATTATATTTTATATAGTGAGACTTGGCATCAGTTGGTATTTAAGCCCACCTGAAGTGGCACCTGTAAGCAAAAATTATTTGATTTTAACTTTATTATAGTGTCCCCTTTTATTGAGCACGACAACTTATAAAAGATAATGTTAGTCTAATATCGCTGTAACATTTAATAAGTATATACTCTAATATCCAGTCTAAAAATATTACATCACAAAGTAGAAATCAATCCATAACAAAGTATTATCCTAACTTAATTCTACTATCAGAGATCTATCATTCTAAAGTGTGTGCAAAGACTTGTGTGGTGAAATAAAGCTAGGTTTTAAGTGTTTAAGTTATAACTTAAACGAGGAGTTTTGATTTATTAATAAAATGATGATTTTTTATTCAAGTGATTAATAGCTTAACTATAAATTTTAGACTATGAATTTAATTTTTGATTCAAGTTAGACTTGGGGTAGAACTCATTCCTTTTTAACACCATAGTCCTAATAAAGTTTAAAGAGATAAATGTTATGACTTCTAATCAACTTAATGAAGCATTAAGCTTAAATTATGTTATGCTTACATGAAATACATCTTGGGATTGAAGGCATAAGCTAAGATTTTCCTCATGATACAAATCTAATCCTTCTTTATCATCTTAATATTTTCTTTTTTTTAAATATTATGTTATAACTTAATAAATTACTTTTCCATTTGAAATTTACTTAAATGAGTGATTTATAGCTTAATGGGTAAAATATTTCACTAATGTATGCATGTGTATGTGTATATTTTGTTTTAAGATAAGTTATATATGTGGATGCATGCATTCTTATATCAAAGGAAATTATACATTCATATACATTTAGCATTTGCAAGTACGTGTTATTGTTAAATCAAAAAAATGTGAGGTTAAGACATTCTTTGAGTCAATAGCCCTATGATCTTAGGTATCAAGACTATATACTTGATAGCATGTTTATTGTGAATATGTTAACTTAGGGATTTTAATGATGATAAATTCAGGAATTTAATATATATATATATATATATATATATATATATATATATATATATATATATATATATATATATATATATATATATATATATATATATATATATATTTCTCTTTGCATTTTCATAAGTACATGTCATTATTATACTAAAGATGTGTGGTGAAGACCTTCTTTGAGCTAGTAACCATTCAATCTCAAGTTTATAGACTTAGTATACCATAGGAATGCATTGATTTCACATATGAATATTGTATTTTAATTATCTTTATTTATCAATATATATATATATATATATATATATAGAAATTATCATTTTTTTTAAATGTGAGTATTTAAAAATGAAAGCAAATGAGTACTTGATCAATCATATACATGATAATCAACAAAAAATAGCTAAATTTCTTGAGACTATCTTTTTAAACCACTAATTCTAAGGCTAATCACATAATCATATCACCATTTAAGCTTAATTAAGTTTTGCTTAAGGTATTTTAATTAAAGTGGATTAAGGATATTTGAGAAGACTAAACACTCTAAAATTATCCCATAACCTCTCTTTTCTCATTAAGTGATTTAAAAGTCAAAGATATGATTTTTAAGATTTTATTAGTGTTTAATAATTATTTAGTGCAATTAATTCCTAAGAGGCTAAAAAATTTAATTAGACATGAAACATAAGGCCAAAAATTATGAAAAAATTACAAAACATGCATGAACATAAATAAAACATATCCTTTAATTTTTAAAACATTTGAGCTTATATTTTATAATTAATTAAATGAATGAGAAAAATTCAAATCATCAATTATGTTCAAAATACTCCAAACTAATTAGAGTTTTAATTTCATTAGAAAAATCTTTGTTAGTTGAGCACAAAGAGCTCTCAATCACAATTTTTGGAGACCTACATAATTAGTTATAAATTTTCTAAGTCTTAAGCCCCTTAATAAATAATTAATGAGAAATTAATTCAATTAGTGTAGATTTTGAGATCTAATTAGGACAAGAGGTCCTAATTATTTTTTATAGGTGTTATGATGTTAAGCAAGAGTGCTTGAATGCCTAAAAACTTATTTGGACATTTTTTTTAATAATTTTAAATTTAATAATTGGATTAATTAAATCATTAAGTATTGAAATATTACATCTCTTAATCCATTCACACAATTGGCATGAAATAATGATGGGTGATAGATAAAAATACAAAGAATGTTTTCTGGAAATTTCAAGTCATTTTAGTTGTAAATTTAGTTTAATTTTAAAAATTAATATTTTAATTAAACCATAATTACTCTCTATCTAATGAACAAAAAATAGATATTCTAAGTTTTTTCTTGATTCTCCTCTATTCACTAGTTCGTAGAATATTTATTTATATTTTTCAAATTTTTAATAAGTAGTTATGATTATTAAAAAAATTTACTTATTTAATCTTAATTAAAATCCTAATTAATACATTTACATAATCAATGGCTAAAGTAGATGTGCTTTATGTGTGGTTACGTGGGATTGGTTATTTAAACCATCTTGCATGGTAGATAATATATTGGTGGCAGACGTGGTTTCTTCTCGGACCATTTGAACAAAGATCAAATGACATAAATTAAACTCATGTTTATTAATGATTAAATTAAAAATACTTCTAACATGATTTTTATCATGGCTGACTATTTTAATAAAGTGAAATGGATAACTTTTGATTCGTCTTCAAAGTCCAATGAGAGACAAATATTGTTTGCCACTCACCACTTGATTCGAGCTAACCATGGTCAAACTTCAGTTCAAAATGACTTCAATAGAATCATGAAGAGAAATATAGTGGATCTTTACTATTAAAGCTTAATGAAATGCAGCGTCACTTCACAAAAGACTAACATCCTTGGACCATTCTAAAGTTTGAGAGACTTACTTCACTAAAGCCAATGTTGAGTGGAACCAACGATTGAGATATGTTCTCCTTGAAGAGACAAAGCCCTACTGTTGAAGTCCTCTCTTGCCTTCTCACTAGGCAACCTCAATACTACTGCTCCACTACTGCTCACCAAAGTTTGGTCTAGTTATGGCTTAACAGGATTGATTCGAGTGGTTCCCAATTTTTTAGAGTTTGTTTAAGTGTGAGAAAGGTATGTGGTGAGTTAATTTTGGATTTGCTGAAGGTTTTGTGGGTGGTGATGTTAAGGACGTTCAAGGGGTTGGTGTATAACATCATATATCATAATATATTATTTTGCAAATTTTAAATTCTTTTAGTATTTTACAATCATGCAGTCAATCCTACACTAGCATTGTTTATAAAAATGTTGATTTAGACTTGAAAATGGTGGAATTTGGCCAAATTCGTAATAGGCAGAACTTGGCATCAAGGAAAGCATTAGGGAGACTAAGGACTGGCTATGGGAGTATGTGAAGGTCTGTGTGTGGTTTGAGTGTTTGAATTGGAGTGTTTAGGGCTTCCCATGTGAACAACAATTTCTGATGGGTTTAGCCATGAGCAGCCAGTTGTGTAATGGGAGGAGTTGGAAATGGCTCTGGATTGATGAGCTAGAGGTTCCCTAGTGGCTAAGATGATTTGACGTAATTGGAAATGGCTCAGATATTATTTAGTCTTTCAAATAAAATTATAATATCATCAATTATACTTTGAATGCTTGATTTATGTTCATTTAAACTATAATCAATACAATTGAGTTCAAATTATTCAAATTAGATCATAAGAATTTTTAATTCACATAATTACTTAATGATTTATGCTTTATTAAATGTATTTAGTGATATAGAAATTTTAATTAAATGTATATATGACTTTTTTGAAATAATTAAATATAAATTATAAAACATGTGACAAATTTTAATATTATAAAAAAATTTATTTTATCTAATCAAGCTACAAATATTAGTAGATTTAGGGGAGGCCCAAGGGACATGAGCACCTTGAAATTTTTAAATACATCTTTTACTTTATAAATTTAAATATTTTATTCAATTAATTTTTACTTAATTACTTAAAAATTAAAATATTAATAAAGCTTTTAAAATATATTTAAACAAATTTAATTATAAACTCACACACAAAGCATCTCCTAGAACTTAAAACTTATGACCTCTTAGTTGAAATTCTAAGCTCTCAACAACTAGGTTAAAATAATTATTTACTTAATTAATAATAAAAATTTACTTATTTTAAATTTATTATTTTATTTTATCATTATAAATTTATTATATTATTTTAATAAAATGTACAAAACAATTTTAAAAAATAATTAATATTGATCTTACATTTAGAGGAAAAAAATAATAAATGTATATACTCATTATTGACAATTTGTTTTTTTTTTTTTTGAAAGACTCAAATCTTTACACAATGACATCTTTCTTTATTTTGAAGAACGATTTTTCTCAATTCAAACAATCATGTATGAAATCTCGAAACAAAAGCCTAAATGCTGATAATAGGTGAGAAACTAAAAGTAGGGCAGACAAAAAATGAAGTTAAAAAAATATTCACTATAATTAATACACATAAAAATTATTCTATCATTCTTCCTCACAAATAATGCAAGTGCACCACATGGAGATACACTAAGCCTGATAAAGCTTTTATCAAATAACTTCTATAGTTGTACATTTAACTCTTATAATTCTTTAGGTGTCATTCTATAAGGGGCATTCATAATAGAAAATGTACCAAGTACTACTTAATATAAAAAATCACCTCTTTCTCTCTCAGGAGATAAACTCACAAACTCCTCAAGAAATACATCTATAAACTCTCTCGCCACACAAACATCTTCAATAATAACTATAATTTTACTTTTATATCTGACATAAGCAACAAATACATCACTTTTCTTTCTCCATAATTTATCAACTTATAGGATTATATCAAAGATGACAGAACACCTCTAACATCACCAACACATAAGGCTATTCTCTTTAAGTTACAATCAATACAAACTTCCTATCTACTTAATCAATTCATATATAAGATAACATTAAACTTGGTCAAATGCATTATAATCAGCTTTGGCTCAAACTTTCTATCCGAAGTCTCAATATCACAGATACAAAATTGACTAGAAACCAAATAATGTCTAGTGGGTAAAAGAACTGATAAACCAAAAGATAAGGTAATAGAAAGTACATTTAAGCAAGTACAAAATCTCTCAGATATAAAAGAATGACTTACATCGGAATCAAATAAAATTCAGCATGGACTTATAGAAATGAAAGTAGTACTTGCCACAACAACAAGTGCATCCTTAGCCTCCTGTTGAGTCGAACTATACATTTCAGGATAAGTTAAAGTAGTAGTAACTGAAGCAATAGACCCTCATTGAGTCTCTCCCATCTAACTTATGGTAAATCTCCCATCACCTCTACTTGATAATCTCTCATTGAAAGCTTTTGATGGGACTATCCTAGGCTGCTTATTTTTTCTCTAATCTGCTTGAACATTTGATCTACTCTATAATGCTCTTTGGGGAGACTAAGTTATTTTATGGCCAAATTGAACACACCTAAAACATTGCACAAGATAAAAATAAAATTGATTATGATGCCTCCTTCCACATAAAGTACATCTTGGAGCACTACTCACAGAAACAAATGAACTTGTGCTCAACAAATATTGTAGAACCTCTCTCAAAATTATATGGCCCAAACTAGCTCTTCTTCCCACTACCACTCTTAGAAGACTCTCATCTAAGTCTTTTTAGGACATCCAAATGCACCAAAGTTGATATTAAATCATTCTCTATTAACCTTACCCTCTTAACTAGTTCACTAAAATCTCATATACGAAATTAGAACCAATGGATTCATCAAGTTATCCCTTAATCTTTTCAAAAAGTGATAATATTTTTTCTTAAATGTATTAATTAGTTGAGGGGCATACCCATATGAGTAGTAAACTCAGTCTCATACTGCATCACCATTTTGTTCTCTTAAAACAATCTCAAAAAGACTCTTGCATCTACTGTCTAGTTGATGGAGGTATATATTACTCCAAAGTGATGTTATCATTCAACTTATCTTGAAATTTCTCCTTTATTAGCCAAGCCGCCAATGCTCAGCCTTGCCATCCAATAAAAACATTGCTTAAGGTACCTTATAGTTCTTTGAGCATTACATGTTATCGAAAGACTTCTTTAATATGAGTAATCAGCCTTCAGCTACTCGGGGCTCCACTATTTCATTGAAACAAGGTGAGTTCAATCTCAAGGAAGAACAAGTTATGATAACTTATGCTTTTTAGGAAAACTCACACTATAATTTTCACATTATTGGACATGTAGACTTGTTGATTGTGGTGTTTAAAAATTATGATATGAGGATACCACACGGATCTTTGGGGTACTTATTGAAATGATTAAGTACGACATCAAGGAATGATGTATTATCTCAAAAAGTAGACATATCTCTACAATAGACTCAATCATCTAATAAAGACTCTTAATGCCAATGGGTTTATTTGTGTTAAAGATTTTTCTTTTACTTTACATGGATAAAATAAAATAGAATTTATTTTATACCAAGTTTTTAAGTTCCCTACCCCATAGTTAATTACATCTTAGGAAGTGGGTATTCTCTAACAATACTCTTGATTAAAGTAGTCAGTGAGTGTCTCTAAAAATTTTTAAAGTTTAGTGTCAAAGGATTAATGATCATTGGAGAATCAAGTGAGAAAGCTCAAATATAAAGAGTTGTTAATAGAATCAGAAGGAGGATAAGTAAAAAGTACTCATGATACTATAAAGCCTAATGAGCATTTCAATCTATTATATCTTGAGTTTTTATATTTTTGAAATATAGAATTATGATTATTTAAGTTGATATTTCATTAGAAAACTAGATCTTAGATTCCAACAATAAAATATTATGAAAATGCCTAAGAGGTGATGACTTACACTCATAGCAGGTGAAAAATAAACAGCCTCTAAACCTAAATCTAAAATATTTTAGCATAAGTTAAGAGCTCGATTTAATTCTATTCGAAGAAATTGGGATATGTTAGTTCACTTCTACTATAGAGAGTAAGTTAATCATGACTTATAACTGCCTGGAGTGGCTACAGCTAACATCTCCTACGATTCAAAATCATGTGGGTTAAACTTATGTAATAGAAAATGGCTGAGTTATTATTTATTAGAAATGAATTTATAATCCTAACCTCACTCCATAATAGACTAGATTATAAATGTTATGAAAATCACGCCTTAGATTAATGTAGTAATATTAATAAATTTTATTTTATTTTGACTCAATTTTTTATTCAAGGATTGGGAAGGCTTGTATTTACATGCATGATGAAATAAAGTTATTAGATAAATCAGAAAGAAAAGGTGTTCTCTATTACAAGAGAGCTACTCTCACAAGTCAAACCTTGTCACATATTTGTACAAGATTGGAAACCTCCAATTTGTAAGAAATGAGACAATATGCATGCATGATCATATAATATACAATAACATAGCTAAGGGATTGTTAAATCTTTTAACTTAATTAAATGCCTAAGCTTTAAGATGAGGTTGTGAGTTATTAAAATGTTAGTTAGAATTGATTAATAGGGTAGAAAATTGAAGTCCTTAAAGTTACTACCATATCCATGCCAAACAACAAACATTCAAATTTTAAGAAACCTAGAAAAAAGCATGTCATTTATATTCCATAATCAATGTAAACAAACTAAATAATAATCATTGGTTAAAAGAATAAAAGGATGGTGTGGCTGAGTATCATTGCACACCCTAAAAAAGAAAAAAAGATGGATAGCCGAGCACTACTCTTATAGAGTCCATATTATAAAAATTTAAAAAGAAACTATGGGGGTCTTCTTTATCTTCATGGATTGAGTACTCTAGGCATTATATGGCCATTTAAGTCATAGCCTTGTAACCACCGCTCATCCTAAATCTCATAGTTATAATCTTAATCCTGTTACAAAAATTATATTTTTTTTATGGAAATTGAAATCTAACTACACCTACAAAATAGAGATCAAATAAACATACATACACACCAAGTAGTTATGTTCAATACATTGAGGCTTAGCACCCCATATCAAGTCACCAAGTCTACATGTCATAGTGGACTGTGCTTAGAGACTTAAGTGACATTTATAAGCAAAGAGGCATTTATAGTTTTTTTATTAGATTAGTCTCTTCAGCATAATTTCCTGTAGGAAATAGTATTAGCTCGATGTCGCCCTAACATCTAGTCTACGTATATATGTCATAACTTCCAATCTAAAATATTACATCACAAACAAAACATCAATCCAAAATAAAGCATCATTCTAACTTAACTCTAGTATTGATGACATACATTCTAGAGAGTGTGCTAGAGTAAATGTGGTTTGACAAAACTAGGCTTTGATATCTAAATTATGATGTGAGTACAGATGTTTAATTTCTATCATGAAAGGATTATTGTAATTTAAATGATTAGTGATTTCTTAAAATGAATTTCATATTCACTTTATTTCTTTAAATTTCACTTATATTTAGAGTTTTAAAGAGTAAGAAGAGGAGTGAAATTTACTTCAAACCCTAACCTTAGATTGAACTTGAAGATGGATTTCATATCTTTTAATCATCTTACTCAAGCATTAAGATTCTTTTTCTTAAATCTTATGTTTGGATTCAACTTAAATGTTATTATAATAATACGAAAGTCATCTTAAGATTAATGGATCTAAATCATGATTAATTTGATGGTATTTTCTTGACTTTGCTTCATTACTTCTTAATGTTCATTTAAAAGAATGGTTTATTTAAAGAAGTGATTAAATTTAATGTATATATGCATCACTTAGAAATTCTTCACATTGATGCATGAATGGATTGATATATTTTATTTATTAATATTTAATTTAGGATCTATAGATATATGTGCATATAACATATGTATGAGTTTTATAGAAAGTATGATTTATGAATTCCTTATACATAAATACTCATATTAGTATGTTAAATTTATACAAGTATGTGACATTATTAAACCAGAGAATTGATATAATCTAAAATCCCATTGGTACTACTTAAAGTCTCGTGCGTCCGGGATGTCCAGACTATATACTTGTTAATTCACATACAATGCATATATATATATATATATATATATATATGTGTGTGTGTGTGTGTGTGTGTGTGTGTGTGTGTGTGTGTGTGTGTGTGTATGTATGTATAAAGATGAACTTGAAAATTTTTCTTAAGATACTTGAAGATTTGAAAATAATTTATTCTTACTATGAATTTAATTACAAACTTTAAGTTATATGCCATTATTAAGCCAGGAAAGTGAGGTAATCTAAGACCCCATTAGGATTGGGACTACTTAAAGTCTTGATGTCCGTACCTTTCAATCATGTAGATCATACATATAGTTATAGATTTATGTTTTAGTTATCATGGTTAATTTGGATTTACATTAATAGACACTTAAACTAATTAAACTTATTTGAGAAAATAATTTAAGATTTATTAGTGATAATAGCCACACTATTAGTTTAAGGCATATAATTAATGAAATCCTTTTTTATTCATGAAACATGAATGCATGCAACATATGGAATATATATTTATAAAGTGATTGAAGTAAAGCAATTAAACATTACCAAATAGCCAATTTAAAGCCATTAAATCTTAAGGGTATTCATATGAAAATAATTACATTTAAGTTTAATCAAATTCATTAAGTATTCATCTTAAAATTTGAGCTATTTAAACTTAATAAGAAAACAAGAGTCTAGGGTTTTCTCTTAACTCATTTCTATTCATTAAGTGATATAAAATTTATTTAGATGATTTTTTATAAATTAATTAAGATTATTTAATAATTTTAGTCAATTAAGCCCAAAAGAGCCCAAAAATTCAATCATACTTTAAACAGAAACCCAAAAATTATGAGAAAATTATTAAACAAAAATAAGCATGAAATAAACATATCCTAAAAGCTATAATGCAATTGGGCTATATTTAAAGACTAAATAAGGAAATGAGAAGAACCCAAAATCATCAATTACACTTAAAATACTTCAAATCATTACTTGAAAATAATTGAGATTGATTGATCACAATTTTTAGAGACCTAGGCTATTTACTATGAATTTTTAAAATCTTAAGATAATTAATGACTTAATTGAATAATAAAAACCCCTTAATGGCAATTTTGAGAAATGATTAAAACTAATGGACATAATTAATTTTTGTAGTCATCATTGATATTTTAAAATGTATTTAAAACTCCATAATAATTTTCATAATTTTCTTAATTATATAAATTTATTAAATACATAAAATAAATCTTTAGAGTATGAAACTTTGGATTTCCTAAATTACCCAACAATATAACTTGAAATAATTTTGGGAGGCTGAGGTAATCCCTCAAAACAATCACCCAAAGTTTCATGTAATTAGCTAAGTAATTAAGGCTTAATTTCATAACTTAGAAAAATCTTCAAATACTAATTGGTCATTATATACTTAATAAAAGAGGAGCTTTTATTTATCTTGGACTCTCATCTATCTAAGCTTTCCTTAGAGGGTTTATTTGTATTTTTTTTAATTATTTTTACAATTATTTATGATTTTTTTAAAGTTCTAGTCCTTTAATTAAAAATTTAAACTTAATTAACCTATTTACATAGTCAGCACCACATTAGTACTAACGTGGTAGGGCTTTACACATAACACCATGTGGTTCATTACTTGAAATGCCCCACATGATACGTTGACTCAACGACGTCGGATGCGATTTTGTCTTGGTCATTCCATCATGGATCGAATGACCATGATTAATATTGCAGTTTAAAGGATTAAATCAAATAATTTCTAACGTGATTTATCACAATGGTTCATTCTAATTACATAGAATGGACAACTGATGATTCGCCATCAACCTCCAATAAGAGATGAATGCCATTCGTCCCTTGCTACTTGATTCAAGCTTACTAGAGCTTTTTCATGGTAGATTCGATTCTAAATCAATCAAAGGGTGATTTTAATGGAATCTTATGGTTTTATTCGTATCACACCACAATTTCCTTCACAAAGGACCAACACCGAGGGGCTATGTCTAGGTTTCAAAAAAATTTACCTTGCTAGATCTAAAGTCCAGTGGCATAATGACTGAATTAGCTTTGTCTAAAAGAGATGAAGCCATGCTTTTCCTCCCAGCAGATTATTCTATGGATCAAACTCTGTCGTGAACCTCATCGAAGTTGGTCTAGGAGAGGCTTCTCATGTCTGAATCTAGTGAAGTTCGATTCATTTTGACTCACCGAAACTAGAAGTCGTGTGGGAAGAGATAAATTGGCTATGGTGAAGTTTTAATGGAGTTGGGTGTGAGGGGCATTCAAGCTGAAGAAAAGCTTGGTCTCATTGATGACGAGGTCTCTAAGAACTTGGGGGGACTGACTCTAGGGTTGTTAGGAGTGTGTGTGTTGAGTTTAAAAGAAGGAGGAGGTGTATACCCTACTCCCCAAGTGAACCAACAAAAGAGATTAGTTTAATCCTTGCTAGCTAATTGGGCAATAAGAGTGATCTAAAATGACAAGGGAATAATGTGTTGGATCTCTTATAATGGTTGGAGGAGTTTGGTGGCCTGACATGAAGTGGACAACCCATGGTTAGTGAATGATTATAGGCATTGGTTTGATCCAATTTGGCATAGATCAAGTTTTAGCTCAATTTGCCCATTTAAGTCAATTTGGGTCAACTTGGGTCATAATTGGCTCAGTTGTGTCTAATTGTTTGCAATTAGATGTTTGATCATGATCAATAATTATTTCAGAGATGATTTGAATGATTGATTTGGTTTAATTTAAGCTGAATAAAGATTTGGCTCAATTTGATCTTTTAGGTAAAATTTGGTTAAGTGAGCCAATTGGGTTGATTGGATCAATTAGAATCAATTCAGGGTTGGGATATAATCAATCATTTGTTTAGGGATGATTGATAGCTTTGACTGGATCTGATTTGGATTGAATTAGATTGTAATTTAAATTTTAGGCTAACTTGGGTCAAATTAGGCTAAAGTCAACTGGGTTAATATGGATTATAATTAAGCTCCAATCAAGTTCAATGAGGTTTATGAGAGAGTTTGAATAAGTTTAAATTCAAATGGATTTGGTCAAATTTGAGTTTAGCCCCTTTAAGCCTAAATGGATCATATTGAATCAACTTGACCAATTGGCCAAATTAAGCCTGGTTGGGTTGAATTGGGTTTGAATTGAATTTTATAAGTTTCAAATGGTCATCTATTAGAAGTTAATTTGGTTTGGTTTGATATGGGTCATAGTGACTTAGGTGGGTCAAGTAGGCTAATTGGGCTTAGTGGGGTACACTACCTCACTAAACTAAAGCATTTGACTTTGGTAACCTAATTTGGTTGTATTTAGTGTTAAAGTTGACTTAATTTGAATTTGGTCCAAGCATAAGAGTTAGTTTGCATTTGGGGTAAGTATGTCTCACTTAACCTAAGTCGAGGTCTAACCTTAGGGTTGAGCTATATGTGTCTTATAGACTTAAAATTGGTGTTCACCTAGCTACTTAAAGTGTCTTAGTTCTAAGAGAACCTTAATGTCTAGATTAAATATTAGATCTAAAGATGTGATTGTCAACCTCACCAAAAGCGAGGTTAGCATTGATGCATTCTCCAACAAATTCTCTCCACAAATTTTTTAATTACTTAACCATCAATGTCATCTCCAACAAACTCCCACCATGACTTTATGCCACTAAACTTATTGAACCTTCTCTATTTAGCTTGCATCTCATTAATGTTACCAATGTCATTACTACTTTTTCTAATGAGTCCCATTGAATCCATCTCCCAAATTCACCATGACCTTTCTAATGAATTCCCATCTAGCTAGAGATCATTGGTAGAGCTTCAAGCCCCCTACTTTTTGGTGAATAAAGCTTATTCTTGTTGTTTAAGCTTGACTCAAGTTTGAACTGGAAATAGGCATGCAAGTCAAGGTCATATTAGCTTTAAATCAAGCTTGACTTGGTTTGATTACACCCCTAGTGTTAACATTAGGTGTGGATCTTAGTATTAACATTGAGCATCAACATTGATATTGACATAAGCATCAATGTTCAAGTCTATGATGGATAATGACTTTGTTAGCATATGTAGACATTAGTTTCAATGATGCATCTTGACCATAGTGGCAATAATGGATGTTGATGTTGGTGCCAATGCACTCTTTTAAAGAAGATATATATCAATATTATTGGTAATAATGGTCAGTGATCTTATCAACATTATTAAGAATGTCAAGCAAAGATGTTTTTAATGATACTAAACAATAAGTGTTGATGGATGTAGCACAATAATAGCTCCTCTAAAAATGTTTTTTAGCCTTAATCCAACTTTCTCAAATGTATAGAAGTCAGCTCTATTTAAAAAATTCTAGAGAGGGTCATTCTTGTTATATGTGATGGTCACCTTAATATACTAATTATTTAGTTATTTAAGAGCATGAATAACATAAAATTTGAGGACTATTAGGCTCATTATATTTCTTTCATTGACACATTCATTTTGATTATAATCATGTAACAGTCAAATATTATTTAGTCTTTCAAAGAGAATTATAATATCTTCAATTATAGTTTGAGTGCATGATTTGTGTTCATTTAAACATAGATCAATACAATTGTAAAGTTGGGTTTGCATCGTCAAAAATTTACTTTTTATATCATTTTGATAAAAATGAAGTTCAATTTATTCAAGGTAGATCACAAGAACTTTTAATTTGCATAATTACTTAATGATATATGCTTGATTAAATGTATTTTTAGTGATTGATATGTTATTAAAAAAATCTCATAGTATGAATCTTGATGTATATATTATTGAACATCACTTACAATCAAAATCTTAATCTTTCAAAGTCTATTTTAATCATCATAGAGCAGATATAAAATATATCAATTAGATCAAAAGTAATCTAATTCTCAATCTAGACTAGCTTAGATCAAGCATGTAAAATATAATTGAAAACTTTATGATATCATTCAGATCTTTGAATAACTTCTAAATATGAAATGTTTATAGTTAAATCGAGCATTTTGACGGGTCGAATCTAACAAGCCTAAGATCCTTTAATTTTAACTTTCTTTGAGCATTCAAATACTTAACACACATTAGATGATCAAGGGGATCATTTTAAGTCGTCCAATGAAATGGTTCAGATTTTGCTTCTATTTATAAGAAATATCATCCTCATAATCTATAAATAGCCCTCATTCTTCATATGGGAAGACCTAAGCTGGATATGAGAGAGAGCTCTGATACTTCAAGAATCTCAAAGCATAATCGAACCACCACCCGACCATCGTCGGATCACCATCGCCAGCAGCTGTCACAGCCCGACAGTTATGGGATCACCGTCGACCACCATTGTTAGTCACTGCCAGTCGTTACCGCCGGTCACCACCATCGGCCATCATCGTTGGTCATCACCGACTGCAGTCGACAGCTGTCACCGTTTGATAGTGATCAGCTCACCGCCGACCTCCATTGTTGTTCTCTACCAGCCATCGCCACCGGTCACCACCGCAGGCCACCATTGTTGGTCACCGCCGGCCACCGCCACCAGTCATCACCACCAGCTGCCACAGGCTGACTGTCGTTGGATCATCATCGACCACCACTGTTGGGAACTATCGACAGCTGTCATTGGTTACCACAACCAGACCATCGTCAGATCATTGTCGATCACCACTGTTGATCACCACCACTGATCACCATTGCTAGCTGTTGATCGTTATCCGACCATCACTCGATTGTTATCATTGGATGGTCAGAATATCACTTCAAGATAAGCCTTAGTCCTTGATCTAGTGAAACTTCTTGCAAAATTTATTTTTGTAAGCTATTATTCTCTAACTTTGGAAACATGTGTGGGCTTCGAAAATTCACCACCGACCTCTCGACATTGAGAGTGTTTGATTAAGTGTCGGTGAAATTTTTAGAAGGCAAATGGAATACTAGATAAGACACTACCCAGATATTTCGCCCTCATTTTGCGAGGACTTTAGATCTTGACTATACTTCTTGCTATTCAGATCAAATTACTTATTGAAGATGTTGGCCAGTCTTTTGTGAGCGATCCCATAAAATGGGTAATCGAAATGATGAGTGGGCTGCCAGTCTAAGATAATAATATTGACTGTGGGATGTTTGTCTGCAAGTACATGGAGGCTGCAATTAGGAAACCCCCAGTGAACTGGGCTAACCACCATGATTGGCCGAAGAAGATGAGTTGCTTTAGGGTTGAGTTCGCTTATGGTATCTTTTATTTGGGAATGAAAAATCCAAGCTGAGAACTGTACATTTGAAGTTTGATATTTTGAAATCACCTATTTTACAAGCTATTATGTATTGTCTTAAACCTTTTCTAGAGATAGCATGTGCACAATCTATTCATGTTCTCCAGCTTTACAGGTGTGCTCTCTATACTCCAGCTAACATTAAGTTTCCTTATTTTTTTTCATTTATTCAGGGCAGTTTAGATATAATATCTTGTGTAAATATTATTTAAAATAATTTTTTGGCTGCTGGGTTGCCTATCTAAGTTCACTTCACTTAGCTGGGTTGCCAGGAACCTTAATGTTAGACTTCTTAACCTATTTTATATCTATACTCTCTGTACTCTCCTCAGAGTACAGAGTATTTCTTCTATTTTTTTTTCAATTTTCCTGGACATTTTGGATAAAATATGTTTAGCAGAAAATATCTACAATAATTTGGTTGATGCTGGACTGCTTTAGTGAGATGTGTTTCATCTGTATTCTTTGTACTCTCCTGAGAGTACAAAGTATTTCTTCTTGTTTTTTTCAATTTTCCTGGGCAGTTTGGATAAAATATATTTAATAGAGAACATCTGCAGCAATTTGGTTGATGCTGGGCTGCTTTAGTGAGATGTATTTCATCTGTAATCTCTGTACTCTCCTGAGAGTACAGAGTATTTCTTTCATTTTTTTTTCAATTTTCCTAGGCAGTTTGGATAAAATATGTTTAGCAGAAAACATCTACAGCAATTTGGTTGATGCTGGGCTGCTTTAGTGAGGTGTATTTCATCTGTACTCTCTGTACTCTCCTGAGAGTACAAAGTATTTTTTTCTATTTTTTTTCAATTTTCATGGGCAGTTTGGATAAAATATGTTTAGCAGAAATCACCTGCAGCAATTTGGTTGATGCTAGGCTGCTTTAGTGAGATGTGTTTCATCTGTACTCTATATACTCTTTTAAGAGTACACAGAGTATTTCATCTAATTTTTTTTTAATTTTCCTAGGCAGTTTGGATAAAATATATTTAGCAGAGAACATATGCAGCAATTTGGTTAATGTTGGGCTGCTTTAGGGAGATGTGTTTCATCTATACTCTTTGTACTCTCCTGAGAGTACATAGTATCTCCTTTATTTTTTCTCAATTTTCTTGGGCATTTTGGATAAAATATGTTTAGCAGAGAACATCTGCAGCAATTTGGTTGATACTGGGCTACTTTAGTGAGATGTGTTTCATCTGTACTCTCTGTATTCTCCTGAGAGTACAGAGTATTTCATCTATTTTTTCAATTTTCCTAGGCAGTTTAGATAAAATATGTTTAATAGAGAACATCTGCAACAATTTGATTGATGTTGGACTGCTTTAGTGAGGTGTGTTTCATCTGTACTCTCTGTACTCTATGTACTCTCTGTACTCTCTATTCCATTGCAAGTAGTTTTGGAGGCTGACTATTAAAATATTTGAGGTATTTTGTAGCTGAACTCTTTGTATTCTCCTCAGACTACAGATTATTTTCTTAATTTTTTCCATTTCTTTTCCATTTTTTCTTTGCAGGTTGGGGATGAATTGTTCACTATAACCTTAAAGCAGATTGGAGGCTCCTGGATTGCTTTTTTTATGAGTTTTCTGAGCAGTTTTGCAAGTGCACCCTCTGTACTCTCTAAACTCTTTGTACCCTCTGTACTCTTTATGTTGTCTGTACTTTATGTACTCTCTATACTCTCTGTACTCTCTGTACTCTCTGCACTCTCTATTCCATTGCAGGTAGTTTTGGAGGCTGACTATTAGAATATTTGAGATTTTTTGTAGCTGAACTCTTTGTATTCTCCTCAGACTATAGATTATTTTCTTAATTTTTTTTCCATTTTTTCCATTTTTTTCTTTGCAGGTCGGGGAGAAATTGTTCATTATAATCCTAAAGCAGTTTGGAGGTTCCTAGATTGCTTTTTTTATGAGTTTTCTGAGCAGTTGTGCAAGTGTACCCTCTATACCCTCCGTACTCTTTATGCTGTCTCTCTTTACTTACTCTCTATACTCTCTATACTCTCTGTACTCTCTGTACTCTCTATACTCTGTACTCTCTGTACTCTTCTAATCATGGGTAGTTGATATAATATTGTTTATATTTCTATGATGATTTCTTTACTTGTTTGAAGAAAATATGCTTAATTTTGATATTCAAATTATATCATATTTTAAATTCAGATCAACTAAAAAAGTGAAGTTAAAATTTATATTATCTAAAAATTAATAATTACAGTAATTTGTATTGTGTAATATCTAAAAATTACGATTGAATGATACTTGGTATGTCAAATCGGACGCTAGTAATAAACCATTATACTCAGACACATTCATAATGCCACAATCTGAAAGTATGAAGGAGAAGCAATATAAACCACTTAACATGTGAACTTAATATGAGTGGGTACGATTATTAATCTTAATTCTTTAATAAAGAAAATTATGTTCTTTAAAAATGTGCTAGAATTTTTTAAATGTCTGAAATTAGTTTCTATCTGTTGAAATCATGCTTCTTAAAACCTATTATCTACTGAATCATGTGGTGCATAAAATAGACAAATAAACTATCCAACATGCAACTTAGCAACATTTTATTTAGAAATATAAATTTTGAGGGCAGTGTGGAGCAAATTCTTTATTTTAAGATGATGAATTTTTTTGAACAATCTAATAACTGAAAGTATCATCTTAATTAAATTAAAATTATTGACAAATTTATAAATAATTATTAAACTAATATCATCTTCATTACACAATTTTTTTTCTTCAAGTTCTATTAATCTTATTGATAGGAACATATGGGCTTATCAAATTTTGTAATGCATGCAATAAAAATTATTTCATAAAATATATAGTACTTTATAGAGTATATATCAAACTATGTAATGTCTGTAATAAAAATTAGTTCATCCTCTTAAGTAAGGTAGAGTCATCAATCAGATATTAAAATTTGGTAAATATAATAAGGGATAAACATTAGTACATCATTCAACATACATCACAAACCGACTGAATTTCATAAGTTACCAGTATAAATTTAGTAATTGGAAATTGGACCGTCAGTTAAGACATATTAGTTTTTTTTCTTTTTAGGGGAACCCCATATAGGGAAATTTTATTGCCACAGTCAAAATATTTACAATTAATAGGGGATTAACTCAATAACTACTGCTTAAAGAGCTACAAACAACCTAGCTAGAAAATCTCTTAGCTAAATACAGTCAAAACATGTGAAAGAGGAAAAGAAAGATAAAGGTATAAATAGAGCAAAGGAGCAAAAATTGGACCATCGTGAAACTCTTGAGGATAAGAGAAGTGTATGCCTCAGGAGAGAAGGAACACGCAAAAAAAATAAGCAAAATCAGCAAACATCTAAAAGAAGAATTAGCATAGTTAAAGTGATACAAAAGGTTGAAAGTAAAATAATGTAATGAGAGGTATGGAGAAATAGGTGAAGAGGAGGCTCAGTCACCATTGGGCAGCGGCTAGCATGAGCATACAAACTTTAAAGGAAGGGTTACATCACCGCGCTACTACACAAGGAATGGGTGAAGTCATCCCGACCATCATAACTACACACGGGGAAAATGGTAGCCAATTTGATAGAAATCTTGTGATCTTAGCCAACAACACACCCACAGAAACTAGTAAAGGGTTGCCAACTCCCCTTTCTTAGATAATAAACACCAGACAATGCAAGCATAACAACAAAAATCATAACCAACAACACCCCTAACCACACAACATCACTAATCACAGTTACCTGCTTACCAAGGCACAACCACATTAACATATGCAAGCATAACAACAGAAATTATATTGGTAAAGAGATGGCCTAAGCGGAACCAACATTATATCGAATGCATAGTCCACAACCAAGCAACCCCTAGTGAGGAAATCATGAAAGTATCAGCAATACAGATGATATCTATCAACATTTAAATAACATCATAGCCCAATATACTTGCAATGTCAAAAGAAATAAGAATCGATTGAGATAGTAGATAATTCCATACAACAAAGGCACATTTAATAAGGATGACCACATGGCAGTCAACAGACCAAAGTTGCAAGTAGAATCCAGACATATTAGGTAGCCTGCCGAACACCAAAACACGAGAAAAACCACTCAGCTAGTAGTCAGGAAAAAAATCAAGAAGAAAATAATTGACCAAAATTAATGTCCATTTGGGCCTTTCTAGTTTCAAACAAGTTTTGCTATCTGTACTCTCTGTACTCTCTATACTCTCATGAGAGTACAAAGGATTTAGCTCATTTTTTTACCATTTTCTCTGCCTGTTTGGATGGAATATATTCAATAGATTCCATTAGGAATAATTTGGAGGCTGATTGATGATTTTTAAGGGTATTTTGCATTTGTACTCTCTATACTCTCTGTACTCTCTATCCTCTATATACTCTCATGAGAGTATAGAGCATTTTGTTAATATTTTTTCTCTTTCTTTGGCCTATTTGGAGGGAATATATTCATTACATTCCATTAGGAGCAATTTGGAGGCTGTTTGGTTAGTTTTTAGTGTTGTTTTGCATCTACACTTTCTGTACTCTCCTAAGCATGGGCTGGAGAGTCTATTCAACTAAAAAAAAAACCAAGCAAAAAATTGAACTCCACAATGGGCAGTAAGGGTAGAATCATTGAAAAACTACTAAACAATATAATAAACTCAAATATGAGATAAACTGAGTGTCTTTGAGCAAATATTTGATTATGACATAAATTGAGTGTCTTCAAAATAATTGACCAATATTAATGTCTATTAAATAAAAATAGAAATATGAGATTATTATATCAGTAACCATTAAGTTGAAGATGCTTTCAAATATTGACTTGAATAGTATATGAGTATCTATAGTGCATTGATTAGTAAATCTTAGTTATCAAATGTCATAATAAATTAATTCATTTTCAATAGAAATTAATAAATTTTAAAATAAATTCATGAAATTTGTATATTTTGGTATAGATGGCAATAATAATAGTACGATTAAGAATAAAGATGAACACAAGAAGCAAGAAAAATGAAGTTATAAAAGAGAAAAGAGAGTAAATTCTTATATTTAACATAGAACTCTAAGATAGTATATTATTTAGCACTATAGTAGTACGTACTGTATCGACGTTGACTTTCAGAGATAATTTGATTGAAAAGTTTTGCAAAATGCTACACCTTTGATGCAGTCTTCCTAGCTGAATTCCTTAGATGAGACTATTGGTGTGTCTGTTAAGTAAAAGAAAGTCATCATGAAGACTTTAAAGTATTACAGAAATGATTGTGATGACGTAATTAAGGTTGTAATCGACATTGCAGCATGTGTAGATGAAGAACACATAACTAAATGATATCATGCATTAAAATATTTTCCTGTAATAATATCCATCATCATCTTAGTGTACCCTTCAGCTGACTGATTGATTGTTGAGCTCGAGTTGAATTCCTGTAGTAGAACATTGTATTAGTTTATGGTTTTTTGTAGCTTCGATGTGTGATATTCTGTGCGTACCTCTAAAAAATACTCTGGCATAACAGATAAAGGTGTTACAACGGGTGACGCAACAAGTTCTACACCACTCTCAGACTGTACTTTGGTTTCTGTAACAACAAAAATAGGATGATTTGAAGATTAACATCAATATTTAAAATACTACAAATTAAGAGGCAAATAAAAAATTACTCTTAGCTTTCTTGATCTCTCCCAATATCCCTTAAGCCTTGCGTTGGAAACACCCTTTGGACATTGCTTAATTGGATCCTTTAAGATGTCTTTTTCCTTGGCTGTTGTGGTTGACTTCTTCTTCTTAACTGCTCTGTCAGCTAGAGGAGAATTCCCACTTATTATAGAGTCGACATCGTCATATAGCTTTTTAAGGATCCAAGCATATAGTCCTCAGCTCTCTTATTACCCTGTGCCCTGATGCTTATTTGATATGCATATCGACTTATGTGGTTCCGAAAAATAATGCCACTTGCATTTTCATCTGTGCTTTCCACATCTCTTAATTTTTTGTATGCACTATCAATGTAGATATCCCTCTTTGCTCCGGTAGACCATCGCATGAGAAAATACTTATCTGGAATGCGCACAACTTCTTCCTGACTAAGAACTCTGATATAGTGGGCACAAAGTAATCCCATTATTTCAAATTTTTTGCAAGTACAAGTTACATCTAGGGTAGTCCCATTGAAATGGACAGTCTATGTTTTGGATGCATTTTTATTCTCTAAATTTCTCACCAAATACTCCATGGGGCTATCATCTGATAGAGTTACTGATAGGCCTCTAACTCCATGCAAAAATTCTTTCTCAAACACAGTATAAAGCTTTCCTATATAAAACATAACAGCTTGTTTTAGAATTGGTCTAGTCTTAACAACAGGAACAATTGCTGACTGGCTACACTTGAAGTCTTCGTCATGTTCATTCCGGCGCCATGTCTCCATAACGTTCTCCAACCCCAAGAAATAATCTGTGAGTGAACTTGTTGGTTTAGAGATTCCGTGACATACGTTATTCGTGGACTTACTACATTGAGTTGACAAGATGCTCATACAGAATGAATCTTTGTTGAATGTAGTGGACCACTTGGATCTAGTTTTATAAAGCTCAGACAGTCAAGCGTGATCACGCAAATTGCCTTCTTCTAGCATGGCAGACCAAGCTTCCTCAAACTCTTCCTCTGAGTCACACTTGCTCATGCATGTTTAGAATATCCCTTGTACTCTCTTATTACTATTAAAGCAATGAACCTTGGAAGGAGCTTTCTTCGAAATATGCCATTGGCACAACCTATGACGAGTATGCGGTAATACAATTTCGATAGCTCTCGTCATAGCCTAATCTTGATCAGTGAATATTATTATAGGATGTCACTCATCAACTGAAGAAATGTCTGGAATAGCCATGAGAATGACTCAATTGTCTCTTCTGATAGAAAGGCTACTCCAAATAAGACATTTTGCCAGTGATGATTCACTCCAACAAGAGGGGCACAAACAAGATTATATTTATTGAGTTGATAGCTTATATAAAAAATTATCACATCCCCAAAACAATCATATTCTATCCTAGACATGCCATTGCTCCAAAAAAAACTTACCAAGCAATCTGACTCATCAACTTGTACATCTCATGCAAACATCCCGTCCGTTGTTTGCCTTTCCTTGAACAGCTGTATTAATGCATTACTGTCACCATTCGAAATCCTCGATCTTCTCTCTTTATAAATAGAATTGAAAGTATCTCTTTTTATGAATCCAATATTCTCTACGCCGCCAACTTCCTCAGTTAGATAGCTGAATACATCAGTTGCTCTAATTTTGGCATCTGTCATTGTCTTCAACACGGATGCCTTCTCATTGCTAATCCATCTGTGTGATTTGAGAAGATGTAGGTCAGCAGACTTTGCCAATGAATGATTATGACTTTTTGTATATTTTTTAACCATCCATTTCCCCTTCAAATCAATAGAGAATCTAATCATGGCCGGACAACCAGTCCTTGTATCAGTTTTCTGGAATTTTGTTAAGCCGTTTAGACTGACATATTTCTTCCGACCTACTTTTGCACATAAAAAATCTTTTGATTTCAATTTCTTGGAGTTTGGCCAATAACTAGTATGGTCCTTCCAAAGACTGAAGCTAGTTTGATGTGCATAGTCACAATACAGTGCATACACCTCCATTTCATTTTGAACATTGGTGCCAAGGAGTTTCACCAAATTTGGGTCATTAGACATCAAAACTTCATCTTCGCACTACTCATTGACCGCATTCATCTACCCAAACAGCTCCACAAATATATGACATGTAAAAATAGCTCCTGGTAGACATATTCCCTCGAAGCAGGCCAAAGTGGAAAAAATGAGTTAAATCCTGAGTACAGATGCAAAATCTCCCAAAAACCATCCAAACAGCCTCCAAATTACTTCCAATGGAATGTAATGATCATAATCTCAACAACCAGGTCAAAGAAAGTGACAAAAATATTAGCAAAATTATCTGTACTCTCAAGACAGTACAGAGAGTACAGATGTAAAATAACACTAAAAAAATAACCAAACTGCCTCCAAATTATTCATAATGGATTGTAATGAACATATTTCCTCTAAACAAGCCAAAGAAAGTGAAAAAATATTAACAAAATACACTGTACTCTTATGAGAGTATAAAGAGTACAGAATGTACAGAGAGTACAGATGTAAAACACCTCTAAAAATCACTAATTAACCTCCAAATTATTCCTAATGAAATCTACTGAACATAATCCATCCAAAAAGGCTAGAGAAAGTGGAAAAAATGAATTAAATCCTCTATACTCTCATGAGAGTACAAAGAGTACAGAGAGTATAGAGAATACAGAGAGTATAGAGAGTACAGATGCAGAACTTCCCTAAAAAATAAGCAATCATCCTCCAAATTATTCCTAATAGATTTGTAATGAATATATTTCCTCCAAACAGGCCAAAGAAAGTGAAAAAATATTACCAAAATGCTCTGTAATCTCATGAGAGTATAGAGAGTACAAAGAGTACAGATGCAAAATAACACTAAAAAACTAACCAAGCAGCCTCCAAATTATTTCTAATGAATTTGTAATGAATATATTTCCTCCAAATAGACCAAAGAAAGTAAAAAAATATTAGCAAAATACTTTGTACCCTCATGAGAGTACATAGAGTACTGAGAGTACAGAGAGTACAGATGTAAAAATCTCCTAAAAACCATCCAAACAGCCTCCAAATTACTTACAATGGAATGTAATGAATATAATCTCAACAACCAAGTCAAAGAAACTAAAAAAAATGGCCAAAACCATCTGTACTTTCAAGAGAGTATAGATGCAAAATAATACTAAAAAACTAACCAAATAGCCTCCAAATTGTTCCTAATGGATTGTAATGAACATATTTTCTCCAAACAGGCCAAAGAAAGTGGAAAAATATTAGCAAAATGCTCTATACTCTCATGAGAGTACAGAGAGTATAGAGAGTATAAATAGAAATCTCTCCTAAAAATTAACCAAAGAACTTACAAATGTAATGACCATATTCTAATGGAAAAATAATATTATTCTGAATAGATGAAAAAAAATAACTCTAAAAAAATGAAAAAAATATTTTGGAATTATCTAAACAGAGAACAAAATAAAAAAAATTCCAATCGATCAAAACTTCATGGAATGTAATGAACATAATCTCAACAAGCCAAAGAAATTGAAAAATGGCCCTCATTTCTCAAGAGGTAGAGAGAAATGTAAACTCCCCAAAAAACCAAGCGACCTCTCAATGGATTATTAAACATGTGGAGAAAATAAATGAAATTATCTCTCATAAAGAGAGTCAATGAAAACTAAAAAATTACCACAACAAATTCTTCTTTCTTTAAATGAGAGAAAATGAGAAAAATGAAAATGGAAAAAGAGGTATAGAGTACATATAAAAATTCTCCCAAAACCATCCAAACAGCCTCCAAATTACTTCCAATGAAATGTAATGAACATAATTTCAACAACTAGGCCAAAGAAATTGGAAAAAAATGGCCAAAATCATTTATACTCTCAAGAGAATACAGAGAGTACAAATATAAAATAATATTAAAAAACTAATCAAATAGCCTCCAAATTATTCCTAATGGATTGTAATGAACATATTTCCTCAGGCCAAAAAAATTGAAAATAATGCAAAAATCATTTATACTCATAGAAATGAGAGTATAGAGAATGCAGGATGAAATCTCCCAAAATTAACCACCACAAAATTGCTTCTAATGGAATGTAATGATCATATTCTCTCCATTGAGGCAAAATAAATTGAAAAATATAAAAATGTTATACTCTCATGAGAATACAAAGTACATATAAAATCTCCCAAAACTATCTAAAGACCTCCAAATTGCTTCCAATGAAATGTAATGAACAATCTCAATAAAACCAAAAAAAAAAATTGGCCAAAATCATCTATACTCTAGAGTGAGAGTACATATAAAATAATCTTAAAAACCAAACAAAAATCCTCAAATTATTCCTGGATTGTAATGATATATTTCCTCAAACAGGCAAAAGAAATTGAAAAATATTAGCAAAATGTACTCTCATGAGAGTACAGAGTACAGAATATAAAATCTCTCAAAAAATCCAAAATAGCCACCAAATTGCTTTGGTAATGAACATAATCTCCAACCAGCAAAAGCTAAAAAATTGTCAAAATTATCTATACTCTCAACAGAGTACAGAGAGTACAGATGCAAAATAACACTAAAAAATTAACCAAGTAACCTCCAAATTATTCCTAATGGATTTATAATGAACATATTTCCTCCAAACAGACCAAATAAAGTGAAAAATATTAATGAATCTCTTATGAGATGCAGTATAGATGCAAAAATCCTCCCAAAACCATCCAAATAGGTTCCAAATTGCTTCAAATGGAATGTAATGAACATAATTTCAATAACCAGGCCAAAGAGACTGAGAAAATGGCCAAAATCATCTATACTCTAAAGAGGGTACAAAGAGTGCAGATACAAAATAACACTAAAAAACTAACTAAACAACCTCCAAATTATTCGTAATGGATTGTAATGAACCTATTTCCTCCAAACAGGTCAAAGAAACTGGAAAAAATGCCCAAAATCATTTGTACTCTCATGAGAGTATAGAGAGTATAAATGCTAAATAACACTAAAAAACCAATCCTCCTCCAAATTATTCAATGGATTGTAATGAACATATTTCCTCCAAACACAAAGTGGAAAAATATTAACAAAATTATATGTACTCTCAAGAGAGTACAGAGACTATAGATGCAAATAACAAAACCATAGCCTCCAAATTCTAATGGATTGTAATGAACATATTTCCTTCAACAGGCCAAAAGTAGAAAAATATTAAAATACTCACTCTCATGAGAGTATAGAGAATCTGAATCTAAAAATTTTCCAAAATCATCCAACTCCAAATTATTCCAATGGAATGTAATTAACATAATCTTAACAATCAAGCAAAGAAATTGAAAAATGGCCAAAATCATTGTACTCTCAGAGAGTACATAAATCTGCAAAATAATACTAAAAACTAACCAAACACCTCCAAATTGTTCCAATGGTTGTAATGAACATATTTCCTTCCAAACCAAAGAAAGTGGAAAAATATTAGCAAAATTACTCTTAGAGAGTATGAGACCGATCAAAATAACACAAAAAAGCTAACCAAACAGTCTCCAAATTATTCATAATGAATTGTAATGAACATATTTCCTCCAAACTGGCTAAAGAAAGTGGAAAAATATTAGCAAATGCTCTGTATATGAGAGTACAGATGCAAAAATCCCTAAAAAATCATCCAAGTAACCTCCAAATTGCTTCCAATGGAATGTAATGAACATAATCTCAACAACTAGGTTAAAGAAATTAGAAAAAATGGTCAAAATCATCTGTATTCTCAAGAGAGACGATACAGAATCTGAAATAACACTAAAACTAACCAAATAGCCTCCAAATTATTTCTAATGGATTGTAATGAACATATTTTCTCAAACAGAAAGAAACTAAAAAAAATGCAAAATTATACTCTCATGAGAGTACATAAGAATCTGAGCAAAAACCCCAAAACTAAGCAATCAAACTTTCAATGCACGAGAAATATCAGAGCATATGTAGCAAAGAGGGACAAGTATTTAAAAAAATCAAAATGGGTACTCTCATTTCAAAATGTACATATATATACAAATTGAAGCAAACAACCATAAATCAACTACAAACAAATTCTAATGCCATCGTGAACATACTATCCCTAAAGCATAGAATTCATCATGAAACAACACAAATATCTACCATGTGATATACTAAACATTTCACAATTTAAACATTTCAAAAAATTTGAAAATAATAGCGTCCATCATGATGATATCTGAGAGTACATGCAAAATATTTCCAAAAGCTGTATGCAAATGGTTCATTTAAAGGAATCAAATGTTCCAAAATGTTCACCTACTGGACAGTGAGAAGAATAGAGAAAATTTTAAATTCATTAAAGTTTGAGAATGCAAGTGTAAATATCTCATGTAGTCGCCTACAATACCTCAATTTTTGATTTGTAAGATTTGCTAAATCACTGAGTGAAGGCCGGGTGTGCGCCGATCGAGAGCGGGAGCTGAGTTGAGAAAAATTCCTTCGTTGAAAGAAAGCCAAAAAGCTTACGTGACGAGGAATGCGACGCTCCGTTTTCTTCTCCCATTGTTTGAGCAGACGGGGTCAGCTTAGCGTAAGCGGCGTGTGAATCGCCGTCCATTCTACGCCGTCAGATCATTCTACGCCGTTAAGCTCTAAAATGGGCAAAAAAAATGCTAGACACGCGTCGACCAAGGATTGGAGTCTGCACGTAAAGCTACGTGCGAACTTTGGACGTAATATTTTCTGGCTACGAGAGGGGCAAATGAGGGAATACCTCGTGTGCGATCCGGCTCAAATCAACCGTGAGTGGGGATTTAGGGCCGGTTTGGGTTATGAGGCATATATAGACCTTTTTTAATTAATTTTCTAAACATTTAATCAATCTTAATATGAATTTTACGTCGACATCATTTTATGGTTAATATATATTTTACTCTTAGGTTATTTTGATAATTCGGATGCAACATTGCGGTCCATTTTATGATCGGAGGTCGTTTGGTTGAAGTCAGCTTCAAATTCGATCAATTTCAATTCAAAAATATACATTATCACTTTCGACCGCTCGTTGTTCGCGTAGACTCGTCCGAATCGATCACAGATAGTCTCATTTGATATATTTCGACATTTTGAAGCTAACAACGCAATCAATTTCATGAACGGAGGTCTTTTGAGCATCATCGTAGCCTCCCGACTCTAATATGCGCGTCAGCACATTGACAGCTTGATCGCTTAATCGGTTGATCATTAAATTATGTAATAGTTATATTATGACCAATTTCGATATTTTGAATGCCATGGCGAGGTCCGTTCATCGATCGAAGGTCGTTTTGACTGATTTTGATGATATTTGGTGCATCTCAGCTCCGATTTGCACTCTAAAGCATCTAAAGTCGATCGAATTCATCTTATTGGCTCGATTCGACTCATGTAACATATATGAAGGACAACAACATGATAATAATTATAATAAATATTGAAATAGTGAATTATTTCTAAGTGGGTCAAGCCCCGTGATTTTTTCCTTATTGGGTTTTCCACGTAAAAATCCTATTCTCTCAAACTCTTTGACTATGTGTGCGGAATCTTCATATAATGCTAAGACATCGAATTCTCCTGCTCTATCGATCCGAATCTTTCTTGCACGCAACAGTGATATATCAAATATAACTAAATGTTTATATAGCCTTTTTGAAATAATTAAATATAAATTATTATATATGTGACATATTTTTAATATTATAAAATAATTCATTTTATCTAATCGTTACAAATATTAGTAGATTTAAGAGAGGCCAAGGGGCACGAGCACCATATAATTTTTTAAATAAAAAAGTTTTCTTATTTCATAAAATTTTAATATTTTATTTAATTAATTTCTTATTTAATTAAAAATTTAATTTTTGAAATTAAAAATATTAATATTTTTTAAAGATATTTGAATGAATTTAAACTTAAACTCACACATAGGACATATACTATGACTTGAAACTCATAATCATTTTATTGAAACTCTAATCTCACAATAATTATATTAACATAATTTTTACTTAATTAATAAAAAATCTTTTGATTAATTATAATTTATTATAATACTTAATTATTATAAATTTATTATTTTATATTTATAAATTATAATAAAAACTTTTAAAAATGTTAATATTGATCATAAATTTTGATGAAAAAAATAAAAAAATTTAAATAATCAATTTATACATTCATTATTAACGATTTCTTTAATATATATATTTGAAAGATTGACAAATCTTTTTACAATTATTTTTTTTTTGAAGTACAAGCTTTTCTCAATTTAAATAAAAAAATTTATATACATATCATATAATTTTTTGTATTTATATATCTAATATTAAATATTAGATATTTAATTAATATATATATATATATAAATTAAAATTTAGATATTAGGTATATAAATATATAAAAATTATATGATATATATTTAAATTTTCCAAACAATAACAATAGGTATGTAATCTGTCAACAAAAACCTAAATGCCAACAACAGATGAGAAACCGGAAGCAAGGCGGACAAAGAATGAAGGTAGAAAATACATTGGCGTCGTCCGATTCGTCCGCCTTGATCGCCCAGCTCCGATCCAGCTCAGCCATCTTCTTCCCCTAACTCCTCGCTTCAATCCGTAACTCAGAGGCCAGGAAGCAAGACAAATCAAAAAGAATCGACTCTCTCTTCTTCTCCCTTTCTCTCTCTCATTCAATTCCTTTTACCGGCCGGCGACGAAGAACCAGCCATGATCTTTGGATCTGGTTGATGTTTTCTTGTCTTACAATTACGGATCGGAGGGAAATTGATTAGGAGATCGGGATCAGACATCTCATCTGTAATTAGGGATTTTTTGTGATAATTTCAGAACTGGGAAATTGGACGGCCAGAAAGGGTAGGAAGGACAGGGAATAATTTGGAAAAGATGATGGCTGATGGGGTTAAGCAGATATTGACGAAGCCTATCCAGCTTGCGGACCAGGTGACGAAGCTGGCCGACGATGCTCACTCCTTCAGGACTGAATGCCAGGAGCTGAAGGGCAAGACAGAGCGCCTCGCGGCTCTTCTCCGGCAGGCTGCGAGAGCAGAGCTCTACGAGCGGCCAGCTCGTCGGATCATGGACGACACAGAGCAAGTCCTCGAGAAAGCACTCGCTTTGGTGACCAAGTGCCGCGCCAACGGACTCATGAAGCGCATGTTCACCATCATCCCTGCTGTATCCTTCCGCAAGATGTCGATCGGCCTTGACAACTCCATCGGAGACGTATCCTGGCTCCTCCGCGTCTCCGCTGCCGGCGATGAGGATGGCGATATGCACCTTGGGCTCCCTCCCATCGCCCAGAACGAGCCCATCCTTTTCCTTATATGGGAGCAGATCGCGACCCTGCACAACGGCTCCCTCGACGCCCGCGCCGACGCCGCTGCTAGCCTTGTCTCCCTCGCCCGCGACAACGAACGCTACGGTAAGCTCATCATTGAGGAGGATGGTGTTGGCCCCCTCCTCCGGCTCGTCAAGGAGGGCCGGCTCGAGGGCCAGGAGAACGCTGCTCGCGCCCTCGGCCTTCTAGGCCGAGATCCGGAAAGCGTGGAGCAAATGGTCCTCGCCGGCGTCTGCTCCGTCTTCTCGAAGGTACTCAAGGAGAGCCCCATGAAGGTTCAGGCCATGGTCGCCTGGGCCGTCTCCGAGCTCGCCGCCAACCACCCGAAATGCCAAGACGTCTTCGCCCAGAACAACGTTGTCCGCCTCTTAGTCGGCCATCTGGCCTTCGAGACCGTACAGGAGCACTCCAAATACACGATCCCTCCCAAGGTCACCTCAATCCACAGCGTCGTCATGGCGAACAAGACCTCCACCAATATCACTGCCGATCCGTCTATAGACTCCTCGGAGCATCCCGTAGTGCGTCACCCCATGGGTAGCCAAGCCAAGATGAACCAGATGCACAACGTCGTTAAGTCTACCATGGCCGCCAAGGGACAATTGCAGGGGCAGTCAGCTCCCATCCGGTCCAACGCCGCCTCCGATCACCAACATCCCACCCATCCTGCCAATGGCCGGCAACAGCATTTATCCCTCGCCGGGGCCAGTATCAAGGGTAGGGAGTTTGAAGATCCAGCCACCAAGGCCTACATGAAGGCCATGGCCGCCCGCGCGTTATGGCAGCTTGCCCGTGGAAATTCGGCCAACTGCAAGAGCATCACGGAATCAAAGGCCCTCCTTTGCTTCGCCGTTCTCCTGGCAAAGGGGGAGGAGGAGGTTCGGTACAACTCCGCAATGGCCCTCATGGAGATTGCTCTCGTGGCCGAAGTGGATGCCGACCTCCGACGTTCCGCTTTCAAACCCACCTCCCCCACCGCCCGCTCTGTCGTCGACCAGCTCGTTCGCATAGTTGAGAAGGCAGACTATGATGACCTTCTGGTACCCTGCATGACGGCCCTCGGGTGCTTATCGAGGACTTTTCGAGCTACAGAGACACGGATCATTGGACCATTGGTGCGGCTGCTGGACGAGAAGGAAGCGATTGTGATGCGTGAAGCGGCTATTGCCCTCACTAAGTTCGCCTGTACTGATAACTATCTCCACCTTGACCATTCGAAAGCCATCATTAAGGCCGGAGGAGCCAAGCACCTCGTCCAACTCGTCTACTTTGGTGAACAGGTGGTGCAGATTCCAGCTTTAATCCTTCTGAGCTACATCGCTCTCCATGTCCCCGAGAGCGAGGAGTTGGCACAGGCGGAGGTCCTTGCTGTGCTGGAATGGGCTTCGAAGCAGGCTTCTGTGATTCAAGACCCTGAAATTGATGTACTATTGCCGGAGGCGAAGGGAAGGTTGGAGCTTTACCAATCCAGAGGTTCGAGAGGATACCACTGACTCCATGATGTACTACCTCTCGAGGAAGGTAAAGTAAGTATGTCAAATCGAAGGCGGAAGTTATTGTGTACATGCATCAAATGGTTGTTCTATATGAATCCTTTAAGTTTATGTCAAGATCAATTTGTTTTTGTTGAATCTTTTGGGAGGGAGGAAGATGGTGATGGAAGGAGATTATGAAGTGCAATTTCCCAGGGTATGCGTATTGGAGATTCTATTGCTTTTTATTGATAAAAATGCTGCATTCTTAGCCTTCAGCATTGTTTAGTCTGCTTCTAGCGGTCATATTAATTTCTTTAGTTATTTTAATTTCTGGACTGGCCATCAGTTCTTCTATTATTCTTAACGATGTGTCTTTTATATGATATCTCAGCAAGTTCTTGAGTTATAATGGTGATAGTTCTATCTAATTCTTTTTTTTTTAAGTTTAATTCCTTCCATGTTGGATTGGGACTTCTATCTGCCAATTAGAATGTATTTTGAAATTTAAAATACTAGGACTCATTTGTTTGTCTCCAAATTAAAACTACATCTAAAAAAATGATGACATTATTTCACTGATTTTTAAGTGAAGACAAAATCATTAATTCAAGGGAGTTTTGAAATTTTTTGTGAATTTTGAAGTTAAGATTGATGCCATACTACAAGAACAACAACAACAACAACAAGCCTTTATCTCACTATGTGGGTTGGCTACATGAATCCTTATTCTTTATTATGTACTATTAAGTGTCAATTTCTCATTTAATTCTAATAAACTAAGGTCATTTTTAGACATCTTAATCAAGTCTTTTTAAGTCTATCTCTACCTTTCTTAACATAAGACGCATTTAATACATCTTCTCTCCTAACTGTGTCGTCGGACGGTCAAAGCTTTATGCGGCCAAACTATCTAAAACGACTCTCTCTAATCTTATCTATCACTGGAGCTACTCCAACCTTATCACATATATATTCATTTTGTATTCAATCGCTAAGAGTAAAGCAACTCATACACTTGAGCATCCTCATCTCTGTAACACCTAACTTAATTTTATGCTTCTCTTTTGTTGATGCCATATTACAACTAAATGATGGATTTCCAGCTTCATTATTTTTCAAAACATAATTTCTAGGTTAAAACAGCCAATTGGAGTGTTACTCTTTTGCTGCGCATGCTCCATATATTTAGTACCTAATAAGTGAATTCCTCTTCTGCTTGTTTATTCTGATGCTGCTTAAATAGCTTTTTTTTTTTACTTTATGCTGCGCTGAACCGATAATTTGGACCAGGAAGATTCATCATGTCTTGAATTTGATATATTTTTTTTTCAAAGAAATTGAAAGAGTATAACGACCGTCTTGATTTCATATGCATTGTTCTGGAATTTTTGTATGATTAAGTACCAAAGTGCATTAAAGATATGCATCAAAGTAAGACCTAAAATTTATTAAATTGGGGTATGCTTTTTAGGTGATACATACTTGTATTGAGCAAGACCTAAAATTTATTAAATTGAAAAGCTAGGGCATGAAGAAAATTTCTTATTTATAATTGTGAGATTTGTTGAATATGATTGAGTGGATTATATACAATTTTAATACTAAGATGTGATTACTTTAAGCAGTTTTGGCTTTATTGCACAGAATAATTAAGATATAATTTCTAGAGTTCAAGTTTGATAGTTAAAATGAAAAAGTGCTTTAGGAACATTATGTGAGATTTAACATTTTATATTATATTTAATAGGGTTGAATGAAGTGTGAGAAATCAAAATATTTTATCATAAATTGTGAGAACTAAATTGATGATGAGGACCAGAAGAAGATCATGCTAGGTTATTGATTCCATGCTGTTTTCTCCATTGAATTTGCACCAATGTTAGTACTGCACCTCAGGATTTGTTTTTTCTTACATTCCATATCAAATATCAGTACAAAGAATCACAAGATCACAGTACTCAACAAAGGTTTAATGCAGAATGGACTATCACAGAACTGACATATTCTGAATGATTGTTTGTTGCTCATGATTTATTCTTTTGACTTTTGAAGCAGCAACTCACAAGATCACAGTACTTTGAAGCCTGGACCGGCCCTGAAACTAGTTTAAATATGTGAAGTTGATGAAATCGAACCGATCTAAACCTCGGTCGATCCGAATAGGTTTTCAAAATATTCCTCTTATTAAAATGTTTCTGTTATCTTTCTGTTCGTCATTTTCTTCTATCTTATGGATCCTGTCTTCTTCTGTTCTTCTGCAATGGTGATGGCACGTGCTATGCTATCTTTTTCTGTTCTAATCAGAAGTCGTTTTCTTGACTCCAATACTTGTGGAGTTTTGCTTAACTCATTTTGGTCTTCATCAAAACAAACTGAAGGGTGAACTTTTGTTAAATGATAGTTAGAGGATGTTGATGAAAACTAGGGGGATGCATGCTAGCCAAGATGAGGTTGTGAAGGATTTTTTTTGTTAGTGCCCTAAAAGGTAGATGATGGATAGCTTAAATAATTGTGCTTAGAGGACTTGAATTGCAGTGGAGAGGGGGTAATTGAGGTTTATTAATAATGGAAGAAGAATATAAAATCTCTACATATGAATGATAAATGGTCAAGTAATTATTTGATTGTTGAAAATAAAGTCCAAGGAATTGATTTAAGCTAAGTAAATGAGTTTACATCTAAGGGAGTAAACAAAAAATAGCCCAACAATTTTTAAAAATAACAGGTTAGCATAATAAAAATAGTTTAAAGAAGTTTGTTAGTATATAATCCAAAAGACAAAAAAAATGGAGGAAGGAGATAAAAAAAACTAACTTAGCCTCTATACTTAAAATAATTGTAGAAACGTGATACGCAGGAATAGAGTTTACCAACGCTAGTGGAAAGAAACCTGTGAAGGAACCAACAAAAAATGTAATCCAATCGTCATGAAATAAAAAGAAGTTAATATTGAACATTTTATTTGTAAATAACATATATTTCAGTTGAATATTAGAAGAAAATTAATGATCTGTTTAGAACAGTTGTAGTTATGTGAAAAAATAATGATTGAAATTGTAGCAGAAGTATGTGAAAAAGCAATGGTTGAAATTGTAGCAGAAGAAGTTACTGTATAAAGAAGATGCTGAGTATAAATATTTTTTTATTTTATAAAAAAAATATAAACTTTCTGTCATCAGAGATCAGTTAAAAAACGTAACTTTTTCATCGTAATTTTCTCGGAACACAATTCCAAATAGCGCAACGATACATTTTCACACCATATCATTGTCTCACAAATTCTCCGAATGCAGTCTAAAGCATATCATAAGAAAGCTTAATAATATGATCATTAATAAGATTTATTTAATTAATAAGAATTTGAGAGTGGGCATTTGCTCACCCTCATTTGAAGGTGGATCCACCACTGCTTATTAGGTTAGTCTAAAACCCATAAATAATAATCTTGATACCTATATTTATATCCATCACAATATGATGACATCATAATTGTAATATATATAATACACACATATATTATAATAATTTTATTAAATAGAATTATATCTTTGGTATTATATATACATCATATAATAGAATCTAATTATATTTTATTAGGCTAAATAAAGTTTGGATTTTAATTATGATAACCCTAGAGAAGTTATGGGTCACTTTTGATTTATTATGCCATTAGTAATATAGTCAAACTCTTAGAGGCCTAAAATGGGCATAAGACATTGATCATGATTAAAGTGTGATGCATAGCCTTTAGAGCTAAATTAGATAAGGCCACATCAAAACCATTAGACTAACCTTGTGAGGCTTTAATCTACCATGGCTTGGAAGGAGTTAGAGGCGCTTAGAATTAGGCTAGGTCAATTTAATAAAGATATTCACATAAAGAGAAATTTTTAAAGCAGATCATGTTAAAAAAATTAACAAAGTAGAGCAAATCTCCACTGTACAGCGATTTGATATGCTACATAACCAAAATCGCCTTGTAGAAGGGGATTTAGTCTTAGGTGGCAAAAAAATCTCTATCTTAAAGGTAATTTTAGCTTTTTTTTTAAATTTTTTATTTCTATATTTGATTAAATATTTATTTAAATTCAGTTAATATTTTTTAATAATTTGAGTGATTAAAATAAAAATATATAATTATTTTATCTAATTATAAATAAATATTTATTTTTATAGATTTTATATATATATATATATATATATATATATATATATATATATATATATATATATATATATATATATATATATATATATATATATATATATATATTGATAATGAAATTATTGTGTGAATTATTTAGCATTTGAATAAAAAATATTGATATTAAAAGATGATATTTTTGATAGATTCATTTCAAAATATATTTTTTCATATTGTTTAAAATGTATTATCTTGTAAAAAAGAATGTAGAATATATTAATGAAAAAATTTTGGTTGAATTAGTTTTAAAAAATAACTTACATAATTTTAGTAAATGGAAAAAAATTAAAATATTTATTTAATTATGAATTATAGTAATTTTAAGTTAATTAAAGGTGGTTAACCTAAGTAGAAATGGCATTAATTTAATTTATATATTATAATAGTTTGAATATTTTTTTATATTATTATTTTTATAGAATTAATGTGTTTGCCAAAAATAAAATAATAACAACATCTATATTAACTAGAAGAAAATACAATAGAGATATTATGAAATGTGACAATTGTAATGATATGGTATAATAAGTCTAATGATAATAAAAAATAACATATAGTACAAAAATAAAAACTAAAGATACACATCATACATAATCAAATGAGAGTACAAAGTGTCTACTGTCTAGTCCGTTGACCTCGTGGAGGTATGACATCTGATTCTGGTGTGTACTATTAAGGAGCACGAATTGGTCGATCCCTCAAACGATGCTGGTGTTGTAGACATTCTTCTTCTTGGTTTGACATTGTACTATACTGTGACTATTGTGGTAGAAAAGGAGAAGATATCCCCTATATTCTTATGTATGGTGAACCAGTTGGGATATCTCAAAGTCCCACCCAGAATGGTGGCAAACTAAAAGAAGGGATCCCATACTTTAAAGATGTAAACATCATCTGATACTACGGAGAAAACACCCCTTCTACTAGTGTCCAATAATTCATATACAATGTACTTATCATGCCTATCATGCCAACAGAAACATGTGAAGTTCCTATCAAATCAACTGATACTTATGAAATATCTTCCATACCATATTGTTCTATAAATTTAGTCGAAAAAGTGGATGGCCTTAGACCCGTCCGAGTAGTTGGCCTTTCATCTTTTTGTGTAGATTGTTGTGGTGCATCATCATCCATCTCATCTCCTACAAATCGATCATCTATAATGTGCACCCTAGGTCTCAAATCACTATAGAGTACCTCAATCTGGCTTATGTATTATTGTTGTATAATATCATCCGCACGGTCAAATGCAAGTTCAAATAGCTCCTCAGCATTCAAGATAAACTCAAGCTATAAAGAATATAAAAAATTATAACAAGAAATAAAATAAACAAATTTTTTATTAAAAATAATTATGTTACTAACCATTATTCATTCATTTGTTGATCTAGGGTAATATGTGGCAGGAACTTCATTGGGAGCTTGCAGTAGATGCAATGAAGCCCATTACTTGTACCAACACAAGTAATGTCTATGTGTTGTGGCTCTATCTACATCTCCCTGATCATGTTGGACCATAAATGTGCATCTATTTTCCCACAACTCCAAATATCTGTTATGGTAGACCACCTAATAGACATCGGTCTTCCCCCTCCCATCAACACGCAGAAAACTAGTCTCAAATGATTCAATGTTGATTTGTTGAATCTTACTGAACTAGCGCATGACACGATCTAATAGTGCCATTCCATGCAATGCCAGCAAATAAGTGACTCCTAAATCTCTTGACTAGTAAGGCATATGTCACTAACACGAACCCAAGGCTGATGATCCTATGGCTCCCAAATAATCTATTTTTTGACACAAGAATTCATTTATAATGTGACAAGATAAAATAAAAATGTAACAAGTAAAAAATTATTTTTGGCATACTTGACTCCCTACTAACCCATCTAACTAGTCTTAATAAGTTCTGATGTCCCCAGGTCTAATTTTACTAATTCTATGACCCCTTCTTAGGGGTGGCGAAGTCATCACAACTAATCACGATCTAACACCAACAACAGTTCTTATAATGGTTTGGGCCATCAACACAGATTCCAAGAAGCATGCCAACATCTTGAAGTATGTTCATCATCTCCCCAACTAATAAATGAAAAGTGTTGTTGTCCAATGACCATTGTACAACTAAAGTAATAATCAAATGATGGTCAAGTTTAATACATTGGAGACATATAATGCACCGTAGCCTAGCCAACCGCAAACCTTTAGTAAAACGAGGGCATCTAATATACCATTCTTTAGCTATAAATAAATGTGAAGCTGCCTCCACTATGATTCCCTACATCCATATAAGATAACATAGGCTAACAACTAATATTATAAAATAATACTTGTAATAAACAATAAATTTATACTTACAACATCTAGATGTGTAGTTTGGTGAGACCCTCATAAGCATGTTATGCTAGGGTGAACCTTATTTGGTGTCAGTCGACGTGTGTCTGTCATGTGGCCTATTGCTCGATGCTATCTGTGGTGTTATCTACTACCTTCCTCGGCCATGTAAACAACATAATAAAAAATTTATATCAACACATGAATTAAACAGTAGCTATAAAATTTCTAAAATAAGCAAAAAAAAGTGCTAGCTTATTTTATATTTTTAGGGTTTATAGGATAAGTTGATCTGTTATCACCTACTGATTTGCACATGCTACATATTTTAGTACTCTGTGGTATGGGTTTATCTATTGTGTTTGTATACCTTCTAGTCACCGGTTGACTAGATCGTCTCATAAAAACTAGTAGAGATAACTAAACTATGTCATTACTATGATCATATTCACGCCATTTACTCTTATCAAGGACCACATGAAACTCAGTATGATATGTGCATTTGTAGTTATGCACAGTAGAGTATGGAGAAACATAAGTTTCATGAATAACAGGCATTAAGCTTAAAGCAATGTTCATATGTGAGCAAGGCATATGAAAAATTTATGGCCTTAAACATGAACAACTACTTAACCCCTATCTGCTTAGCTCGACTTTGAATGTTTGATAAGATACATCATATACTTCAAATTCTTGTCTGCTTATACATGTTGGGGTAGGCAATCTTCTAGCTTCATGCTCATATCTATCTAGGCAACTATGAATCTTAGGTGTAAAATAATACTCATTTGATGCTTCTAGTTCAATTGCCTTAGTAGAATGCTTCAGGAATAGAGTGACTATGTTATAGTAAATGAAACAAATAAATACTTGAATTGATAGTCCTCTAGCATGCTTTAAAACCACATTGAAATATTACACAGCATTTGTGGTCATAGTTCATAAAATGCGAAATGAGTATGTTCGGGAAAAAGTTTGAGTAGCTCCGGTGGCAGATAAGATTAGAGAGAGTCGCCTTAGATGGTTTGGCCACATAAAGCGTCGTCCGATGACCCGGCTAGGAGAGTAGATGCATTAGATTTGCCTTATGTTAAGAAAGGTAGAGGTAGACCTAAAAAGACTTGGTTAAGATGTATAAAAATGACCTTAGTATACTTGAATTAAATGAGAATTTGACACATAATAGGACACAATGGAGACGAAGGATTCATATAGCCGACCCCACTTAGTGGGATAAAAGATTGTTGTTGTTGTTGTTGTATTCGTGGTCATAGTTCCATATCTGAATTCATAATCATACACAAGAGATCACTTCACAGGATCCTTCTACATTAACTAGTCAAATGCTTTTGGCTTCACATTCTTGATATCACTCATATAATGTTCAAATATCCTTACATCATATGTACTTTCTGCTCAGTATATTTTTTGACATATTGAGTCTATATCAGAGATACTCATCTACTGAATTGCTTTTTTAAAATTTTCTCTTAAGTGCCTAAAATCATGTCTATGTGCTGCCCAAGGTAATAATTATCTATCGCCATGCATAAGTCCAGCATGATGATTAGATATGATGCACATATTCTCCCTGTTAAGTACATCAAGAATAACTTTACATAACATCTTCATATACCACCACCAAGACTCATTACATTCAAATTCGATGATAGTTAATTTTAATAAAAATAAATCATTGTTAGCATCCATAGTAATAATTATTAGCAGAGTCCCCTATACTTGCCTAAAAGAAATATACCATCTAAGCTCAATATTGGGCGATAATAACTCCAACCATTGATCGATGGGCTGAATGCCAAAATAATTGTTGAAATTGATTAGATTGGCTACACTGTACATAACCTCTCATTGATGAACACATAGTATATATAAATCTGAATAAAGACTTATAAGACTCCTCCCTACTATCAAAAATAGTCTTTATTGCCTTTCTTCTTACATCATGAACCTTCATATAAGATACTTTAACACTAAATTTAGCTTCAATATGTCTAATTATTTCTTTGGGTTTGAGATCTATTTGTTGTCTTATGCAAGGACATATGAATAATGAAATAAACTTTTGACATGCATTGTCGATGATCGCTATTTAAAATTGGGTGAGTACATGTATGTTGACTAATTATCCTTGAGATTCTCCAGCTCTACCAAGGCACTTCCTTCTAGGTGCATGCAAATGCCACTTACATGGCTTAATTGAATGATCATTTTGAACAAAAGCAACATTCAACCTTTTTTTATTAGAGTAAACCATATGGAACTCCACATTATTTTTGATCGACCACCAGCTAATTGCACATTGTAACTCACTTTTTGTTGAAAAAATATATCTTCTACGAATTCATCTTGAATAAACCTTCTTGAGTTGACGTCTAGTGCTCGAGTGGACCATCAGAGCAATCAGTTTCATCCTATTCCTGTGTAGTTTGACAATACTGAATATAGTCATTATTAGATGTCATATAATCTGTTTGATTGTAACTTAAAATTGCATTTTCTTGAATTAGGTCATGGCCAAGTAATGATGGATTATCATCTTCTATTATAGTAACATCTTCAGACTCAATGCCATCGTTGCCATTATCTTCACTTGAAACACTATTCATAGTCTCATGCTCATTATCAACAATAGTTAATGAAGACCCAAGTTTTCTTAACTAGAGTAATCCTAGATAGAGCTACTTTCTTTGTTGGGTTCTAAAATACTTTAAGCCTTGAAGTATTCTAAAGTAATTTAAGCCCTGAAGTATAATTATCATGTTAAGAAAAGGGAAAATATGATATGATTTGAACTATTAAGGGGGCAAAAAAAAAATACTTACTGGTCATATGAGTTGGATGATGGTGGTTGAGACCTAAAGTAGTTAATGTTTGGTGCATCAACTTGCAAAAGAATAATCTCGGCATATACCATAAGGGTTTATAAGTAGGTGTGGGGATTTTTATTTGGGACACCACGCTGATCTCGGGGGCACTTATTTAGGAAATCAAATATGTTATTATTAAGAGATAAATATATTATCTCAAAACATAAATATATTACCCTATAATGGATTAAATTATTTAATAAGGACTCCTAAGACTGATGGGCCTTCGATATACCAGAGATTCTTCTAATGAACTACATGGAGAGGTAGAACATGGTTTATTTTTATTGACCTCAATTTTGGAGTGAGGATTCATCCTCCTATCTTAGACTTAGGAATCTTCTAGACACCATAATTCCCATAGTCATAAGACTCATCTAGAGATTATGTGAGCATTAAACCTAAGCCTAGAGACTTAAGAAGGCATACCTTGAGCATAGGTCATACTCTAGAGTAAATAGGTCCAACCTATCCTATGGCCTAAACCAAACTTATGCCTATCCACTCATCCAAATCCAACCTCAAACCAATAAAATCAAACCCAATTAGATTTCATTTTTATATCCAAGATCCAAGCTAAAATTATTTGAACCTAAACCCATCTTAATTCCATAATCCAATCTTAGGGACTCAACCTAAAAATCCTTCAATTAAACAAAACCCAATTGATTTTCACAAAAGCATTCCAACCATTCAATACATCATTTCAAACTCTTCCAAAACCTACAATCAAGCCAATCGAACCAACTTTACTTAGCCCATTTGACCTAAAGGGTCTACTTGAGCCAAAATCCAATTAAATCCAAATCAGTTGCAATCAAAGCCATCAATCAATCCCAAATCAATTATCAAACTCAACCTAATTACACCTAATTCAACTCAAATTGACCCATTTGGTTCACTTAACTCAAAGTGACCTAAAGGACTTATGGTGGAAATTATATATTCTTAACTTCATCTATCCTCCTTCATTTTGGAAAGAAGATAAATGAAAATAAGAATATAACACCTTGGTCGGATGCCACACAGATCTATAGATGTACTTATTAGGATGATCGGGTACGACATTGAGGAGAGGTATACTATCTCGAAAGATAGAAATCACCACCATACAATGGACCTAATCACCAAAATAAGGACTCTTAAGGACATTAGGTCTTCGACCATACTTTACTTAGAAAAGTAAAACAGAGTTTATTTTAAACTGGGTTCATTAAGTTCCCTATAGGGGTAAACCCTCATAGTTAATTACATCTTAAGGAATGGGGATTCCTTAAGAAAACTCTCGATTAAGGTAAATAATTTTCAACTCTAAAGATTTCGATAGGGTAGGACTATCAATCGATTAGTTCATTTTTGAAAATGAAATGAGATTGATCAAAGAGAGAGTTATTATTGAAGCCAAATGAAGATAATAGGAGATGCTCACAATGATAGGAAACTTAACGAACATATCAAAACTATCCTATGATTGGGCTTTACATTTTTGAAATTGATTTAATTTATTTGAGTTAAATTTTTTATTAGAAATTTAGGGCTTATGATTCCACAACATAAGATTTTGAAAATGCCTAAGAGGTGAGGATTTATGCTTATGGCTCATAAAGGGGAGAAGCAATCTCAGAACCTAATTCTAGGAAGCTTTGGTGAGGGTCAAATGCACAACCTAAATCTAAGGTGAAAATGGGTATTTGGTTTGCCTCCACAAGAGAGGACAAACCACTTGACTACTTGGACTTACAATCGCCTGGGGGTGGCTGCCAACTAACTCCTTCTATGATTTTAAATTCATGTAGGCAAGTCATATGCTTTATGCAAGATTGTTGAGCTGTTATTTATTTAGAAAGAGACTAAGTCCTTAAACTCACTCCTTAAGAGACTAGATCATGTATGGGCATGAGTAATGACCTAGATCTAATGCAATTCATATTACATTTTATTTTCAGTTTTGGACAATCATTTTTACTCAAGCTAATATGATTCATATACGTAATGTATGAGAAGTAAGATTATTAGCCAAAATCAGTGAGAAGGGAGAAGGTGTGTTTTCACCATGGCTCTCACAAGTCAAGCCAAGTTTCTCTAGCAAAGGTGGAAGTCCTCCAATCAAGAGTAAAGCAAGATGAATTTATGCATGATGTTATAAAAAAAATACTCATCTAGCTAAGGGGTTGCTAATTCTTTTATCTTGATTATAAGCCTAAGCTTTATGTGAGGTTATGAGTTCTTTATTTTATTTTTGAATTGTTAAAGTTGATAGAAGATTTATTTTTTCATAAGAGCCTAATCGTCATCCAGGCCATACATCAAGCAAGGAAGAAACAAGAAAAAGGATGCCACTTAATGCACAAGCTAAATAAAGTATTAATCAATTTATAAAGCTAATCACGAAAGAATAAGAGGTCATTGTGGTCAGGCACCACCGCACAAACCCAAAAATAAATTTGGTAGCCGAGCTCTACCCTTATACAACCCGGATTCCTTCTTTTGGATGGTTGAAGGGTGGAAGCGCCAAAAGCTTCACATGGTATATAAGGCAAGGCCTTATAACAAATTCTCATACTAATCCCCATAACAATCATTCCAAAATCCTAATTGCAAAAAAGTACATGAAAAGAGAAAAATAGAAATCTTACTAACACCTGTAAAATAGATATTAGCTAAAAGAAACTATACAAATCTCAATCATGTATATTGGAATTAACACCTCACACATGAGTGACTAAGTCCACCTGACCTATTGGATTATGCTTAGGGGTATAAGCACCTGAATAGCAAAAAGCATGTATATTTTATTTATTACATTGCCTCTTAAGCACAATCCCCTGCAGAAGATAGTGGTTAGACTAAGATCGCCCTACCATATAGTCTATGCACATACACCCTAACATCCAGTCCAAAATATTACATCATAAAATAAAAGTAAATATCAAACCATGCACCGTACTAACCTAAAGCTAGAAGTAGTGACTTAGCCTAATGTGTGTGCTTTAGAGGTTTGTGTGGTATGCTTAGCTATGGTTTTAAGTTAGAGTTTTCTAAGTGTGAAGAATGTTCAACTTAGAGGAGGGTTTCATTTAAGTTGTTTAGTTAGTTATGTTGATTTTATTTAATGTTTTGATTAGGTTCAAGTGAATCCTACAATTAATTACTAAGTTGTAAAGAGAGGGAAAAAGAAGAGAACTTCTCTTTCCTTCCCTAACCTAAGTAATTGCTAAAGTCGATTCATGTTTGAGTTTTGTTTAGTGAATGTTTTATTATGTATTTTAATCCTAAGTTTAGGTGAACTCTAAACAAACCCCATTAAAAAAAAAGGCATTTTAAGATTAAATAAAGTGAATTAAATTCACAAAACATACATCACTTCTTTTCTTTTCCAACATATATAATATGCATATGAATGAATCCTAAGCATATTTATACATGCCAAATGGGAATATTTAGCACACTTTATGATGAATGCTAAGTAGTTTACTTAAAAAAATTTGAATGCTTATGATGCATGATTTTCTTTAAGTAGAAAAAGGGAATTCTTATCTAAGTTTCACATGCACATATGAATGCATGAAAGGAATAAGTGAGTATGACACCATTATTAGCACCAGGGATGTAAGGTACAAGACCTACTTAGGGATACTTAAAGCCTTGCAACCTCGGAGTTTTCCAAACTAATATACCACTTTTCTTAAATACAAGTAAGTGTACAAAAGAAATGAATTGAAAAGAAAGATGCAAAAGTTTGTATTTTCTTGTTGGATTTTGTTTATGCAATTTATATATGTAAGTGTAGGTGACCTTCTTAAGTCATAGCATAGGAATGAATATAAAATGGAATTAGGCAAGTATTATGTTCTTTTCAAATGAACTACACACTTTGCCAAATCTTATTCAAAATTATACCAAAAGAGAGGAGAAGGAAAATTACACTAAGCACATCCTTATATTTTACTCACATGTAAGCTTATAAGTAAGATATAAATAACACACTTTCAATTTTGATAATTGATTCATATATTTTGAAAATAATTTGGATTTAATAGTGATAATAATATTCATATTCTTACTTTAGCCAAAATATGCAATTTGACATAAAGAAAACATTTTCATTTTAAATTTGATTTTTGAAAAGAATGAATGTATAAAATCAAATGACACACATATTTAGCATGTTTGGAAAGAACTAAAGTAAATGAAATCATGTAAACACATTCACCTTAATTAACTCATAAAGACAATCTTATGAAATAAGAAAGCTTAAAGCAAATCAATGTTTATTTAATGTGATTTTTGTTTGATTTTGAGTTTGATTTAATTTAGAAAATGTGATGTAAGTTTGCTATTCTTAACCCATTCCCACATGTGTTTGATATTTTTGTTCATTTCTTAGGTGATTAGATTCATTTTATATTTTGATTAGGTTAAGGTATGAATTAAGCATGTTAATTACCCCCACACCACCTTAGCATAGTTAATCAAATAATTATGAGCCAATGAGATGACATAAAACTCACAAGGAATTTAAATTAATGCACCTAGGAAGAAAAGGTCTAATGCAATTTGGCTCATGATTAATGATTAATTAAAGGGGTTTAACTTAAGTAATTTCAAAATACCCTCACACATATGAGTTGTTGATTTCCTTAATTGATACTTAGGCTCTTGAACACCTAAGCATCTACCCAAAAAGATTAATTAGTTATGGAAAGTTTAGAAATTTTGAAATTAATTAAGGGTAATTAGTGAATTAACCCTTAATTAAGATAAGATTAAGAAAAAAGGGGTTTAAGAATATCTTGGAGAGTATCTCAAAATTATTCCCTAAACCTCCTATTCATTAATAAAACTTAATTGTCAATTAAGGGTTAAATCACTAATTATATATTATTAGTCTAATTATATTAAGAGTAATTAAGAAATGAATTAATTCCCCAATTAAGCCACCAATAAATCCCAAGAAAATTAGGGGAGGCAGAAATTATCCTTCTAGTTACACCCAAGAAGTTTGAGATTAATCAGTGAATTAATTAGAGAGTAATTAGCAAATTAACATTCCTAATAAAACCCAAATTCAGAGTAAAGAACTACTTAAAATAAATCAAAATCAATTTTAGAATATTTTATATTCAATTATCTTTCTAATGCAATTTATTTCATATTTTTTTTATTTTTCTATGTTGAGATATGAATTTTAGAACTTTAGGTGATTAATTAGAATTAAATATAATTAAATTTAATCCCACGCACACATGGGTAGCGGCATGTGATTTACATGCATTTCGATTGGTTTAAAATATCACATCGTAGCTGCGTGGCGGTGGCTAGCTTTCTCCTCAGATCAATTGGATGGGTGAGATTACGGTAGAGGATTAAAATGAATATATTGTGCATTTTAATCCCGAGAATCCATCCAAAACATGCAGATGGATGGCGGATCCATCTTGAGCATGGACACCATCATGTTTGAAATGATCAGAGCTCGATTGAGCTGATTGATAAAATTAACCCACACCATTACCATGAAACCTAGATTACATCTAACAATCAAGATCCTATTGCATTCACTTCACAAAGCTCCACCATAGATGAGCTAAAAAATGGCTAACCTCATTGAAGGATCATCACCTCGATTCCCCAGAAGCTGCGGTTGAGACAAAGCTTTTGAAGTTTGAGGGTTGAGGTTGAATGGATTCTTCTAGACCAACTCCTCCTCAAGTGAGCTCGACTTTGGTCCGGGGCACTCCTCTCCTTTGAAGCTTGGGAAAGTGTGGGTGCACTCGACTTGGTCCTCAATGAAGCTTGAAGAAGGTGGAGTTGGTTTGATGTGGAGAGAAGTTGGCGAAAATCAAGCTCCCCATTTTCTCTTAAGGAAAATGAGAAGATGAATTTCAATCCCTCTAGGAAGCTTAGGATCACTTGCAAATGGCTCCTCTTCTCCTAACACTCAATGATTAAAGGCTCAGATGGAATTGGGTGAATTAGGGAGTATATCTCCCCTTTGGCAATTGATGACGAGCATGGGCTTGCCATTTTGATCCAATTGCCTTGATTCAAGGTTTGTTGAGATTGGGAGTGTCCTTGAGTTCATTTGGCTAGGGGGGAATGGTGAACTCCCCATGTGATTCAATTGAGTGTAAGGAAGATTCCCATGTGGCCATTTCAAGGAATGTGCTCGGTTTGGCCATTAGGCTAGGTTGGGCAGACCCAAACCCATTGAGTTGGGTGCACCACCCTCCCTAGTGTTCACTTGATGTAGGAGGTATGTAGTATGAAGAGGATTTGACCAAATTTTAAGTGGAATTGGCCAAAATTTACCCTATGGCCTAGGGGTAAAATGGTCATTTGGTTGGTTTTTGAATTTGGGTATGTTTGGTATATTGAGAAAATAGGTTTGGCCAAGTTTCATTGGATTTGAAATTCATTTGGTATGGTTTGGCTCATGTTGACCCACTTAGGTCAAAATGGGTCAACTTGGGTCAAGTTGACCAATTGGTCAAATTGGGTCAAACCAAGGGTTGGGTCAAGTTCATATGACCATTTGAAATATTTTGGTGGCTTTGGTTTGATTCAATTTGGTTTAGGTTTGAATTTGGTTCATATGACTTCATTTAGGTCAAATGGGTCAAGTTGACCAATTTGACCCATTTGACCTATTTGAGCTAGGTCATGGGTAGGTTTAGGTTTGGTTAGTCATATGAAGTGGATCAGTATCTTTGATTCCAAACAATTTTGGTTAAATTTGAATTTGGCTCAATTGACTCTTTAGGTCAAGTTAGGTTCAAGGTCAATTGGGCTAGGTTAGGTCTAGTTGGCCAATTGAGGCTTTGGTTAAGTTCAACAAGTGATTTGGAATGAACTTGACCCATTGGTTTCAATTAATTTGGCTTAGATCAAGTTTAGACACATTTTGACTTTTAGGTCAAGTTGGGTCAACTTGGGTCAAGTGGCCAATTAGGCTAGGTTAGGCTCAAATGTTGACTTGGTCAAGTTCAAACATTAGTCATGAATGAACTTAGATCATTGGTTTCAATCAATTTATCCTATGGTGGATTTTGGCTATGTTAGGTTTCATTTTGGCTAAGTGTTGACTTGACAACCCTTAGGTTTGACTTGATTTGACCCAATTTGATTGATTGATCTTCCCATGATGATTGTTGATCATGATGAGAGGCATAGATGAGTTTGATTCAATCCAATTTGGTTATGATTAAAATTTGGCTCATGAGGGGTACTTTAGGTCACTTTGGGTCAAGTGAGCCTAAGTGGGTCAAATGACTTGGTCAAAGCTTGATTTGAGTTTGATTGAACTTGTATATGGAGTTATGATTGGAATATAAATCCATTTGTAAGTGAATTGAAGTCAAATAAGTTTTGATTCATTTGACAATTTTAAGTTCAAAGGGTGAGCATGAAATGGATTTTGGCTTGATTTTTTTTTTAATTGAGTTTTGGTTAAGTGATTGAAGTTTGTATTTATATTTGAATTCATGATTGAAAGATTGATTGAATCATGAAGAAAAATCAAGGGTTTGGCTTGATTTGAAATTGATTTGGCTAAGTTCAGGATATTAACTTGAAAGGCTTAGGTTGGATTTTGAATGAGTTTGAGTTTAATTTTTGGAATTTGTTTTGGTTGTTTGAATTTATATTTCATTTATATATGTGAATATAAATGAGAATATAAATGAGTTATGAGAAAATTTCAGGAATTTGAAGTGATTTGAATATGATCTAGGCTAAGTCCTTAATAGAGGATGAAAGTGACTTAGGAAAGATTTGTGATTTGAACTTGACTGTTAGGTTTAGTTTGATTGATTTGAATTTATATTTCATTTATATATGTAAATATAAATGAGAATATCAATGACTAGTGAGAAAAATTTCATGAATTTGAATTGATTTGAAGATGATTTAGGCGAAGTCCTTAAGAGGGAATTAAGAACTTGGTAAATATTTTGGAACTTGGAATTTCAATTTGAAATTTGATTTGATTTATTTGAATTTATATTTCATTTAAATATGTGAATATAAATGTGAATATAAATGAATTATTAAGAAATTTCATGAATTTGAATTGAATTGATTTGATTTAGGCTAAGTCCTTGAGAGAGGATTAGTGACTTAAGAAGGATTTTGAATTAGGAATTTTAACCATGTGTTTCAATCATGGGTTTCAATCATGGATTTCAATCATGGATTTCAGTCATGTGATATTGATTTGAGTTTGGGGAAAATCAAATAAGATTGATTTGGAGTTTGAGAAAATCAATTAGGATTGATTTGGAATTTGACTTGAAGGAAGGAAGGCGAGGAATGGTTCAAGCTAAAGGGTAGGCAAATTTTCTTAACACCCCTAAGGCATGACCTATTCTTATGGGTAAATCCTTCTAAGTCTCTAGGGATAGGTTGAGTGTCCACCTAATCACCAGATGTGTCTTAAGATTAAGGATCTCTTAATGTCTAAGAAGAGTCCTATGTCTAAGATAGAGGGGTTGAGAGCTCATCCTAAAAATGAGGTCAACAAAGGGTGCCCAATAGGTGTGGTGTGACTGACAAGAAACACCACATGTATTGGTGTTGATCGAAATGATCAACAACACTGAAAGATCACAAGCACTAACAAAAATAATCTACCCCTAACCCAAGGTGTAGAAAGAATCTAGATCTTAGTGCAATGGGGCTTTACCTATGTCCAAGATATAAGACAGAGGTTGGAATCCACTAAGGGATAGAGTAGGGGAACCTTCCACTAGGGAAGCAGGTTCAAGTCATCCATAAGGGGATGAGAGGTTTGATTTGATATAAGTCTCATTGGGGAGAGATGCCATGATTTGTTTGAGTTCCACTGGGGAAGAGGGTTGAATTTGTTTTAATTTATTGTTTGTTTAATTTGTGTTTGTTTTGACTCCATGGGGGATTAAAAAGTGAACTCTCCAATAGGGAGGAAAGTTTAAGTCATCCACAAAGGAGGGGTTATGAAATCCCCTGAGGGATTACAATTCTAGATCCATTGGGAAACTAGAAAGATTTGCTTCTCATTGAGGAGAAGCAACAGATTTGATTTAGATTGATTTGTTATTTTGTTTTTTTTGTTTCATTGGTTGTTATTTGTTTATTTTGATTTTAGATTTTGAGATGACTATTGGTTTCGATGGATTACTTGGAGCTATGGAGGCCTAGTCCAACAGATTTACCAATCAAAGGGGTGGTCTAAACACATAAAAGTAGGACTAAGGGATGCCTTTTGGTATGCATCAGCTGTACTAGGAAGAGAGCATAGTAGACTTACATCCTCCAAAGTAGGGACAGTTCTTTGGGGTAATCCAAAGGCAGTGAACTCAACCTAAGGCTGACTATTGAGTGAATGCCACTGGAGGACTTAAATCAACTCAAAGATAGGCAAATATTAGTTTCATTTTTAGATTATTTTGATTATGATGGATCCCATCAGTTTGCGATGAACTACACTGAGTAGAAGCCATGGAGGCCTAGACCTAACTCAGATTTATCAATCCAAAGGGAGTAGTCTACCAACCATAAGGTAGAACTATCCAACCAAAGGGGTGCCTTTCCGTTTGCAATGGTCAAGTCTTAAGAAGAAAACACAGGGCCTCACATCTTCTAGAAACAAGGAACCATTGGGGTAATCGACTGTTTTGGGCAACAAATCGAACTTGACCTAGGGCTGATTATTGAGTGAATGCCATTGGGGGACTTAAATCAACTCAAGGATACCCAAAGATTACTTTGAGTTTTTTATTTATTTTGATGGATTTCATTGGTTTGTGAAGGATCAAACTGAGAAGGATCTTATATCAGCCTAGACCTATCTCAAATTTACTGAACCAAAGAAAGTAGCTTCTCGGCCAATGGGAGAGCTATCCAACCAAATGAGTGCCTTTCAATTTGCAATGATCAATTTATGGGAAGAAAGCTCAGGGACTCACATCTTTCACTACAAAAGACCACTAGGGTGATTGGTTACTTTGGGCAACAAATCGAACCTGACTTAGGGCTGCCCGTCAATTTGCGATAATCATGTTAGAAAGAATGCATCATAGTCTTATATCTTCCAAAGTGAAATGATTGCCGAGGGAACCTGCTTGTGACAAAATAGATTAAACCCGACCTAAGGGTGACTACAGAGTGAGTATCGACTCGGAGATTTATCTCAACTCAGGTAGTCAGATAATTCCTATAGGGAGTTTTGCTGATACTACCCTAAAGATAGGATGCTTGCTTGGGAAGATGGGTCATTTTGGGGCTTAAATTTCTAATTCACAAGCGAATTAATTTGTTTGTTTTGTTTAGTTTGTTTATCATGGACTTTATTGGTTTGTAAGGGATCAAACTGAGAAGGAGCCATGGAGGCCTAGACCTATCTTAGATTTCTTGAACAAGGGAGAATGCATAAGTAAATTCTCTCCAACTAGGTGGCTACTAGAAAGAGGATTGTCCAATCCAAAGTAACTGGTAGTGTCTAAATGGGGTCATAAAGGATGTGATCACATAGAAGGATGGGGGGTGCTAAAGGGCTTAATCCAAAACCCTAGAGAAAATGACATGACTAGTCATACATCTAAAAGGTATTCGATGTCCAACTCAAGGAGAAAGCTTGGGGACTAACATCTACCAAGAGTGGTGTACTCACCGGGTGAGTCACTATCAGCTTAATGAACATCAAACAAACTAAGGTGCCCATCGATTTGCAATAATCAGCCTAGGAAGAAAGCTCGGGGATTCACATCCTCTTTTAGTGGAACTGATTGCTGAGATAGTCTGTCTTCGACTCGACAGGTGCCATACGACCTAGGGCGACTATTGAGTGAATGCTACTGGAGGACTTACATCGACTCAAACGTAGTCAAGAGGAAGGAGCCTATGGGGTACTTACTCTAAACCTCAAATATACTCAACTTAGTTAGTGCATGATGGCTAGTTCAAGAAGAAAGCACGGGGACTCACATCTTCTTAAGCAAAGTCAACATGAGGTAGCTCACTGGCTGGGCAGTGAAGCCTACCATACTAACAAGGCGCTCCTTGGTTTGCAATGATCAAGTTAGAAATAAAGTGCGGGGACTCACATCCTCCAACAAATGACAACTAAGGTGACATACTAGCGAGGTAGCATGTAGACCCGACCTAGAGCAGCTAATGAGTGAGTGCCACAGGGGGCTTTCTCCCACATGAAAGTTGCTTGAGATAAAAGATTTGCATTTATTTTGTGTATGTGTTAACAAGAATAGGATGCCTCTTGGGTTCTCTCACACCTATCCTAAACACACTAAGGAGTTTGATGGAATGGTTCCACGTATGTTAACTGAGAATTCCCACTAAGAAAAGATGCCGCTTGGGTTCTCTCACACCTAACTTAGTTGTGCTAATCAAAATAGGATGCCTCTTGGGTTCTCTCATACTTATTCTAATAGCTAGAAGGTTGTGTTGTGATGTGAAAGAGGGATAGGATGCCATTGGGGACTCTTACCTAAATAAATGTCATGGTGGATTCGCAAGATAAACAAATAACACTTCACAAGAAGAGAAGATTTGATGAATGGAATCAAATTTTTGTTCTTTGATAGAATTATTTTCAAACATGATTTATTTCATGGGTAATATTTCTTTAGGTAGATTCCATTAATTGATAGCATCTGATGTTCCCCTTTATAATCGATGAGCTGATACGATCCTCCTTGGTAGGCCTTCTCTATAGCATAGGGGCCTTCCTAAGTGAGTTCAAACTTGCCTCTCATCTTTCAACGGGCAACAATTGGTCTCCTTAGGACTAACACAAGTTCTCCTACTTGGAAAGACCTAGGGTGGATAAACTTGTTGTGACCTTGAATCATTTAGGCCTTGTACAACTCGAGGTTCTGGCATGCTCATAGGTGACTCTCCTATAAACCTTCGAGCTCTTCTAATCATAACTTTGCATTCTGCTCTAAAGTGATCTTGCTACACAATGCTATCCTTAGTGATGGGAGTTGAACTTGTGAAGGTAGAATAGCTTCAGACCCATACGCTAAGGAAAATAAAGTAGATTGAGTTGGAATCCGGTATGTGGTGCGGTAGGCCCACAAGGCTTCAACTAACTACTCATGTCACTATCATTTATTATCATCAAGAGTCTTCTCCAATTTCTCGATGAGAGTTTTGTTGAATGCTTATGCTAAGCCATTTGCTCTGGAATAATAGATAGTAGAGTATATCCAATCTATACCGTGTCTTCTAGCAAAACTGTTGATCTTCATGCTTTTGAATACAATACCATTATTCATCATCCTCAGGGTTCACGAAAAATAGCATCTTTGGTATGACTTCTCTGAGTGGGATTGCCTCTGCCCACTTGGAAAAGTAGCTGGTGGTAGATAGAATGAACCGGTGACCCTTAGAAGAAAGAGGATCAATTAGACCCACAATGTCGGTACCCCAACACTCAAATGGCCATGAGGCCAAGGTAGGGTGTAGAATGTTGGGTGGTTGGTGGAAGACCACATTATATACCTGACACTAATGGTATCTCCTAGTTACATCCATGCAGTCTGTAATCATTGAAGGCCAGTAGTATCCAAGTCATTTGATCTTCATCTTCACCTTTAGACCAGACTAATGTGCTCCACGTAGACTTGAATGTACCTTAGTTATAATGCCATGGGCTTCATGTTTGTTTAAACAACGTAACCACATTTGGTCAAAGGACTGTCAGTATAGGGTGCCATTAATGAGAGCGTAGGAGAGAGCTCTCTATTTCATCTGATAGGGTTGTGACTTTTCTTGAGGTAGTTTACAAGTGTTCAAATAGTTTATGAACGGTTGCCTCCAATCCAGCTCCTCATCCTTTTTGGCAACGGTAACCTCCCCTTTAAGAGAAAGGCTCTAGATGAGTTTAGAGTTAATAAGAGATAGTACCTATCAATTTTGGATCATTATTGAAATAGACTCATCTTCCGGACATGCTAGTTCCTTAGCCAGTTTGGCCAAAGTATCTGCTACCACATTCTCTACTCGAGGAACCTTGTAGATGGTGACTTTGGGATTTGGGCCAACAGCTTCATGGTATACTCGTGGTAATGATGAAGCTTGGATTTAAGAACCTTGTAGGACCCGACAATCTGATTAATGACCAACTGAGAATCCTCAAAGATGTTGATGCTCTTGATAGTGATTGTGATGGCTAACTCCAGATCGGTAATCAAAGCCTCATACTCGATTTCGTTATTGGTGCAAGGGTTGGATAGATAGTATGAGAATCTCATCACATCATAGTCTGGAGTTAGGAGAACTATTCCTACCCCTATGTTTTCTATTAGAATAGATTGTGGTGCTTCCCCTTTATGGAAAGAAGTTGCACCAACAAAATACATCTCCCATCGATGATTGCCGGCCTCCCTTAAGTTCATGATTTGTTCATCAAGAAGATCATCACTAAGCAGAGAATCAGTAGGAAGTGGGTGTGCTGCTAAGAAATTCACTAATTCCTATCCTTTTACCACATGAAGAGGTACAAATATGATGTCAAACTGTGAAAGTATCATGGACCAATGTGCCAAATGTTTGGATAGCGTTGGTCATGTCATGAGATACTATAGTGGATTTATTTTGGAGATCAAGTTCACCTTATGAGAAAGCATATAATGTCATAGCTTTTTAGGAGGTGGGGTAGCAGTTTCTAAAAGGGAAAGTACTCTCCTTCATCATTGGCTTGGGCCAATAAAGCGAAAGTCATCCAATGGCGATGTAGAGGCTGAGGATAGAGGCTGCTAGAACTAGCTACTTCACCAAATACTGCTTGATATCTTCAAAGGAATGCTGGAACTTATCATCCCACTTGAACTTGGCATCCTTTTTGACAAGTGCTGAATATTTCTTGCATCTCCCTGATAGGTTGGAGATAAAGCATCTCAGATATGCCAACCATCCTTGAAATGATCTGAGTTATGTTATGATTTTAAGAGGTAATATTTCTAAGATAGCTTTGATCTTTTCAGGATCTATTTCTATTCTCCAGTGTCTAACAACAAACCCAAGGAATTTTAATGAAGCTACTTCGAATGCACACTTCAAAGAATTCATTTTGAGGTTATATTATCTTAACCATTCAAAAACTACTCTCAAGTCAAAGAGGTGGTCTTCCTTTTCTCTATTCTTGACTACTAGATCATCAATATAACACTCAACCTAATGATGGATGAGTTCATTGAAGATCTGAGTCATGGCCCATTGATATATAGCACCAACATTTTTAAGGTCGAAAGGCATGACCTTATAACAAAAGATTCTGATTAGGGTTCAAAAAGCGGTGTTTCTTTCATCTTCAAGAGAAATCTTGATTTAGTTGTAGCTAGATGAACCACCATAAAATAAAATGCTGCATGAGATGAGGCGATGTCCACCATTAATTCTAGTATAGGAAGAGGAAACTCATTCTTAGGACATGCCTTATTTAAGTCCCTAAAATCGAGGCATATGTGAATTTGGCCATTCTTCTTCTTAACTAGTATGACAGCTAACCGGTGGTATTTCTTTCACATGAAATCATCATCAATTTCTTCTTAAAAATGATGGGACAGGTGGGGATGGAATCAGTCCAATAACTAACTAATTCATTAGTTTCTTTTTTCATTCGGAATCGTGTCGTTAGGCGTAGATTTTCTTCTATCCTGAGGTTGATTTCTTTTGAGCTTGTTAATTATTAAATGAATCTCCTCTTTAAATTCTAGAGGTGCATCCTTGATTTGAAGATCATCTGGATCATCTGAAGTTTCTAAACACACATTCTTATAAGAGTTATTATTGTGTGAAAAGAATCTATCATAATTCAAATGATTGGTAACAACCAAACAATAATCGTTGTCATCGACTATGTATCGAATCCTAGTCACTGCGATTGTGTATTTTCATTATTCCATAGCTTCTTGAAACTGCACGGACCATGTATGAGGATCCAAACCTTTCTGTATAAGATTATGAACACAAGGTGAGTAAAAGTTAAACAATAATTCCATTAATTCTTTAAATGTATCCTTCTCAAGTTCTACATCAACTTCAGGACTTGAGGATGATGATTCCAAAAAGAATCTCTTCAGCTTCACAACCATGGAAGACTTAGGGGCTTCCTTAACTTCTAAACCTTTAGATTTTTGAGATGAAAGTGAGGTTAGAGCTAAGGTTCCCAACTACTGCCTAATAGTCTCACATAAACCTGATTCGAATACTTTACATTATTTTGAGGCCAGGTCTTCATCGCTGTCTGGATCGAAAGTCAGCTCCAATGGAAATTGCTGAGAGGGGTTGGCTGGTATATTAATCACATTAGACTAATCCTCTAAGCTAGATTCCAAGTCTATGTGAATAGTAAGGGTACTCCTATGAACTCGAACATAACCTCTATTGGCTGATGGCCAACTAGGGGGTCTTCGGCCTCTAGAATTGCCTCTATTTCTACCTCTGTCTCTGCCTGGTGGAGATTGAGTCGTTCTACCCACACGTCCTTATGATGGAATGGACTATGAGTGGAAGGTGATATACAACTTTATTTCTTCTTTAATTCCCCTTTCTTGTTCACTTGGATTTTCAGTTTTCATTTCTTTTTCTTTATTTTTTTCTTTTATGTTGGAATTTTATCCAAATTCACGAGAAAGGGTGTGTTGAGGAAGATAGTATCTCACATTGTCATAAATCTCAATCTTTCTAATTGAAAATGGATTTTCATCTCCATTGACATGGTATTCAATCCCATCCTTTCTGAACTTGATGCATTGATGGAGGGAGGATGAAATTATCTTATTCTGATGTATCCAAGGCCTACCAAGCAAAGCAGTGAATGAAGTATTTGAATCATATGTAAAACTTGGCTTTAGTCTTCCAGTCACCTATCTCCAAGGGTAACACTATAGAACCTAAAGGCCTCCTATTTTATTCATTGAATCCTCTCAACATCATCCAATCTCCTCAGAGTGTGGAGATATTGATTCTCAAATAAGCGAGAGTCTTTAGACTCATAATGTTCATTGATGCACCTAGATCAATGGGTACTCTGATGAGTCTGAATTTACCCATGTCAACTGTGACATAGAGGGGACGGTTGTGCTCCAAGTCGCCCAGAAGATGGTCCTCATCTGTGAAAGTGATCCCTTGAGTTTATTTTGCATAATGCGCCTCCTCACCAATAGCGATTAGCTGAGCTAAGCATATTTTAGGATCAAGGAGGGCCTTGATGAATGATTGCCTCATCTCTTTAGATAAGATGAGGGCATCGTATATGCTTAGCTTAGATGAAAACTTTTTTAGATGAGAAAGGACATTGTAGCCACTTTGGGCTGATCCTCCACAAGTATAGCTAAGGGTAGAGCATCCTGTGGAGGGGCTTCTCGGTCCTCTGCACCAATGACTTGTTTCCCTCTATCTTGGGGTGCTACCTTAGGAGGTAGAACCTTGTCACTACAGAGGTTGACTTCGGTGATCTCTTGTGATAGGGTAATGAAAGGTTTTACCTGCATGTAGGATTCACCTGCAACTTCTCCTATGGGACCCTTAGAATCAGATGATTCCAAGTCTATCTTAAAAGGTGAACCCGTAGTATTCAAAGTGGGAAAGTCCAACTCTAAATTAGAAAGAGGAAGATCAAAGTTATTATAATTATTTTGATTTGAAGAGTTATCATTAGAAATAGAAGTAGGTAACCCATCAAAAGTGACATAGATGTAATTCGTACTAGCTTTATTCTTCAATTTCTTGGATTTGATAGAAGGTACAAAGTAGAGATCAAGTAAAATAAGAGGGGTAAGGGATTTGGTGCCCTTATCCATCGATACAAGAGTTCTACTAGTAGAAGAAAAAGAGCTAGCTGAAGTAGGAGAAGTCTCTGATGTGGTAGCTGCAATAGTAGACTGGAGGCTGGGCTCGATTGGTGGTTGTGCTACTAGGCTATCCTGGGTTGGCACAGACTACTGCTGCTATTGAGCTCCCCCTTTCCTTGAGTTGACACTGGCAACTTGCAAACCTTCCTTGATGTTGGAGGTTTGAGTTGACTCATGCACCTGCAAGGAAAATTTATTGATATTCTGAATGATCTTTTTAAAAGTTTTGGATAAGGAGATATCCCAACCTTCTTTGGTTTTGGAGAGATCGCAAGTATCCCCAAGGATTATCTTGATGGAATTGGATGGTTATTACAAGATATTCCTTTAGGATAACTATAGCACCAGCCTTGAAGCTATGTTCAAGCCAGTCCTTGAAGGTGAAGCAATGTTCCAAAACATGACCTAGTATACGGTGGTAGGGGCAAAAGTTGGGATCATGGCTTTTGCCTACTTCCTCCGGTCTCCTTTCGAGTAACTAAAAATCAAGCTTATTTAAGAGGTTCTTAAAGATCTTCATAATTACCTCTCTCTTAAATGAATAAGGCCTCTTAAGCTTATTTAAAAGAGTAGGTGGACCATTGCTAGCTAGCGATGGATATGTATATCTTCTTAGTGATGGCTAGGTGGCGATCTTGGATGGAGGCTCTGGAGGTGGTAGGGCTCTGGTGGTAGTGGAGGTAGAAGCAAAGGCTATTGAGGTCGTGGTCTCTCAGACTGATCTTTAGATGGTTGCTTCCCCATTCACCACCGCTATCATTACTCGACTTCTCTCATCCTTATGGATTTGGCTTAGTAAATGATCTTGAAAAAGGCAACATATTCTCCTCAGACTACAAACCTTGTTTTTTAGCTTCTCAAAGTTTTGATAGTGTAGCCCTTATGCATGAAGGCGACCGGGCCATGAATATTCTTTAGAAGAATCACAGTAGCATGCTGTTCAGACAGTTACGACTTGCTTTTCATACTCAGGTTTTTCCTTTTGAGAATATAGTCAACAAGGGACTCACCTGGGTGTTGTTGTGCTACAATGAGATCACCTACAGTAACCCTTTGCTGAGCTCTAGCAAACCTCTTAATAAAGAGTTGCTCTAACTCAGCAAATATTTTTACTGAACTATTGGGAAGTTCAGCATACCAGTTAAAAGCTATCCCTGCTAGACTATTAACAAAGAGGCAGAAAAGCAAAGCATCACTACCATCGGTGTTGCAACAACTGGCTCTAAGATGGGTGATGTGCTGCCTCCGGTTTCCACTGCCATCAAAACTCTTGATGAACGGTGGCACAAAACCCATGGGATATTGAATTACATCAAATCCCTCTACATAGGGTCTACCCTTTGGTACTAATTATCCTCCCCAAGCTTGAGCCAATGCTTCCTTCACTTGCTGCTCAACCATGGACTTTATGTCTTTTTATTATATGGAGGTACTTTCCATTACCTTGCTATACATGCTAGTGCTACCTTGCTCGATGAAAGGTAAGGTCTTGGCTGGGTCCAAGACATGTACTAACTATGGCTGACTAGTCTCAGCTATGGTAGGATGAACTACTGGGGCTTATTTCTGAAGTACTGAAACTATTGCTAATAAATCCTCAAGCTGCTTTTCCATCCTATCTATCTTTTCATCTTTTTATTTTAATTATGCTAGGAGGTGTTGATGCAAGTGAGCTATTTCTTCCTGCTCAGCATCATCACCTTTCATAGCCTGCTGCTCTCTGAGGAGGGATCCTTTGGTATCTACCATGCACACCCCTGTTGAGTCTCCCAACAAATCATCTTCATTGGGATCAAAGTTGATCTTCTCCTCATCAGACCAATGCCACTATGTCTTCTAAAGAATGATCAATCTGAATAGGCACAAATGTCTTTGGCTGATTGGTCTGATCACTATCATGTACTGAGAGGCACCGGACATCCCCTACTACTAGAGAATCAATCCTATGAGGACTGTACTTACTAGAAGAGACACACTCTTGATTGCCACTGACTCTGAAAGGTGTGACACTCCTAGGAGGTTTTATTATCATTGATGCAACTGGGCTATCATATGCTCCCTCTACAATAACTGCCACCATCTCCATGTCCTACTGAACTGGTGGTGTTGGTGAAGGGACGAACACTATGCTTTGGGGTCGCCATTCCTTTCGCACCACCACTGGGGCAGAAGGTCAAGCAAGAGAGCTTTGCCTTGCCATAGTATGCAGTGTAGATGAAGTAGGATCCCTCGACCATAGCTGTATCACCAACGGGGTAAGCTTCTCCGTGGATGTGACCTTCATGGCCTTCGATGGAACTGAAGATGCTACGACATGAATAAGTGATGTCGTACGGGAGGTAGAGCAGTGTGGTGGAGACACCAATGACTCTCTATGAATAGGAGCTATCCTCCTGTGATGAGTAGTCTCAATAAGTAGGATGCTATCTGTATGGTCAGCTAGGGTAGCGCATCGAGCTAGAAAGTCAATGAGTGCAGAAGCTATCGGCTGGTGACTGAACCTCCATCTCTTTTGACTGGTGATATGAAAAGATGTGTGGGCCTCTCTAGCCCTCTCATGTTGAAGATGTTTTCCCATGCTACAGGGGATGATAGATTTCAAATCAAATTGAGCTCGAGACTCAGAACATCCATAAGCTCCACTGATTTGGTGTAGAACTGATCGGAGGCTAGCATATGACCTCATGCTCTGGCTAACTGGGGGCTGGTACTGAACTGCTGGTGGAGGAGAAGTATGGATCTTCCTAGCATCCTCTCTATTAGACCCAGAGAGAGGATGAAATGGGTTCGCTGTAACCAGTAGGGAAGTCAAAACAGACAACTCCTCAATAACTGAATTTGCAGCTATCTCCATCTCCTTAGTAATCCTAGTATGATATCACTTAAACATGCAGTTTTTATTCCTCCTCAGTGTCCTGGTAGGGTGAGTGGAGTAAGAGCTATATCCGTACTCAAAAGTAAGGGAAACAATCCCTAGGATCAGGGGAGCCTTACCCTTAGAGGGTACTGATGAGTGGGTACTAGCCCTCCTAGGGTAGCATGAGAAACCACAGGGTGCACTAAAACTAGGGAGAGTGTTGGTACTATCACTGGTACTATTGTAGACACTATCATTGCTTTCCTATTCAGAGAGGGGACATTGGAGTCTGACAACAAATCAATCTGAATGATCGACTTCTGCCTAGCCACTGCGGTCCTTCTAACAGTTGTGAGGGGAGTACCCTCACAGGTGATCCTCACCCCCTCGAAACCTCTGCCGAAATGGATAAGATGGGTGTGATCAGCTCAAGGGAGATTGGTCTCATCCAAGGACAAGTCTATGTCGTAGGGGAAAGTAAACACAAACTTCAGTGAACTTACCATTTATTAATTAAAATCAAGAACTGAATCAGAATGAATCAGACCGATGAGAGTCTACAATGTTGGAAACAAGCTTGGATCAGATTTCTATTTTATTAATTTCTGAATTTGAATTTAAAATTTGAACCCACGTCCAACATCTTGGAAGTGTTAAGTGGGGTTCAGATGGATTTAAAGAAGATTTAGAGATTTGATCAGGAAGGGGAATTTTTGAATATGAATCCGCCTTCCAACAAATTTGGGTATGTTGAAAATAGGTTCAAATACTCTTTAGAAAGATGCTTCCATAGGTTCATGTTTAGAATTTAGATTTTGATTTGAGGACCCTTTCTTTTAACAAATTTGGGTATGTTAAAGTAAGGGTCAATTTGTTTTATTTTTTATTTGATATTTTGGAATCCACTCACTTAGCAAATTTGGGTATGCTAAGTGAGGTGTTTGAAAATAATTATTTCTTTTTCTTTTTTTGCTTATTTTTGTCTTGTGAATCTTTGGTGAGTTTGAAATTTGGAATTCCCACTTAGCAAATTTGGGTATGTTAAGTGTATAACCCAAGTGCGTTTTGTTTTTATTTTTATTTTTTGAATTTTTTTTGAAAATAGGATTCTTTGCAAATTTGAGTATGCTAAGAACATCCTAAAGTGTTTCATTTGTTTTGGATATTTTTATTTTTTGAAAAATAGGATCCTTATCAAATTTAGATATGCTAAGGAAATCTTAATGTGTTTCATTTGATTTTGATTTGCTTTTGATTGAAAGTGGAGGCTTCACTTTAGCAAATATGGTATGCTAAAAATGAAGTTCCACTTAATTTTATGAAATGAAAATTTTGCTTAGCAAATTTGAGTATGCTAAATGAAATTCTAAAAGCTGTGTTTAAAATTTTTGTGTTTTGGTTTTGTTTTAAAAATGGAAGCTTCACTATAGAAAATTTGGTATGCTAAGGAGTGAAGTTCCAAAAGTGCTTTTAAAAATTTTTGTGAAGTGAAAATTACATTTAGCAAATTTGAGTATGTTAAATGAAATTCCAAAGGTGCTTCAAATTTTTGTTATGGATTCTAAAAAAGGGAGACTTCATTTTAGCAAATGGGGTATACTAGAATGAAGTTCCAAATGTGTCTCAAATTTTTGTTTTGGAAAGTGGAGACTTTATTTTAGCAAATGGGGCATGCTAGAATGAAGTTCCAAATGTATTTCAAAATTTTATTTTGGAAAGTGAAGACTTCATTTTAGCAAATGGGGCATGCTAGAATGAAGTTCCAAATGTGTTTGAAATTTGTTTTAAAAAGTAAAGACTTCACTTTAGAAAATGTGGTATGCTAAAATGAAGTTCCAAATGTGTTTAAAATTTTTATTTTAAAAGGTGCTTTTAGCAAATGTGGTATGCTAAAATGAAGTTCTAAATGTGTTTTAAATTTTTGTTTTAAAAGGTAGAGAATTCATTTTAGCAAATGAGGATTGCTAGAATGAAGTTCTAAATGAGTTTCAAATTTTTGTTTTGGAAAGTGGAGAATTCATTTTAGCAAATGGAGCATGCTAGAATGAAGTTCCAAATGTGTTTGAAATTTTATTTTGAAAAGTGAAAACTTCACTTTAGCAAATGTGGTATGCTAAAATGAAGTTCCAAATGTGTTTTGAAATTTTGTTTTGAAAAGTGGAAACTTCACTTTAGCAAATGTGGTATGCTAAAATGAAGTTCCAAATGTGTTTTGAATTTTTTTGAATTTTTGAATTTGGAGACTTCACTTAGCAAATTTGAATGTGCTAAATGAAGTTCCAAATGTGTTTTGATTTTTGAAAACATAATTGTTAAGTCTTTATTTTTGAAAAAAAAGTCTTCCATTTCATAAATTTGGGTATGTTGGAATGGAAGTCAATGTTACTTTTGAAATGTGAAAATTTTGTTTTGTGTGTGATTATTGCTTTTTGAAAGAGGGAATTCCAACTTAATCATATATGGAACATGTTTAAGTGGGATTTTTGAATGATGTTATTTTTATTTGGGAATGAATTGTTCATTCAATAAATTTGGGTGTATTGAATAGGGATGTTCATATGTGCTTTTGGAAAGTTTAGTTTTGTTTAAAAATGAAACTTCCATTCAATAATTATGGGTATATTGAATGGAGAGGTTCATATGTGCTTTTTGAAAGTTTTTTTTTTAATTTTGATTTTTGGAAGGATGATTGTTCATTTTATTTTTGAAAATGAAATCTTCATCAAAGTGAATTGAGGGAAGATGTTCATTTGTGATTTTGGAAAAGATTATTAGTTTTATTTTTTTTGAAGATTCCTGCATATAATAATTATGAGAATTTTTAGATGAGGGTGATTTAAAAAAACTATTTTGTGGAAAATATTTTATTATGTGCATTTTTGAAAGAGTGCTTTTTGAAAAGCAAGATTTTTATGAAAAATTTATTTTATCTTTATTATTTTAGAATGAACCTTCCTTTATCATAAAGATGATAAAGAGGAAGTCCTTAAATGTTTTCTTTTATTATATTTTTATTTTTTACCCATTGGAGAACCCAACGGGGGCTTTCAGACCAACATGGGGTGAGGTCCTAAAACCTAAAGATGTTGGCTAGCTTGACTTAAAGATGAAATTAGATAAGTGCCAATAGAAAGATAGATAGTCTTGGATTCATACAGAAGTACAAACCCACTATCGATATAAAGAGTCAATGATTAATTACCAAAGATGGAGTGAGGAACCATCCCCAGTGGAGTCACCAAAAAAAATATGTGGTGGAAATTATATATTCCTACCTTCATCTATCCTCCTTCTTTTTGGAAAGAAGATAAATGAAAACAGGAATATAATGCCACACAGGTCCGCACATGTACTTATTAGGGTGATCAGGTATGACATTGAGGAGAGGTGTACTATCTTGAAAGATAGAAATCACCACCCTACAATGGACCTAATCACCAAAATAAGGACTCCTAAGGACGTTGGGTCTTCGAGTTGTACCAGAGATTCTTCTCCTACTTTACATGAAAAAGTAAAGCAGAGTTTATTTTAAACTAGGCTTGTTAAGTTCCTTACATCGGTAAGCCCCCATAGTAAATTACATCCTAAGGAATAGGGATTCTTAAGAAAATTATTGATTCAGGTAAATGATCATCATCTCTAAAGATTTCAATAGGGCGGGACTATAAATTAATTAGTTCATTTTTGAAGATTAAATGGGATTGATCGAAGAGAGAGTTATTATCGAAGCCAAATGAAGATAAATAGGAGATGCTCACGATGCTAGGAAATCTAACGAGCATCTCAAACTATCCTATCATTGGGCTTTATATTTTTGAAATTGATTTAATTTATTTGAGTTGAATTTTTCATTAGAAATTTAGGGCTTATGATTCCACAACACAAGATTATGGAAATACCTAAGAGGTTAGGATTTTTGCTTATGGCCCACAAAAGGGAGAAGCAACCTCAGAACCTAAATTTAGGGAGCTTTGGTGAGTGCCAAAAGCACAACCTAAATCTAAGATGAAAATGGGTATTTTGTTTGCCTCCACAAGAGAGGACAAACCACTCGACTACTTGGACTTACAACCACTTGGGGGTGGCCACCAAATAACTCCTTCTATAATTTTAAATTCATGTAGGAAAGCCATATCCTTTATGTAAGATAGCTGGGTTATTATTTATTTAGAAAGAGATTAAGCCCTTAAGCTCACTCCCTAAGAGACTAGATCATGTACGGGCATGAGTAATGACCTAGATCTAATGCAATTCATATTACATTTTATTTTCATTTTTGGACAATCATTTTGACTTAGGCTTATAGGATTCATATGCCTAATGCATGAGAGGTAAGATTACTAGCCAAAATCAGTGAGAAGGGAGGAGGTGTGTTTCCACCATGGCTCTCATAGGTCAAGCCAAGTTTCTCTGGCAAAGGTGGAAGCCCTCCAATCAAGAGTGAATTAAGATGCATTTATGCATGATGTTATAAGAGAAATACTCATCTAGCTAAGGGGTTGCTAATTCTTTTATCTTGATTTAAGCCTAAGCTTTAAGTGAGGTTCTGAGTTCTTTATTTTAATTTTTTAATTATTAAATTTGGTAAAATATTTACTTTTCTCTAAGAGCCTAATGGCCATCTAGGCTATACATCAAACAAAGAAGAAACTAAGAAAATGATGCCACTTAATGCACAAGATAAATAAATCATCAATCAATTTATAAAGCTAATCGTAAAAGAATAAGAGGCCATTGGGGTCGGGCGCCACCTCACAAACCCCAAAAAAAATTGGGTTACCGAGCTCTACCTTTATACAACTTGGATTACAAATGAATTAAATACAATTAAGCAAGAAATTAATTATTATGGGGTCTTCAAGCTTTATTTCTTTATTCTTCTTTTCTTCCTTCTTCTTTAGTTCCTTCTTTTAGATGGTTGGAAGGTGGATGCTCCAAAGGCTTCACATGGTATATAAGGCAAGGCATTATAATCAATGCTCGTCCTAATCCCCATATAAATCATTCCAAAATCCTAATTGCAAAAATTACATGAAAAGAGAAAAATGAAAATCTAACTAACACTTACAAATAGAGATTAGCTAAAACAAACCATATTAGCTCAATCAAAGGGTGAAATCACTAATTATACCCTTAATTAAGTCTAATTACATTTGGTGAGTGATTAAGGAATGAACTAACGATTCCCCTAATTAAGCCACCAATAAATCCCAAGAAAATTAGGGGAGGCAGAAGTTATCCCTCTAATTACACCCAAAAAGTTTGAGATTAATCAGTGGATTAATTAGAGAGTAATAAACAAATTAATATTCCTAATAATATTCAAATTCAGAGAGAAAAACTATTCACAATCAATCAAAATCAATTTTAGAATATTCTATGTTCAATTATCTTTCTAATCCAATTTATTTTATATTTTTTCTGATTTTTCTATGTTGAGATATGAATTTTAGAAGTTTAGGTGATTAATTAGGAACTAAAAAAACCCTAATTAAATAATTAATCCCACAGCACCACGCCTGCGGCTGACGCATCATGCGCTTTACACGTGTTGCCTCCTAGTTGGTTATTTAAAATATCATATCATAGCACCGCGTGGTGGCAGCACTACACGCTTTCTCCTCAGCTGTCCGATCAAGGATTAGACGATTGAGATTAAAGCCGTAGATTAGAGAATTAAAAATGAATATATTGGGCATTTTAATCTCGGTTGTCCATAAAAAATGCATGGATGGATGGCCAGAGATCCATCTTTGCCACTCTCTATGAGCTATGGACACCGTCCATGTTTAAAGCTTTGATCTGATCTCGATTGAGCTCAAATTGTGATGAAAAATAACCCACACCATCACCATGCAACCCAGATTACATCTAATGGTCAAGATCCTATAAGATTAACATTCACTTCACAATGCTCCAAACCATAGCTAGATTAATCTTAAAAAATGGCTAACCTCACCAAAGGTGATCATCAATGTTTGATTCCCTTGGAGAAGCTTTGTCTGGTTGAGACAAAGCTTTGCTAAGAGTTTGAGGCTTGGAAATTGAATGGATTCTTCTAGAGGCCAACACCTCCTACAAGTGAGATCGACTTTGGTCAAGGGCACTCCTCCTCTGCCTTTGAAGCTTGGGAAAGAGTATGGGTGCGCTCGACTTGGTCCTCTGATGAAGCTAGAAGAAGTAATTGAGTTAGTTTGATGTGTAGAAGGAGAGTGGGTGAATTAGGGGGGGGGGGGTATATCTCCCCCTTTGGCAATCGGATGGTTGAGCATGGGCTTGCCATTTTGATCCAATTGCCTTGATTCAAAGGGTTTCTCAGGCTATTAGGAGTGTCCTTGAGTTCATTTTTGGCTAGGGAGAGGAATGGTGAACTCCCCATGTGCTTCAATTGAGTGTAAGGAAGATTCCCATGTGGCTATTTCAAGGCATGTGCTTGGTTTGGCCATTGGGCTAGGTTGGGCTAACCCAAACCCATTGGATTTGGTGCAGCACCCTCCCTAGTGTTCACTTGATCCACTAGGAGAGTGCCAAGTGAGAATGAAGAGGATTTGACCAAATTCCAAGTGGAATTGGCCAAAGTTTACCCTATGTCCTAGGGATAAAATGGTTATTTGGCTGATTTTTGAATTTGGGTATGTTTGGTATGTTGAGAAAATAAGTTTGGCTAAGTTTCATTGGATTTGGAGTTCATTTGGTATTGTTTGGCTTATGTTGACCCACTTAGGTCAAAATGGGTCAACTTGGGTCAAGTTGACAAATTGGTCAAATTGGGTCAAACCAAGGGTTGGGTCAAGTTCATATGACCATTTAAAATGTTTTGGAGGCTTTGGTTTAATTCAATTTGGTTTAGGTTTGAATTTGGTTGATATAACTTCATTTAGGTCAAATGGGTCAAGTTGACCAATTTGACCCATTTGACCTATTTGAGCTAGGTCATGGGTAGGTTTAGGTTTGGTTAGTCATATGAAGTGGATTGGTATCTTTGTTTCCAATCAATTTTAGTTAAATTTGAATTTGGCTCAATTTGACCCTTTAGGTCAAGTTGGGTTCAAGGTCAATTGTGTTAGGTTAGGTCTAGTAACCCAATTGAGGCTTTGGTCAAGTTCAATAAGTGATTTGGAATGAACTTGACCCATTGGTTTCAATTAATTTAACTTAGATCAAGTTTTGACACATTTTGACTTTTTAGGTCAAGTTGGGTCAACTTGGGTCAAGTGGCCAATTGGACTAGGTTAGGCTCAAATGTTTACTTGGTCAAGTTCAAACATTGGTCATGAATGAACTTAGATCATTGGTTTCAATCAATTTAGCCTATGATGGATTTTGGCTATGTTAAGTTTCATTTTGGCTAAGTGTTGACTTGGTCAACCCTTAGGTTTGACTTGGTTTGACCTAATTTGATTGATTGATCATCCCATGATGATTGTTGATCATGATGAGAGGCATAGATGAGTTTGATTCAATCCAATTTGGTTAGGATTAGAATTTGGCTCATAAGGGTACTATAGGTCACTTTGGGTCAAGTGAGCCTAAGTTGGTCAAATGGCTTGGTCCAAACTTGATTTGAGTTTGACTGAACTTGTATATGGACTTATGATTGAAATATAAATCCATTTGTAAATGGTTTGAAGCCAAATAAGTTTTGATTCATTTGACAATTTCAAGTTTAAAGGGTGAGCATGAAATGGGTTTTGGGTTGAATTTTTTTTTTTTGAATTGAGTTTTGGTTAAGTGATTGAAGTTTGTATTTATATTTGGATTCATGATTGAAAGATTGATTGAATCATGAAAAAAAATCAAGGGTTTGGCTTGATTTGAAATTGATTTGGCAAAGTTCAAGATTTTGACTTAAAAGGCTTATGTTAGATTTTGAATGAGTTTGAGTTTGATTTATAGAATTGGTTTTAGTTGTTTGAATTTATATTTCATTTATATATATGAATATAAATAATAATATAAATGGGTTATGAGAAAATTTCAGGAATTTGATGTGATTTGAACACGATCTAGGCTAAGTCCTTCAGAGAGGATCAAAGTGACTTAGGAAAGATTTGTGATTTGAACTTGACTTTTAGGTTTAGTTTGATTGATTTAAATTTATATATTTGAATATAAATAAGAATATCAATGAGTTCTGAGAAAATTTCATGAATTTGAATTGATTTGAATATTATTTAGGCTAAGTAATTAAAAGAGAATTAAGGAATTAGTAAATATTTTGGAACTTGGAATTTCAATTTGAAATTTGATTTGATTGATTTGAATTTATATTTCATTTATATATGTGAATATAAATAAATTATGAGAAAATTTCATGAATTTTAATTGATTTGATTTGATTTAGGCTAAGTCTTTAAGAGAAGATTAAGGACTTAAGAAGGATTTTGAATTAGGAATTTCAATCATGGGTTTCAATCATGTGTTTCAATCATGGATTTCAGTCATGTGATATTGATTTGAGTTTGGAGAAAATCAAATAAGATTGATTTGGAGTTTGAGAAAATCAATTAGGATTGATTTGGAATTTGACTTGAAGGAAGGAAGGCGAGGAATGGTTCAAGCTAAAGGGTAGGCAAATTTTCCTAACACCCCTAAGGCATGACTTATTCCTATGGCTAAACCCTTCTAAGTCTCTAGGGCTAGGTTGAGTGTCCACCTAATCACTAGATGTGTCCTAAGACTAAGGATCTATTAATGTCTAAGAAGAGTCCTATGTCTAAGATGGAGGGGTTAAGAGCTCATCCTAAAAAAGAGGTTAACAAAGGGTGCCCAATAGGTGTGGTGTGACTAACAAGGCACACTGCATGGATTAGTGTTGACTGAAATGATCAACAATACTGAAAGATCACAAGCACTAATAGAAACAATCTACCCCTAACCTAAGGTGTAGAAGAAATCTAGAGCTTAGTGCAATGTGGCTCTACATATGTCCAAGACTTAAGAGAGAGGGAGGAATCCACTAAGGCATAGAGTAGGTGAACATTCCACTAGGGAAGCAGGTTCAAGTCATCCATAAGAGGATGAGAGGTTTGATTTGATATAAGTCTTACTATGGAGAGAAGTATGATTTGTTTGAGTTTCGTTGGGGAAGAGGGTTGAATTAGTTTTAATTTTTTATTTATTTAATTTGTGTTTGTTTTGACTATATGAGGGAAAGAAAAGTGAACTCTCCACTAGGGAGGCAAGTTCAAGTCATCCACAAGGGAGGGGTTGTAAAATCCACTGAGGAATTATAATTCTAGATCCGTTGGGAGACTAGAAAGATTTGCATCTCATTGAGGAGAAGCAAAAGATTTGATTTAGATTGATTGTTTATTTTGTTTCTTTGTTTCATTGGATTTGTTTGTTGAATTTATTTCAGATTTTTAGATTTTGGATTTTGAGATGGGCCCTATTGGTTTGTAATGGATTGCACTGAGTAAGCCCTAGTCTAACTCATATTTCCAAAGGGGTAGTATACTAAACACATAGTAGGACTAGTGGGATGCCTTTTGGTATCGGCCGTATAATAAGAAAGCATAGTAGACTTACATCCTCCAAAGTAAGGACCAGTTGCTGGGGTGATCCATTGGCAAGGCAGCGGATTGAACCCGACCTAAGGCTAGCTATTGAATGAATGTCACTAGAGGACTTGAATCAACTCAAAGATAGTCAAAGATTAGTTTCATTTTTAGATTATTTTGATTATGATGGATCCTATCAATTTGCGATGAACTGCAGTGAGTAGGAGCCATGGAGGCCTAGACTTAACTCAAATTTACTAATCTAAAGGGAGTAGTCTACCAACCACAAGGTAGAACTATCCAACCAAAGGGGTGATTTTTGGTTTGTAATGGTCAAGTCTTAAGAAGAAAGTGCAGGGACTCACATCTTCTAAAAAGAAGGAACCACTGGGGTAATCAGCTGCTTTGGGCAACAAATAGAACCTGATCTAGGGTTGACTATTGAGTGAATGCCATTGGGGGACTTAAATCAACTCAAGGATAGTAAAAGATTACTTTCATTTTTTAATTTATTTTTATGGATTTTGTTGGTTTGCGATGGATCAAACTAGGAAGGAGCTTATATTAGCTTAGATCTATCTCAGATTTATTGAACCAAAAGGACTAGCTTCCTAACCAATGGGAGAGCTATCTGACCAAAGGAGTGCCTTTCAATTTGCAATGATCAATTTAAGAGAAAAAAACTTTAGGACTCACATCTTCCACTACAAAAGATCACTAGGGTGATCGATTGCTTTGGGCAACAAATAAAACCCGACTCAGGGCTGCCCGTCAGTTTGCGACAATCATGCTAGAAAGAATGCAATATAGTCTTATATCTTCCAAAGTGGAATGACTGCCGAGGAAATCTGCTTGTGGCAAAATAGATTGAACCCGACCTTAAGGAGATTACGGAGTGAGTATTGACCCGTGCATTTATCTTAACTCAGGTAATCAAGTAAATCCTATAGGGAGTTTTGTTGACATTGCCCTAAAGAAAAGATGCTTGCTTGAGAAATGGGGTCCTTTGGGGGCTTGAATTCCTAATCCACAAGCAAATTAATTTGTTTGCTTTGTTTTATTTATTTTATCATTGACCCTATTGGTTTGTGAGGGATCAAACTAAGAAAGAGCTACAGAGGCCTAGACTTATCTCAGATTTACTAAACCAAGAGAGAATCTGCATATCCACTGAACAAATTCTCCAACCATTGGGGTGGCTACTAGGAAAGGGGGACTATCCAATCCAATAGTAACTTGGGTAGTGTCTAAATGGGGTAATCTTAGCCCAATTGAACCTAAGCATCCTTAATCATCATTTGAACATGACCTAACTCTTGATTTGACCCAATTTGATCCGTGGGCCATCCTAGCCCAATTGAACCCAATTTGACCTACATGGGTCAAATTGAGCCAAACCCAACCAAACTTGGCATGACCCATCCTTGGGTCACCATGGGCCAGCCCAAAACAAACCCAATACATTTCAAACCTGAATTAGCCTAAAACCCATTGGGTAAACCCCTCCAAATGGGAAAAAATCTCTATTTAGATGGTCTCACCTACCCCTTTACCTTTAACAGCTACCCAAAGTTATTTTGGACCTCTGACCCACTAGCTAACTAGAAGTAAAGTTGATTATGTCAGCCATGGGTCAAAGGAGGTGAGCTAACCCAAGCCATTCCATTAGCACACCTTGGGGAGGTCGGACACTCCACCTCAGCCTTTGCCAGCCCACTCTTTTCCCTCAGCCATCCAGGGAGCTCCAACTTAGCCTCCCTAACATCCCCAGCTGCCTTCGCCAGCCGGATGTTTGCCAAAAGTAAGGCCAATCCCCACCGTTCGATTCTATGGGGAGGAGAGTATACTCCTTCTCATCTCATTCCAACACACCAAAAATCATCTAGAGAGCTTCAAAAAGTTGAGATGAGCTTCCCTGGTGCCTTCCCGACCTCCCTTGAGCTCCCCATCATCGACAACACCAAACCTGAGTAAAATTGAGCCTCCACTCCATCCAACTCTACTCAAACTCAACCAAATCCAAATTAACTTCACCCACACCTTTCTCAAGCTTTGGTGAGGTGAAATAAATCAATTCGAACACCAGATACCACTCCTAAACCAACTTCGATGACATTTTCGGTGGAATTTGGTCCACAAAGCCACCGGTGGGGAGCCAACTTATGAGATTCACAACAGGGCTTCGTCTCTTCAAGACAAAGCTACCTCAGTCATTGGACCGCCGATCTTGAGCTTTGGTGAGGTAAATTCTAACAAACCATAGAAATCCCTTAAGGTGTTGGTATTTTACAAAAAAATTGATTTCATGTGATTTTCACCATAGGATCTCTTTAGATTTATCCCTTGAGCATTTTGGTGTCGATCTTGATGCCTCACGAGCTCCGACGAGCTTGGATCGAGCAGAAAAGGGCAGACAATATCCGTCTTTCATCGTTTGAGGGACGAAGGATCATCCACCATTCATTCTGCATGATTCGAATGGACGATTGTGATTAATCCAATTTTATTCCTTAAGAATCATAGGATTAATCCCTACCATCCGATCTGAGATCAGATGACGGGGATGAAAGTGCATCCGATATTGCTGACTCAGGACACTACGTCAAATCATTTAAGTGACCAATCTCATGGCGCCACGTGGAAAGCGATGCGACGTTAGCTTCCATGTGGCACCGATGGGATTAAGGACTAATTAAGGCTAAAAATGCAATGAATTGTTCTGAACTTTAAAAATTCATAACTAATTGTAGAAAAATCTTAAAAATATGAATAAACTTATTTTAGAAAAAGTAAACAGAGAAAATTTTAATAAAAATAAATTTTCCATGTTTTGAACAATGATTAGAGCTTAATTAGGGTTTGAATGTTTCCTTAATTAGCTTAATTATTCCATAATTACTTAGCTAATAAGTCTTAAATTAAATATGTTGATTCTATAGGATGTCCTCTACCTCTCATAATTTTCTTGAGATTTATTGGCTAGGTAATTAGGAGAATTTGAAATATTAATCTTAATTATCATGTTCAATTAATTTAATGATTATTAAAACTATTAAACAATAAAATTTAATTAATTAAACTTGATTAAGCTTTGTTTATAGTTGAAGGGGAATGGCTAGGACCTCTTTCTTAATTGTTTCCCTTAATTCATTTCATATATGAGGGTTTATTAAGTCATGATTTAATTAAGGAATGATTACACAATTAATGAAGAAATTAAATTAAATTAAATTAAATTAAAGTGGTAATTAGATTAGATAACTTAAATTGAATTTATGGGTTCCTCTTTATGTGTTTAATAACATAAAAATCCTTAAAGAAATTATGATTAACCCATGGGTGTGGAAAAATTATATAAATACTTAATTAGATTCTTTAATTTAATTAATATTTAATTATAAGCCAAATTACACTAGGCCCCTAAGTGCATTGCAAGTTTAATTCCTCATTCGCATATCATTGGAGGCTTATGATTAAATGATTAATCAAATTAAAGAAGCATAGGAAAGGAAAAATAAATCATTTGCTTAATGATTCAAGCTTGATTAATCCCTAAAAATCACTTAATTACCTTTCTTTAAACACAATAAATTAGTCACATGGGATCGGATAAAAACAACAAATATTTCTCTTTTTAAGTTTAATAACTTCAATCTAAAATCAAATTTCACAAGAAGCTAAGGTTTCCCTTAAGTGATTTACCTAATGTGATTATCCTTAGGAATTAGTGTAGTTGATTGAATTATGTGGAGCTATTCAATCAGTCATTTTCAATCATCATAAATGTTATATGTCATTTGACATCATACATTCATGTTTTAAAATAAAAATAAATATTTGAATTTACTTATGTGAAAGTTGCTTGTGTTGGATTAATCTTATTATATGTGTGGCTATTATCACTAATTAATTTTAAAATTATTTTGAAAGTTATATATTGATAATGAAATTTTGGATTGATATTATCTATGAACATTACATATATGATTCACACGTGCTTATAATCTAAACATGTTAAAGTGTTATTTTATCTTTATGATTCGTATATGGGTTTACATATGTTTGAATGTTAATAAGTATATAGTCTGTACATCTCAAAAATACGAGGCTTTAAGTAGCCCCAAGGAGGTCTTAGATTACCTCACTTCCTTGGTTAATAAAGGCACATACTTATTTAATTTCATTCATGTGTGTACTTATACTAGAATTTGGATAGAACTTTACTTTACATATGTAAATAATTCAACCAAAACACAATCTCTTCATGATTTTCATTCTTATAATTGTGTATATATTCATATGTATTTAAGATAGCAAGTGTATAGTCTGGACATCCCAGAAATACTAGGCTTTAAGTAGCCCCAAGGAGGTCTTAGGTTATCTCACTTTCATGGTTTAAATAATGTCACATACTTGCTCAGATCCTTTAAGATTAACCCAAACTTAGGAATAATAAAACATTTGATAAATCATTAGCTAAAGGAAATAAATTCATAACAATGTGCTTTAGAAAATAACTTAAGGTAGGGATGAAAGAGGTCAAGGCTCTTTCTCCTCTTTATAATGCCTAGATACTAAGTAAATATCAAGTGAAATCAAAAGAAAATACAAACTAAAATTTATCAATCCTCCAAATAACTTGAAATAAAACCACCCTCACAACTAAATTAAATATTCTAAACTCTAGATGATTACAATTCAAAAGCCTAGCTAAGAGATACCACCTAAGCCTAAACACACACATTAGAATGCTAATTCGCCACTTCTTGCTTTATGTTTGGACAATGTATCTAATGGTGTTGTGTTTTATTTTGAGATATAATATTTTAGACTGGATGTTAGGATTGTGGTTCGTAGATTGAATGTTAAGACGTTCTTAGCCTAATGTTATTTTAAGTAGGGGATTATGTTAATAGGGCCACTAAAATAAATACAAATGCTTCTACTTGCAAGTTGCTTATGCGCATTTGCATGATCAATGATTAGGACAGGTGGGCTTGGTTACCCTTGTGCAGGGTGCTAAGTCCAAATTATGAAATATAACTTCTTGGGATTGTATGTTTGTTTAACTAACATCTATTTTGTAGGTGTAATTAGATTTTACTTTCCCATAAATATATAATTTTTGCAATAGGGATTATGATTAGTGCTATGGGTTTAGAATGAGTAGTGGCTAGAAGATAAAGTCTTGGGAGGCCCTATGAAGCCTTAGAGCACAATCAAATTAAGAAGAAAAGAAAAGCAAGGAATGAAGATCCCCATAGCATCTAATTTAATTTCAACTATAATATTCTTTTATAATTCAGGTTGTATAAGAGTAGAGTTCGGCTACCCAATTTTATCTTTTCTAGGGTGTACGATGGTACCCGACCGCATTGGTCTTTTATTCTTATATGATAATATAAATGTTTGATTGTTATGTTTAGATTATGTAATAGAAATTACATCTTCTTCATAGTTTCTTAAACTTGATGTTTGAATGTATGGCCTGGATGTGGTAGGCTCTTAGGACAAATTTACTTTTTTTTACCCCAATTAACAACTCATAACTAAAAATTTAAAATAACTCACAACCTTATTTTAAAGCCTAAGCAATAATCAAGATAGTTAAATAATTTAGCAACCCCTTAGCTGAATTTTGAATGTATAACATCATGCATATCATCTTATTTCACTCTTAAATAAGGAGGGTCTCCATTCTTGTACTTTAAGGAATGCTTGACTTGTGATAGCACCCCTCATGGTGGAAATCTCCCTCTCTCTGGTTTGGCCAATAACTCAATTTCATCATGCATTTAGACATAATTGTCCCAAGCCTTGTCTAATGAACGTGCCAAAAATAATATAAAATTTATAGGATTTTGCATTTTAGCTTAAGTTATGATTTTATAAAAAATATGATCTAGCCTCTCAGGGAGTGAGTTTAGGACTCTTGTCTCTTTCAAATCAAATAACAAGCCTAGCTATCTTGCAATTTCATAAGACTAGCCTACATAGTTTTGAATTGTAGGTTACCGTGACCACCTGTGTGGTTGTAAGTCCGTAGAGTGAACGGTTTATCCTCTCTTGTGGAGATAAACCATAATGTTCCCTTTCCGTTTAGATATAAGCCACACTCTTAGCTTGTGTTAAAGCTCCCTAGATTCAGGATCTGAGGTTACTTATTTTCTTCAGGCTACGAGCATAAAACCTCATCTCTTAGGCATTTTCACAATCTTGTATTAATGGATTATAAGCCCTATCATTCTATATAAAAATTCAACTCAAATAAAATAAATCTCTCTTTCAAACATATAAAGCCTCATAATAGGGTAGATTGGAGTGCTTACTAGGCTTCCTAGTATCATAAGTGCTCCCTACTTATCTTTCTTTGAAGTCCAAAATAACTCTTTCCAATTGAACATTCTCACTTAATTTTCTAAAAAATACCAATTTGTTTATAGTCTAACCTTGAAATCTTTGGAGATTTTTGATTGACTACTTTAACTGAGAGTATTCTTGTTGACTTCACTTTTGGAGTGAGGATTCCATTCTCTCATCATAGGTCTAGGGGTCTTCTAGACACTAAGAGCTCCTCAGACATTCGACACTTCTAGTGGCTAAGTGAATACTTAACCTAAGCCTAGAGATTTAGAAGGATTAACCATAGGGTTTAGATCACGCTTTAGGGATTAGGATGACCTACCTACCCTATGGCCTAAACCCAATTTATACCTACCTCCTTAGCCTAAACCAAACCTCAAATTCAATCCATCCAAATTCAATCTAATGTTAAATCCACATAACTAAATTATAATTGAATCTCAAATTAAATAAACCTTACCTAAGCCCATGATTTAAATCCTATGAACTTAGCCAAATTTCCTTCAATCCAAATCAAACTCAATTGATTTTCTCATAAATAAATCAATCCTTCAATCAACCTACCAAAATATGCAAATCAAGTCCAATCAAATTAAAAAGCATCTAGCCAAACCTTACCTAAGCGTGTGATTCAATCTCATGGACTTGGCTAAATATTCCTTCAATCCAAATCCAATTCAATTAATTTTCTCATAAATCAATCAATCCTTCAATTATTATTCCAAACTAAATCGAATCTACAATCAAAATTAACCAAGCCAAAATCAACCTAATCTAACCTAACCTAACCCATTTGACCTAAAATATTCAAATGAGCCAAAACCCATTCAAACTCAAATCAATTACAACCAAAACCTTAATTCAATCCCAAGTCAATATCCTAACTCATCTTAAATAAATTCAACCCAAAAATTGATTCAATTGATCCATTTGGCTCACTTGACCCAAAATGACCTAAAGGACCAAATTGCACCAAACTCTAATCCATCCCAAATTGGATTGAACCAATCCTTCAAATCTACTCCATAATGATTGTTGATCATCTTAGATAGCCTAAGTACAATCAATTCAATTCAATCAGGCCAATTAACCTATTTAGGCTAACTTGACCCAAAGTGACCTAAAGGACCCATTTGAACAAAATCTCAATTCAACCCAAATTAGATTGAATCAAACCATCCAAAACCTCCTATGATGATTGTTGATCATCCTTATTTGATCAATTGCATTCAATTGGGTAAAACTAAGTAAATTTGTCCATTTGACCAAATCAACCCATTTAACCTACATGAGCCAATGTAGCCAAATCTCATCTTAGGCCAAATTAATTGAAACCAATGATTCACACCAACCTAAAATCAATCCTTGAATATGACTTGATCATCAATTGAGCCAAACCAAACCTAATTAGCCCTTTGACACATGTTGACCCAATTTGACCCAAAAGACCAAATTGGGTCAAATCAAAATCTAACCCAAATTGATTGAAACCAATTGCTCAAGTTCATTTTAAATTGATTATTGAACATGGTCAAAGAATTGATTGAACTCAATTTGACCAATTGAACCAAATTGACCCATTTAGCTCAAATTGAACTAAATGGTCAATTTGGCCTAAATCATTCCTAAATTTAAATTGATTAAAATCAAAGCCTACACTTAACTTCAAATGATGAATCAAACATGAACCAATTCCAAACCTAAGCTAATTTGGCCAGTTTGGCCAAATTAGTCAACTTGACCCATTTGAACTTAAATGAGCCAAAATGAAATCTAAGCCAAACCAACCCAAACCAATTACACCAAAACACTTATGATAAGCATTTGAACTTGACCCAAGCCTTGGTTTGACCCAAATTGACCAATTGGTCAACTTGACCCAACTAAGCCCAATTTGACCTATATGGGTGAAATTGAGCCAAACCCATTCAAAATAAGCTCAAACCCCTTGAAACTTAGCATGACCTATCCTTGGCTCACCTTGGGTAAGCCTAAATCCAACCCAACCCATGCTTGACCCCAATTTAGCCAAACCAAATGGGCCAAGCTTTCCAAATGGGACAAATACCCCATTTAAATGATCAAATCCACTTCCCCTTCACATGGTTGCCTTCTAGACCTCCACCTAAGCAAGAGGGACACTGGCTCACCTGACCCAAAGGTGATTAGGTCAGCCATGAGCCAAGTGGTGGTGAGCTCACCCCTCCCCTCTTTCTCCATTGGCACACTTGGCAATCTAAGGACACCCACTCTCCTCCCATGGAAACCACCTTCCCACACTTGTCCAACCAAACAAAGCCACCTCAGCCTCCTCCTGTCACCCATGACCACCTGCGGTGGCCGGATGGCCACTAGATGCCAAATCGATCATGGTCATCTGATCCAAGGGAGGAGGGGGTATACCCCCTCATTTCAATTCAAACCTAGGGATTGGACCCTCAGTAAGCTCTCTTAGGTCATTTCAAAGCTCCTATAGAGTTTCTTTAGTGCCCTAAGCAATTCCATCCCCAGAAAACATCAAACCAAGCTCACCCGAGATAGGGCAACCTCCATCTCCATCCAACTCCACCGAAACTCAACCCCATTCAAATTAACTCTTCCCACACATTCATCAAACTCCGATGAGTTGAAATGAACTATCCTTCGAGAAATTTGAGTACCAAAAATACCTTCTAGCCTAACTATGATGAGCTTTTCAATGGCGTTTGGTTCATAGAGCAATTGGAGGGAAGGCATCATACCATCTTCTCAATAGGACTTGCCTCATCAAGGCAAAGCTATCTGGGTCGATTCACCGCTGGTCTTGAGCTCTAGCAAGGTGCTATTCCATTAAATTGAGATTTCTTAATTTTTTTAGGCCTTTTGAAGAAAATGTTGATGTTGCATAAATCCAACCATTAGATGCCCTAGGATTCCCCTTCTAAAGGTGTGGGATCAATCCCGAGCCAATCTGAGCTTTGGCAAGCTTGAATTAGGTGGAGGTAGGTGGATGGTGTCCATCTTCTATCGTGGAGGAGACGATAAGTCATCAACTGTCCATTATGTGTGATCAAAATGGATGGTCGTGATCTTGCAATTAGAGTTAATCCAATTTATCCCTTAGGAACTAAGGGATGAATTCCCACCATCCGATCTTAGATCGAGGGGATGAAAGCGCTGCGCGCCACCCTGCTCTGGATAATTTTAAATAACCAATCCCACGGTGCCACGTGGAAAGCACGCCATGTCAGTGCTCTGCATGGCACCAATGGGATTAAGCGTAATTATGGGTTAATTACTCATTTTAATGGTTGAAACTTTAAAAAATCATAACTAATTATAGAAAAAATCCAAACAATATAAATAAATACTCATTTTAAAGGTAAAATAGAGGATATTTTTATAAAAATAATTTTAAATAATTTTGAATAATAATTAAGGCTTAATTATGGTTTGAATGCATACTTAGTTTGTTTAATTAAGCACTAATTACTTAAGTGATTAATTCCAAACTTAGGGAATTGATTTAATGAGATGGCATCTGCCTTCCATAATTTTCTTGGAATTTATCCCCTAAGTAATTAGGGAAATTGATGTTCCAAACCTTAATTACCCCTTTAATTAATTTAATGATTAATTAATGATTTAAATAGTAAAAATTAATTAACTTAAGCTCATCAATCACTGTTTAACAGTGAGATGATGAGGGAGAGTGATTAGGACTTCTTTCCTAATTATTTTCTCAAATTCATTTCACTAAAGGGAGTTAATTAATATGAAAATTAATTAAGTGCTTAATTAATCAATTAATGGTTATATTAGATCAAAGTGAAATGCAAATCACATCAAATAATTAATAATGAGATTAAGGGTTCCCCTTTATCTGTTTAATAGCATAAAGACCCTTTAAGGAAATTATGATTAACCCTTAAGTGTGGAAAAATTATAAGAGTACTTAATTAGGTTCTTTAAATTAATTAATATTTAATCATGAGCCATTGCATTAGGTTCTTTAGAAGAGTTGTAATTTCATTTTCTGACATGTTCATATCATTTATGGCTCATGATTAAATGATTAATCAAATTAAAGAAGTATAGGAAAGGGTGATTAAATGATTCATTTAATGACTCAACTTAATTAATTCATAACATCTACCTAATTATCCTTCCTTAAACCAATTAAGATAACCAACATGGGAATGAGATTAAAATAGCAAATAATTTCTCTCCTCTTTAAATCAACTTAAATCCAAAATCAAATTAATAAGAAGTTCTGGTTTTCTTTAAACAATTTTATTTAGTGTAATTATCCTTAGGAATTAATTTATTTGACTGAACGATGTGTTTATATTTAATTATACCTTTCCAATCACTTCTAAATGATTGTATGCCATATGAATCAATGCATTCATTCTTTCAAATTTAAGTGACTCAAATGAAGTTATTTATGTAAGCTTGCATGTGTTAACTTAACATAATTATATGTGTGACTATTATCACTAATAAATTTAAATCTATTTTTCAAAGTCTATAAATTGATAATAATATGTGGAGTGATGATAGTTATGAATACATATAGGATTTGCATGTCCTTACAGCTTAGTCATATAAATGTGAAGCTCTCTTTTTGGATTCATTTATAAATTTACATTACATGTAAGTTAGTGATCTCTTTCTTGTGATTCATTTATAGATTTCTATAAGTTTGAATGTTAATAACTATATAGTCTGGACATCATGGGAATACAAGACTTTAAGTTATCCCAAAGAGGTCATTTGATTATCTCATTTCTCCGGTTAATAATGATACATACTTGTTTGATTTCATTCCTATATATTTTGGTATTAGAATTTGGATAGAGCTTTAATCTACATGAATAAATAATTCAATTAACTAAAATATAAATTCTTAACATATGCATTCATCATCATTGAAGTGTGCCAAAAATACATTGTATGTATAGATATGCTAACTATTAAAGTTATATGCATGTTACATGTGATAAAAATGAATGATTTGATATATGTCATGTGATAGTAATTCAATTATATTAATCCTATGATGTCTTTCATATTGAGTATGATTATTTAAATTAACCTAAACTTATAATTAATAAAAATATTTAATAAGCCATTCACTAAAGAAAACTAAATCATAAAAATATGCTTTAGAAAATGGCTTAAGGTAGGAAATGAAAAGGGTAAGCCTCTTTCTTCCCTTTATAACACTTAGATGTTAAGTGTAAATCAAATGAAATAAAACAAAATACAAAACTAAAACTTGCAAGTCATCTAAAGAACATTAAGTGAGACCACCCATCATATTAACTTAAACAATTTCAAACTTAGAAAATTATAATTTAAAAGCCTAGTTGAGACATACCATATAAAACTTTAGCACACACATGAAAACTAAGCCACCGCTTCTAGTCCTAGGTTAGGACGGTGTGTGTGTGATGTTATGTTCTATTTTATGAATTAATATTTTAGACAGGATGTTAGGGTGTATGCTTCGTAGACTTGATGTTAGGTCGTTGTTAGCCTAATCATATTTTCTACAATAGATTATGCTTAAGGGGTTGCTTAAAAATAAATATGAATGCTTTGCTTACAGGTTGCTTAAGCCCCTAAGCATAATCCATTTTAGGACAGGTGGGCTTGGTTACTCATGTGTAGGGTGCTAAGTCTAAATTATAAAGATAATTTCTTGGGATTATATGTATGTTTAGCTAACCTCCATTTTGCAGGTGTAGTCAGATTTACTTTTCTCATATAAATGTAATTTTGCAATAGAAATTAAGATTAGTGCTATGGGGGATTAGGATGACCTGTGGCTAAAAGTTCTTGTCCTGGGGTGCCCTATGATTCCTTTGGACTAAATAAGAACTAAAGAAGGAGAAAGGAGATATGAAGAATGAAGACCCTCTTAGCATATAATTTTATTTTTAATTATAATTATTCTTTTATATTCCAGGATGTATAAGGGTATAGCTTCACTACCCATCCTTTTTTATTTTTTGGGGTGTACAGTGGTACCCGGCCACACTAGCCTTTTGTTCTTTCACGATAGTATATAAAAATGATTATTGCCATGTTAGTTTGTGCACTAGGATTGCATCTTTCTCATAGTTTCTTCATGTTAGATGTTTTAATGTGTGGCCTAGATGTGGTAGGCTCTTAGGATAAAATTAATTTTTCTACCCAATCAACAACTCATAACTAAGTTTTAAAGCAATTCATAATATCACCATAAAACCTAGGACTTAAATAAGATAATTAAAAGATTTAGCAACCCCATAGCTGTATGGTTGTATGTCTCACATCATGCATGCATATTCCTTCTTACTTGAATATGAGGGGCATCCACCCTTACACCATTGGGGAATGCTTGACTTGTGAGGGCATCCCTTATGGTGGAGAACACCTTCTTCTCGCTAATTTAGCCAATAATCAATTTCATTATGCATTTAGGTAATAAAAATCTTGAAGCCTTTGTCAAAAATATTGTGTCAAAATAAAATAAAATTTATAAAGATTTGTATTTATAGATTAAGTCATATGCTCATACCACTTATGCTCTAGTCTCTTAGGGAGTGGGTTTATTATTTTAGTTTTTTTTTTCAAATTAAATAAGAATCCTAACCATCTTAAAATTACATAAGACCAAACTACATGGTTTTGGATAGTAGGAGGTGTTAGCTGGCGGCAACTCCAGGCGGTTATAAGTCTAGAAGAGTCAGATAGTTTACTCTATCTTGTGGAAGTAAACCATTATATCCATCTTTCACTTAGATTTAGGTCGTGCTTTAACTTGTGTGACAAAGTTCTCTAGATTTAGGGTATGAGGTTGCCAGTTTCCTTCGGGCTACGAGCATAAATCCTCACCTCTTAAGCATTTTCATAATCTTGTGTTGATGGATTATAAGCCCTAGCAATCCAATAAAATTTCAATTCAAATAAATAAGTCTCTTCACTTTCAAACATATAAAGCCTCATCATAAGGTAAATTGGAGTGCTCACTAAGCTTCCTAGTATCATGAGCATTTTCTACTTATCTTCCTTTAGATTCCAAAATAAGTCTTTCCATTTGATCTATCTCACTTGATTTTCCAAATATAACCAATCCTTTTATAGTCTTAACCTTGAAATCTTTAGAGATAATAATTTTCTACTTTAATCGAGAGTATTCTTAGAGAATATCATTCACTAGGATGTAATTAACTATGGAGACTTGCCTCCACAAGGAACTTAAGAACCAGATATAAAATAAAACCTGCTTTACTTTTCCATAAAAAGTGGGGGAAAATCTCTGGTATATTCGAAGACCATCATGCGTTAGGAGTATTTATTAGGTGATTAGGTCCATTATAAGATGATATTGTTATCTTTCGAGATAATACATCATACCATAATATAGTACCCGATCACTTCAATAAGTACTCCCTACGATCTACATGCTGTCCACATGACCATCTAAAAATAAACATCATAATTCTTTGGAAATCCCATTTCTTAGGATGTAATTAAATATGAAGGCTTGCCTCTATAGGGAACAAAATAACCCGGCAAAAAAAAAAAACTCTTCTTTACTTTTTCATGTAAAGTAGGGGAAAGATCTTTGGAATATACGAAGACTCATTTGCCTTAGGAGTCCTTATTAGGTGATTAGGTCCATTGTATGATGATGTTTTCCATCATTTGAGATGGTACATCATAGCTTAATATTATACCCGATCACTTCAATAAGTACCCCCAAATATCTGTGTGGTGTCCACCCAGCATCTGAAATAAAACACCATAATTTTTTTGTAAGATATGCAGTTCCCTATAAGGGCAAGCCCCTATAGTTAATAACATCTTAGAAGGAAAAGAATTCCTCCTAAGAATATTCTCGATTAAAGAAATTGACTTTCATCTCTATGAATTTTAAAGATTATCTTAAAAGGATGGTTAATTTAGAAATTCAAAAAGGAACATTCCAAGGAGGGAATAGTTCTTTTCAGAAGCCAAATTGGATTGAGTAGGAAATGCTTTTGGACACTGAGAAACTCAGTATACATTTCAACTATCCTAATATTTTTTAAAATTAATATTATTTAGAGTTTTGAGTTGAAATTTTAGTAGAAATTTAGGACTTAGATTCTAAGAGCACAAGACTATAGAAATGCCTAAAATTTGAAGACTTATTCTAATTGGATGCTTCAAAACTTGAGTCTAAAAGTGCTCCTCACATAAGCCAGAGATTTGACATAATCTAATTTTTATAAATTAAAGAATTATCAATTTTTTTCTCACTTGAGAAGATAAACTTATCCCGACTCTTATGGGCATCCCGCCTAGAATGGGTTGCCAGCTAACACCACATAGGTGATTTGAAATCATGTAAGCCAGTCTTATGTAAGTGCAAGATGCCTGGGCTATTATGTTTAGGAAAGAAAGTCAAGAGCTTAAACTCACTCCCTAAGAAATTAGATCATGTGTGGAATGCATTCCATGACTTAGACTAATGTAACAAAATTTACAATTTTTTATTCATTTTAACTCGTCATTTTTTGGATTCAAGCTTGGATAGATTTATGCTTAAATGCATGATGAAAATCAGTTATGGGCTAAATAAGAGAGAATTGGTGTTCTGAACTACAAGGGACTACTCTCATAGGTCAAGCCTGTCCCTTAACGTGCAAGAATGGAGACCCCATATTTGCAAGAGTGAAATAATATGTATGCATGATATTGAAACATACAACCATTCAACTAACAGTTTACTAAATCTTTTATTTCTTGATTAAGATCATAGGATTTAGAGTGAGGTTATGAGTTGATTAAAATTTAATTAAAATTATTAATTGGAGTAAAAATTTTAATTTTTTTAAGAGCCTAACACATCCAACCTTTATTGCAAAATATAATAATCAGAGAAAAAAACTTATAAAAAGCATGGAGTTCTATTGCACACCCCAAAATAAATCAAGCTAAATTTAAATAAAAAAAATAGGTTGGTGTAGCTGGGTACTTTTGTACACTCCATAAAGAAAAAAAAAGAAGTGGTCTTTATCAACTTTAGGATTGTCACCTTCTTCAAGGACCTCCTTAGGCTCCATCGGGGACCATCAAATAGGTACAATAAGCTCCTATTAATCCTAAACCACATATATCCAAACATATTCTAGGCTCAAATTACATTTTAAGATTCCAAAATAAAATCCTAAACCCTACAAAATAGACGTTAGGAAAAATATACAACATACCAACAGTTTATATTTTAAACATACGGCCTTAGCATTAGTGCTTGTCAAGCTCACCTGTCTTATTGGGCTATGTTTAAGGACTTAAGTAGCACCTGCAAGCAAATATCATTTATTTTATTTATTGAAGTGGTCCCTTTAAGCACAACCCCCCTGTAGAAAATAATATTAGCCTAAAAAGAATGCCCTAACATCCAGACTAGTGAGCAAACAATCCTTGCTATATAGTCTAAAGTAGTACAACACAAAATAAGAAAAAGTATCACATCACATCAACACATTGGCCTACCCTAATTCTAGGGTCGATGAGCTAGTATTCTAGGGTGTGAAAAGAAGGCTTGTGTGGCAAGTCCGTTCTAAGATTTGTTTCATTTTAAATTTTATTTGAATTTAGAATTTCTTTTATTTTACCATTGGATGGTTTCAATTTAAATAAATTAATTAATTTTAAATTTTATTCTATTTTTAGGTTTACTTTAATGTTGAAGTTAAATTTAGATTTTAAAGAATGATGAATATAATAAATTCTATTATGAATATAACCAAATCTATTCAACATCATAATCCTAATAATGAAATTTATTCTAAGGTTTGAACTAAGAACCTAAGTATCTTAATTAATCCATTTACTCGAATGACTTAGTTGAATTGATTTGATTTGATTAATGTTTGTTTGATTTGATTTGGATTTCAAAATTTGAGTTTGTTTAACTTCATGTATTTTGATTGACTAATTTTGGATCCATTAGATTTAGTTTGATTTGATTAAATTTTGATAATTCAATATCCTTTAAATTAATATATGATTTCTTTCTATTGGGGTTCAATTTGAGATTTTAACTTTAGATGATTAATGTTGATTAGATTATTACAATGTTATTTAGATTTATTAATCTTATCATTTCACTTAAACTTGATTTGGATTGGTAAATATATTCCAATTAACTTATAATTCAATTGAAGTTTAATGTGCTCTTTTATTTGAATTCCAATTAAAGGTTTAATTCCTTAAATTTAGTCATTTAGTTTATATATTGATCATTTTTATTTGATGACTAACTTGATTTAATTTAATTAATTCTTTTTCATGGCTAAATAGGTTTGTTTATTTTGTTTGAGTCTTATGTTGATTGTTTTATTTTGATATTGTTTGGAATTGAGAGTAATTAGACATGTTTTAATGACTTAGAGTTTATATTTTTTTTATGTTTGTTTGATTTGATTAAGGTTTAAGAAAACTTTATTATGATTATTCAATTTCATATATTTCTTAGATTATTAACTTTATTTATTTATTTAAGATTTAAGTTATAATTTATTCTTATTTTATTGAATTTAATTTGATTATTTATTAAATTTAAATGTTTTAAGCTGATTTATTTGGTTTAATGACTACTTAATGTAGTCTAGTTATGTTTTACTTAGTTTAATGATTATTTAGTTTTGCTTAATTTTATTTGGTTTAGTTTGGATGATTTAATTAGAAGTTATTTGACTCAATTAAAATTCTTATTTACTTTATAATTTTAATTTAAAGATCAATTAATTAAATTTGTTCTTTTTATTAATGAGTTAAAAACTAGTTAACTTTATTGCATTTTATTAATATGTTGATTGTAGTTTGATGATTATTTGGTTCAATTTAATCCTTTGATTTAATTTAATTAATTTGATTTGTTAAATTTTATTTATTTATTGATTTGCTTATATTAGATGAATTAAAGGCTTACTTTGATTTCAATTAAACTTGATTGTTTGTAATTAGAGTTTCACTTACTTTGAAATAAATCTAATTTGGGTTTCACTTGGTCAAGCATCTGAGTGACTTAGTTTATCTAGATTAAGTTGCTTTACTTTGATTAGATTATGTTTAATCTAATTAACTTTAATTCTTATTGGGTTCATAATTGTTTAAAACTTTAGCTTATCAAATGTTTGATTTGATTAAGAATTTAATGATCAATTGATTTGTTGACATCACTTTTGGAGTGAGCTCTCAACTTCCTCATCATAGATTAAGGACTCTTATAGACACTAAGAGCTCCTTAGCCTTAAGACACTTCTAGTTATTAGATGAATACTTAACCTAAGCCTAGAGACTTAGAAGAGTTAGCTATAAGAATATGTTATGCCTTAGGGATTTAGGAAATTTTCCTACTCTATAGCCTTAAACCCAATCCTTCCTTGCTTCTTCAAACCAAACTTCCAAATCAAATTCCAAATCAAATGATTGAAACCCATGATCAAATTCAAATTCCAAAAAACCCTTCCTAAGCCCTTTGATTTTATCTTATGGACTTAGCCTAGACCAAATTCAAATCTACCTCAACTCAATTGATTTTCTTAAATATCAATTCAATCTCAAATCAAATTCCAACCCAAATTCGAAATTAAATCATTGAAACCCAAAATAAAATTCAAATTCCAAAATTAACTTTATTGATTTCTTTATAAATCAATCATTCCATCATTTATATTCATAAATATAAATGAAATCCAAATTCAAACCATTCAAATCAAATAAAACTAAATCAAACCAAATCTTGACCTTTCTTAAGCCATATGGACCTACCTCCATTTGCTTAATCCAATCTCAACCCAAATTAACCCAAACTCAATTTATTTATTCATAAATCAGTCATTCCTTCATTTATATTCACAAATATAAATGAAACCCACCCTCCAATGACAAAAAATAAATCAAACTAAATTAATTCCCTACTTAAGCCCTTTTGACCTACATCCTTAAGCATGGTCAAATTTGCTTCCAAATCACTCCAAACTCAAGTTATTTTCTCATGAATCATTTATATTTACATTTATAAATGAAATATAAATCCAAATAGCCAAAATCAAAACTAAATCAAATCAAATTTCTAATTTTAGCCTTTTTAGCCAATTTATTGAACTTGGTTAAATGATACCCAAACCAATTTAAAACCCATGTATTTCTTCATGATTCAATCATTCCTTCAATCATTGTTCCAAATATAAATATAAAGCACAATTATCAAACTAAATCCAAGTCAACTCAAGTCAAGCCCATGTTGACTCCTTTTGACTTGAAATTATCATATGAACCAAAATCTATTTGACTCCAAACCAATTACAATTGGATTTATATTACAATCCTAGGTTCATATGTGAGTTCAACTAAACTTGAATCAAGCCAAAACTAAACCAATTGACCTATTTAGGTCCACTTGACTTAAAGTGACTTAAAAATCCTTTTTGAGCAAAGTTCTATTCTAACCTAAATTGGATTGAACTAAGCTCATCCAAAGCTCATATCATGGCCAACAATCATCCTAGGATGATCAACTACCTTGAGTTGGGTCAAACCAAGTCAACTTGGTTCTTTGATCAAGTCAACCTTTAGCCTAAATGAAACCCAAACTAGCCAAAACCTACCATATACCAAATTATTTGCAACCAATGGCTCAAGTTTATTCCAAATCATTTATTGAACTTGACCAAAGCCATGATTGAGTCTAATTTGACCAATTGGACAACTTGACCCAACCTAGCCCAAATTGACCTAAAAGATCAAATTGACCAAAATCCAAATTAACCCCAAATCAAACCAAACCAAAGCCTACAATCATTTTCAATTAACCAATTGAACATGAACCAACATCTAACCCAACCCAATTTGGTCAAATTGGTCAAATTGGTCAATGTAGCCCATTTGACCTATTTGAATCCAAATGAGCCAAAGTCAAACATAAGCTAAATTAATCAAAACCACTTGAACCAAAACTCTTCAAAACATCATTTGAACCTAACCCAAGTCTTGGTTTGACCCAATTTGACCAATTTGTCAACCAAACCTAATTTAACCCATTTGAACTCATTTGACCATATGTAGCTAAATCACCCAACTCAACCCATGGGACCCTAAGAGCTGGCCAAACCTAACCCAAACCAGCCCAAATCCAAGTAGGACCCAATCCAAGGGGATTAACCATTGGACAAGCCTCCCCACATTGGATTCTTACCATAAGAGGCAGGGTCCACTCTCCAATCACCATGGTAGCCATCCCATTGCCAAATGGGGTGCACCTAAGCTTCATAGCCCACCCTAGAGCCACTAGGATCGACCATGGACCAAAGGGAGTTGAACCAAGTCACCTCCCTTCATACCCGAGAACCCAAAGGACAAAGCCAACCCAATCCTTCCATATCTTGCCTTGAGCTCCCTGCCATAGCTTCCTCCACTCCTAATGAGCCATATGGAGCTGACATTGACCCTTCGATGCCTCAACGGTGGTGAATTGGCTGAATTTTAGGGACAGATCCCGTCCGTTCATCACACTCAATTTTGGGGTATACTACCTCAATTTGAGCAGCAATTGTCACGATTCACATTAGGAGAACCCCTTGAGTGATTTTGAAATCCTAAAGAGTTTCATAGAGCATTCCAAAGCCTCCCAAGCTCAGATTTCTTTTCCCATGCATAGCTGAAATAGGGGAGGCCAATTCAAAGTTCCATTTCTTCTCCACTTAACCAAATCTCAATAAACCTTGCACACACCATCACCACACCTCATCGAGCAATACCAAGTCATTTCCCAAGCTTCCAACCTACCAGAGGTCCATGTTTGATCCAAGTTGAAGCTCCTACATGCGTGGATTGATCTTCCGAGCAGCTCACTTCAATTTGAGGTCTAAGCATCTCAACAAGGCTTTGTTTCTACCAAACGAAGCTACCTCAGTTGATCCCATCACCAAAAATTTTCTCCGATGAGGTAATTCCTCAAAACCATCAGCTTAGAAAAAATGTGTTGGTCATTTTCGAAGTGAACTTGCATTTGAGCTCATCCTAGCTGTTGGATCCTTGTGGATCCTTCGCACGAAGGTGTGGGTTGAGTTTGGAGAGGATCTGAGCCCGGGTGAGTTTGGATTAAGTGATCCTTAGAGGACGGGTTCCGTCGTTCATCGCTCATAGGAAGATGGATCATGGGCCATTTATTTCTTGTGGTTGGAATGGACGGTCATGATCAAATCACATACAATCCGTCTTTGTTTCCTCCTTAACCGCAAGATCTAATCGTGGCCATCCAATCTTAGATTGGATGGTCCACGGGAAAGCGCATCCATGTAATCCAAGCTAGCCTCCTGATTTGACAACTTAAATAGCCTATCCCATCACGCCAAAAAGAAAGCACGCGTCGCGTCAGCAGCCACGTGGCACCGACGAAATTAAGGGTTAATTAGGGTTATTTTAATTAATTTTTAAAGCTGAAACATCCTAAAATTGTCACTAATCATAGAAAATCTAAAATAAATAAATGAGAGCTCATTTTAAAGACATTTCAGAGTAGAATACAAGAAAGGTTATTATTAATTAATTTTGAACAGTAATTTCTGCTAAATTAATATTTTATTAAAAATTAAATTAGCTTAATTACTCTTTGATTAAATATCTAATTAATTTTAAAATTTCTAGAGATGTTTAGGGGGAAAACCTTTGCCTCCCCTATTTTTCTTGGAATTTATTGGATAGTTAATTAAGAAAATCAATGGATTATTCCTTAATTATTCTCCAACCTTAATTGGTGATAATTAAGCAAATAAATAGTAGATTAATTAATTAATTAAGCTTATTATCCTATATTAACAGTGAGAAGTCTTAGGGAATGAGCCCAAACCACTTCCCTTTCATTAAGCCTCTTCATTTGTTTCAAATTAATTAAAGCTTAAATAATTAATTAGCCACTTAATTAATCAATTAAAAGAAAGGATTTCTAATTATTTCAGAGCCTCATTGGTTGTTTGAGATGACTTAGGGATTGGGATTGAGATCTCTTCCTTGATCTCTTTCCCTAAGTTAATTTCATCATCCTAATTAAAAGATATAATCAAAGGATTTAATTAACCAATTAAGAGCTTAATTAAATTATTTTAAAATCCATTTACTCATAACCTTTGTTAATTACTCTTAGGTAGCTGTTTGGGTGTTCAATAACCTAAAGAGAGACCTAATGAAATAATGGTTAGCTCACATATGTGAGAAAATCATAAAAGTAATTAAGTGAATCCCTTAAGCTTAATTAACTATTAATTATGAGCCAATTACATTAGGCCCCTTTCATTTCATAGGAGCATTGCTAATTTACTTTTCATATGGTTGCATCTCGTGTTAGCTCATTATTATTTAGTTAATTAACTTAAGGTGATGTAGGTAAGGGTTAATTAATTGATTTAATTCATACCTTGACCTAATTAAGACATAAAATCGACCTAATTGATTTTCATTGAATCACATTAACTATCACATGGAGAATGGGATTAGGATTAACAAACCTCTTTCACATTTCTTAAATCAAATCAAACATAAAGATCAAAAATGGCTTTAAGAAACTTTGGTTTATTTTAAATGAGTTTGTTTAATATGATTATCCTTAGGACTTAGTTGGATTGAATGAAATTACATGCTTGTGTTTCTTTATTTCTTTTCAATCATGTTAAAATGTTGTATGCCACTTGTATTCATGCATTCACTTCTTTCAAATTAATCAAATAAAAATGATTTTCTTTATGTCAATTTGCATCTGTTGACTTAATTAGAAATATGTGTGGCTATAACCACTATTAAATCTCAAATATATTTTCAAAAGCTTATTAATAAATAGTAATATATATTATGACTTTAGTTATATATACATAGGAGATGCATGTGAATATAAGCTTAGTGTATGAAGCGAAGTCTTTTTTTTACATTCATGTGTTGATTTACATAAGTTTGAAGGTTAATAGGTATATTAGTCTGGACATTTCAGGGACGCACTGCTTTATGTAGCCCCAAGGAGGTTCCTACCTGACTCCTCTGGTGCAGAACAATGGCAACGTACTCATTTGATTTCAGTCTTATGCATCTTGACATTGAAATTTAAATAGAGATTTAATTCATTTACACAAATAAATCAATTCAATTAAATATTACTTTTGCATCATTTTCTATTCTCATAGTTGTTTATGCATCCATATGTATTTAAGCGTAGCGGGTGTATTAGTCTGGACATTCCAAGGATGCATGGCTTTAAGTAGCCCCAAAGAGGTTCCTACCTCACCCCCCCTAGTGCAAAACAATGACACCATACTTGCTTAAAACTTTTTATATATTTGAATGTGTATTTAGCTAATGAATGAAAAATCCTATTTTTCTATTAAAAAGACATGCGTTCATACTCACTTCAAATGGTTGAGTGGATCAGTCATATGATTTAGAGTCATTTTCTTATACTTTTGTATAAGAATTTAGATAGAGCTTTAAATTAATATGACAAAATGATTTAAGCAAATGAAATATCAATTCCAAGTACATTTACTTACATTCCTCATTTAAGTGTGCTAAGATACAAATTATATGTATAAGTATGTTTAGGACTTAATCATATGCATGCCATATACATGATGGAAAGAAAAGAACAAACATGTGTTATGTGATAGTAATTAATTTCAATTAATCTTAAAATTTCTTTTCTTATTGAATGGGATTATTTAAAAAGAATCTAAACCTATGATTATTAAAATATGTAATAATCCATTCACTAAAGAGAATTGATTAATTAATTTGCTTTAGATGTGGCTTAGGGTAGGGGTGAAAGAGAGTGATCCTCTCCTTTCCATGAGCATGCATATGTAGCGGGCAGCTTGATGGTCACGTGGGGTGAGGCGACACCGCGACGAGCTGGCTCGCGGCGATCGGTGGGGTCCGCAGGCAGACCCGGTGTGGTCGGTGCGGGCACGTGGCGACGCGGCCGACGGTTGGCGTGTCGAGCCGGCGAAACAGGGCGCGTCTGGAGCACGCTCACGCCCAAACGGTAATTTTTGATGATTTTGGGTAGTTTTTGGCGGTTTTGGGTGATTTTGGATGATTTTTACCCTTTTGACCCTATAAGGGGTCTATAAAAACCCCCCTAGGGCCAAGGGAGAAGGCACACTTCTTCAATGCTCCTGTGCTCTCCTCTTCTTGAGTGAGGTTCATTTGGAGTCGATCAAGGCCCATGGTACTTACGTCGTTGTTCTGGTTTTCCCTCAAAAGAGGCATTAATCGGTCTCGTCGGACCGTCCGAGTTTGGAGGCGATCAAGGCCCATGGTACTTACATCATTGTTCCAGTTTTCCCTTGAAAGAGGCATCAACCGGCCTTGTCGGATCATCCGGGTTTGGAGGTGATCAAGGCCCACGGTACTTACATCGTTGTTCCAGTTTTTCCTCAAAAGAGGTGTCAACCGGCCTCGTCGGACTGTCCGGGTTTGGAGGCGATCAAGGCTCGTGGTACTTACATCGTTGTTCCAGTTTTCCCTCGAAAGAGGCATCAACCGGCCTCGTCGGACCGTCCGGATTTGGGGGCAATCAAGTCCCGCGGTTCTAAAATCTTTCTATTAGAAAATTTGATTTCTCACGACTTCAATGGATGATTCAGCAGTTGATAACCGCCAAGATGGCGAGGGAGCGTTAGCCAAGAACTATCGTTCAAGCACTCGAAAGTTTGGAGTAATTTATGAGCATCATCGAGGGGAATATCTTCTCTCCTCTTTTTTTTCTTTTTCTCATATGTATGTGTATCCTTTTGTCGATCGTGAAAATTTTATGCATAGCTATCCTGGCGAGAGAGTCAAAAGGAGGCAAGTGGGGTGAGTGAGTTGCTTTTACAAAATTCTTAGATTTTTATCATTTCTCCCTCTTTATTTATTATGTATTTTCAAAGGGTGATGGCCAGAAGAAAACTCATAGTGTGACCTGACGATATACCATCCACGTCACATCGATAGTTTAATGGTGTTCGGAAAGTTTTTCTTCCCTAATGAGTTGGTGGCCATTGTTGCCAAAAGTCGATCGAGTTCACCTCAGGTACTTTACTATTTCTAAGATGATTCTTTGTGCGGGACTGCGATTCCCTTTGGCTCCTGAGTTGATTGAGATATTCAAAATATATGGTGTAGCTTTGTCACAGTTTTTATTTCGAGCTTTAATGGTCATCGTCGATTTGCCTGTCTACTTCAGAGAGCGTGGTGTTACTTTGAACATCAAATACTTGTGTCGAATGTGCAGATTTACATGTGATACCCAGGGATGTGTTTCTTATCAGACTATAAAGAATTGGATAGAATTTTCTGCATGGGATCAATCTAAAAATTGGTTTAATGGATTCTTTTTTGTAAAAAATGAGTGGGGCCTTCCTGAGAGATGGGGAAGATTGAATGACCTTCCAGATCCATTGCTGATGTCAGAGAATGAGATCCTAGCAACATCTTAATATCCCTAATGTAGGAAGCTTGCAGCATGAGTTACGTCACATTAGCAAATATATAGTTGAAGATAGAATGTTCAAGGTTGGCCTTTCTATCCAGGCAGGGAGAACTCATTCTTTTCCACTAAAGAGGTAAAGTAAAGGTAATGAAAGGTCTCCTCATATTCATAGGGTTCTTTCAAGAAGCCCGTCATGAAATCAGGGTGGTGGCAATGTTTCTTCCCTAAAGAAAAGAAGACATGTCTTTGAGTACTCGTCATCTGAAGAAGATGTTCGCCCCCAGTTGACTTAGAGTTTAGCTATTTCAACTCATGATGGGGGAGTTCATTTCTCAAAGCCGCACATTCCTGAAGAGGTGTTAAATCACATATGTACTAGGCATCAACGAGCAGATGAATTGGTACGTTGTCTTCCATTCTTTCTTCTTTTCTTCTTCTTTTCTTTTGTGTAATATTTGTGATAATTTTTTTCTTTTTTTTATAGGTAACTCAAACATTAGGGCAGATGGCTCATTTGCACTTTAGATGGGTGGAATCTTGAATTTGTGAAGATAAAATATCTGGGCAAGTATTAAAGCCAGAAGTGGTGACTTTGGAGGATCGGTGCAGGCGAGCTAGCGAACATCTCTCTCTCGGTGTCGGGGAGGTGGAGCACTCGTGAGTGATTGAGGTGAGTGAGACTCATCGAGAAAAGACTTAAAGGCACTTGCGGAGAGAAGAGCTCGAGCTGGAGAAGAAAGCATTACAGGATCATCTTTAGAAGGAGCATATAATGTCAAAGCAAATGAAATCTCCTTGAAGCGGTGGAAGACTTTAAGAACTCCAGCTTATCTCACCCATGTTGAAGCTTCGTAATCATATACTTGATGTTGAAGTGAAGGACTTGGAGCACCAATGTTTAGAGGAGGGCTTCATCAGGTTCCTAAAGGAATCACTTAGTACATCACAAGATTGGGTATTGAGGATCTCTCCCAAGTATCAAGACTCTTAGATTCGAGGAGATGAAGGAGTTGAGAGTGAGTCCAAGGGAGTATCTCTAGTGGTGAGGAGGCGTTGATATCACCGATGTAGCATCACTTGAGGATGCATTTTTTTATATGTATTGTTATTAGTGTGTATCAGAATCTTGATTCTTTCTTATATCATCATGTTAATGCTATCAATTTTTTTTTAGATGATACGCTCTTATTTTGTTTTTACCTATCTGAGGTAATTGGTCGAAATATTATTCGACGATGCTAACTTGTATGGATGAGGTTGAATTGAATACACTCTGGATTTTTGACCTATCCGATGTTGTTTGTCAAAGTCTCTGCTCGACGACGTTAACCTGTATGGAAGTGGTCGTAAGGAGTCCACCAAGGACCTTTTGACCTATCATAGGTTATTTGTCAGAGTCCTCGCTCGATGACGTTAACCTATGTGGAAGAGAGTCCACCAAGGACATTTTGACTATCTTTGTTTTATCGGAGTCTTCGATGACATTAACCTGTGTGAAAGAGGTGAAAGTCCCTTAGGATTGATCATGCTTGATTGAGATATAGCGTGAGTTGTATATTTCTCAAGTGGAGAATTAAATGAAGAAGAAACAAGTTTGTAAGAAGAAAGCTATAAATTCATTACTCTGATAAGTTCAGTGATATAATCATAAGACGATTTTATATGAGTTTTAAGAGAAAATGACAACAACAACAACAACAACAAGTATTTATCCCACTAAGTGGGGTTGGCTACACGAAAAGAAGATGATAAACGAGACAAAATAAAAAGATAATTATGCGGTAGGGTGCGATAATATTTTTAGAGATTCTCGGTATTCCAAGTTCAAGGTAAAGTTTTCCCTCAATCCTTGAGCTTGAAAGTTCACGGCTTCACCATAGCTATAACCACATATGGGCCATCCCAAAAAGGTGAGAGTTTATTGCGTTGAGGGGCTTTGCACTGCGACTTGAGACTTCATATGACCAAGTCATGGGATGAGGTTTTACTCTTATGAAGTGATGAGCTACCCTTTGGTGATAAGCGGTCGAAGTAGGGCCATGTCACGAGTTTAGTAGGTCAGTCTTTTGAGTTTTTCTTCATTATCATCATGATTGAATAATTGAACTCTTGGACTTGGAACCCGATATCTCTTGGTATAATACGTGAAACACAAGTTATATATGGTGTCTCACCCATCGAGGTCGTGATGTAGTGTAAGCCCAAAGAACATTAGAAAGCTCATCAACCCATTGACCTTCTCGAGATGTGTTTTAGTCCTTTGAGTATAGTCTTGGTAGCTTGATGCGTTAGTTTGAGGATGTGCTACGCCGTATGCGAATGTGAAGATCTTTGCAAAAGGGCGTAAATACTTTTCCGATAAATTGGGTTCTATTGTCGTGATGATCTTTGCGGGAAGACCGAATACACTATATTTTTCCAAACAAATTGTTTAGCATTTGCCTCCATCATTTTAGCGAGTGGTTCGGCTTCCACCCATTTAGTAAAGTAGTCGATGGCTAAAATGATGAACTTTCATTGTCCTGATACTATCGGAAGAGGTCCCATGATATTAATCCCCCACTGAGCAAAAGGCCATGGGCTTTGAATGGATGAGAGCTCTGTATGCGGCATGTGAGGGAGGTTAGAGTGCAACTAACAACTTGCATATTTTTTCATGAACTCCAAGGCGTCTTTTTCATTGTAGGCCAATAGAACCCTTGCCTTATAATTTTAAGGGCTAGCCCTTCCTCCCGTGTTCTCCACATATCCCAGTGACCTCTCTTAATGCTTAATCATCCTCACGAAGGTGAGAGACATTTAAGGTGTCAGAAAGCTTCGTTTGTATAGTTCACCTCCGATAATAGTAAAGTTTAAAGCTTGTCTTCAAAGGCAGTTGAAGTTGGTCTTGAGGAAGAGTTCCTTCTTGTAGAAAAGACAGGATGGGATCCATCCACGAATGTTCCTTTATCTCATCAATTGCTTGAATTACCCATGACCCTTGGATACTCAGAAAATGTATTTCTTCAACATGCCTTCTCTTAAACATATCCCTAGTAGCAGATGAAGCAAGCTTAGTGAGAGCGTCAGCTCAAGTATTCTTCTCTCGCAGTATGTGAATGATTTGATGTGTCTTGAAATGGGCAAGAAGAGACTTCACCAAGTGGAGGTATTGTGAGGGATTATGAGCATTAAAGTTTTCCTCAACTTGGGAGGCAAGTTGAGAGTCAGTGTGTATCACTAAGTCTTGGGCTTCACAGTCAATGGCGAGTCTCAACCGTTCTATGAGAGCCTCATATTCAACCATATTATTAGTTGCAGAAATTTTAAGTCCATACACTAGGTATTCTGGAGGAAATAAGTAAGATTCCGACCCGGCGATCTTCTGAAGCTCCATCAACATAGAGGGTCCATTGAGGATGAAAGGCATGTATCGGATAGCTCCTCACGGGTTGGTGCATTCTCTGAGTACTTGAGACTTTATAGTAGGGAGATAGAAAATTTATATCAAACTCTCCCAATTCTCTGACCACTTGATTAACCTCCCGGATGCTTGATTTTGTAGGATGGCCCTTAATGGTAAATGAGTGTAAACAAGATGTGAGCTTGGAAGTATGGACACAATTTTGCTGCGAAAAACTAAAGCGAGCCACCTTATCGCAAGTGGATAACGACTTTCTATATCAGAGAGAATTTTGCTGACATAATAAATTGGCCGTTGTATCTCACTTTCTGCATTAAAACTTAGCTTATCACATGGGAAGAGACTGCAAGATATAAGTATAACATCTCTTCTTGAATAGGCTTGGATAGTAGGGGTGGAGATGCTAAATACTCCCTTAGTTGCTCAAAAGTAGACTGACATTCATCAGTCCATTGAAAATTATTATTTTTAGCTCTCTTTAATATTTTAAAGAATGGCAAGTATCTATCCCCAGAACGGGCTAGGAAGCGGGATAACATAGCAATTCGTCCATTCAAACATTGAACTTCCTTAATATTCTTCGGAGGAGTCATATTTTTGAGAGCTTTGATTTTCTCGGGGTTGGCCTCTATCCCACGGTGGGTTACCACAAATCCAAGAAATTTTCCTGACATAACCCCAAAAAGTACATTTGGTCGGGTTGAGTCGCATGTTATAACGTCGAAGAATGTTAAAGTATATTTCTAGGTCAAAAATATGTTGTGATTCTTCCAAGCTTTTCACTAACATGTCATCCACATATACCACCATTGTGCGACCTAGTAGGTCTTTAAAGACCTTATTCATAAGGCATTGATAGGTAGCACCAGCATTTTTTAATCCAAACGGTATAACTTGGTAACAGTATAAACATTTATATGTTTGAAATGTTATAGCTTCTTCATCCGTTGGGTTCATTTTTATTTGGTTGTAACTAGAGTAAGCATCCAAAAAACTGAGCATTTGATGTCCAGATGTAGCATCAACCAATTGATCAATTCGAGGAAGAGGAAAACTATCTTTCGGGCAAGCCTTGTTAAGTGGTGTAATCAATACACATTCTCCATGTTCCATTTGTTTTCTTAACTATGATAACATTTGCTAGCCATGTAGGGTAATGTACCTCAGTATGAATCCCTTCTAGAAGCTTGTTAACTTCTTGCTCAATAGCGAAGGTCGGCAAAACTTGCTTCTTACGGATGATCGGTTTGAATGTCGGTCGATCTTGAGAGAGTGCATGATCACATTGGGGTCGACTCCGGCATGTCAGGACTCCAAGCGAAGATGTCTTGATTTATTGCAAGAATTCTATGTATTTTTCCCTTTGTTCTCGAGAGCGAGATCCAACTTACTTGTGTAATGGTTGGTCATCGATGCAACAAAGAGCAAATCTTCTGATAAAGCTTTTGGGTACTTCTTCATCTCAAAATTAAAATCTTGATCTTTGAAGGTCACAAAAGGGCATGGTTGAGTTTGTCTGAGATAATATGATTGTGCTATCTGTTGATTTCCACAGACCACTCTAACTCCAACGGGGGTTAGAAATTTCATCTTAAGATGAGATATTGAAGTGACTGCATTGAAAATTAATTGGAGGGGCCTTCCAAAGATAGTGTTATATGCTGAATTTGACTTGACCACCATGAATTGGATTAAATGAGCCACTTATCGAGGAGATTCACCAAGGACAACGGGAAGGGTGATTGTCCCCTACCTGAGGCGATTATCAAACCCATAATGGTCTGCGGGTTGAAACCAGCCCATGTTAAGAAATATGGAGTAAAATAAGACATCAATAGAACTCCCATTGTCAAAATTCTCTTAACATTATATGATCCTGAACAAGTGGATCTTAATATGTACCTTCTTCAGGTCATTAAAAGTGATGGATCAATGATGAGACTTCTTTAACTCTAGCTCTTGAGATGGTAATGAGAACTTGATTAGATAGTATTGATCCTCGTGTGATTGTTTCAATTTATCCAACTGTTTGATGATTATTTTATTATTTCTGTGATGATTGTCCTGGTTGCCCTCCAATTGGAGGTATGTTTGTTTGAGTCGATTGATTCTTCACAAATCAACATAGATATCCTTACTGAATGAGCCTCTCAATTTCTTCTTTGAGTTGTTTGCCTCAGTATGTCCCGACTTGATGGAAGTGACAATATTGCTCGATTTCACGAATTTGGTTTAGTGGATGCGCCACTTGATATTTTCTTCATCTCGAATAGCCATTAGGAGGTTAACATGAGATGTGTTCAGCGATGTGTATTCCTTTTCGGGCCATGGTTCACGTCGTTGATATGGGGTAGGAGATCATGCCTTGTTGCTTCTTTTGATGGATGTCGCATTCCACAGGTGCTTTTACATTTTCCTGTAGATTGCTCAAATTGTTTGCGATGGACAGTAATAGCCTCATTAGCAGAGATTTGTTCTTCCACACGATAAACTAAGTCGGCATATGAGCGGACTGTGTCTTGCATTAGTGATGAGTAAAAAGGCCCTGGACGGAGTCCTCCAAGGAAAACTCTTCTTAATAATTTAGGGTCTACTCCAGGTATTTGGCGAGCTTCTAAGGAGAACCTCTGGAAGTATTCCTTAAGTGATTCACCCTTGTTTTGATGAATGCCGGAGAGATGGGAGGAATCTTTAATGATCCTCCGGTTTGCAATGAACTGTTCTACAAAAATCTTGGCGAGTTCGTCAAAGGTATGGATGGATTCCCTTGGAAGGGAGTAGAACTAAGTGCGAGCTTGTCCCTTGAGGGTAACTGGAAAGACCTAACAAAGCAGTGTGTCAGAAGCTCGTTGGATATGCATGATAGTCCTATAATGGTCGGTGTGTTCATGTGGGTCAGTCGCCCCATAATATGAATCAATGTTCGGAAGCTTGAAACCCACGAAAATAGGATGTTGAAGAATAGCTTCATCTAAAGGTGAGGATTCCTCATAGTCGTGGTGAGGGGGAAGATGATTTCTATCTTGGAGGTAAAATTCATCTTGCATTAAGCATCATAATTTTGCACTTATAACATGACGAGTGGGGTCAATAGGATGAGAATGTGTCAAGCTACCAGCAATAATTGGTAGATTAGTAGTCAGTTGAGCTGCACGTAATGGATGAGTAGAACTTGCGGTGTCAAGGAGATCAGCATCACGATCTCTACACGGAGGAACTTTAGCATCAAGGAAATTAGCATTTTGACCTCCCCCGCCTAACGATCGATCTTGGGGGAGATGTGTTTTCCACGGTAGTGGCTGTTGTGTTCCTCGCAAAAATTGGATCATCTCATTTTGAGACTCTTCCATTCGGCGCACATGATCTTCTAAAGAGATTTTTGCCGTGCCTTCACCGACAGGGTCGCATCTATCAGGGGGAAGTGAGGCAGAAGGTTGGCATCCTTGGTTCAAGGATTGGTTTCGAGAGTGATGGGAGTTGGAGCGGGAGGCTCCGTTGTTATGAGTATTGCGCCTATAGGCCATAACGAGGGTGTTCACAGGAATTATGATTGAAGGATTGTTTCCACGGTGGTAGCTGCTAGAAAATCGATTTGTAGAGTAAAAGTTTTGCTTAGCTTGTTGTGAAATCCAACACACACACACAGGTATAAAAAGTGTGAACAATAAAACTCCAAAATTTTTACATGAAAAACCTCAAAAAGAGGGAAAAACCACGGGGCCTAGCCCAGTAAAAAGCTTCCACTATGTATTTGTTTCAGAGTACAAGTCTTCCTGATACCAGCATTACAGGATTGTATATGAGAAAGAGACAACAGTTGCTAGTAATAGACGATGTTGAAGACGATGTTGATGATGATGTTGATGATGATGTTGATGATGATGTTGACAACGATATTGACGATGATGACCGATGATGATGATGACGAACGATGGTCGACAATGGCGAGAATCAATGGTGGCGCGGCGGCGGTGGTTGGTCGACCGTTAGTGGCGACCGCGATTATGCTTGGAGGATCTTTAGAGCTCTCTCCTCTCTCTTGCTTGGGCTCCCCTCATATGAGGAATGAGAGGCTATTTATAGATTAGAGGAGTGGCGTCTCTATAAATACATGCAAAATTCAAGTCACTCCTCTCCATCGGATGGCTCATGATGATTCCCTTGATCATATGATGTATTTTGTGTATTTAAATGCTCAAATGAAGTCAGAATTGTAAGATCTTTGGCTTATTGGAGCTGGCTCATCGAGACACTCGATTTGACTATAAACACTCCATATTTGAGAGCTTTTTTGGAATTTAACTGATGTCTCAAAGTTTTCAATGATATTTTAAGTGCTTAATCTCGACCAGTTTCAATTTCTGATCAGCTTGCTTTCAGCAACAAGATTCGTGCTTCAACTAGAGGAATTTTCAGGGTCATATCAATTTTAAGATTAGTTAATGAAATTCAATTTTCACTTAAACTTACATTAAGCTCAAAATACCTAATGAAAATACGAATCCAACGAGCCATTATTTGCAATTTTTATGAGTATTTTATTTTATTTTTATGATTTTTTGATGTTTCAAGCAATTTTAAACAATTTTAAATCCAAAAATTCCTTAATTTTCTTTTTAACCCAATCAGCGCCACATGGCGCTGAGTGGACTCCTCTCGCATGTCAAGGCGTGATTGGACCAATAGTGCTGGCGTGGCCATTTGAGCGGGAAAGCATCAATTCTATCGAACGGTCTAGATCAAATATCACGATCTAGTGGATGTATTCAAAGTCAGATTCCTTCTAATCTCAGCTATCCATCCTATTTAAGGAGAATCAGACAGTTGTCAAGTCTCCTCTCTCCCAGTCGATGAACCAGGCTGGTAGAGCTTCCACCCAAAATGGGTGATTTTTCAACGATTCTAGCCGAAAATCCTTTTGATTCACATCAAGAGGTCAAAATAATGAAATTTCAAGGGATCTAATGGGAAAATTCCTAGAATCGACCCTCCATTTATTGCAAAATGAGAATCCTAATGGTTGGCTATAGTTTTTGATGAAATTACCTCGTCGAAGCTAATGTCTGGCAGTAAATTTGATTTGAGCAAGTTCCTGGATGAGAGATGAAGCTCCAAGATGAAGACGCCCACTCGCTTCCTCTCTAATCGTCAAGAACACCAATGGCTATTGTCTCTTCACTGGAATCTCGTAGGATTTTATGATTTTATGTGGAAAAGAAGTGGGGAATTGATTGATTTTATTCAGTGGAGCTTTTGAAAGATAATTAATGCCAGAATAAGTAGCTTTGAAGCTTCCTTTCTTCTCTTTTTAATAGTGGCCAAAAAGCACCATTAATGGTGATTGGAGGTGTGGTGGTTGGTCGAATTTTGTCAAAATTCGGTGGTCTATTTTTTTTTGAACCACTTCAAAGCTAGCTAAGTATTGAATGGGGAGATGCATGAGGGGATTTTATATTTTTGATAATATATTTGATTTTCTCCCTCTCTCTCTCTCTCTCTCTCTCTCTCTCTCTCTCTCTCTCTCTCTCGCTCTCTCTCTTTTATATATTTATTTTGTTGACTTTGGGTCCTCCCCATTCTCATTTATTTAAACTGAAATTTCATTATGTTTAATCAAGGTTTAGAGAGCCTTTGGGTTACCATAACTTCATTTGGGTTTACTTTAGGTTAACCCTTGAATTAACCTAATTTGACCCAAGCTAGTTTGGATTGATTCGATCAATTCCTATTGACTTATTTGAGTTAACATTATATTTTAATTAAGTTTTTTTAATCATTCAAAGTCTTTAAAATCAATTAAATTGATTTATTCTGAATTTACTTTGATTTAAACTCAATTTGACTCATTTTGGTCAAAGTGAGTTAAATAGTTTGATTAATCATCTTGAAATTTTTATAAGCCTTAATTATATTTGATGAAGTATTTGAAATGATTTTATATTGATTGATTCAATCAATTTAAGTTTAATTTAATTTTAACAATTTAAGTTTAATTTAATTTTAAGTTTTGTTTTGATTTTCACTTTGATTCTAGTTTAAAATATATATTTAATTTAATTTATTATTAATTTTGATTTGTTTATCCAATCACTAAGCACAGTGTCTTAAGAGTACAATTAAGAAGCTCCTACTTACTAAGATTATGGATAATATTAACCTCATCCAAAAATGAGTTCCATAATATTGGAGCACATTGCATCATCATCCATAACAGTTGCAACAAAGCCTCATCCACAAAAAATTGACAAATGAGATTTGCAATGTAGCAACCAATATCATACTTCAATGCACTCACCATTGTGTTCTTCAGTTCAAGTAAACTACTTTGTAACACTATAATTAGATGATTTTTATCATCAACGTATTTAGGAACTAATTCATTTGAAAGTGTTAAATTCGCATCGTATCTAAGCATCAATTGAGAGAATGACTTCATTTTTTTTGGTAACTTGGCAAAAAGTCAAGTTTTATGAATCGATACTTTTATATCAATAGAAATTCATTATACGCTATACCACTCTTAAGTAACTAATTCATACATATCAAACAAAAAGCATACTAATATATTTTACACATAAAAATAAATTAATATTACAAACTATCGATTTGTAAATAGGCTAATCATTTGTGTAACTCATTACCTCAAATTTAACTTTATGTATATTTATACATACATACATATATACACATATCTATGTATGTGTGTGTGTGTGCGTATATATACACATTTACACACACACACACACATACATACATACATACACATTTTTTATCTTATAAGCACAATTTTAAATGAAAAAGAATTAAAAAATGAATCATTAATTATTATTTTATTAAAAATATTAAGAAAAACTTTTTTTATTTAACTATTTATCATTCATCATAAAGTTTTCTAGAATATGAATAATATTTATATTATTTTAAAATTTTAAAATTAAATATAAGTATATATAAGCATGTTTAATAAATAAATATGCTTAAAAAAATTTTACTTAGACAATTGATCGTGATATTTTTTTCAAAAAATTATGAAGACAAGTTCTAAGTGTAATTAAAGGAGTTGCTCTTAGTCACCATTTTCTTCCAAAATAAAAGGTAAAATCTAAAATTTAGTTACATTTTCAAATAATTTGATTTATTGCTAGAGATGATTTTATATTAGTGTCAATATAGAAATTGTAGGTGTTGTCACATTTTAAATAAGTTATGACTTAGATCAATCAATTTTCAATCACATATTTTTTTTGGTAAAAATGATATGTTAGCATTCCTTTTTATATAAAAAATGTAAAATTGTTGTCATATTGTATATATATATATATATATATATATATATATATATATATATATATATATATATATATATATATATATATATATATATATATATATATATATATATATATAATTCATAAAAAAAAAACTAATCGAATATTTGCATGAGTTTAAGAAAACCAACACAATAAATTAAATAAATTCATAATAAAGTAAGATAAACACATGGTACTCTTAGATTTTTAGTTAATCTCATAGCGATTTTGGAGATGAAGATAGACTAATTTAAACGATGGAGATTGGCTCGCACTTCCTTCAAAAACTTGATCTAACAAAGTGAGACATGTTTTCCACCTCAAAACTTGCAAAAACTTCAAAAAAGAGCTTGATTTGAGAGAAGAAAAGAAAGGCGAGGAGAAAATAGAATTTGTGGAAGAAGAAAAAGGATTTGAAGGAGGTTGGAGGGGGTGTTGGGGTTTATATGTATGTGTGTGTAATTTTATTAAACAACTCAATAAGACGAGTCTATCTGTTGACCTCACTTTTGGAGTGAGCTCTCAACTTCTCCATCTTAGACATAGAACTCCTCTTAGATATTAAGAGTTCCTTAATTTTAAGACACTTCTAGTGATTAGGTGAACACTTAACCTAACCTTAGAGACTTAGAAGAGTTAGCCATAAGAATAGGTTATGCCTTAAGAGTGTTAGGAAAACTTGCCTACCCTATAGCTTAAACCCAATCCTTACCTTCTTCTTTAAGTCAAACTTCAAATCCAAACAAACTTCAAACTCAAACCAATCTCAAATTTAAATCAACTTCAAATTCAAATAAATCTCAGATTCAAATCAACTTCAAATTCAAATCAATTCCAAATAAAAATTCAAATCAAATTCCAACTTAAATAATTTTTCCCGAATCATTCAAATCAAATTCCAACTTAAATGACTTTTCTTAAATCATTCAAATCAATTCCAACAATCCAAGTCAATTCAAACTCAAAAGATTTTCTCACAATTCATTTATATTCTCATTTATATTCATAAATATAAATTCAAATAACCAAAACTAATTCCAAAACTTAAGTCCAATTCAAAAATCTTTCCTAAGTCACTTTGATTTCATCTTATGGACTTAGCTCAAATCAAATCCAAATCATTTCAAATTCAAGAGATTTTCTCATAATTCATTTATATTCTCATTTATATTCACAAATATAAATGAAATATAAATTCAAATAACCAAAACTAAATCCAAAACTCAAGTCCAAATCTAAAATCTTTCCTAAGTCACTTTGATTTCATCTTATGAACTTAGTTCAAATTAAATCTAAATCACTTCAAATTCAAGAGATTTTCACATAACTCATTTATATTCTCATTTATGTTCACAAATCTAAATGGAATATAAATTCAAATAACCAAAACCAAATTCAAAACTCAAACCCAAATCTAGCATAAATCCAACCTATACCCTTTCAAGTCAAATTCTTGAACTTAGTCAAATTAAACTCAAATCAATCCAAACCCTTGGATTTTCTTCATGATTCAATCAACCCTTCAATCATGAATCCAAATATAAACACAAACTTTAATCATCAAACTAAAATCAAACTAAAATCAAATTATCCCAAGTCAAATCCATACTCACCCTTTTGACTTTAAATTGTCAAATGAATCAAAACCCATTTGAATCCAAATCACTTGCAAATGGATTTATATTTCAATCATAAGTCCATATGTGAGTTCAACCAAACATGAATCAAGCCTTGATCAAGTCAATTGAACCATTTAGGCTCACTTGACCCAAAGTGACCTAAAGCACCTTTTTGAGCCAAATTTGAATCCTACCTAAATTGGATTGAACTAAGCCCACCCAAGCCTCACATTGTGAGCAACAATCATCTTAAGATTATCAATCACCCAAATTGGGTCAAACCAAGTCAAACTTAGCCTTTGAGCAAGTCAACACTTAACCCCAAATGAAAACTAAACTAGCCAAAATCCACCATAGGCCAAATTGATTGAAACCATTAATCTAGACCAATCCAAAATTATTGATTGAACATGATCAAGCCATCATTTGAGCCAAACCTAACGTAATTGACCACTTGACCTAAGTTGACCTAAAAAGTCAAAATGTGTCAAATCTTGATCTAAGCCAAATTGATTACAACCAATGGGTCAAACTCATTCTAATTCACTTGTTGAACTTGACCAAAGCCTCAATTGGCCAACTAGACCTAACCTAGCCCATTTGACCATGAATCAAACTTGACCTAAAAGGTCAAATCAAGCCAAAATCAAATCAAACTAAAATTAATTGAAACCAAAGCTTGCAAAATATTTCAAATGATCAACCAAGCCTAAGCCAACCCATGACCTAACCTAATTGGATCAAATGGGTCAAGTTGGTCAACTTGACCCATTTGACCTAAGTGAACTCAAATGAGCCAAAATCAAATATAAATCAAATTAAACCAAACCAATGACACCCATAGGCCACAAATGATCATTTGAACTTGACCTAACCCATGCTTTGACCAAATTTGACCAATTGGTCAACTTGACCCAAGTTGACACATTTTGACCAAAATGGGTCAACATGAGCCAAATCATATCAAATAAACTCCAAATTCATTAAAATTTTTCAATCATTCTGAATATTCCCAAGTCAAAATCAAAGCCAAATGACTATTTTACCCCTAAGTCAAAGGGTAAAATATGGTCAAATTCACTTGGAATTTGATCATATTTTAACTCAAGATCACTTGGTATCCTCCTAGTGGACCATTTGGACACCAAGGAGGGTGGTGCACATGACCCAATGGGTTTGGGTCAGCCAAACCCAACCCAAAGGAAAAATTGACCCCTCTACACAATTTTCTCCACATGGATCACCTCTCACACTCATTTTAGCACATGTGCACCTCCACACTCCCACTCCTCTACCGAAATTGAACCACATGGCACTCCTAACAACCTAAACATCCCATTTCATCAGAGCAATTTGATCAAAATGGCAAAATGAGCTTCAACCATCCGATTCAAGTAGGGGGAGATATTCTCCCCTCATTCTATTCCAATTCACCACACTTGCATTTCATTGAGCTAAGAAGATCAAATGCAAGCTTCTCTAAGCTTCTCCAAGCATTCTCAAGCTCTTTCCAAATTCTCTTTCTCGGGTTTGCCTAAGCCAAAAATAGAAGAGGTGAGGGAGAGTTCCAACTTATTCAATACCCAACCAAAGTTCAATTACTTTTGCAAGCACCATGAGGGAGGCAAGTCGAGCTCACCCAAGGTGTTTTCGAAGCAACCAAGCCACGGGAAGGTGGACCAAGACCAAAGCCGCAAGCCACACAAGCAAGCTTTGGTCAATTGGAAGATCCATTGCAAATTGAACCTTCAAACTCTCAACAGGGCTTCATCTCCACTAGACAAAGCGACCTCAATGGTTAGAAGTGCTGGTGATAGCCTCCGGTGAGGTATGCTTCAAAACTGAGCTTCAGTAGAAAAATCCTTGGTCCTTTATGAAGGGAAGTGTAATCCCATTGAATTTCTATAGTTGGATGTGCTTCTCCTTACTTCTTGATGGTGTAGATTGAATCTCTATCCAATCCGAGCTCAAGTGAGCTCATATCATGCCATAGAGGATGGATGGTCTTCATCTCCCGCAGGTGAGAGAAGGGATGAATCATGGACTATCCATCCTACATGTTTTGGATGGACGGTCCTGATTAAAATGCGTAGATCCAATGATTTAATCTTTTATAACTATGGGTTTAATCTTGACCATCTGATCTTTAATCAAATGGCCTAGAAGAAAGCGTAGCGGCCGATCGGCGATTTGACAACTTAAATAACCAATCACATGCGTGGAAAGCGTATCAATAGCCCATGGTACCGATGGGATTAGTTATATAGTTAGGTTATTTAATGATCATTAATCACAGAAACTTCAAAAATTCATAACTAAATAAAGAAAAATGAAAAAAAAATGCAAACTCAACTTCATTTTAAAGATAATTCAAAGGGGAATAATATAAAATTAAGTTTAACTAATTTTGAATAGTAACATTCACTCAATTTGGGTTTTATTAGGATATAATTATGTTAATTACTCCTTAATTATTTTAATAATTAATTCCAAACTTTCTAAGGTTAATTAGTGGGATAACCTCTACCTCCCATGATTTTCTTGGAATTTATTATTGAATTAATTTAGGTAAATGCTTATTTCATCTCAAATCACTCCCTTAATTAATTAAATGATTAATTAACCTATAAAATGATGATAAATTCATTAATTAAGCTTATTAATCATCTTGGAATAGTGGATAGACTTAGGGAATGAGATTAAGATGCCATTTCCAAATCTTTTTCCCTAAGTCTATTTCATTTGAATGAGGACTTAATTAATTTACAAATTGATTAATGACTTAATCATTTCATTAAATAGCTTAATTAACCAAACTCAAAACCAAAAAGTAATCTAAAAACTTAATCACTTAATCAATCCAATCTTGGGTATATCCTAGGTGTTCAAAAGCCTAAGGTAAGCTTAAGGAAATCAAATCCAACCCACATGTGTGGGAAGGGTTATGAAAGTACTTAATTAACCCTTTAGCTTAATTAATCATTAATTGTGAGTCAATTGTATTAGGCCCATTTCTTTCTTAGGAGCATTGCTGATTTAAATTCCATGTGCTTGCATATCATATGTTGGCTCATAACTAGTTGATTAATTATGTTAAAGTGGTGTAGGTAAGGGGTAATTAATGGATTTAATTTACACCTTAACCTGAATAAAATGTAAAATCAATCTAATCATCCTAAAATTAAACTAAACTAATTCGCACATGGGGGAAAGGGGTTAGTATCAACAAACTCTTTTTACATTTCCTAAATCAAATCAAATTCAAAATAAAAACAAAAATATCTTTAAAATAATTTTGATTCACTTTGAATAATCTAATCTTATAGGATTGTCCTTAGGAATTAATTAGGATGAATGAAATCATATGCTTACATCACTTTATCTCTTTTCAAGCATATTAAATGTTGTTTGTCATGTGAAGTCATGCATTCATTCTCTTTTGAAAAATCAAATTAAATGAATTGTTTCCTTTATGTCAAATTGCATGTTTTGGCTAAAGTAAGAATATAAGTGGCTATTATCACTATTAAATTGAAAAAAAAAATTTTAAAACCTATCAATCAAACATTATAAATGAAGGTATGATACTTTTAAATACTTATGAGCTTGCATGTGATTATAAGTATAAAAATGTGTTATGTGATCTTTCCTTCTCTTTTCTTAACATAGATTTGAATAGGATTTGCAAAGTGTATAGTTCATTTGAAAAGAACATAACACTTGCTTAAATTCACTCCTATGCATTTCCATGTTATGGCTTAAGAAGGATCTTCACATTTACATATGTAAATTGCATATCCAAATCAAACAAAAATAAAAATCTTTTGCATGACTCTTTTTCCTTTCATTTCTTTTTTGTACATGCACATGTATTTAAGAAAAGTGGTATATTAGTCTGGACATCCTGGGGTTGCAAGGCTCTAAGTAGCCCCAAGTAGGTCTTGTACTTTACACCCCTAGTGTAGAAAATAATGGCATCATACTCACTTATGTCTTTCATGCATGTAAATGTGTATTTGAATCTCTCTCTTTTCTACTTAACAAAATCATGCATTCATGAAATATCCAAATTTTCTTAAACAACATCTCTTTGCATTCATCATTAAGGTGTGCTAAGACTTTGCATTTGTATGTTTAGCTATGCTTAAGATACATTCATATGCATGATGCACATGTTGAAAAGAAATAAGTGGTAGTGTGTTTTGTGATATTAATTAACTTTAATTAATCCTAAGATGCCCTTCTTATTGAATAGGTTTATTTAGAGAAAATCTAAACTTAGGGTTAATTAAAACACATAATAAAACATTCACTAAATAAAATTCATTAATGAATCTACCTTAGAAATTACTTAAGGTAGGGATGAAAGAGAAGTTCTCTCTCTTTTCTTCTCTTTACAACACTTACTAATTAAATGTAGGTTCTTTCAAACCAAATCATATTATCAAATAAAATTAACAAATTAACTAAATCACTTAAAATTAAACCACCCTCTAAGTCAAAACTTCTTAGACATAGAAAACTTCAACCTTAAAGCTTAGCTAAGACATACAACACAAGCCTTAAATGACATTCACATTAGGCTAAGTCACCATTTCTAGTCCTATGTTAGGGCGATGCATAGTTTGATGCCAGATTTTATTTTGTGATGTAATGTTTTAGATTGGATGTTAGGGTGTATGTGCGTAGACTAAATGGTAAGGAGATCTTAGTTTAATCATGTCTTCTGTAGGGGACTATGTTTAAGGGGCTCTGTAATAAAAATATAAATACTTTGCTGTGTAGGTTGCTTATACCCATAAACATAATCCAAAAATAGGACAGGTGGACTTGGTTAGCCATGTGTGGGGTGCTAAGTCCAATTTATTCATATACATGCTTGGGATGTGTGGTGTGTTTAGCTAATCTCTATTTTGTAAGTTTTAGTTAAATTTACTTTTCTTATTTTCTTGTAATTATTGCAATTAGGATTTGGAATAAATGTTATGGGGAAGTGGAGGTGAACATTGTTCCTAAGACTATGTCTTATGTACCATGTGAAGCCTTTGGAGTGACTACATTCCAACCAAGTCAAAAGGAAGAAAGGAAATAAGCAAATCAAACATGAAGAACGAGGAAATGATGAAATGAAAATGATGACCCCCATAACATGAATTCCTTCTAAGTTGTAATTATTTATTTGTAATTTGGGTTGTACATGGGTCTAGTTTGGCTAACCATATTTCTTTTTGGGTTTGTGTGGTGGAGCCCGACCATAAAGGCCTTTTCTTTTTTTGTGCTAGCTTTATAAAATTGTTTGATGTTTGTTTAGCTTGTGCATGAAGATGGCATATTTTTTCTAGTTTCTTCCTTGCTTTGATGAATGGCTTGGATGTGATTAGGCTCCTAGGGAAAAATAAATTTTCTATCCAATTAATCTACTCAAAATTAAACTTAAACAACTCATAACCTCACCTAAAGCTTAGGACATAAACCAAGATAATAAAAGATTTAGCAACCCCTTAGGTGGATGTTGTACGTTTCACATCATGCATAAACTCATCTTGCTTCATTCTTGATTATGGAGGGCTTCCACCTTTGCAAGAGAACATAGCTTGAACTTTGAGAGCCATGGTGGAAACACACCTCCTTCTTGCTGATTTTGGCCCATAACTAATTTCTCATGCATTAGGCATATGAATCCCATAGCCCGTGTCAAACTAATTGTCCAAAAATAAAAATAAACTTAATAAATTTTGCATTAGATTAAGTCATGAGTTCATGCCCTGCATGATCTAGTCTATTAGGGAGTGAGTTTAAGGACTTATTCTTCTTTCTAAATAAATAACAACCTAGCTTTTGCAAAGCATAAGACTTGCCTACATGTATTTAAAATTGTAAGAGGAGTTAGTTGGTGACCACTCCGAGGTGGTTATAAGTCCAACAGTTGGGTGGTTTATCCTCCCTTGTGGGGGTAAACTATATGCCCATTTTTACCATAGATTTAGGTCGTGCTTTGGCCCTAGCCAAAGTTCCCTAGATTTAGGATCTGAGATTGTTATTTCCCTTTGCGGGTTACAAGCATAAATCTTCACCTCTTAGGCATTTCCATGATCTTGTATCATGGAATTGTAAGTCCTAGATTTCTAATAAAAGTTCAACTCAAACAAATAATTCTCTTCAAATTCAAAAATATAAAGCCCAACCATAAGATAGTTTGGAATACTCGCTAGGTTTCCTAGCATCGTGATCATCTCCTACTTATCTCCCTTTAGTCTCGATAATAACTCCCTCTTTTTGATCAATCCCATTTAATCTTCCAAAAATAACCAATTGATTGATAGTCCTACCTTCGAAATATTTGGAGACAACGATCATTTATCTTATTCTAGAGTATTCTTAAGGAATCTCATTCCTTAAGATGTAATTAACTATAGGGGCTTGCCTCCATAGGGAACTTAACAAACCCTGTTTAAAATAAACCCTACTTTACTTTTTTGAGTAAAGTAGGGGAAGAATTTCTCGTACATTCGAAGACCCATTGTCCTTAGGAGTCCTTATTAAGGTGATTAGGTCCATTGTAGGATGGTGACTTCTATCTCTCGAGATAGTACACCATTCCTCAATGTCATACCTGATCACCCTAATAAGAACATATGTAGATCTACGTGGTGTCCAATAAAGAAGTAGTATTTTTGTCTGTCATTTATTTTTCAAAGATAGATGAAGATAAAATATATTGATTTTACGCTGTGGGATAGTTCCTCTCTCCATCTTTGGTAAATGATCATTATCTCTAAGTATCGATAGTGGGTTTGTATTTTATATGAATCTAAGACTATTGTTCTTTTCCATTGGTACTTAGTTTATTTCATTCTTAAGCTAAGCTAGCCAACATCCTTTAGGTTTTTGGACCTCACAGTTGACCTCACTTTTTGAGTGAGTTTTCAACTTCTTCATCTTAAACATAGGACTCCTCTTAGACACAAAGAGTTCCTTAGTCTTAAGACACTTCTAGTGAGTAAGTGAACACTTAACCTAACCCTAGAGACTTAGAAAATTTAGATATAGGAACATGCCTTAGGGGTGTTAGGAAAACTTGCCTACCTTATAGCTTGAACTAACTCCTTACTTCCTTCTTTCAAGTCAAACTTCAAACTCAAATCAACCTCAAATTCAAATAAACTTCAAATTCAAACCAACTTCAAATTCAAATCCACCTCAAATTCAAATCAACTTCAAATTCAAACCAACCTCAAATTCAAATCACCATCAAATTCAAATCAACTTCAAATCCAAACTAACTCTAAATTCAAATCAAATTCCAACTTAAATGACTTTTCCCAAATCATTCAAATTAATTCCAAATCAATTCAAACTCAAAAAGATTTTCTCATAACCCATTTTTATTCTCATTTATATTCATAAATATAAATGGAATATAAATTCAAGTAACCAAAACCAAATCCAAAACTCAAGTTCAAATCTAAAATCTTTCCTTAAGTCACTTTGATTTCATCTTATGGACTTAGCTCAAATCCAATTCAAATCACTTCAAATTCAAAAGATTTTCTCATAACCCATTTATATTCTCATTTATATTAACAAATATAAATAAAGTATAAATTCAAATAATCAAACAAAATTCAAAACACAAACCCAAATCTAACCTAAAACCAACCTATACCCTTTCAAGTCAAATTCTTGAACTTAGCCAAACCAAACTCAAATCAATCCAAACCCTTAGATTTTCTTCATGATTCAATCAATCCTTCAATCATGAATCCAAATATAAACATAAACTTCAATCATCAAACCAAAACTAAATTCAAAACTCAAACCCAAAACAAACCCATGTTCATCCTTTGAACTTGAAATTGTCAAATAAATCAAAACCCATTTAACTCTAAATCACTTGCAAATGGATTTATATTTCAATCATGAATCCATATGTGAGTTCAACCAAACTTGAATCAATCCTTGATCAAGTCAATTGACCCACTTAGGCTCACCTGACCCAAAGTGAGCTAAAGTACCTTTTTGATCCAAATTCGAATCCTACCCAAATTGGATTGAATTAAGCCCATCTAAGCCTAACAATATGAGCAACAATCATCATAAGATGATCAATCACTCAAATTGGGTCAAACCTAGCCTTTGACCAAGTCAACACTTAACCTAAATGAAACCTAAACTAGCCAAAATTCTCCATAGTCCAAATTGATTGAAACCATTGATCTAAACTAGTTTATGATCAATGATTTAATATGACCAAGTCATCATTTGAGCCAAACCTAGCCCAATTGGCCACTTGACCCAAGTTTGACCCAACTTCACCTAAAAGTCAAAATATGTCAAATCTTGATCTAAGCCAAATTTATTGCAACCAATGGGTCAAATTCATCTTAAATCACTTGTTGAACTTGAACAAAGCCTCAATTGATCAACAAGACCCAACCTAGCCCACTTGGCCATGAACCTAACTTGACCTAAAAAGTTAAATCAAGCAAAAATCAAACCAAACCAAAATTGATTGATACCAAAGCTTGCAAAACATTTCAAATGACCAACCAAATCTAAACCAACCCATGACCTAACCCAATTGGGTCAAATTGGTCAACTTGACCCATTTGACCTAAGTGAACTCAAATGAACCAAAACTAAAAATAAATCAATCTGAACCAAACCAATGATACCAAACTACTCCAAATGGTCCTATGAACTTGACCCAACCCTTAGTTTGACCCAATTTGACCAATTGGTCAACTTGACCGAAGTTGACCCATTTCGACCTAAATGAGTCAACATGAGCCAAATGATATCAAATCAACACCAAATTCATTGAAAATTTCCAGAGCCCATTTTTCAATTATTCCAAATCTTCCTAAATTGAAATTAAAGCCAAATGACCATTTTACCCTTAGGTCAATAACCTATGGTCAAATTTACTTGGAATTTGATCATACTTTAACTCAAAACCACTTGGCATCCTTTTAGTGGTCCATTTGGACACTAAGGGATGTGGTGCACATGACCCAATGAGTTTGGGTCAGCCAAACCCAACCCAAAGCCAAAACTTACCACCCAATGGAAATTAAGCACATGGAATCACTCCATACCCTCATTTAACACATGGGCAACTCCTCCACTACACTCCCCTGCCAAAATTGAACCATGTGAAGCTCTTAACAACCTAAAAAACTCATTCAATATGATCAATTTGATCAAAATGACAAATAATCTCATGGCCGTTTGATCCAAGTAGGGGTAGATATACTCCCCATAATTACATTCCAATTCACATCACTTGTTGTCAACTGGGAACTAAAAAAGGAAGGTTTCTCAATTCTCCATGAATTCCCAATTCCTCTTGCAAGCACCATCAGGGAGGCAAGTCAAGCTCACCCAAGGTGTTTTCCATGCAACCAAGCCATAGGAAGGAGGGCTAGACCAAAGCCGCAAGCCATTGAAGCTCACTTTGGACAATAGGAAGATTCACTTCATCTCAAGTCTTTAAACCTTCAATAGGGCTTTGTATCCACTAGACAACTCTATCTCAACATTTGGGAGCACCGGTGATAACCTCCGATGAGGTATGCATCAAAATCGAGCCTAGGGAGAAATTTCTTTTGTCCTTTGTGAAGTGAAATTTAATCCTAATTGAAATTGACCATTGGATGTTATTCCCCACACCTTTTTATGGTGTGGGTTGAATCCCTGCCCAATCCGAGCTCAAGTGAGCTCGGATCAAGCCATGGAGGATGGACGACCTCCGTCTCCCGTAGGCGAGGACAAGGATGAATCATGGACCATCCATCCTGCATGTTTTGGATGGACGGTCCTGATTAAAACATTTTAGATCCTGTGATTAATCCCTTTGATACCGCAGGCTTGATCCTAACCATCTGATCTTTGATCGGATGGTTCAAGGGAAAGAGCATAACACCGCCAACTGACATGACATTGGATGCGACAACTTAAATAATAAATCCCGTCGTGCCACATGGAAAGCACTCACCATGTCAGCGGTCCACGTGATGCTGATAGGATTAGTTATATAATTAGGGTATTTAATGACCTATTAATCATTGAAACTTCAAATATTCATAACTAAATGTAGAAAAATCCAAAAAAAATGCAAACTCAACTTCATTTTAAAGATAATTAAAGGGGGAATAATATAAAATTAATTTTGATTGATTTTGAATATTAGAATGTAATTATGTTAATTACTCTCTAATCATTTCATTAATTAATTTTAAACTTCTCAGGTATGTTTGAGATGGCTTCTGCCTTAACCCAAAGTACTTAATGCAGTTTGACATAAAGTAAACATTTCATTTATTTGATCATGAAAGTACTTAATTACTCTCTAATCATTTCATTAATTAATTTACACCTTAACCCAAACCAAACATAAAATCAACTAAATGGTTATGAAAAATAAAGTAAAATAATACACACATGAGGGGAATGGGTTAGGACCAGAAAACACCCTTTTCATATTTCCTAAATCAAACTCAACAAAAATAAAAATCTCTTTAAGAAATATCGATTCTCTTTAAATGATCTTATTTCATAGGATTATTTTTAGGAATTAATTAGAGTGAATGAAGTTACATGCTTACATCACTTTATTTCTTTACAAGCATGTTAAATGGTGTATGTCATATGAAATCATGCATTCACATCTTTTTGAAAAATCAAATAAATGAAATGTTTACTTATGTAAAATTGCATGTTTTGGCTAAAGTAGGAATATGAGTGGCTATTATCACTACTAAATCAAAAATTATTTTCAAAACTTATATGCTACTTATAAGTATTTATAAGCTTGCATGTGATTATAACATAAATTGTCGTTGTGTGGTTGTCTTCTCTTTTGTTAACATAGGTTTGTATAGGGTTTGCAAAGTATATAGTTCATTTGAAAAGAATACAACACTTACTTAAATCTATTTATATACACTTCTATGATTTGGCTTAAGAAGAATCTTCACATTGCATATATAAATTAAATAACCAAAATCAAACAAACAAACATAAACTTTTGCATGATTCTTTTTTCATTCATTTTGTATTGTAAGAAAATAGTAAGTACTCACCTATGTCTTTTATACATGTAAATGTGCATTTCATTAATGGATAAAAAAATCCCTCTCTTTTCTACTTAACAAAATCATGCATCATGAAGCATCCAAATTTTCTTAAGCAACATCCCTTAGCATTCATCATTAAGGTGTGTTAAATATTTACATTTACATATATAGATATGTTTATAATCATTTTATCTGCATGATACACATATTGGAAAAAAATAAATGATTGTGTGTTATGTGATAATAATTCACTTTAATCAATCTTAAAATACATTTCTTATTGAATAGGTTTATTTAAAGCAAATCTAAATTTAGGATTAATTAAAACACATAATAAAACATTCACTAAAAAAACTCACTAATGAATCTATCTTAGAACTTACTTAAGGTTGGGAGGAAAGAGAAGTTCTCTTCTCTTTTCTTCTCTTTACAACACTTAGTAATTAAGTGTAGGTTCATTCAAACCAAATCAAATCATAAAATAAAATTAACAAATCAACTAAATCACTTAAATGAAACCATCCTATAAGTTGAATCCTTCATACTTAAAAAACTCTGACCTTAAAGCCTAGCTAAGACATACCACACAAGCCTAAATGACACATACATTAGGCTAAGTCACCATTTCTAGCTCTATGTTAGGGCGGTGCATGGTTTGATGCCTAATTTTATTTTATGATATAATATTTTAGTCTGGATTCAGGGTGTATGTGCGTAGACTGAATGGTAGGACGATCTTAGTCTAATCATTTTCTTCTGTAGGGGATTGTACTTAAGGGGCGCTGTAATAAAAATATAAATACTTTTGCTATGCAGGTTGCTTATACACCCAAACATAATCCAAAATAGGTCAGGTAGACTTGGTTACCTATTTGTGGAGTGCCAAGTCTGATTTATTCATATACATGCTTGTGATTGTATGGTTTGTTTAGCTAATCTCTATTTTGCAGGTTTTAATTAGATTTACTTTCCCTTTTTCATGTAACTTTGTAATTAAGATTTGGAATGAATGTTATGGAGAATTAGGATGAACATTGGTCATAAGACTATGTCTTGTATACCATGTGAAGCCTTTGGAGCATCCACATTCCAACCAACCAAAAGAAGGAAGGTAAGAAGAAAGAAAGAAGAAAGAATAAAGATGAAAGAAGAAAAGAAGAAAAGAAGAAATGAAGAAAAGAAGAAATGAAGAATGAAGACCCCCATAACATGAATTCTTTTTTATTGTAATTAATTCATTTATAATCTGGGTTGTATAAGAGTTGAGCTCGGCTACCCAATTTTTTTTTCGGTTTGTGTGGTGGAGCTCGATCACAACAGCCTTTTATTCTTTTACGCTAGCTTTATAAATTCTTTGATGTTTGTTTAGCTTGTGAATTAAGATAGCATACTTTTCTTAGTTTCTTCTTTGCTTTGATGAATGGCCTGGATGCAATTAGGCTCCTAGGAAAAAATAAAATTTCTATCCAATTAATCAACATAAAACTAAAAATTAACAACTCATAACCTCACCTAAAGCTTAGGTTATAAATCAAGATAAAAGATTTAGAAACCCCTTAGCTAGATGTTGTATATTTTCACATCATGCATAAAAAAACATCTTACTTCACTCTTGCTTATGGAGGGCTTGGCTTGACCTTTGAGAGTCATGGTGGAAACACACCTCTTTCTTACTGATTTTGGCCCATAATCAATTTCTCATACATTAGACATATGAATCCCATAGCCTGTGTCAAATTAATTGTCCAGAAATGAAAATAAAACATAACAAAAATTTGTATTAGATTTAAGTCATTATTCATGCCCTACATGATCTAGTCTCTTAGGGAGTGTGTTTAAGGACTTAGTCTCTTTCTAAATAAACAATAACCTTACTATCTTGCAAAAGCGTAAGACTTGCCTACATGTATTTAAAATCATAGGAGTTAGTTTGCGGGCACCCCCAAACGGTTGTAAGTCCAATAGTCAGATGGTTTATCCTCTCTTGTGGAGGTAAACCATATGCCCATTTTCACCTTAGATTAAGGTCATACTTTTTCCCTTGCCAAGCTCCCTAGATTTAGGTTATGAGGTTACTATTTTTCTTTGCAGGCTACAAGCATAAATTCTCACTTCTTAAGAATTTCCACGATCTTGCATCGTAGAATTGTAAGTCCTAGATTTCTAATAAAAATTCAACTCAAACAAATAATTCTCTTCAAAAATATAAAGCCCAACCATAGGATAGTTTGGGATGCTCAATAGGGTTCCTAGCATCATGAGCATCCCCTACTTATTTCCCGTTGGTTTTGATAATAACTCCCTCCTCTTGATCAATCCTACTTAATCTTCTAAAAATAATCAATTGATTGATAGTCCTATCTTTAAAATCTTTGCAGACAATGATCATTTACCTTAATCTAGAGTATTCTTAAGGAATCTTATTTCTTAAGATGTAATTAACTATGGGGGCTTGCTTTCATAGGGAACTTAATGAACCTAGTTTAAAATAAGCCCTACTTTACTTTTTCATGTAAAGTAGGGGAAGAATCTCTAGTACATATGATGACCCATAGTCCTTAGGAGTCCTTATTAAGGTGATTAGGTCCATTGTAGAATGGTGACTTCTGTCTCTCAAGATATACATCATTTCTCAATGTCGTACCCGATCACCCTAAAGAGAACATCTGTGGATCTACGTGGTGTCTAACACAAGAAGTGTTATTTTTGTTCTTCATTTATTTTTCTCAAAAAAAGATAAATGAAGAATGAAGATAAAAAATTCACCACACTCACTCCGTGTATGTCTTAAAACCCTATTGGGTTCCCAAATAGGTGAAAATAAAAATTTAATAAAAAAAATAACTAAAGACTTCCTTCTTACCATTTTTATGGTAAGGAAAGATTCATTTTAAAAATAAAGGAAAATAAATTCTTTATAAAAATATCACTTTCTAAAAGCACTTTCAAAAAGAAAGTCTCATAATAAAATTTTTGCACCTCATCTAACAATCTTCAAGATTGTTACATGTAGGACCTTATCAAAAATCAAAATCAACAATCATCTTTTCAAAAGTACTTATAAACATCTTCATTCAATATACCCAAATTTATTGAATGAAGGTTTCAATTTCCAAACAAAATCAACAATCATCTTTTCAAAAAGCACTTATAAACATCTTCATTCAATATACTCAAATTTATTGAATGAAGGTTTTCATTTCCAAACAAAATCAACACTCATCTTTTCAAAAAGCACTTATGAACATCCTCATTTAATATACCCAAATTTATTGAATGAAGGTTTTCATTTTCAAATAAAATCAACAATCATTTTTTCAAAAAGCACTTAGAAAAATCATCATTCAATATACCCAAATTTATAAAATGAAGATTTCATTTCCAAATAAAATCAAAGTCATATTTCTAAAAGCACATATTTGAAAATGAATATCATCATTCAATATACCCAAATTTATTGAATGAAGATTTCATTTCATAATAGAATCACATCATAACATTGAAATTCCATTTCAACATATCTCACATATGTTGAAGTTAGAATTTCTACCTTTTCAAAAAATACAAAATTTGAAGATGAGCCTTTCCATTCAATACATCTAAATATGTTCAAAGAAGGTTCATTTTCAAGAAAAATCACAACATTTGAAATTCCAGTCAACACATCCCACATGTGTTAAGTTAGAATTTCCATCTTTTCAAAAAGCAATAATCACACATAAAAATTTCATCTTTCAAAAATAAAATTGAATTCCATTCTTACATAACTAAATTTATTAAATGGAAATCCTCTTGTCAAAATTATGAAAATCAATCACATCTGGATTCTTTAATTAGCATGCCCAAATTTGCTAAGTAAAGATCCTCTTTTCAAAATCACAAAATCAATCACATATGGATCCTTTATTTAGCATACCCAAATTTGCTAAGTAAAGATCCCTCCTTTCAAAATCAAAACATCAAAATCAAAAATACATTTAAACCTTATTTAGCATACAAAAATTTTCTAAGTTCAGTTCTCATTTTCAAAGTTCAAAATAAAAAATCAATCACATTTGGATTTTTTATTTAGCATACCCAAATTTGTTAAGTAAAGATCCTCTTTTCAAAATCACAAAAGCAATCACATATGGATCCTTTATTTAGCATACCAAAATTTGCTAAGTAAAGATCCCTCCTTTCAAAATCAAAAATACATTTGAACCTTACTGAGCATACATAAATTTGCTAAGTAAAGTTCTCATTTTCAAAGTTCAAAATCAAAACTCAAAATACACATGGATCCTTTATTTAGCACACCTAAATTTGCTAAGTAAAGATCCTCTTTTCAAAATCACTAAACAAAAAATACATTAGGATTATTTTATTTAGCATACCTAAATTTTCTAAGTAAAGAATCCACTTTTCAAAAATTAAAATAGAACACATTTGAATTCTTTTATTTAGCATACCTAAATTTGCTAAGTAAAGAATCCTCATTTCAAAAATAAAAACAAACACATTAGGATTTATTATTTAGCATACCTAAATTTGCTAAATAAAGATCCTCTTTTCAAAATCACCAAACACAAAAAACATTTGGACTTTATTTAGCATACCAAAATATGCTAAGTAAATATCCCATTTTTCAAAATCCAAAATAAAAGAACATATTTGGATTATTCATTTAGCATACCCAAAATTTCTAAGTGAAGATTACATTCTCAAATTCACACATAATTCATAAACAAGCAAATAAAAGAAAAAAATTGTTTTCAAATAACTCATTTAGCATACTCAAATTTGCTAAGAGAGCAATTCCAAATAAAATCAATTGACCCTATACTTTAACATACTCAAATTTGTTAAATGAAGGATCCTCAAACATAAAAATTAAATTCAAATATGAACAAATGGAAGCATCAATCTCTTCAAAAATATTTGAACCAATTTTCAACATACACAAATTTGTTGATAATGAATTCTATATTCAAAAATTTCTTCTCCAATGCTAAACTTAAAATCTCTCTCCAAATTCAAAAGAGCCCCACTTAACATATTCAAATTGTTGAGTGTGGGTTCAAGTTCCAAAAAATAAATTAAAGCAAAATTTTAATTCGGGTTTATTTTTCAAAATTATAGAAGTTCACCCCAATTTAAGTCAGTTTTTCAGTTCAGTTCAAATGGCAGCTCAGAAGTACGTGTTTACTTTTCCTTTTGGGATGGATTTGGCCTTGGATTGGGCCAGCCTCCCACAGACTGACTTTGCCCACCTCATTCATTTTAGTCGAAGTTTTGAGGAGCTAAGATCACTTGTGTGGGGACCACCCTCACAACTGGTAGCAGAAGTGTGGTGATCGGGCGGAAGCCGATCATCCAAGTTGAGATGTTGTCTGACTCAAGGTTTTGCTTACTAAAGAGGAAGGCTATGACAGTTCCCACAATAGTTGCAGTTACAGTGCCAGTGTGTCCAGTTGTTCCCCTTGCTACCCCAGTATGGGCTAGCACCCACTCGTTGGCTTCCTCTAAGTGGAAGGCTCTCTTATCTTCAAAGATAGTCTCCCCCACCTACGAGGTAGGGTCTAGTCCTGATGCTTCTCTTCCTAGCAGGACTCAGTGCTGGAACCAATGCTTTAAGATCAAGCATCATCATATATGCATAGCCAAGGAGCTAGAGGCAGTTTCTCAGACTGCAATAGAGGAGTTATCCAGGATAGTTTCTCCTCTTATCACAGAGAAGAAGTTCCATCCTCTCTCTAGATCTGACAAAAAGGAAGATATTAGGAGGATCTCAGTTTCACCTCCACTTGCAGTACAGTATGAGGCTTCTATTAGAGATAGGATGAGGTCATATTCTGACCTTAGATCAGTTCTCACCAAGTAGGCAAGGCTTACAGATGATCAGAGTTTGAGGCCCAATTTGATTTACGTTCAGTCATCCCCCACAGCATAGGGGAGCACTTCAGGCAGGAGAAGGCTAGGGAGACCCATGTGTCAACATAGATTACTAGTCGGGAGAGGTGGAGGTATAATAAGTAGTTAACAGCCTCAGCCCTTGTTGATTTTCCTGATCAATGTGCTACTCATGTTGGTCATACTGATAGCATTCTACTGATGGGTACAACCCACCATAGGAGAGGAGCTCCTACATAGAGATAGTCGGTGGTGCCTTCACCACACCGCTCTACTCCATGCCCACCATCTCTAGTATAAGTTCCATCTTCCACTATTCCAATAAAAGCCATGAAGGCAGCATCTGGGGAAAGGAAAGCCCCATTGGTGATCTGGCTATGGCCAAGAGATCTCATTCCATCTACACTGCCTACTGAGGTGAGGCTGAGCTCTCCTGCTCAACCTCTTGCCCCAATTATGGCGAAGAGGGAATGACAACCTCGGAGCATAGTAATTGTGCCATCACCAGCATCACCATAGTATTGTATGGAAATAGCAGTAGCCAAGGGAGAAGAAGACAGTACCACTATCCCCATGGCTATAGATTCTTCTAGGAGTACTACTCCACCCACATCTAGCAGCAATCAAGAGCATATATCCTCTAGTGAGCATAGTCCCTACAAGATCAGCTCTCCAGCAGTAGGGGAGGTTAGTTATCTCTTCGTTCGTCATAGTGATCCCACCATCGGTCAGCCATAATCATTCATGCCCGCATAGTTGGACCGTTCCCTCAATGATATTATGGCACAATAACCGGTGGAGAAGAAAGAAATCCTAGGTTATGATTAGTCTGACTTAGAGGAGGAGAAGGTCAATTTTGATCCCAATGAAGATGATTTATTGGAGGATTCAGCGGGAGTGCATATGGTTAATACCAAGGGTTCTCTCCTTCAGGATCAGCAGGGTTTGGAAGGTGCTGCGGCCGAGCAGGATGATACTGCCCACTCGACCCAACACCTCCTTTAACAACTTAAACAAAAGGATGAACAAATTGACAGGATGGGAAAGAGGCTTGAATACTTGCTAGCAGTAGTTTTGGCACTTCAGAATCAATCCCTGATAGTACATCCTACTATTGCAGAAATAGACTAGCTTGAGTTGTTGCATGTCTTGGATCAGCCTAAGAGTTTACCTCCGGTAGAACAGGGCAGCACAAGTTTGTATAGAAAGGTAGTGGATAGTACCTTCATATAAGAAAAAGATATTAAACTCAAGGTTGAGCAGTAGGTGAGAGAAGCACTGGCGCAAGCCTGAGGAGGATCATCAGTTCCAAAAGGTAGACCCTACCTAAAAGAATTCGATGCCATCCAGTATCTTAAGGGTTTTGTGTAACCTTTTTTCAATTGTTTTGACGGCAGCGAGAACTCACGTCAGCACATAGCACACTTCAGAGCCAGCTGTTGCAACACTGGTAGAAATGATGTATTATTATTCCATCTTTTTGTCAGCAGCTTAGCAGGCATAGCCTTCGATTGCTAGGCTGACCCCAATTGTTCAGTAAAAACTTTTACTGAGTTGGAGAAATCTTCATTAAGAGGTTTCTTGGAGCTCAGCAGAGGGTAACTATAGGCGATCTCGTTATGGCTCAACAATATCCTGGTGAGTCCCTCATTGATTATATTCTCAGATGACACAATTTAAGTATATAATGCAAACCACAGCTGTCTGAACAGCATGTCATTAAAATTCTACTGAAGAATATTTATGACCCAATCGTCTTCATGCTCAAAGGTTTTATCATCAAGATATTTGAGAAGCTAATCAACAAGGCGGCTAGCCTATAAGGAGAAGCCAAATAGTTACCTTTTCTAGATCCATCATCAAAGCTAAAGCCATATAAAGCTTATGAGAAGAAGCTAGGGGCAGTAACAGCAATGGTCAAGGGGAAGCAACCGGCCAGAGAGCAGTATGAGAGACCTCAAGCTCCATAACTGTCACTTCCACCTCCTCTACCACCGCCTAGGCCATCATATCGGCTACCATAGAAGCCTCCATGGCCTTCGCTACCTCCTCCTCAGCCAAACTCATAGCAATAGTGGTACACATACCCACCACCAGGTAGCTACCATCCACCTACTCTTTTAGATAAACTAAACAAGCTCAATAATAATTACATATGTGTCACTTTTGAAATCGAGGAATAAATCTATACCTCCTCTTTAGCCATACTCATCCCACTTTACTAGATTTCTACTATATACCTCCTTCAAAATCCAAGAAATCTAGGAATAAAGTTAGTTTGAATTACATCTGTGTCACTTCTGATGTGTTGTCTAATTCTACTCTTATAGAAAAATCTTCAAGTCTAAATAATAATTATAACAACTCTTATCTTCCTATTTTTAATTCAGAGATGGACTTTCCCTCTTTGAATAACATGAGTTTACCTCACGAGATAGACTTAGAATCATCTAATTCTGAGGGTCTTATAGGAGAAGCTATAGGTGAGCCTGATGAGCAGGTAGAATCTTCCACTAAACTACCACAAGAGATCATTGAAGTTAACCTCCATAGTGGCAGGGTTCTACCTTCTAGGGCAGCACCTCAAGATACAAGAAAATAACTCATTGGTACTAATAAGCAAGAACCCCCTCCACAGGATGCTCCACCCATGGATATGCTTGTGGAGGATCAGTCCAAAGTGGATTATAATGTCTTCGCTCACGTTGTTTGGAGGTCTGGTCTTTGTCACTGTCCTGCTCAAGTGTCACCTCCAATGAAACTCATTGAGAGAGGTTGGCTGGTATGCTAATCACATTATACTCATCCTCCAAGTTGAATTCCAAGTCTATGTGAATAGTAGGAGTACTCCTATGAACTGGAACATAACCCTTATTGGTTGATGGCCAACCAAGAGGTCTTCCACCTCTAGAATTGACTCTATTTCTACCTCTGCCTCTATCTGGTGGAGGTTGAGTCATCCTAGTAATATGTCCATGTGATGGAATGAACTGTGGGTGGAATGTGATATGTGGCTCTACCTCTTCCTCAATTTCTTTTTCTTGTTCACTTGGACTTTCATTTTTTCTTTTTCTTTTTCTTTTTTTTTTCTTTTTCTTTTGCATTTGAATTTGAATTTTGACCAAGTTAACGAGAAAAGGTGTTTTGAGGAAGATAGTAGGTCACATCCTCATATATGTCAACCTCTCTGATTGAAAATAGTTTTTTATCTCATTTGACACAGTATTCAATCCCATCCTTCCTGAACTTGATGCACTGATGGAGGGAGGATGAAATCATCTTGTTCTAATGTATCCAAGGCCTACTGAGCAAAGTGGTGAATGAAGTATTCAAATCAATGATATAAAACTTGGCTTCAGTCTTCCAGTCACCTATCTCTAAAGATAACACTATAAAACCTAAAGCCCTCTCACCCTATTCATTGAATCCTCTCAACATCATCTGATCTCCTCATAGTGTGGAGATTTTGATCCTCAAATGGGCAAGGTTCATTAGACTCATAATTTTCATCGATGCACCTAGATCAACGAGAACTCTGGCAAGTCTAAATCTACCCATGTCCATTGAAATGTAGAGGTGACAGTGGTGCTCTATGTCCCCTAGAAGAAGGTCTTCATCTATGAAAGTGATTCCCTGAGTTTCTCTAGAATAATGTGTCTCCTCTCCAATAGCGATCAACTAAGCTAAACATATTTCAGGATCAAGGAGAGCCTTGATTAATGATTCTCTCATCTCTTTAGATAAGACAAGAGCATTGTATATGCTTAACTTAGATGTCAACTTTCTTAGGTGAGAGAAGACATTGTAGTCCACCTTGGGCTGATCCTTCACAAGCATATCCAGGAGTGGACCATCTTATTGAGGGGCTTCTTGATCCTCTAAACCAATGACTTATTTCCCTCTATCTTGAGGTGCTGCCCTAGGAGGTAGAACCTTTCCACTACGGAGGTTGACTTCAGTGATTTCTTGTGGCAAGATAATGGAAGATTCTACCTGCACGTCATTCTCACCTACAGCTTCTACTATGGGACCCTCGAAATCAGATGATTCCAAGTCTATCTCAAGAGGTGGACCTATAGAATTAAGAGAAGGAAAGTCTAACTTTAGATCTGAAAGAGGAATATCAAAGTTCTTATAATTATTGTTTAGAATTAAAGAGTTTTCATTAGGAGTAGATTTAGACAACCCATCAGAAGTGACATAGATATAATTCAAGCCAGCTTTATTCTTCGATTTCATAGATTTTGAAGGAGGTATATAGTAGAAATCAAGTAGAATAAGTGGGGTGAGGGATTTGATGCCCTCATCCGCCAATACAACATGTCAACTAGAAGAAGAGCTAGCTGAAGTAGAAGTAGTCACTGATGTAGTAGCTGCAATGGTGGACTGGAGGCTGGACTCTATCTGTGATTGCGTTACTTGGCTATCCTGGGCTGGCATAGGCTGTTGCTATTGCTGAGCTCTCCCTTTCCCTGAGTTATCCTAAATAACTTGTAAACCTTCTTTGATGTTGGAGGTTCAAGCTACCTCAAACCTGCAAGAAAAGTTTCTTGATTTTGGAAATAATTTTCTTAGAGGTACAGGATTAAGAGATATCCCAACCTTCTTTGGTTTTGGAAGGATCACAAGTATCCCCAAGGATTACCCTAATGGAACTAGATGGTTGTTCCATAAGGTAATCCTTCAGGATAACTATAGCTCCGATCTTGAAGCTATGCTCAAGGCAATCCTTGAATGTGAAGTAATCTTCCAAAACATGACCTAGCATGTGGTGGTAGAGATAAAAGTTAGGATCATTGCTTTAGCCCACTTCCTCTGGTCTCCTAAGTTTGGGTAGCTAAAAATCAGGCTTCTTTAAAATATTCTTAAAGATCTTCTTCATTACCTCCCTCTTAAATGAATAAGGCTTATTAAGTTTATACAAAAAGTAGGTGGACCGTAGCTACCTGGCAGCGGGTATGTGTACCACTACTACTACTGATATGGCTGAGGAGGAGGCAATGCGGGCCATGGAGGCTATTGTGGCAGCCGGTAGGACTGCCTCAAAGGTGGTAGAGGAGGTGGAAGTGACGGTTGTGGAGCACGAGGTCTCTCAAACTACTCTTTGGCCAGCTGTTTCCCCTTATCTACTGCTATCACTGTCCCGAGCTTCTTCTTGCAAGCTTTCTATGGCTTTTACTTTGTTGATTGGTCCAAAAAAGGTAACTGTTTGGCTTCTCCTTGTAAGCTAGAACCTTTTTGATTAGCTTCTCAAATATTTTGATGGTGAAATCTTTGACCATGAAGGCGACCGGGCCATGTATATTCTTAAGAAAAATCTTAATGGCATGCTGTTCAGATAACTGTGGTTTGCATTTCATACTCAAATTACACCATCTGAGAATGTAATCAATGAGGGACTCACTAGGGTTTTGATGAGTCATAATGAGAAGGCCTACAATCACCCTTTACTGAGCTCCAGCAAACCTCTTGATGAAGAGTTGCTCTAACTCAGCAAAAGTCTTCACTGAACTGTTGGGAAGTTTTGTGTATCAATCGAAGGCTATGTCTGCTAAGCTATTGATAAAGAGACAGAAGAATAAAGCATCACTGCCACCAGCGTTGCAACAACTGGCTCTAAATTGCATAATATATTGCCTTGGGTTCCCACTACCATCAAAGCTCTTGAAAGAAGGTGGTACGAAACCTTTAAGATATTGGATGGCATCAAAATCCTCTGGGTAAGGTCTACCCTTTGGAACTAATGATCCTACTCGGGCTTGATCTAAGACTTCTCTCACCTACTACTCAACCATAGTTTTGATATCCTTTTCCTGTATGAAGGTACAATCCACTACCTTCTTTACGGGCTGGTGTTGCCCTGGTCTACTGGAGGTAAAGTCTTGGCTGGATCCAAGACATGCATCAACTCTGGCTAACTAGTCTCAGCTATAGTAGGATGAACTATCCGTGCTTAATTCTGTAATACAAAAATTGTTGCTAGAAAGTCCTCAAGCCACTTTTCCCTCCTATCTATTTGTTTATCTTTCTATTTTATTTACTGAAGGAGGTGTTGGGTCAAGTCGGTTGTGTCTTTCTGCTCAGTTTCAGCACCTTCCAAAGTTTGCTGCTCACAGAGGAGGGAACCCCGGGTATCAACCATGTGTACCCCCATTGAATCCTCTAATAGGTTATCTTCATTAGGATGAAAACTAACTTTTTCATCCTCTAAATTGGACCAAGCATATCCAAAGATTTCCTTCTTCACCATTAGATACTGAGCTACGATGTCATCTAAGGATCGGTCCAACTGAACAGGCATGAAAGATCAGGTATGACTAGTAGTGGGATCACTGTCATGAACAGATAGGCACCAAACCTCTAAAGTAACTTAAGAGCTGATCATGTGAGGACTACGCTCACTAGAGGAAAGATACTCCTGACTATTGCTGGATTTGGGCGGAGTGGTACTCCTAGGAGGATCTATGACCATAGGGGTGACTTAACTGTCTCCTCCTCCCTAAACTACTGCGACTATCTCCATAGCATTCTGTGGTGGTGGTGGTGACGGGATGACTATGATACTTTGATGTTGTCATTCTTTTTTCACTACAATTAGGGCAGAAGGTCGAGCAGGAGAACTCGGCCTTACCATAATAGGCAGCATAGATGGAACGGGATCTCTTGGCCATAGATGGATCACCAATGGGGTTCTCTTCTCCCCTAATGTATTATTTATGGCCTTGGCTGGAATAGTAGATGTCGGAACATGTACCGGACATGGCGGGCATGGAGAAGAGCGGTGTGGTGGAGGCACCACCGACTCTCTCGGGATAGGAGTTCCTCTCATATGATGTGTGGTCCCCGTGAGTAAGATGCTATCAGTATGGTCAGCACAGGTAGCTTGCCAATCTGGAAATTCTACAAGTGCGGAGGTTGCTAACTGTCAATTGTACCTCCGGTGCTCCTGACTACTGACATGAACTAATGTACATGCTTCTCTAGCCCTCTCCTATTGGATCTGCCTACCCACACTGCAGGGGATAACTGATCTCAAATTGAGCCCCAGACTCTCATCATCCATAGGCTCCACCTACTTGATGTAAAATTGATTGAAGACTAGCATACGACCTCCTCCTCTCACTAACGGGTGCCACTGGCGAAGGTGAAGCAAAAATCCTCCTAGCATCCTCTCTATTAGATCTAGAGAGAGGGTGTAACTAGTTTTCTGTAACCAGCGTGGAAACCATCCTAGGCAATTCCTCTACAACATACTGAGTAGCTGCCTCCAACTCCCTGGCAATGCAAGTGTGATACCGCTTGATCATGCAGTTTTTATTTTTGTGCTGGGTCTGGGTAGGTCGAGGAAAGTAGGAACTAGACCCAATCTCGAAGATAGGGGAGAAAATTCTTAGAACCATGGGAGCCTTCCCCTTTAAGGGAGCTAGCGAGTGGGTGCTAGCCCTAACTGGGATAACAAGGGGAACAACTGAGTGCATTGATGTTGAACCGATCACGGTGAACCGCCATGCCTTCCTCTGGAAAGTCAATCGATGGCATGTCTGGATGACCGGCTTCTACCAGGTCACCATGCTCCTGCTAACTATCGTGAGGGGGTTCCCTCACATGTAATCCTGGCCCCCTAAAAGCCTTGACCAAAGTGGATAAGGTGGGCATAGTCAAATCACGGAAGGCTGGCCTCATCCAAGGCCAAATCCATCCCATGAGGAAATGTGAACACATACTTCTACGTTGTCATTGCAATTAATTGAACAAAAGTTGAAACTGAAATTGACGCTGACTGAAAGTCATCAATGTTTAAAATAAACTTGAATCATATATCTTGCTTTATTGATTTTTGAATTTGAATTTAGAATTTAAACCCACACTCGACAACTCGAACGTGTTAAGTGCGGCTCAAATGAATTTAGAAGAGATTTTGAGATTCATTGGAAAGAGGATTTTTGAATGTATAATCCATTTTCACCAAATTTGAGTATGTTGAAAATGGGTTTAAATATTTTTGGAGAGATGCTTCCATAGATTTATATTTGAATTTGATTTTTGAGTTTGAGGACCCTTCATTTAACAAATTTCAGTATGTTAAAGTAAAGGGTCAATTGATTTTAATTTTGATATGAGAGTTTTGGAATTTACTCACTTAGCAAATTTGGGTATGCTAAGTGAGGTGTTTGAAAACAATTTCTTCTTTTTCTTTTTTTTGCTTATTTTATGAATCATTTGCGATTGTGAACATGGAATCCTCATTTAGCAAATTTGGGTATCTTAAATGAAGAATCCAAGTGTGTTTTGCTTTCGAATTTTTTTTGAAAATAGGATTCTTAGCAAATTTAGGTATGCTAAGGAAATCCTAATGTGTTTGGTCTTTAAAAATTTTTGAAAATAGGGTTCTTAATAAATTTAGGTATGCTAAGGAAATCCTAATGTGTTTTGTTTTTGAAAATTTTTGAAAATAAGTTTCTTAGAAAATTTAGGTATGCTAAGGAAATCCTAATGTGTTTTGTTTTTGAAATTTTTTGAAAATAGGATTCTTAACAAATTAAGGTATGCTAAGGAAATCCTAATGTGTTTTATTTTTATTGAAGATTTTTTAAGAATAGGATTCTTAGCAAATTTAAGTATGCTAAGAAAATCCTAATGTGTTTCTTTTGTTTTGATTTACTTTTTTGAAAAAGAGGATCCTTAAAAAATTTAGGTATGCTAAGGAAATCCAAATGTGTTTCTTTTGATTTTGATTTTATTTTAAAAAAAGAAGATCCTTCGCAAATTTAGGTATACTAAGGAAATCCTAATGTGTTTTATTTTTGAAAATTTTTGTAAATAAGATTCTTAGCAAATTTAGGTATGCTAAGAAAATCTTGATGTGTTTTATTTTTGAAATTTTTTGAAAATAGGATTCTTAGCAAATTTAGGTATGCTAAGGAAATCCTAATGTGTTTTGTTTTTGTTAAAGATTTTTTGAGAATAGGATTCTTAGAAAATTTAAGTATGCTAAGGAAATCCTATTGTGTTTCTTTTATTTTTGATTTTATTTTTTGAAAAATAGGATCCTTAGCAAATTTAGGTATGCTAAGGAAATCCAAATGTGTTTCTTTTGCTTTTGATTTTATTTTGAAAAAGAGGATCCTTAGTAAATTTAGGTATGCTAAGGAAATCCAAGTATTATTTTTAATTTTGTTTTGATTTTATTTTTAAAAAGAGGATCCTTAGCAAATTTAGGTATGCTAAGAAAATCTAAGTGCTATTTTAATTTTTTTTTTTTTTATGAAAAAGAGGATCCTTAGCAAATTTAGGAATGCTAATGAAATCCAAGTGTTATTTTTAATTTTATTTTTTTTTATTTTATTTTGAAAAAGAGGATCCTTAACAAATTTAGGTATGCTAAGGAAATCCAAATATATTCGTTTTCTTTTTTTTAAATTTTGAAAAAGAGGACTCTTAGCAAATTTGGATATGCTAAGGAAATCTATGTGTTATTTTTGATTTTTGATTTTGATTTTGAAAAAGATGATGTTGATTTTATTTTTGAAAATGTGATTGTTGGTTTTGATATTTTTTTAAGATGAAATCTTCATTCAATGAATTGAATGAATTGAATGAAGATGTTCATTTTGTGCATGGTTGATTTTTGAGAGATTTTGATGAAAGGTCTGAAATCTTCATTCAATAAATTGAATGAAGATGTTCATTTGTGATTTTTGAAAGATATGATTGTTGGATTTTATTTTTGAAAAGAAATTGTTGATTTTCTTTTTGAAAAAGATGATTGTTCATTTTTGTTCTAAAAAAAAATGAAATCTTCATTCAATAAATTGAATGAAGATGTTCAGTTATATTTTATTTTTGAAAAGAGATTATTGATTTTCCTTTTGAAAAAGTTGATGTTCATTTTTGTTTTAAAAAAAAATGAAATCTTCATTCAATAAATTGAATGAAGATGTTCATTTGTGCTTTTTGAAAGATATGATTGTTGGATTTTATTTTTGAAAAGAGATTGTTGATTTTCTTTTTTAAAAAGATGATTATTCATTTTTGTTTTTTAAAAAATGAAATCTTCATTCAATAAATTGAATGAAGATGTTCATTTATACTTTTTGAATGTTTCTTATGAAGAATTTATTTTTTCTTTATTATTGGAATGAACATTTCCTTACCATAAAAATGATAAGGAGGAAGTCTTTAGCTATTTATTTTTATTAAATTTTTATTTCACCCATTGGAGAAATCAACAGGGGTTTTAAGATAAACACGGGGTGAGATCCTAAATCCTAAAGATGTTGGCTAGCTTAATTAAGGATGAAATAAGCTAAGTGCCAACGGAAAAGAAAGATAGTCTTGGATTCATACAAAAGTACAAACCCATTATTGATACTTGGAGACAATGACCATTTACCGAAGATGGAGAGAGGAACCATTCCCAGCAGAGTCACTAGAAAAATCTATGGTGAAAATGTATATATGTATTCATACCTTCATCCATCCCTTTTGGAAAGAGGATAAATGAAAACATAAATATATAACACCTTGTCGGGACACCGTGCATATCTGCAGATGTTCTTATTAGGGTAATCAGGTATGACATTGAGGAAAGGTGTACTATCTCGAGAGATAGAAGTCACCACCCTACAAAGGACCTAATCACCTTAATAAGGACTCCTAAGGACTATGAGCCTTGAGAATGTACCAGAGATTCTTTCCCTACTTTACATGGAAAAGTAAAGTAGGATTTATTTTAAATCATATTCATTAAGTTCCCTACATGAACATGCTCCCATAGTTAATTACATCCTAAGGAACAAGATTCCTTAGGAATACTCTCTATTAAGGTAAATGATCATTGTCTCTAAAGATTTCAAAAAGTACGACTATCAATCAATTGGTTTATTTTAGAAAAGTCAAGCGGGATTGATCAAGAAGAGGGAATTCTTATTGAAGCCAAATGAAGATAAGTAAGGGATGCTTACGATACTAGGAAACCTAGTAAGCATCCCAAACTATCCTATGGTTGGGCTTTATATTTTTGAAATTGAATTGATTTATTTATTCGAGTTGAATTTTTATTAGAAAGTTAGGGCTTACAATTCCATGATACAAGATCATAGAAATACCTAAGAGGTGAGGATTTATGCTTATAGCCTGCAAAGAGGAGAAGCAACCTCTGAACCTAAATCTAGGGAGCTTTAGTGAGGGCTAGAGCATGACCTAAATCTAAGGTGAAAATGGGTATTTGGTTTACGTCCACAAGAGAGGATAAACCACTCGACTATTTGGACTTACAACCGCCTAGGGGTGGCCGCAAATTAACTCCTCCTATGATTTTAAATACATGTAGGCAAGTCATGTGCTTTTGCAAGATAGCTAAGATGTTGTTTATTTAGAAATAGACTAAGTCCTTAAACATACTCCCTAAAAGACTAGATCATATAGGGCATGATTTAATGACTTAAATCTAATGCAAATTATGTTGCATTTTAATTTCATTTTGGACAATCAATTTGACACCGGCTTTAGGATTCATATGCTAATGCACGAGAAATTAGATTATGGGCCAAAATTAGCAAGATAAGTAAGTGTTTTTTCACCATGGCTCTCACAGGTCAAGCCAAGTTCTCTGGCAAAGGTGAAAGCCCTCCAATCAAGAGAAAAATAATATTCTTTTTATGCATGATGCGGAAAAGTAATACAATATCCAACTAATTGGGTCACTAATTCTTTTTATCTTAATTTATAGCCTAAGCTTTAGGTGAGTGTGGAGAAAAATTCCTATTAGAGAGAAGTTGCCTTTCAAATCTATTAGTGAGAAAAGAAAGAGGACACCTTTATAGAAATTTACCTTGGTAAGATGCCACGCAGATCTGCAGATGTACTTATTCAGGTGATCGGATACGTCATCGAGAAAATAGTACACTATCTTGAAAGACATAAGTCACTACCCTTTAGTAGAACCAATCACCTTAATAAGGATTCCTAAGGATGATGGGTCTGCATATGTACCAGATATTCTTCCCCTAATTTATATGAAAAAATAAAGCAAGGTTTATTTTAAATTGAATTCATTAAGTTCCCTACAGGGGCAAGCCCCCATAGTTAATTACATCCTAAGGATTGGGATCCCTTAGAAAAACTATCGATTAAGGTAAATGTTCATTATCTCTAAAAATTTTAATAGGAAAGACTATCAATCAATTGGTTTATGTTTGAAGATCAAATGTGATTGATTAAAAGAGGGAGTTATCGAATCCAAAATAGGAAATAAGTAGAAGATGCTCATGATGCTAGAAAACCTAGCGAGCATCTCAAACTATCCTAAAATTGGGCTTTACATTTTAGAAATTGATTTAGTTTGTTTGAGTTGCATTTTTATTAGAAATTTAGGACTTAAGATTCCTTAATACAAGATTAAGAAAATACTTAAGAGGTGAGGAATTATGCTTATGGCACACAAAGGGGAGAAGAAATCTCAGAACCTAAATTTAGGGAGCTTCGACGAGGGCCGGAAGCATAACCTAAATCTAAGGCAAAAAATGGGTAATTGGTTTGCCTCCATAAGAGAAGACAAACCACCCGATAACTTAGACTTACAAGCACCTAGGAGTGGCTTCTAACTAACTCCTCCAACAATTTTAAATTCATGTAGGCAAGTCTTTATGCTTATGCAAGATAGCTAGGCTATTTTTTATTTAAAAAGAGACTAAGTCCTTAAACTCACTCCCTAAAGAGACTAGATCATGTAAAGGGACATGCTTATGCAATTCAAATTTTATTTTATTTTTCATTTTGGACAATTATTTTGACTCATGCTTATAGGATTTTTATGCTTAATGCATGAGAAAGAAGATTATTGACCAAAATCAGCGAGAAGGGAGGAGGTGAGTTTCCACCATGGCTCTTACAGGTCAAGACGAGTTCTCTGGCAAAGGTGGAAGCCCTCCAATAAAGAGAAAAATAAGATGCATTTATTTATGATATTATAAAGAAATGCTCATCCAGCTAAGGGGTTGCTAAATCTTTTATCTTGATTTTTAAACCTAAGCTTTAGGTGAGGTTATGAGTTGTTTAGTTTTATTTTGAGTTGTTAGGTAGGGTGAAAGATTTATTTTTTCCTAAAAAGCCTAATCCTCATCCAAAACATACATAAAGCAAGGAAGAAACTAGGAAAATCATGCTACTTATTGCAAAGCTAAATAAATCATCAAACAATTTATAAAGCTGATCGAAAAAAGAATAAATGGTCATTTATGGTCAGGCGCCACTGTACAAACCTGAAAACTATCAAATTGGGTAGCTGAGCTCTACCCTTATACAACCTAGATTACAAATGAATTAAATTACAATTTAAGCAAAGGAATTCATTATTATGGGGGTCTTCAAGCTTTCTTTCTTCTTTCTTCTTTTCTTCTTTCTTCTTTCTTTCTTCTTTCTTCTTTTGGTTCTTCCTTTTGGATGGTTAGAAGGTGGATACTTCAAGGCTTCACATGGTGCATAAGATAAGATCTTATGACCAATGTTCATCCAAATTCCCCATAATAAATCATTCTAAAATCCTAATTATACAAATTTTTACATGAAAAGGAAAAGTGGAAATCTAACTAACACCAATAAAATAAAGGTTAGTAAATCACACCACACAAATCCCAAGCATGTATATTGGACTTATTACCCCACACATGGGTGACTAAGTCTACCTAGCCTATGTATTATGCTTAGGGGTATAAAGCACCTGCAAACAAGAAGCGGTTATATTTTTATTTATGATAATGCCCCTTAAGCACAATCCCCTGCAAAAAAGAATAGGTAGACTAAGCACTTCCTACCATTCATTCTATGATCATACACCCTAACATCTAGTCTAAAACATATATCATAAAACAAAATATAAAATCAAACCATGCACTGGCCTAACCTAAAGCTAGAAGTGGTGACTTAGGCTAATGTGTGTGCTTTGAAGGTTTGTGTGGTATGCTTAATTAGGACTTTGGGTTAAAATTTTCTAAGTGTGAAGAACTTGTTAAACTTAGAGGAGGGTTTCATTTAAATTTTTTAAGTGTTTTGGGTTGATTTTATTTTATGTTTGGATTTGGTTTAAGTGAAACCTATAATTAATTACTAAGTTATGAAGAGAGGGTTAGAGAAGAGAACTTATCTTTCCTTCTGTAACCTAAGTAATTTTCTAAGGTAGGTTCATGTTTTAGTTTCATTTAGATGAATATTTTGATTAAATCTTTTAATTAATCCTAAGTTTAGATGAACTCTAAACAAACCTATTCAAAAATAAAGACATTTTAAGATTAAATAAAATGAATCAAAATTCACATAAAGCACATTGCTTCATATCTTTCCCAACATATATAACATTCATATGGATGGACCCTAAGCATATCTATACATATAAATAATAGTAGTTAACACACTTTATGATGCATGCTAAGTAATTCATTTAAGAAAATTTAGAAGTTGAATGTGTATGATTTTTCTTAAGTTGAAAAGGTTTTCCTTATCAAAAATTTTACCTACACATATGAAAGTAGAAAAGGCATAAGTGAGAATAATGTCATTGTTAAGCAGAGGTGTAAGGTATAAAACCTACTTATGACTACTTAAAGTCTCTCAACCTTGGGATTGTCTAGACTAATATACCACTTTCCTTAAATACAAATACATGTATAAAATAAATGAGATGGGAAAATTGTTTACTAGATTCTTTTTTTTTATGCAATTTATGTATATTAGTGTAGGTAACCTTCCTTACATGATAGCATAGAGATGAATAGGGTATGGAATTAAGTAAGTGTTGGGTTCTTTTCAAATGAACCCTACATTTACTAACTCCTACTCAAAATTATGCCAATAAAGAGAGGAAACCTATGCTAAGCATAGCTTTATAATCTATCACATGCAAACTCATAATTAAAATTATAAGTAGCACACTTTTAGATTTGGTATTTCATTTACAAGTTTTAAAAAATATTTTAGATTTAGTAGTGATAATAGCCACTCATATTTTACTTTAGCCAACGCATGCACATTTGACATAAAGTAAACAATTTTTATTTTAAAAGTTGAAACATGAAATTATGAATGCATGAATCACATGATATACAACTTAACATGTTGGGAAAGATCCAAAGTAATGAAAGCATGTAAACAAACTTACTTTACTTAAATCCTAAAGACATTCTTAAGGAATAAAAAAATTTAGAATAAATCAAAGCAAATTTCAAAATAATTTATGTTTAGTTTGAAGTTTGATTTAATTTTAAAAAAGGTGAGATGAGTTGGTTGTTCCTAACCCATTCCCACATATGTTTTGTATTTTTTGTTTAATTTTCAGATAATTAAATCCATTTTTAAGCATTGATTAGGTTAAGGTATAAATTAAGTGGCTTAATTAACCCTTACCTACACCACCTTAGAAAAATTAACTAAATAATTATGAGCCAATGAGATGACATAAAATGCATAAGATATTTAAATTTATAATGCACCTAATAATGAAAAGGCCTAATGCAATTTGGCTCATAATTAAAAGTTAATTAAGCTAAGGGTTTTAGCTTAAGTATTTTTTTAAAACATAACTTCATACTTATGAAAGGGGTTTTAATTTTCTTAATTGAACTTAGGCTATTGAATGCTTAAGTATCTACTCAAGGTAGATTAATTAAGTTTTGGAACTTTTTAGAATATTTGAAAATTGATTAGAGGGGTGATTAATGAGGTAACACTTAATTTAGAGGGGATTAAGGAGAGAAAAGGGGGTTTAGGGAATAGCTTAAGGGAAATGCCCCAAAATTATTCCATAAAACCCTTACTCACTCGATCTGACCTTAAGCAAACTTAATCATAGGAAAAATTTACTAATTACATCTTAATTATCATTAATTACATGAAATGGGTAATTACGGAATGAAATAGCTATTTCCCCAATTAAGCCCTCATAAATCTCAAGAAAATTAGTGGAGGCAGAGGTCATCCCCCAAAATGAACCCTAAAAATTTGAGATCAATTGATGAACTAATTAAATAATAATTACCTAATTAAACTTCCCAAAGAAACCAAAATTCAGAGAAAAGAAAAATTCAAAATCCATTGAAAATTTTTTTTTAATATTCTAGATGAAATTATCTTTCCTAATTTTTATCAATACCCTTATCTAGATGAAAAATAATTTCTGAATTAATTAGGAATTAATTAATACCCTTAATTAATCCCTACTTAATATCAGTTCATGGCATGACATGTGGCGGCGGCGGTTAGCATGCTTTACATGTGTCATGCTATCAGGGGACAACTTAAGTTGTCACCTCATAAAGGCGGTGGCGGCACACGCGTTAATATCCTCGGCCATCTGATCAAAGATCGGACAGCTAAGGATTCACCCACGGTTTAAACAGATAAAGGATTTCTAAAATGTCCCAAATAATCTCAGTCGTACATCTAAAATGTGCGGATGGATGGCTGAGATGAGCCAAGTTCTTCTCTGAGGATTAATGGAGACCGTCCATGATCCAAGGGGAGATCCGAGCCCAATCTAGCATGGAATCACACAAGACTCAACCCACACCATATAAGCATCATTGCTAACCTATCCAATAATTGATTTCTCATGCAATGAAAATTCCTTTCACAAAGGACCAACACCTATCAAGCTAAGTGGCTGAAAAATTACATACCTTGCCGGAGGTGATCACCGGCACTTGAGCTCGATGAGGTAGCTTCGTCTAGTGGAGATGAAGCCCTGTTGAAAGTTTCAAGCCTTAGGGTTGAGTGGATCTTCCTATGGACCAACACCACTTGATCTCCCTTATGACTTTGATCCAATTGAGGCTCTCCTTACTGTGGGAACTCAAATGGATGCTTGGGTAAGTCCGAATTGGGCCTTTGAAGGAGTCTGTAGAAGGAATTGGGTTAAGATCAAGTGTAGAGAAAGTTGGTAATTGGATTGAGCTCCCTTATTTTTGCACTATGCAAAATCGAGAATTAGGTAAATCAAATCCTCTCTATATGCCTTGGAAAAGCTCTGAGGTGACTGCTAAGGGTTCCTAGGCTTCAATCGATCAAGAGTGAATTGAAATTTCATTGAATTAAGGGGAGTATATCTCCCCTTATGGCAATCGAATGGCCGGCAATGTCCATGCCATTTTGATCCAATTGAGCATAAGGATTGAGCTATTTTGGTTGTTAGGTCATTGCACATGGTCAGTTTGGCCAGAGGAATGGAATGCTAACTTCCCACGTGTTAAAATTGAGCTTAGGAGGGAGTTTGCAAATTGATTTTAGGCTATATGGGTCAGGTTTGGTCCATGGGCCAAATGGGTTGACCCAAACCCATTAGGTTAGGTTCATCACTTGTCACTAACTCCCCTTGAGCTTTTAGGAAAGCCTCAATTGATTGTGAAGAGGGTATGACAAAAATACTCATGGGCTAGGCCAAAATTTGTTCTATGGCCTAGGAGTAAAATAGTCATTTCATTTTTTTTTTTCAATTTGAGTTTGTCTGGTATGTTGAGAAACTAGTTTTGGCCAAGTTTCATTGGATTTGGAATCCATTTGATAGGATTTGGCTCATGTTGACCCATTTAGGTCAAAATGGGTCAACTTGGGTCAAGTGGACCAATTGGCCAAATTGGGTCAAACCAAGGGTTGGGTCAAGTTTATATGACCATTTTGAAATATTTTGGTGCTTTATTTTGGTTCAATTTGATTTATATTTGATTTTGGACTCACATGACTTCGGGTCAAATAGGTCAAGTTAACATATTTGACCCATTTGACCTATTTAGGCTAGGTCAAGGGTAGGTTTATGTTAGATTAGTCATATGGAGTGGATTAGTATCTTTGTTTCCAATCAATTTGGTTTAAGTTCAATTTTGGATCAACATGACCGCTTTAGGTCATGTTGGGTCTAAGGTTAATTGGGCTAGGTTGGGTCTAGTTGGCCAATTGAGGCTTTGGTCAAGTTCAAAAAGTGATTTGGAATGAACTTGATCTAGTGGTTTGGATCAATTTGGCTTAAATCAAGTTTTGACCCATTTTGACTTTTTAGGTCAAGTTGGGTCAACTTGGGTCAAGTGGCCAATTGGGCTAGGTTAGGCTCAAATGTTGGCTTGGTCAAGTTTAAACATAGGCTATGAGTGAACTTAGATCAATGGTTTCAATCAATTTGGCTTATGGCGGAATTTGGTTATGTAAGCTTTCATTTTAAGTTAAGTGTTAACTTGGTCAACTCTTAGGTTTGACTTGGTTTGACCCAATTCGATTGATTGATCATCCCATGATGATTGTTGGTCATGATGAGAGGGGTATATGAGTTTAGTTCAATCCAATTTGGTTAGGATCAAAAGTTGGCTCATAAGGATACTTTAGGTCACTTTGGGTCAAGTGAGCCTAAGTGGGTCAAATGGCTTGGTCAAAGCTTGATTTGAAGTTGGTTGATCTTGTATATGGACTTATGATTGAAATATAAATCCATTTAAAAGAGGTTTGAAGCCAAATTTATTTTGATCCATTTGAAAATTTCATATTCAAAGGAAGAATATGAAGGGGTCTTGGGTTTGATTTTTGATTTGGGTTCAGATTGTTTGATTGAGGTTTGGATTTATATATGAGCCCATGATTGTAGAATTGATTGAGCCATGAGAGAAAATCAAGAATTTGGCTTGATTTGGAATTGATTTGGCTAAGTTCAAGATTTTGACTTGAAAGGCCTAGATTTGATTTTGAATGGATTTGAGTTTGATTTTTGGAGTTGGTTTTGATTGTTTGAATTTATATTTCATTTATATATGTTAATATAAATGAAGATATAAATTGATCATAAGAAAATTTCAAGAATTTGAAGTGGTTTAATCATGATTTGGGTTAAATCCATTAAAGGAAATTTAAGGGATTTAAAGTAATTTTTAATTTGAAATTTAATTTTTAGATTGGATTGGATTGATTTATATTTATACTTCATTTATATATGAGAATAGAAATGAGAATACAAATATGTTTTGAGAAAATCCCATGAGTTTGAAATGGTTTGATCAAAGTTTAGGTTAAATCCATTAATGGAAAATTAAGGAATTTAAGGGAATTTCAAGAATTTTAAATTTGGAATTTCATTTTTGAGTTGGATTTGATTGATTTGTATTTATATTTCATTTATATATGAGAATATAAATAAGTTTTGAGAAAAATCCAAGGATTTGAAGTGATTGATCAAGGTTTAGAGTTGATTTTGGCTAAGTCCTTTAATGAAAAAGTAAAGGGACTTAAGAAAATTTTCATGAATTGATTTTGAATTTTGAATTTGATCTGTGGGTTTGAATTTATATTTCATTTATATATGTGGATATAAATAAAAATATAAATAAATCATGAGAAAGTCTCAAAGATTTGATTTGGTTTAGATCAAGATTTTGGTTAAGTCCTTAAGGGAAGATTAAGGACTTAGGCAAAATTTGGATTTAGGAATTTTTTATAGATTTTGATCATGGGTTTCAATCAAAAGTTTCAATCATGGATTTTACTTAGATGGAGTTGAATTGATTTGGAGTTTTGACTTGAAATAAGGAAAGGTGAGGAATGGTGCAAGCTAAAGGTAGCAAATTTTCTAACACCCTTAAGGCGTGACCTAGTCTTATGGCTAACCCTTCTAAGTATCTATGCTAGGTTATGTCCACCTAATCACTAGATGTGTCTTAAGAATAAGGAACTCATAAAGTCTAAGAGGAATCCTATGTCTAAGATGGAGGTATTGAGAGCTCATTCTAAAAATAAGGTCAACAGTGAGGTTATGAGTTATTTTATTTTTAGTTTTGAGTTGTTTTGATGGGATAGAAAATTTATTTTCATAATAGCCTAATCATCATCTAGGTCATACATCAAAGCAAGAAAGAAACTAGGAAAAGATGTCTTCTTAATGCACAAGCTAAACAAACATCAATCAATTTATAAAGCTAGCCCAAAAGAATAAGAGGCCATTTATGGTTGGGCTCCACCGTACAAATCGAAAATAAATTGGGTAGCCGAGCTCTACTCATATACAACCTGAATTATAAATGAATAAATTACAATCACGAAGGAATTCATTGTTATGGGGATCTTCATTCTTCTTTCTTCTTTCTTTTTTCTTCTTTCTTCTTTCTTCTTTTGGTTAGTTGGACCAAAGGCTTCACATGGTATATAAGACATAATCTTATAACCAATGTTCATCCTAATCCCCCATAACAATCATTCCAAAATCCTACTTGCAAAATTACATGAAAATGGGAAAAAGAAAATTTAACTAAAACCTACAAAATAGAGATTAGCTAAACAAACCAAATAATCCCATGCATGTATATGTATAAATTAGACTTAGCACCCCACACATGGGTAACCAAGTCCACCCAGCCTATTTTGGATTATGCTTAGGGGTATAAGCACCTGCACAACAAAAGTATTTTTATATTTTTATTACAGCGCCCCTTAAGCACAATCTCCTACAGAAGACAATGGTTAAACTAAGATCGCCCTACCATTCAGTCTACACACATACACTCTAACATCTAGAGTAAAATATTACATCACAAAATAAAAGCAAACATCAAACCATGCACCGCCCTAACCTAAAGCTAGAAGTGGTGACTTAGTCTAATGTGTGTGGTATTTAAGGTTAGTGTGATATACTTAGCTAGGCTTTAAGGTTAAAGTTTTCTAAGTACAAAAATGTTCAGCTTAAAGGGGTTGTTTCATTTAAGTGATTTATTTATTTTGGTGGATTTCATTTTGTATTTTGATTTGGTTTGAATGAACTTACAATTAATTAATAAGTTGTAAAGAGAGGAAAAGAAAAGAGAACTTCTCTTTCCTCCCTACCTTAAGTAATTTCTAAGATAGATTCATATTGGATTTTTGTTTAGTGAATGTTTTATTATGTGCTTAGATTAATCCTAAGTTTATATTTTTCCTAAACCAACTTATTCAAAAAGAAATGCATTTTAATATTAAGTAAAGTGAAATACTATCACAAAACACATAACACTTTATTTCTTTTCCAACATGTGTAACATGCATATGGATGAACCCTGAGCATATCTATACATGCAAATGGAAGTGTTTAGCACACCTTAATGATAAATTCTAAGAGATGTCAATTAAGAAAATTTGGATGCTTCATGATGCATGATTTTGTTAAGTAGAAATGAGTGATTCTTTTATCCATTTTTCATATGCACATTTATAAGTATAAAAGACATAAGTGAGTACGACGTCATTGTTAGCACCAGGGTTGTAACGTACAAGAACTACTTAGGGCTACTTAAAGTCTCGCAACCATGGGGTTGTCCAGACTAATATTCCACTTTTCTTAAATACATGTGCACGTACAAAAAGAAATGCATGGAAAGAGAATCATGCAAAAAGTTTATGTTTGTTTGATTTTGGTTTGATTGTGTTAGTTTATATGTGTGATGTGGAATTCCTTCATAACTCATGACCTAGGAGTGTATAGGAATAGATTTAGGCAAGTGTTATGTCCTTTTCAAATGAACTATATACTTTGCAAATCATATACAATTCTATGTTAAGAAAGAGAGGGAGAATCACATAACACATTTCATACTATTCATATGTAAGCTTATAAGCAATTGTAAATAGCATACCCTTCAGTTGTAATGTTTTATTTATAAGTTTTCAAAATAACTTTACATTTAATATTGATAATAGCCATTCATATTCTTACTTTTGCCAAAATATGTAATTTAACATAAAGGAAACATTTCATTCTTAATTTGATTTTTAAAAGGCATGAATGCATGATTTTCAGATGACATACATATTTAGCATGTTATGAAAGAAATAAAGTGTTGCAAGTATGTAAATTCATTCACCCTAATTAATTCCTAAAGACCATCTCATGAAATAGGATCATTTAAAGTGAGTCAAATTTATTTTAAAGAGATTTTTAATTTTGTTTAAGTTTGATTTGATTTAGGAAAAGTGAAAAGGTTTGATGGTCCTAACCCATTTCCCACATGTGTATAATGTTTTAGTTTAATTTTAGAATCACTAGATTGATTTTATATTTTGTTTAGCTTAAAGTGTACATTAAGTTCATTAATTACCCCCTACCTACACCACTTTAACATAATTAACCAAATAATTATGAGCCAAAGTATGACATAAAATCATAATGAATTTAAATCAGCAATGCACCTAAGAAAGAAAGGGGGCCTAATGCATTTGGCTCATAATTAATGATTAATTAAGCTAAAAGGTTTAATTTAAGTACTTTCATAACCCTTCCCACATATGGGTTGGATATGATTTCCTTAAGCTACATAGGTTATTGAACACCTAAGCATCTACCCAAGAAGGAATGATTAAGTTCTGGATTGATTTGATTTTAAAATTTTGATTAATTAAGCCATTTAATTAAGAGATTAAACTTTTTAAATTAATTTGTACCTAAATTAGATTTTTATCCAAATGCAATGAACTTAGGAGAAATTATTTAGGAGAGGACTCCTAATCTCATTCCCTAAGTCCATTCACTATTCTAGCATAATTAGCAAACTTAATTAATAAATTTATCATTATTTAATAGGTTAATTAACTATTAAATTGATTGAGAGAGTGATTAAGAGTGAATCAATCAAATCCCTTAATTAAACCATTAATAAATTCCAAGAAAATCATGAGAGGTAGAGGTCATCCCATTAATCAATTCTAGGAACTTTGGAATTAATCAGTGAAATAATTAGGGAGTAATTAACATAATTATATTCCCAATAAAACCCAAATTTCATAAATTCATTATTAAAAATCAATCAAATTTAATTTTAGATTATTTCCCTTTGAATTATCTTCACAATACATTTTATTTTGTATTTTTCTGATTTTTCTATGTTTAGTTATGAATTTTTGAAGATTCCTTGATTAAAACCTAATTAAATAACCTAATTATATAGTTAATCCCATCGACGTCACGTGGACCACTGATGCGGCACGCACTTTCCACATGGAGGGATGAGATTCACTATTTAAATAGTCACATCCAATGTCGCATCAACGGCGACGCTACGTGCTTTCTTCTTGACCGTCTGATCAAAGATCAAATGGTTTGGATTAAGCTCGTGATTCTTACGGGATAAATACATGGATCCTATGCAAATTAATCATGATCTTCCATCTAAAATGCGCGGATGGATGGTCAATGATCCGTCACTGAGCTTTCCTATGGGAGAGGGCATCTGTACACTCTTTAGGGCATGATCCAAGCTTGATTGAGCTCAGATTGAGCTCAAACTCAACCCACACCATCATCAGGCAAGGGAATGAAGATATAACAATCCATTTCACTTGGGGTGAAACTTTCCTTTGAAAAAGACTAAAGAAAATTCAAACTATGCTTGGTTTTGAATAGTACCTCACCAAAGCTCCCAATCATCAAGGTAGCTTCGTCTAGTGGAGAGGAAGCCTTGTTGAAGATTTAAGGGGTTGAGGTTGAGTATATCCTCCAATTGGCCAAATTCACCCTCCTAAGCTTGCAGCTTTGGTCTAGCTCCCACCTCCCTTACCTTGGAAGCTTGGAAGAAGCTTTGGATCAACTCCATTGAGTCCCCTGAGGTTGCTTGCAAGAGCAATTGTCTTGATATTGGCTATTGAGTGAGATGAAAATCCTTAGTACCTCCCTAATTTTTGATTTTGATAAACCGATAAATGGAGAAATGCAAAGAGCCTTGGGAACCTTGGAGAAGCTTGAGGCTGCTTGCTCTGAGTTCCTTAGCTTCAATCGAGTGTGTGTGTGTGTCAAATTCAAGTGAAATTAGGGGGAGTATATCTCCCCCTAGGAGGATCAGACGGCAAAGCATGCTTATGCCATTTTGATCAAATTCACCTCATGGTGTGGGTTGGTTAGGCCGTTTTGAACCCCATGTGGTTCGATTTTGGCAGAAGGAGGTAGTGGAGAAGTTGCCATGTGCTTAATTGAGTGGAAGAGGGATCCCATATGCTCAGTTTCTAAGTGGTGCTCGGCTTGGCCATTGGGTTTGGTTTGGCTGACCAAAACCCATTAGGTCATGTGCACCATGGTCATTAGTGACCACTTGGTCCACTAAGAGGGTGCCAAGTGGCCACGGAAAGGTTATGACCAAATTCCAAGTGGAATTGGCCAGAGGTTACCCCTTGACCTAGGGATAAAATGATCATTTGGCTTTAATTTCACTTTGGGAAGATTTAGAATAGTTTGAAATTAGGTTGGTCCAAATTTCAATGAATTTGGAGTTGATTTGATGGCATTGGCTCATGTTGTCCCATTTAGGTCAAAATGGGTCAACTTGGGTCAAGTTGACCAATTGGTCAAATTCAGTGAAACCAAAAGTTGGGTCAAATTCTTATGACCATTTGAAATGTGTTGGCATCATTGGTTTGGTTTAATTTGATTTCTATTGGGATTTGGTTCATTTGATTTCATTTAGGTCAATTGGGTCAAGTTGACCAATTTGACCCATTTCACCTAATTGGGTTAGGTCATGGGTTGGTTTAGGTTTCATTGGTCATTTGAAATGATTTGGTATCTTTGGTTCCAATCAATTTTGGTTTAATTTAATTTTGATTCAATTTGACCTTTTAGGTCAAGTTGGGTTCATGGTAAATTGGGCTAGGTTGCGTTTAGTTGGTCAATCAAAGCTTTGGTCAAGTTCAACAAGTGATTTGGAATGAACTTGACCCATTGGTTTCAATAAATTTGGCTTAGATCAAGTTTTAACACCTTTTGACTTTTTAGGTCAAGTTGGGTCAACTTAGGTCAAGTGGCCAATTGGGTTAGGTTAGGCTCAAATGATGACTTGGTCAAGTTCAAACATTGGTCATGAATGAGTTTTGATCAATGGTTTCAATCAATTTGGCCTATTGTGAATTTTGGCTAAGTGTTGACTTAGTCAACTCTTAGGTTTGACTTGGTTTAACCTAATTTGAGTGATTGATCATCTCATGATGATTGTTGCTCACGATGTGAGGCTTAGGTGGGCTTAGTTCAATCCAATTTGTGTAGGATTAGAATTTCACTCAAAAGGGGTACTTTAGGTCACTTTGGGTCAAGTGAGCCTAAGTAGGTCAATCGACTTGATCAAGGCTTGAATAAAGTTTGGTTGAACTCACATATGGACTTATGATTGAAATATAAATCCATTTGCAAGTGGATTGGAGTCAAATGGGATTTTATTCATTTCACAACTTCAAGTTCAAAGGGTGAACATGAGTTTGATTTGGGTTTGATTTTTGAATTCAATTTTAGTTTGATGATTAAAGTTTGTGTTTATATTTGGATTCATGATTGAATGATTGATTGAATCTTGAAAAAAAATTAAGGGTTTGGCTTGATTTGAATTTGATTTGGCTAAGTTCAAGAATTTGACTTGAAAGGCTTAGGTTGAACTTTGGTTGAATTTGAGTTTTAAATTTAGTTTTGGTTTGATGATTGAGGTTTGTGTTTATATTTGGATTCATGATTGAAGTATTGATTGAATCATGAATAAAAATCAAGGGTTTGGCTTGATTTGAATTTGATTTGACTAATTTCAAGAGGTTGACTTGAAAGGCTTAGGTTGAATTTTTGTTGAATTTGGATTTAATTTTTGAATTGATTTTGGATATTTGAATTTATATTTCATTTATATTTGTGAATATGAATGAGAATATAAATGGGTTATGAGAAAATCTCTTAAATTTGAGTTTATTTGGATTTGATTTAGACTAAGTCCATAAGATAGAATCAAAGTGACTTAGGAAAGATTTTGTATTTAGATTTCAATCATGGGCTTCAATCATTTGGAATTGATTTAAGGTTTAAGAAAATCAATTAGAATTGATTTAAGGTTTGATAAAATCAATTAAGTTGGAATTGATTTGAGTTTGACTTGAAAGAACGAAGTGAGGATTTGGTTCAAGTTATGGGGTAGGCAAGTTCTCCTAACACCCCTAAGGCATGACCTATTCATATGGCTATCTCTTCTATGTCTCTAGGGTTAGGTTGAGTGTTCACCTAATCACTAGAAGTGTCTTAAGACTAATTAACTCTTAATGTCTAAGAGAAGTCATGTGTCTAAGATGGAGGGGTTGAGAGCTCTTCCTAAAATGAGGTCAACACAGTCATAAGTCCATATGTGAGTTCAACCAAACTTGAATCAAGCCTTGATCAAGTTAATTGACCCATTTAGGCTCACTTGACTCAAAGTGACCTAAAGCACCTTTTTGAGCCAAATTCTAATCTTACCCAAATTGGATTGAACTAAGCCCACCCAAGCCTCATATTATGAGCAACAATCATCTTAAGATGATCAATCACCCAAATTGGGTCAAACCAAGTCAAATTTAGGCTTTAAACAAGTCAACACTTAACCCCAAATGAAGCCTAACCTAACCAAAATCCACCATAGGACAAATTGATTGAAACCATTGATCTAGACCAATCCAAAATCAATGATAGAACATGATCAAGCTATTATTTGAGTCAAACCTAACCTAATTGGCCACTTGACCCAAGTTGACTTAAAAAGTCAAAATATGTCAAATCTTGATCTAAGACAAATTAATTGCAGCCAATGGGTCAAACTCATTCTAAGTCACTTATTGAACTTGACCAAAGCCTCAATTAGCCAACTAGATACAACCTAGCCCAATTGGCCATGAAGCCAACTTGACCTAAAAGGTCAAATCAAGCCAAAATCAAATCAAACCAAAATTGATTAAACTTGAAGTTTGCAAAACATTTCAACTGATCAACCAAGCCTAAACAAACCCATGACCTAACCCAATTAGGTCAACTAGGTCAAGTTGGTCAACTTGACTCATTTGACTTAAGTGAACTCAAATAAGCCAAAATCAAATATAAATTAAATTGAACCAAATCAATGACACTCATAGGCTACAAATGATCATTTGAACTTGACCTAACCCATGGTTTCACCCAATTTGACCAATTAGTCAACTTCACTCAAGTTGACACCATTTTGACTTAAATGGGTCAACATGAGCCAAATCATATCAAATAAGCTCCAAATTCATTGAAAATTAGCATAGCCCATTTTTCAATCATTCTAAATATGTCCAAATCAAAATCAAAGCCAAATGATCATTTTACCTCTAAGTTAAATTGTAAAATATGATCAAATTCACTTAGAATTTGATCATATTCTAACTCAAGACCACTTAGTATCCTGCTAGTGGACCATTTGGACACCAAGAAGGGTGGTGCACATGACCCAATGGGTTTGGGTCAGCCAAAACTGACCCCTCCACTCAAATTTCTCCACATGGATCACCTCCCACACTCATTTTAGCACATGGGCACCTCCACACTCCCACTCCTCTGCCAAAACTGAACCACATGGCACTCCTAACAACCTAAACAACCCATTTCATGAGAGAAATTTGATCAGAATAGCAAAATGAGCTTCGACCATTTGATTCAAGTAGGGGGAGATATACTCCCCCTCATTCTATTCCAATTCACCATACTTTTATTCGATTGGGCTCAGAGGATCAAAGGCAAGCTTCTCCAAGCATTCTTAAGCTCTTTCCAATTTCCCTTTCTTGATTTTTCCTAAGTCAAAAATAGAGGAGGTGATGGAGAATTCTAACTTATTCAATACCCAATCAAAGTTAAATTGCTTTTGCAAGCACCATCAGCGAGGCAAGTCAAGCTCACCCAAGGTTTTTTCCAAGCAACTAAGCCACAGGAAGGTGGATCTAGACCAAAGCTGCAAGCAATTGAAGTAAGCTTTGGTCAATTAGAAGATCCATTGAAAATTGAACCTTCAAACTCTCAATAGGGCTTCATTTTCACTAGACAAAGCTACCTCATTAGTTGGAAGCACCGGTGATAGCCTCCAACGAGGTATGCTTCAAAACTGAGCTTAAGTCAAAAAAGCATTGGTTCTTTGTGAAGGGAAGTGTAATCCCATTGAATTTTTACCATTGGATGTGCTTCTCCTTGCTTCTTGATGGTGTGGGTTGAACCTCTATCCAATCTGAGCTCAAGTGAGCTCGGATCAAGCCATGGAGGATGGACGGTCTCCGTCTCTCGTAAGTGAGGGCAGGGATGAATCATGGACCATCCATCCCACATTATTTGGATGGATGGTCCTGATTAAAATGCATAGATCTGATGATTTAATTCTTTATAATTGTGGGTTTAATCCTGACCGTCTGATCATTGATCGGACAACCTAGGAGAAAGTGTGTAGCGCCGCCGGCAGATGAGGTAACCAACTTGATAACTTAAATAACCAATCTCATCACACCATGTAGAAAATGTGTGCTGCGTCAGCAGCCCCCATGGCGCCAATGGGATTGGTTATATAATTAGGTTATTTAATGACTTATTAATCATAAAAACTTCAAAAATTCATAACTAAATGTAGAAAAATCTAAAAAATGCAAACTCAACTTCATTTTAAAAATAATTCAAAGGGGAATAATATAAAATTAAGTTTAATTGATTTTGAATAGTAACATTCACTCAATTTAGGTTTTATTAGGGATGTAATTATGTTAATTACTCCTTAATTATTTCAACAATTAATTCCAAACTCCTTATGGTTAATTAGTGGGATGACCTCTGCCTCTCATGATTTTCTTAGAATTTATTATTGGATTAATTTAGATAATTTCTTATTTCAATTCTAATCACTCCTATAATCAAGTAAAAGATTAATTAACCTATTTAATGATGATAAATTCAATAATTAAGCTTGTTAATCATCTTGGAATAGTGGATAGACTTAGGGAATGCGATTAGGATGTCTTTTCCAAATCTTTTCTCCCTAAGCCTATTTCATTTGAATGAAGACATAATTAATTTACAAATTGATTAATGACTTAATCATTTCATTAAATAGCTTAATTAACCAAACTCAAAACCAAAAAACTTAATCATTTAATAAATCCCAATCTTAGGTAGATCCTTAGGTGTTCAAATGCCTAAAGTAAGCTTAAGGAAATCAAATTTAACCCACATGTGTGGGAAGGGTTATGAAAGTACTTAATTAAACCATTTAGCTTAATTAATTATTAATTGTGAGCCAATTGCAATAGCTCCCTTTCTTTCTTAGGAGCATTGCTAATTTAAATTTCATGTGGTTGCATATCATATGTTGGCTCATAACTAGTTAGTTAATTATGTTAAAGTGGTGTAGGTAAGGGGTAATTAATAGATTTAATTTACACCTTAACCTAAATAAAATATAAAATCAATCTGATCATCCTAAAATTAAACTAAGCTAATTCACACATGAAGGGAAGAGGTTAGGACCAGAAAACTCTTTTTGCATTTCCTAAATCAAATCAAATTCAAAATTAAAACAAAAAATCTCTTTAAAATAATTTTGATTCACTTTGAATAATCTTATCTTATAGGATTGTCCTTAGAAATTAATTAGGATGAATGAAATCATATGCTTACATCACTTTATCTCTTTCTAAGCATATTAAATGTTATTTCTCAGGTGAAATCATGCATTCATTCTCTTTTGAAAAATCAAATTAAATGAAATGTTCCCTTTATGTCAAATTGCATGGTTTGGCTAAAGTAAGAATATAAGTTGCTATTATCACTATTAAATTAAAAAAATTATTTTTAAAATCTATCAATCAAACATTATAAATGAAGGTATGCTACTTATAAATACTTATGTGCTTGCATGTGATTATAAGTATAAAAATGTGTTATGTGATCTTTCCTTCTCTTTTCTTAACATTGATTTGAATAGGATTTGCAAAGTGTATAATTCATTTAAAAAGAACTTAACACTTGCTTAAATCCACTCCTATGCATTTTCATGTTATGGCTTAAGAAGGATCTTCACATGTACATATGTAAATTGCATACCCAAATCAAACAAACAAAAATCTTTTGCATGACTCTTTTTCCATTCATTTCTTTTTTGTACATGCACATGTATTTAAGAAAAGTGGTATATTAGTCTAAACATCCTGGGGTTGTAAGGCTTTAAGTAGCTCCAAGTAGGTCTCATACCTTACACCCCTGTTGTAGAAAACAATGGTGTTGTACTCACTTATGTCTTTCATACATGTAAATATGCATTTGATTAATGGTTAAAAGAATCCCTCTTTTTTCTACTTAAAAAAATCATGCATTCATGAAATATCCAAATTTTCTTAAATAACATCTCTTTGCATTCATCATTAAGGTGTGCTAAGACTTTGAATTTGTATGTATAGCTATGCTTAGGATACATTCATATGCATGACGCACATGTTGAAAAGAAATAAATAGTTATGAGTTTTGTGATAGTAATTCACTTTAATTAATCCTAAGATGACCTTCTTATTGAATAGGTTTATTTAGAATAAATCTAAACTTAGGATTAATTAAAATACATAATAAAATATTCACTAAAGGAAAATCATTAATGAATCTACCTTAGAAATTACTTAAGGTAGGAATGAAAGAGAAGTTCTCTTCTCTTTACTTCTTTTCACAACACTTAGTAACTAAATGAACGTTCATTTAGACCAAATTAAATCATCAAATAAATTTGATAAATTAACTAAATCACTTAAAATGAAACCACCCTTTAAGTCAAAACTTCTCATACTTAGAAAACTTCAACCTTAAAGCCTAGCTAAAACATACCACACAAGCCTTAAATGACATACCCATTAGGCTAAGCCACTATTTCTAGTCTTACGTTAGGGTGGTGCATGGTTTGATGCCTGATTTTATTTTGTGATGTAAAGTTTTAGACTGAATGTTAGGGGGTATGTGTGTAGATTGGATGGTAGGGCGATCTTAGCTTAATCATGTCTTCTGCAGGGGATTGTACTTAAGGGATGATGTAATAAAAATATAAATACTTTTTACTGTGCAGGTTACTTATACCCCTAAGCATAATCCAAAAATAGGCCAGGTAGACTTGGTTATCCATGTGTGGGGTGCTAAGTCCCATTTATTCATATACATGCTTGAGATGTGTGGTGTGTTTAGCTAATCTCTATTTTGCAGGTTTTAGTTACATTTACTTTCCTATTTTTATGTAATTATTGCAATTAGGATTTGGAATAAATGTTATGGGGAAGTGGAGGTGAACATTGGTCACAAGACTATGCCTTATGTACCATGTGAAGCCTTTGGAGTAACCACATTCCAACCAAGTCAAAAGGAAGAAACGAAAGAAGCAAATCAAGCATGAAGAAAGAAGAAATGAAGAAATGAAGAATGAAGACCCTTATAACATGAATTCCTTCTAAGCTATAATTATTTATTTGTAATCCGAGTTGTATAAGGGTCGAACTTGCTACCCATACTTCTTTTTGGGTTTGTGCGGTGGAGTCTGACCACAAAGGTCTTTTATTCTTTTGCGCTAGCTTTATAAAATTATTTAATGTTTGTTTAGCTTGTGCATTAAGATGACATATTTTTTCTAGTTTCTTCCTTGCTTTGATGAATGGCCTAGATGCAATTAGACTCCTAGGAAAAAATAAATTCTCTATCCAATTAATCAACTCAAAATTAAACTTAAATAACTCATAACCTCACCTAAAGCCTAGGACATAAATCAAGATAATAAAAGATTTAGCAAACCCTTAGCTGGATGTTGTATATTTCACATCATGCATAAAATCATCTTGCTTCATTCTTACTTATGGAGGGCTTCCACCTTTGCTAGAGAACATGGCTTGACCTTTGAGAGTCATGGTGGAAACACACCTCCTTCTTGCTAATTTTGGCCCATAACCAATTTCTCATGCATTAGGCATATGAATCCCATAGCATGTGTCAAACTAATTGTCCAAAAATAAAAAATAAACTTAATAAAATTTGCATTAAATTAAGTCATGAGTTCATGCCCTAAATGATCTAGTCTCTTAGGGAGTGAGTTTAAGGACTTAGTCTTCTTTCTAAATAAACAACAGCCTTGTTATTTTGCAAAAGCATGAGACTTGCCTACATGTATTTAAAATCTTAGGAAGAGTTAGTTGATGACCACTCCCAAGCGGTTGTAAGTCCAACAGTCAGGTGGTTTATCCTCTCTTATGGAGGTAAATCATATGCCTATTTTAGCCTTAGATTTAGGTCATTCTTTGGCCCTCACCAAAGTTCCCTAGATTTAGGATCTAAGGTTACTATTTCCCTTTGTGGGTTATAGGCATAAATCCTCACCTCTTAGGCATTTTCATGATCTTGTATCATGGAATTGTAAATTCCAGATTCTAATAAAAATTTAACTCAAACAAATAATTCTTTTTAAATTCAAAAATATAAAGCCCAATCATAGGATAGTTTGGGATGCTTGCTAGGTTTCCTAGCATCGTGAGCATCCCCTACTCATCTCCCTTTGGTCTCGATAATAACTCCCTCCTTTTGATCAATCCCATTTGATCTTCCAAAAATAACCAATTGATTGATAGTCCTACCTTCGAAATCTTTGAAGATAACAATCATTTACCTTAGTCAAGAGTATTCTTAAAGAATCTCATTCCTTAAGATGTAATTAACTATAGGGGCTTGCCTCCATAGGGAACTTAATGAACCCGATTTAAAATAAACTCTACTTTACTTTTTTTATGTAAAGTAGGGGAAGAATCTTCGATACATTCGAAGACCCATTATCCCAAGAAGTCCTTATTAAGGTGATTAAGTCCATTGTAAGATGATGACTTCTGTCTCTTGAGATAGTACACCATTCCTCAATGTTGTACCCGATCACCCTAATAAGAACATCTGTAGATCTATATGGTATCCAAAAAATAAGTAGTATTTTTGTCTGTCATTTATTTTTCAAAGATAGATGAAGATAAAAATATTTCACCACACTATCGACACCAAAAATAAGTCAATTCAAGTCTAAATGACCTCAAACCAAGCTAGAAAAGTATACATGAAGACTTCAAAAAATTAATTAGATGATCAAATGACTTCGAAATCCAATGTGCTTATAGTTGAATCGAGTCGTTCGACGAGATGAATTCAACGAGCCCAAGACCACTCAAATCGGAGGTTATTTGAATGATCAAATCATCAAAAAAAACTATTTGTAATCAAAGGAATTAATATGAACTATTTGATGGAGTGTTTTAGGATTTAGGATATAATTACTAAAATGCCCCTCTCAAAATCCTATAAATAGGACCTCATTCTTATCATGAGGAGAGGAGGAAGTTGTGAGGAAGTAGGAAAGTCAAGATCAGCTCAAAAATCATTTATTTTTGACTTAAATCGAGCCAAATGCGCTGAGGTATGAGCTAAAATGTTGGCTCAAATTTTTTATTGAGCCGATTTTGATCTGTATATAAATCGGCTCGATCAATTTTTGATCGGATCAAATTCTATTTGAGCCCATGATCTACACTGTGTCCCGACTCGAGGCTCATAGCCCTACAGGTCATTTCACGAGTGAGCAACTGCTGTGAACTGTGAAATTAAGGGATCTTTCTAATGAATGATGGAGATGAATGTTAGAATCGAGATTATAACGAGGGTTTCAGCCCTCAGGCTTCGACGCTTCGTGACTTCTTTCTCTGTTTCTCATCTTTATGGTAGCTAGGGCTGAGAACGATCCTCTATTCCTCAGTCCTCAGGCTTCGATGCTTCATCACTTATTTCTTAGCCCTAGCGGTAGCCAATCCTCTATTCCTAGTGCTGAAAACTCTTGTGGGTGTGCCCTAGTTCTTTGAAAGTCCATCTCGCCTCACAAGCTCATCATCATCATCAATCTGACTGGGTTCTTGTTCCTCTCTAAGGCATAGTGTCTACATTTTTTCTTTGTCATAGACTCACTGTTACCTTCACCACTCAAATGCTTGATTTATTTCCTTGCCCTAAACTTATTTTCCTGACACACATTGCACCAATATTGGTAAAATTTCTTGGCTAGTTTATAGCATAGATGTATGTTGGTTAATTTTTTTTATATTATAGTATCAAATTTTGATTACTATCAATGGCACCATTGTTAGCTTTCAATTTTTTTTAGTATCAATTTGATGGCTTATTAGTTGTCATGAAGAAATATTTTTAGGGGATTGTTTTGTTGCTTTTAGAGCTCTCAATTTCTTGGTGGTATTAAATTTCTAAGCTTATCTACTCTTGCTAATTAATTTTTTGCTTAGCTTTAGAATCTGTAGAATGTAGATCGTCAGTCTTTGGAAAGTGTTGTCGTCTCCTCTATGTGTTCTACTCTTGTTTTGGATGCACTTGTCTCTTGAGTAAAGTGAACATACTAAAATCATTTTTAACGCTGTTAGTGGTGGTATCAATTTTAGGGCTTATTTAAATTGTGAAAATATTATTAGGGGTTTGTGCTTTTGATGTTAAGGCTTTAAGTTTCTTAATGAAATCAATTTTAAGGCTTGTTTTTTTTGTAAATATAATTTTGGAGGAATGTTCTCTTGATATTAGAGCTTGATGGTATTAATATTTAGAGCTCTAGGTTTGCTCGTCTCCTTATGTGTTCTATAAAAAAAATTTGGAGTAGAACTTATGCTCCTTTCTTAGATGCTCTTGTCTTTTAAGTCTTGAGTAAAGTGAAGCTAGGATTCTTTTCCTATAAAGCTCGTCTCCTTTATGCTCTTCTCTTTTAAGTCTTGAGCAAAGTGAAGCTGTGCTTTCTTGAATGTTCTCAGTTTTCTCTTGTCTTTTAAGTATTCATCTTATAAGTTGTTATTCTTGGATGCTCTTGTTGTGGTATTAAACATTTTTAATGTGTTATCAGTTAAAAGTGTTAATCATTTTTTGGATGTTGAAAACTGAAGCTATGGTATTAATCATTTAAATTTGTTATCAATTATGATTATTTGAGGACTTTGACTACAAGGACTTGTTTGAAACTTCTCTTACTTGGTTGGACTTGGGCATGAGTTTCATGTTTGTAGATAAATTATTCAGTAAAATCATTTTTGCTCAAAATCATTAATGCACATATAAATTTTAAATATTTACTGAATTTCATGCAAGTCTATAATTGGATCATATTATTTTTGCATGGATGTAATGGAAAGTCACTCTTAAAGCAAATCAAATAGTTCTTCAACTCAACCTCTTGCTAAAAATGCAAAAAATACAAATTACTTCTATAGATGATAAAAAGAGATAAAAGACAATGTTCTGAAGTTTGACAACATTTTACTGAAATATCTATCACATAAAAAGGAAAAGTCATACATAAGTTTAAATGCAATTACTGTGTTAAGTCTTACGTTAAACAAAAAATTGGTACTACATCTCAATTGAGAAAACATTACAAAATGAATTATTATAGTAAAAATAGTGCTAGAAAAAAGAGAAAAAAAACTTTTTGATCCTATAACTGAAGACTTAGAAGAAACTGAATCAATTTTTAGTTTGTGTGTTTCAATTACTTATGATCATAGCATAATTCAAAATATTATTGCTAAAATGATCATTGTTCATGAATATCCTTTTATGATAGTTGAACATTTATGGTTTAATATTTTGACGAAATCAATGAATCCAAACTACTATAAAATTTCTAGAATTTGTATCAAAGAAGAGTGCATGAAAGTATATAAAGTTGAAAAAGAAAAACTTAAAAAAATTTTGAAATTAATTGAGAGAATTTCTTTTACTACTAATTATTGGACATCAAGACAAACAATTGGTTATATGTGTCTTACAGTGCATTATATTACCTTTGATTGGAAATTATAGTCCAGGATAATCAATTTTGTGATTTAGATCCTCCTAACCATGGAGCTATGATTTTTGAAGCTATTTTTGAAAGTTTGTTGTAATGGGGTATTTAAAATAAAACTAGCACTATTACTTTGGATAATGCATCATCAAACGATGTGGAAGCTAGAAACTTGAAAGCATTATTTACTAGAAGGTATGGTTTTATGATAATGGGGGATTTTTTTCATGTTCATTGTGATGCTCATATTTTAAATCTAACGGTGCAGGATGGCTTGAAATAAATTAGTAAATAATTTAGAAGGTAAGAGAATCAATCTTAGTTATAAAGTGATCCCCTAGTCGCTTACACAAATTTGGTGAGATTACTAGACAAATTGGCTTATCCACGATAAAGTAACTATGCATTGATGTTCCTACATGTTGGAACTCAACATACAAAATGTTAAAGTTTGCATTTTACTACAAGACTATTTTTAAAATATGCTTTACGAGATCTTAATTATATATGATTATATTTTGAGGAGATTGGAATCAGTTTGATAAGATTAGAGAATTGCTTCATGTTTTCCATTGAATAACTGAAATTTTTTCTAGATCAAATTATCCTACTATAAACAGACTTCTTCCAAATCTAATATTAATTAAGAAAACCTTGGATAGAAAATTTTTATCTGATACTCTATTCATCTCTAATATGTCAAGCACCATGAAAGCTAAATTTGATAAGTACTGGGCAGATTGTTCATTATTATTCTCAATTGCATGCATTCAAGATCCTAGAATGAAATTATTTGTCATAAACTACTGCTATCCACAGATTTATGATAACGATATTGTTGATGAGAAAAAGGATGGAGTTAAACAAAAACTTTTTGAGCTCTATTCTTTCTTTGTTGTTGATAAATAACATATAGCTAAAGAAAATATTGGAGCAGCCACTTTACAAGTTGATAAAATAACCACAATAGAAGGAAGTCACAGTTTGTCTGATGATTTGGCTTGGTTGTATGATTTTATAGACTCTACTGGCCTTTCAGTTCTATAGAAGTATGACTTAGAAATATACTTAGATGATGTCTATGTTAAATGTCCTGATTCAAAATTTGATATTTTATATTGGTGAAAAATATCCGCCATGAAGTACAAGACTCTATCTAAGATAGAAAAAGATATTTTTACAATCCCAATAACTACAGTTGCTTTAGAGACAACCTTTAGTGCGGGTGATCGTGTTCTTAGTGATTATAAAAGTTTTATTTCACCAAAAATATTAGATGCTTTAATATGCAGTGAAAATTGGATTAGAGCTGCGTACAATTCATCGAAAGAGCCTATGGTAATGTTTTCATTCTTCTAATTTTATATTGGAATTACTTTCTATTTAAAATTTTAAAAGTGATGACATCTACTTTGCATTTTCAGTTTGACATTTTAGCTAAAGAAAACTTTGTTATATCTGTGCCTAAAAGCTTGAGTGGGGATTCACAAATCTAAAAATGAGGACGGTAATAATTTAATTATATAGTGATGTAGGTTTAGCGCTATAATTCCTTCTTTTGCAGCTTATTATAGACTTTAACTATTTTGTGGACATTTATAATATGTTATATTAGTTGTATTATCAAATTTACTTTCGTTTTTGGTTGTTTAATGCACTATATTATAATTTATTAATTTTGGATGCCCAATGATAAAATTAAACTGAGATGAAATATTGAGGCAATTTTTGATTTTTAGGCCTACAACATGGTAGATTTTAAATATATTGGTTTAGTCAATGAAAAAATTTGAGACCATTTAGGGTGGCAAAATGCTTTTTAATTTTGTGCTTTTAAATTGTGGCTAAATTCCTCAAGCTATGGCGTTTAAAGTGTGGCTAAAAAATTTTGGAATGTTGTTGGTTACTATAATGCTTGAATGTGCTCGAAGCTAGAACTAGAAAATTGAAATGCAACTATGTTTAAGTGTTATTTGTATGTTTTAGTTGTTGTTATAATGACATTATAGTAGTCTCTTGAAATTCTAAAATCATTTTGAATTTTGATGTAATTGTAGTGGATGTTTTTAATGTCTTATGTCACCCTAAAAATTAGCAATCATCTCAATTTTTTGAGGGCAAGAAAAATAAAATAAAAAATCACATTCAACCAATTAATTTTTTCTCTTATATTATCATGTGACATAGATTTCAATTTTATTTCTCTTCGCTTTTTTGTATTTTAGTATTTCAGTTTTATTTCATTTGTATTCCCTACTATGTTGTCATTGGGTTCTGAAATACTCCAATTTCTATAATTTTGTTGTGATTTTGTAATCTCGGTTCTCCAATTTTTGTAAAAGTCTATGATTTCATATTAGTTCCTTTAACCATTATTTTTCAGTTCTGTTTTTCTTTTATTCTATGTTCTCCAATTTCTATAGGTTGTATCTTTATTGTGTTACATGGTTCTCTAATTTATATTTTCTTTTTATTCCCTATTGTATATGTCAATTTCTGTAGGCTGTAGTTAGGGCCTGTACTTTTGCTGGTTCTGCCTGTGCTGCAGTCGGCAATGAGCTGTTCTGCTGTTCAGTAACTTTAGTTGGAGCTTGAGGTATTTATTTTATTTTTCAATCATAACTTATGTGGCTTGTTTTGATTTTGTAATCTCGGTTCTCCAATTTCTGTAACTAAGTCTATGGTTTCATATTAGTTCCTTTAACCATTGTTTTTCAGTTATGTTTTCCTTTTATCCTATGCTCTCCACTTTCTATAGGTTGTATCAATGTTGTGTTACGCAGTTCTCCAATTTCTATTTTCTTTTTATAATCTATTGTATTTATCAATTTTTGTTGGCTGTAGTTAGGGCTTGTAGTTTTGCTAGTTGTGCCTGTGCTGCAGCCGACAACAAGTTGTTCTGCTGTTCAGTAACTTCACTTGGAGCTTGAGGTATTTATTTTATTTTTCAATCATAACTTATGTGGCTTGTGGTATGCATATAGTGGGGGCTATCACAAAGAATATTTGATTTGCTAATTCGAGTGTCGGGACTATGATGAGAAGAGCATAAGTTTGCAATTTTAACTTTTTTCAACAAAAAATTTATGATCCATTGTTGGTGGCTCTCAGTGGACAGCCAGACAACCTGGAGCCTCGACAACCTATTTTGGGGCTTTCTCTATCTTTACGATGCTATCGGATGGTCTCGGCAACATGGAGCCTACAAGTGGATTATAGAAACTTATATAAATTGTGGATACTTGATAATTATAACTCTCTCTCGGTTCCAGTAGTCAATTTAATATTTAATATTGTTATATTCTTTTTTATTTATTTTTTGTATTCTAATTTTTTATTTTCTAATTTTTGTATGTAATAATACTTTTATAATTGTTTTATAAATTTTAACTGATCTATTTTTTGTATATATATTTACTGATTTACACTATTAATTCAGAAAAATTTTAGTTTATCTGTTTCTTATTTTCTTTGTGCATTTAATTTGAGTTGGTTAAACCAAAATGAGCCAGCTCATCTATAATTCTGAGCGAGAACGATTCAAAATTCGAGCTAAAATAGTATTGGAATTATAGAAACGAGCCAGCTCGTATTGCTTTCGAGGATCAAGCGACGATTGAACGAGCTCGAACTTCATCAAGACGAAGCTGAGTCGAAGTTGCCAAAGACAAAATTGATTAGAGCCGGATCCCAAACTGGACCGTTCTCATCCCTACTTGAAAGAAAGCTAAAAGAGAGATAGAAGCTTAAAGTTCATCACCATCGCAAATGTCATCGATCACTGTCGACAACCGTTATAGCCTAACTTCCATCACATAGTTATTGTACCATTATTCTAGAACTCTCATCATTTTATTTTTGGTTCAAGTAACACACAACAATTATGATAACAATTTTACTAAAAATAGAAATTGAATTTTTCTAAAATCCATACTAAACATACTTGGTTCAAGTACTAGCCAATTTGATATTTAAAGTTACTTTTAATATTCATGTTTGTTTATGAATTTTCAAGTGATATATTAGTTGTCCTATCTTTTTTGGAAACCTAAAATTTTTTTATCTTAAACTATAATTTCAATAAAAACATGAGATGTGAAAACTCTTTAGACATTAATATGAACCTCCCCTTGAGGCTATAAGCCAAATAGTTATCATTTGATAATAATTTTATGCTTTAATGAAATTATGGTCAGTACCTTATTGGAGGTGGAAATCATTAAATTTAGTGTTGATGATGGCCATCTATCTTCTTGTTAATGGCAGGTGTCAATGCTTGGTGTTAACAATGGACGTCAGCCTTGTTGATAGGAAAAGCTTTCAAATTTTCTTTTCTAATGAATTCTTTTTATGGTGAAATCATAGCCTCCTCAAATTTGTTTAAATTGGGCTTATTTAAAGATTTCTATAGTAGGACATTATAGCCGTTTTAACCTAAAATAATAATAAAAACTATCATAATCCCCCTTAATTATATAATAAATCAAAGTTGATTAAATTGATGATCAATAAATTTATCTTATTGACATACTCATTTGACTATAAACATGTAACAATCAGAAGTCTTTAGACCACCTCAAATTAATTTGTTAAGTTTTAACTAAGCTTATAAATGTCCACTTTAGGTTTATTTGGACTCATTTTGAGGTATTAATTAAATCATTAGATTTATCTCATTAAAATATTTATTATGATATTTTTAAGTGATGTTTCTTCCTATCTTTTCCAATTTCTTTCGGATTTTGAAAAAAAAAAAAAAGGAGTTCATCTAATATAAACCTTTGAACTTAATAAGTAATATAAATAAGCATGTAATTTCGAAGTTAGATGCTTTAATCAATTTACAAGTGGGTATATCAAAATTAAATATATTTCTCAAAATAATACAACTTGTTAAAATTATAGGAGGCCCACAAAGTACTTTATTGAGGCTGTACAAGTTTACAATGCCCTAATAAATTAATTTCATAAAATTATAAAAATACTATTCCTTTATAAAGTGGTGCAAAGAAGTTTTGAAAATATGTTAAATTTGTAAAGACTCGTAGATTTTAACAAAAGCCCATACAATCATATTAGATTTATATTTTAATTTTTATAACTTTTCTATGAAATATTTTTGCAAATTATATTTATGTAATTGATCAAAAGGATTTTAGAATATATTAAAAGTATGTGTTCTAATTTTCAAAACATATTTTTATATAATAAAAATATAAGAATTTATTTATTAGAAAAAATGAATTTTATTTAGTTAATTTTTCTTTTGTTCTTGCTTGTTGAATTGCTTTAATTTATATCACTTAGATGTAAATGTGTGTGTGTGTATTTCTAGCCTTGATAGCTAGCTGTCTTTATATGCATATTTGTTAGTCCAATAGCTTAATTTTGTAAAGCTAAAAACCAATTAGGCCAAATCATTTATTATATTTTTATCATAAGAAAGAATCTAGTAAAATAAGCTCATGGGATTAGCATAAACATTATTTACCTTATGAATTTATGGTGTTTGAGGTTTTCAATGAGTGGACATTCTATCTATCATTTATTAAGAATTTATATGGAGAACACTTTATAACACTAGCTATTCCTTGAGACTTCCTCATTACCTTCAAGAGGAGTTTTCTAGTACTTTTATAATATAACTAATTTCCATAAGATATCAATAAAATACTTTCTCTAATCTTATCTATCATTAGAGCTACTCCAACTTTTTCACGTATATATTCATTTAGCATTTTGTCTCTAAGTGTAAAGCCACTCTTCTACCTGAGCAGCCTCATTTCCACTAGATTTAACTTAATTTTATGCTTCTCTTTTTACTGGCCAACAGTCTGCACCATAATACATTGTAGGTCTCACCACTGTAATTGCATTCCTCCACTTCAACCATCCAACTTGAATTTTACTAACAACATCCCCATATATTTTACCATCACTTTGAAAGATAAACATGAGATATCTAAAATGTTCACTCTTTTTAATGACTTGATTACCCATTGTCACAGTCCCATCACTAGATCTTCTACAACTAAAAATTACACTCAATGTATTCGATTTTAGATCAATAATATTTTGATTGGAATGTGATAATTATTATTATTTTAATTCAAAGTTGAAATGGTTGATTTATTAATCATTATTACTCTTTCAAAGTCATGATTATGACTTTACTAAAGTGGTCATAATCAAATCTAATAGGGAATTGTACATCGAGTTATTATTTGCTTAAAGATTTCTTATAAAAAATTTCATATTTATAAGAAGTGGGATTGCCTTAAATACACAAAAAGATGATGGCATGAAGAAGCTATCTTAATTACAACTTGCTTAGGCAATCTTGACTTGCTTCCTATGTTATGAAGACAAAAAATTCTTATTTATAATCATACATTGAACATTGATGATGACATTTACTTTTCTTGCGAGGATGAGCATTGACATTAGTGTTGAAGATGAGTGTCCAATCTTATTCATGATAAAGACATCTATGTTAGTGTCTGTGAGCATCTTTTTTAATGGTAATAATGAGCATCACGTTGGTGACAATGGCATGTATCTTTTTTATTTGTGACTATGGGCATCAATATTTGATGGCAACAATGGACATCTAATGCTATTAATTAGAGCTTTAGATTCTTCTCTTTAGAATTAATTTTGCGGTTTCATCCCAACCTCCTTAAATATGTGGAAGTAAAATATGTAGAAGTAGAGCTTATTTCTAGATTTTTAGAGAGAGACATTGTAATCATTTTGACAAAAATTAGAATACTTTATCAAATAATCTAAATTAACCACTTTGTTTGCACAATATTCTATGGATATCTTAATGATAAAAAAAATTAAAAGATCTTTAGGGTCATCCAATTTGTCTCATAAATATGCTCATTTTGATTCTAAACATGTAAAAATAAACATGTAAAAATTAGAGATTGTTTGATTTCTTAAATGGTCTTGTGAAATGTTAAATCCACTTGAATTTGAATCAAGATATTCATGATATTATTTAATTTTTCTTATCAAATTGTTTATTGTGATAATAATTTTGTTAAAAATAAAGTTTGAATGTTCTAGAAGTTTAAACAAATTTTAAATGGGACACTTGTAACTTTTTATAGGTAAAAATATGTTAATCAAATTTTTTTTGGAAAATATAAATGATAGATTTCTAATTGAATTAGGATTAAATATGGTACCCTTGTATTTATTGTCTCATCCTCACTTTGATGGTTTGCATGATTTGGCACACCATCAGGGAAACACCAATTAGCACAAGAATAAGGTACAATGACAATTGACATGGAACTTCTCAATAGCATGCTACCGTTTGACTATTGAGTCTTGTGTGTCAATTCGGGTTAATGGGATGAGTTTGGATCTAACTTAAAGATTATCCAAATAGAATATACTTGACCTAAACTCAACTCAATTATTTTATAAGTCAAAATATTTGACACAAACATAACTTGAACCCAAACATTCTAACTAGATCCGGACCTTTTAGCTCATTTATTATAAGGTTCATACATCTTTTAGATCAACAATCCAAAATATAACCCTTTTAACTAAATGATGTTGACCCAAACTTATCTAACTTAAACTCAAGTAGCAATTACATCAAAGTTTGAGTTGATTTTAGCTATTCTGCTTAGCCCAAACTTGACCAAAAATAAAATTGAGTCTATAATTAATACTCATGCTCAACCTAATAGTAATGGGGACAACTTGAACTTATATCTTTTTGCATTGGATTGTTGAGTTGGGTCATTTATTAATACTCTTAATTGAACTAATCACTTGCACTTTATTAAGTATTTTCTTCCTTGGCATGGTTGCCTCAACTGTCCACTTGTGGGATGAACAAACATGCACTAATTATGTCATGACTCTAGCTTAATGATATAAATAAACTTGGATTTGAATTTGAATTGAACTTAGTTATCTTTTTTTGCTTGTGCTTAAACACAATTTAATGTTGAGTTAGCACTTGTGCAAATTTATTTATTATAAAAATAAAAATATTTCTAATTCAAATATCTATTATACTAAAATAAAAAAAATAAAATGATAAAAAATAATTAGAATAAGTTATTATAAATATTTTAATTATTTTATATTTGGGCGATTTGGTTGGTTAAAAAAGGAATGTAGGAGTTTTAAGAATTTTAGCATTTGGTTTGAAGAACTTGAAATGCAATGTATAATTCTAGTGCATTTTAAATTAACCATTTAGTTTAAAATCGATGAATTTAGAATTATATTAATTTAAGTGAATTTCAAATACATTATTTAGTGTAAAAATGAGTCCATGTTACCTGCTATTGCCATCACTTTCCATCGGCAATTGTTTCCACCTACCACTGCTGACCACCGCCCACGATCACAACTAGCCACTATCTGCCATGCTATTGCCGCTATTGTTGGTCACTAGCCATTGTTGGTGCCATTGTCATCCACTACTTATAGCTCACCGCTATTGTTGATTACCATCGATCACCACCTGTCATCCATTGTAGCGATTGACCACAACCCACCGCAATCACCATTCGCCATGGTTGAAATCTCTGATAATTTACTTCTCATTATTTGACTTTACCAAACAAGAAAAGCATTTCTGCATTTGTGGTATCATTAACCAAACAATTAAAAGAAATCAAAATATATTATATTTTTTTACACTACATTCTATTTTCACACTACCAAACATCCCCTTAATTTTTTTTTTTAATTTCTAATATAATTTTTAAATTTATCTTTTATTTGACTAACTAGTCCTGTAAATCATTGTACAAGCTTTTTGTTGAATTAGATTATGAGTTTATTTGTTTATTATATGAATAATAATTCTAATTAAATCTCCTTTGTATAATTTTAAATTTTTTGAAATTAAATAATTAACATTAATTGAGAAAAAATAAAATTTAATAGAAATATTTATATACATATCAAATAATTCTTATTTATTAATATAAATAATATTTAGATTTTAATATATAATACTTAAATTTTTAATAATAATATCCGATGCTCGATATATAAATATATAAAAATTATTTATATGAAAATATTCTTTTTTAATATAATAATTATTTTTTAAATTCTAATATTTTTTAAGTTAAATTAACTTAAATTTGACTTTTTAACCAATCACAATTAGGCCACAAGCCACGTATTGATCTTCCCGGACTGACTCAGCGTCTAACTTGCCTACTTGAACCTAAGATACAGCACAGGCGCGTGATAAAAAAACATCAAAAAGTTCGCAGCCCTTTTCCTAGTCGATGATGACGGCTACCTGGTCCTAGACCGAAGAAGGGGAAGGAGGGCAAGTCTGGCGACTTGCAATCGAAGTGGCTTTCTGAACTGACTCCAAATCTCTCTTTCCTCTTCCGTCCGTGGAGGGGGACGTTGCTATCTCTCTTGCTCTCGGATGGCTTCGCCATGGGTTGGCCACTGGGTATAGGAATACATAGAGGTGGCTAAAGGTGTTGATTGGCATGGATTTGTAGATTAGAAGGGGGATGGAGGACGGCGGCCGATTGGAGGGTGGAGATGCTGGTGGTCGTCGCTTTTTCCTGGACCGTAGCAAGATCAGAGTGCTTCTCTGCGACAACGATCCAAAGAGCTCCCACGAGGTTCTTCGCCTTCTCATCAACTGCACCTACCAAGGTATATATTTCAGTCGATATCTAACAAGGATCACTCGTTGTTTTTCCTGTAGTCCTTATCCTGTTCTTCTCGTACATAATCTTTTGAAACTAAGATTACAACCTGTTTAGCTCGAGTCCTCCATTACATGAATCTTCATAATCTCTTTATTTTCTTTCCGTACTTCAGAATCTTACAGATGAACCCAGATCGATGGTGTTACCATGATTAAATTTTGTAAATGAAGGTGAAGATAAATCATTTTTTATCTGGACTATTTGACTGCAATTAGGATAACTTTTGAAGCGATATTTTTGTTAGATTTGACAGAAAAAATGACATCTTGTTTCTTTATCTGCATTTTACTTTTTTTTTTTACCTTTCTTTAGTTTCATTATCTTCCTTATCCAATTCGATGATTTCACCATTTCCATTTCCTAGATAATTGGCACAAGCAAGAAGGAAATACCCACTCTGGTTGACAAAGCGAAACACTCTCAAATAGCACCTTGACATTTTTGGGTACATTTTATTTCTCATGTAACTTAGAGATTATTCAGTGAGTTTAACTCAAAAGATTTCTTGTGCACATACTTCATTTTTCGCTCAATGTTACTGTACATTGATACTAATACGGGATATACATTGAGCAATACATAGTAAAAATACATGGCACCTAAAATAGTTTGTGCGCCTGTTGATGTCATAAATTAAATGCAGTATTTGTATAATCTATTAACCATGAAGATGATACAGGTTATGGGATATAAGATGATTGGTACATAAATAATATGATAAGCCGTTAAAGTAGTATATAAAGTCATGGAAAGATCATTATCATTATTAACCTTGTCTCAACTATTTTGGGTTGACTTCATGAATTTTTATTCTTCATTCATTTATGTTGAGTATTATGTTACTTATTCCACACTCAATCCATTTGTACCAACTTTTATTGTTGTTACATTAAGTCCACCACTTTACCTTTCTTATTTTTCAACATTTCATTTTTCCCTCTAATGGGTGCATATTTTACCCTGCATTTTACTTGTTCAAACCACTTAAAGTCTATTTTTCCTTACCCTATCCTATAAACATGCTACTCTCACAATGCCCTTAGTGTAATCATTCCTAAGTTTATTTTTTTTTATAATTTTGCCACACATCCATTTTATTATTTTTATTTTTGTCATGTTCAACTTAGCTATCAACAACTTTCTTATTATTCAATATATGGATGTTATTGAAGTTTTAAAAATTGCCATTAAACTTCTACACCATTCTTCTTGTTGTATAATACTTGGTTGCTTCTCAATTATAACCACCTAAACTTATGTCTAAATATATCTCATCTATATTACATTTTTTTTTTGAAGTAAGTGATCCATTATACTTAAACTATCATCCCTAGGTTTCACTTTATGATGTAGTGTATATTATTTGTCACTATCATAGTCATTATAATTTAATACTCAATGGTCTTTACCATGTATTTAATTATGAGTGGCATTTGTTTGGCATGTATTTTTTGTGTCATGCATTTATTCCAAGAGCTAAATTAACAAAAATCCTTCAAGCCAACCCCTTGCTCCTTACTTCTATATCTCCTTCTAAATGTTTCCTTTCACTTGGAAAGTACAAAGAAATTTATTGAGCTTTAAATATCTTCTTGGTTCCTACATTCAACTCATCGATTTCTCCACCATAATTATTTGGTTTTTCCTTCCCAAGACCCTTATTATTCTTCTCCTCCTTTGATCTTTATTTCTTGTGGTAAATACCCATGTAGTGGTTTATATAATTGTTAAATGAATGAAATTTTTGCTAAGTGTTGAAATTCTTGGCGCTTTTCACCGTAAGTTAGGAATGCTTGAGAGTGTGAGTATGGTTTCTTGCAGAAGGATTTCTAAAGAAGGGAGACATTGTTCACGGTAAATAATTAGTTGTGAAGGTTATTTTCAATATCATTGTTACATATTCCAGGTTTATGAAGTCTCCACCAAAAGCTACTTTAGTATTATCATTATTTTTTTTCTCATTTGGTATCTTGTTACCTCTCTTAGTTTATCACACTCTATTTCACAAAATAATAATAATAATAATAATAATAATAATAACAATAATAATAATAAAATAGAAATAATTATAAACAAACTTTCACTAATCTTTCATATTTTCCGTGAATCTTTAACTAGTAACCGGTCATTGTGGGTGCCAATTAGTCCGGTAGGTAAGGTTTTGGAAGTTGTTGCCAAGTTTTTCTGTTTAAATCCCGCCTACATCATAATAAAGCTCCACCTCACAGATTTAATTGAGCAAAAATTAAAAAAAAAAAAAAATGTAACCAGTTGTAATTACATTTGGTTTAAACTAAAAGGAATGATGAATATTTACATTTTGAGATTTCATAGCCAAGCTTTTCACTTCCTCTTACATTATATTTGGTAGCAAGCTGATTTTTGTATTGATTGTCAAAATAAATCAATAAATAAATAAAAATAGTGTGCATTTTTTTTGGAATTTAAATTTTGATTTCCTTGCTTAGGTTGTTTGCTATCCTTAAATTTTTTTAATCAGTTTTACTCATTAAAATCAAGTGATTTTCTATATTTTGTTGCTCGATTAGTTTTTTTATCCTACTTATTTTAGTTAAAATTCCTGTGAATTTCCATATTATTTTGAAGGTAGAATCTCTTATACACCTAGCTGAAATTATAATTATTGTATACTAGTTTTGATTGAATAGAATGTTTTATTTATTTTTGACTAAACTGCAAAACCAAAGCTTATAAAGCTTATTTTCATAGGTTTATTACTAAGTGGTTTTCACTATTGTGAGTCTAACCTTAAATCTACTTCACCTTGGCTAAGGGATTGTTTGGATGCTTGAAAAAGGAATATAGTGTAAAGTGAATGTAAAGTATTTGGATTACTTTAAGGTTGTTTGGTTGAGAACTCTACAAATATATGAGTTTTTTTTTTTGTTTGGTAGAAGTCTGATATAAAATATTTTAGGATTGTGGCGGTGGCGTAGGCGTGGTGGGGAAAGGCGTGGTCGGCAGTAGCGGTGGAAGCGGCGATTCGCGGCTTGGGGAGGCAGCGATGGTGTGAACGGTGGCGTGATTGGCGGTAGTAGCGGCGATGGCGTGGTGGTGTCGATGATACTACATTGTAGGTGTATTTAGAATTTAATCGGCCATACACCAAAAATAACCCTTTCAATGTATTCTAAATACTTCACTTTACTTTGCACCATGCCAAACACATAAAAAGTTGAAATTCACTGCATTCACTTTATTTTACTTCACTTTATACTCAAACTAAATAACCCCTAAAACTCTTAGCTAGATTTCTCTCCAACTGACAACTCATAATGGTGATCCATATCAAGGTCGCTCTATAAATCATAGGTGTGATGACATCCACATTAGCTTAAAAGAATAACTAGAGGATGTAACTTTCAACTATGAGTTCGGCGGTCATATAACTCCCCCTCTAAATTTAAACCCTCCATCTCCTCCCAAGGTCCAAGAAAATGAAGTTGAACATTTCAACGGCTATTATTGCCACCCTGATTTGAATGATGTTCTATGCTAGCTACTTTGTTGGGTCCAACAGCTAATGGGTTGATATGACAATTTTTTGCTTCATCGCATGTCATGTGTATAATATTAGTGAAACCATGGAGAGGTTAGTTATGATCTTAATAATCATTATGCCTTTCACCATGATGTATTGAGCTAGATTTGAAAAGTCAAGTGGAAACTTTTGATAGTTGCCTAGGATTAAAAGTTTCCATGAATTTGTTCATAAATATGGATTGAATCTTTAATTAGATGGTCAGGTATAAAGGTTGATAAGTTAGATTTGTTCGCTTGAAGTTATCTGTAAACTCCAAGATCAATTGGGTTAGAAGATAACTTTATTGCTTCGATCATCTACCCATGATCATAAGATGAGATGAAAAAAATTTTGAAACCAAAATATCTATCATTGACGATCCATGATTAACTCCTTGATGATTTGACTACTCTATGCAAGGATCCATATTTGTTGCCCATTACATTACTCAGTTTGACGATCTCATAATTTGATGTGATTTCATCTAGATTATTTAAAACCACAATCTCAAGGTTCCACTCTTGATTGCTTGTGAAAAAGTCATCAATAATTGCTCACTCATGAGATTTATAATGTTGAAGATGCTTTCTATGTCACTTTATAAATTGAGCAGTATCAATGGGTTCATTTTCATAGGAAACTCTCTACCTCATTTGGAAGTAGCTTATAGTCCATGTCAATATTTGCTTCCAAAACAAGCATTATGTGCTTGATATGCTAAAATAGGTCACCGTACTTGCAAATTGTCCCATTAGAGTCTTCACATTGGTTATCTTGATTCTAATCAGCATGGTGATCAAGGGGGAAGAACAGATGGGCTATCACCCTTATAAGGATGTTAGTGACAATGAGGAGGCATTGGAAAGGTCTCATTTAGTTGTCATGCATTATATTTTGGCTACCTTGAAGATGAATACAAGCTAGAGATGATGCCATTTTTATTTCTACTTCATAAGTGCCAAGAAATTATGCAAAGTAATAACTCATAATGATAATTGCATAAATATTGTTGCTTCGTTCACATTGTCTAGGATGAAGTTCCTTCTAAAATGTCTTCCATTACAAGGTAACATAGGTAGATAAAATCGTGATCTCTTTTGCCTAGTATTGATGTATCTTGATTCAGTTGACCACTTATATTAGATTGTCTATGGTTTTAAGACTTGAAATCACAAACTTTGGATGATGCAATACATGTCTTCAAGGCAAACAAATTGTATTAAATTTTGCCAAGTTAAAGGAAGCCCCTCCCCACATCAATCTCAAGAATTGTTCACTCCTACAAACAAAGAATATCTCCTTATTGTTAATTGTTAAGGTTTGAACTTAATAGCAATCATGATCTTGTTGATGCATTAGTCATTTTAAGCACATCAAGTTAGCCTACTATTGAGTCTCCTTCCCTCCCACTCAAACTAAATGAGAGCTTTTATCTGAATTTTAGTAGGTTTTCCCTGATGAGTTTCCTTGCAAATTATCTTCATTAAGGAGCATTCATAATGCTATAGACCTTATATTGTTATCCACCTTTTCAAATCTACTTGGTTGTCATATGAGCTCTAATGCATTTACTACATTTAAGTGACAGGTTGTTGTGCTTTTGCGAAAGAAAAGATTCATTATGGAGAGCATGTTTCTTCATGTTGTTCTGTCCCTTGTCACATTGAAAAAGGATGGTCTATGATGTATGTATGTTGGGCTATTAATATCTTGCCATTAACAAAATTACTATCAAATGCAAGTTTTTTATACATAGATTTGATAGCATGTTGGATGTGATGGTCAGATTGATGATCTTTTAAATATTGATTGTAGAAGTGATTATTAACAAATCTTTATGTGAGAATGTGATGATTTGAAGACTAACTTTAGAAAAAAAAAAGGGATGATCCTGACAAGTAGTTAGTTATTCCCTTTAGCTTGACTAACACTCAGCATGTTTATGTATGTCATAATGCACATACTTTATTTTTTTTGTTTTTTATTTTTATTTTTTTATTTTTTTATTTTGATCATATTTTGTTCATTAGTAGATAACCTTTTTGGATAAGTTTTTGAAACACTTTGCTTAGAAAATTTTATTCAATCATAAAGAAGTGTTCAAAGTAAGATCACTATAATTTTTTTTTTTTTTGGCTTTGTAGCCTTAAGTGATGGTGTTTATGTTGCTCTTGAAAAGATTTAAGTCATTAAAGAATGACAATGACATCCTCTATCTATGACATATGTAGCTTTCATGGATTAACCACATTTTACCTCGGTTTTAGTCTAGGCTTTAATACTATCATTGCTCTCATCACTTGATTCCTTAAGAGGGTGAATTTAGATGAACCCCTAATGCATCATGAGCCCTTTGCTTGTATTAAAAGTTGTTGGTTAGCCCAATAGTGTTGATGTTACTTTCCTTTAACAAGGGTTTTGAGTCATTTTGTGATGTCTTTGGAGTTAGCTTTGAATGAGTCTTTAAATAGGAAGGGCATCCAATTGCTTATTTTTGTGAGAAGCTAAATGCATATGTTAATGTTACTCAACATATGATCATAAATTTTATGTAGTGTCATTATCTTTTATCTAGCAACTTGTGCTTTTTTTCATATTACGGAGCTCTCAAATATTTTAATGCTTAGATGAAATTGAGTTCCCACTATGCTAAGTGGGCATAGTTTTTTTAAGAGTATACTTTCTCTCTTAAACATAAGACTGGTGTGGATCAAATACATGTGGCCTAATCTTGAATGAGATGTTACTCATGTTGTTGCTAGAAGTTTTATCAACCAATTGGCAAATAATAAGAAACAAAACTCTTGCTTATAGCCCACTTCTTATCTTGCACAAACATGGAGGATTTGATTATGGGTTTTGTTTTAGTTTTATTTTGCATAGTGTAAATGTATAGCTCCATTCTTGTAGTTGTAAATTATTCCTTCAAGATGACTCATTTAACTCCATTCTATAAGTCCTCTAATATATATCATATTGCTTCTATCTTCTTTCATGAAATAGTGATATTATATGGATTGCCCAAATGAATCTCCTTGGTTCAAGGCATGTGCTTGATAAGTACTTTTTGACATGCTAATGTTAGATGACTTTCTTGAAGTAATTAGGCATAGTCATAAACTTTGTTTTGTTACTTATCACTCACAAATTGATAGATAGATCATGATGGTGACTAAGAGATTAGGTGATCTTTATTTAGGTGCTTGATCAATGATCATGCTATTAGTTGAGACCATATCTATCCTTACAATAGAATTTACTAATAATGGTTCCATTGATAGGTCCCCTTTACATGAGTTGGTTATGAACCCAACAAGCATAAACATGGTCGAGCTCCCCATTGCATATAAGGATACTGAATTTTTCTCATAATTTGCACAAAAGCATGCATGATGTTTATGTTGAAAGTCAATAAAAATTGATCATTAATTATGAAAGAAATAGTTTTAATTTATTTAAAAGAATTGTTGAGTGCAATGAGGGAGATATGATGTTAGTGAGAAAGACATGAGAGGTTTCCTACTAGAGATGTTCTTATTAACTTGATTTTCTAACAAATGATATAATCTCTTCTGTGCTTTATGCGACAGGCTTGATCATGTATCATGAAAATGCTACTAATGATAGTATTGATATATATGCTTGTAGTTTGCATATTGAAATGCAGGTAAATTCTATGGACATGTAGTCACATGTACCCTTATCCACCCATCATTCTAGACCTTGGACGATCAAATAATTTCTATTGCAAATGGTGTAGTCCAGTGCTACCTTGTTCTTTGGAATTATCTTTCAGAATTATATGATTTATGGTCAATGTTTCTAGAGCTCAATAACTTCTTATCTGTTTCAAGAATATTATTAGCATTATGAAGTTGACTCGTTCAAATTTGGAGAGGAGCTAATGTAGTGTATTAACATCGTCACTTACCGTTGTCATCATCATCTTTAGAATGTATTTTATTTTTAGTAACATTTGTATGTTGTGAAAACTTTTTTAAAAGCATCTTCTTAATACCTATTATAAACATCTCCTTGATTAGAAAAAAAAAAGATATGGGCTTAATAATAAATCTTTAGTTTTTTATTGTATTTGTAATTGACCACTTAATATTTTTAGTATTAGATTATTAGCCATACATCGTACATATTTATGATACTTAATCACATACTTTTTTAAGAAAAAAGAAGAAGATCACTTATCAACTTCCTATCATTTTCATTAATTTTTATAACCTAAAAAATTGGAATAGTAGCTGATCTTTCTAGCATCAAATACTTTTATTTAGTTTATGTTTTCTTATCATTTCCCATAACTTCATTTTTACTTTTAAATTTGATTCCTTTATATTTATAAAAGGTGTATGATGAATTATATGTTCATCTTGATTACTTGATTTTCTATGGACATACAATATTTATTATACTTGCAAGGGTAAGTTTGCTTCTAGTATCTCTTACCTAGTAACACTTATGGCATCAAGTCTATTGTAGACAAATGAAAAGACAGATTTCTTAACACAACAAATGCACACACACATTAGAATTTTCTCTTCCCACAAAGAGAATTACCCTTCACGACCTAATTAGATTTGTCTTGACATATTTAACATCATTAAACATAGTAGCATGCATGTTTTTTATGACTTTTTAAGATGGTTTCACGGTCAATCAAACCATAAATATTTAGACATTAAATGTCTCCAACTTCATAAGAAGATTATTGAGATTTTAAAGCAAAGAGACTTTCTAATAGCTTATGTGCATTATTAATGTTATTTATAGAATAATTGATGGTTTTTTGTTGTGAAATACAAAGTAAAAAAATCTAACATTTATATTTCATATGTAGTCTGATCATTCTTGTTTTTTGCTTATACTTAATGAATTGTTCGATTAATTTGAAGATTTGATGAAACATGACCCATGAGCAATTTCCATATTTACAATCACTAGCATGATCATGTGTTTGAAGATTATTTAAGGAGATAGATTCAAAAATAAATGAGGATGGAATATAGTTATTCTCCTCCTAGGAGGATAATTACATTCATTCCTTGTTTATTGCAAGAACTTTAAAATAGTGGGAGGTAATCATCCGTCATTATTATATATTGCCTTATGATTTATTTCCCTTAGAAAGGTAACTATCCTAAATACAGCATTCTGCCTCATTTCTTTTGATGAAATACAAATTAATCAACATTCTTTTTGGATTTAGAGTATTTATATTCTCTCAGACACTTTTAACTTGAATTTGCTAGTTGGTGATCTAACGTCGCATACGTAGAATATTTTTGTATATGAGCTAGTAGAAATACAATATTTAATAAGTTAATCTTTTTTTTTGGAAGGAAAAAATGGATAGAAATTTATTAATACTTGATCCTTGCATTGTTTGTGGTCCAGCATTGTCCGTTTCATCGCTTTTAACGGCTTCCCTTATTTCTTAGCTGCCGCATCTGGTAATCATAGGACACTTATTTGCATCTTCTAAAATAACTTTGCATTGCATTTAAATAGTTTATAATCCTGCAACTTAGTGGATGTGAAATATACCATTTTTGATATTGCAGTCAATCCAGATATGGGCTTAATAATGATTTAGGTTTCTTTGTTGCCCCATCTCTATGAACTCGCCTTTATGACACATTGTGAATTTGTATTTATTTATTTATTTTTGCAAATTCTTTAGTGTAAATGGTATTCAATCTGAGGATCTTCGAAATAACTTACATGTTCTATACCAACTAAACTAGTTTGCACCTCATTTAGGGTTCTTAACTAAAGCATATTCTCAGACTTGCTTATAGTACGCTTTTCTGAATCTGTTATATTGCAGTAATGACTGTGAGGACTGCTAAACAAGTAATTAATATGCTTACTAATGGAAATGAAATTGACATTGTGCTTGCTGAAGTTGACCTTCCGATAGACAAAGGATTGAAAATGTTGAAATGCATAGCCAGGAAAAAGGAGTTGAGACGTATCCCTGTCATTAGTAAGCAAATTATGTATATTGAGTTCCTTGACAAGCTCCTCTAGAGTTTTTTTTTTTAGATATATTTTTTTTCTTAATTATTTTGTCATGTCTGTTACACTGTAGTGATGTCTTCGCAAGATGAAGTTTCAGTTGTTGTGAAGTGCCTGAGATTGGGTGCAGCTGACTATCTTGTGAAGCCTCTACGTACTAATGAGTTGTTGAACTTGTGGACTCACACATGGAGAAGAAGGCACATGGTATTAAAAAACTTGAATTTCTTTTATCAGCACTGCTTCTCACAACGTCTAAGCTGACTGCCTCAGCATTGTCCCCTGCATGGCATGTCAGAAGGAATTACAATGATCATGTATATGTAAAAAGTGTATGTTGCATTGGGCAGTGGTAACAAATGGCATGCCACAGGGGCGGTGTTGAAATGGCGTTGATCCTGTGGGAAGGGAATGGTGTTAATTTTTTTTTTCTCTTAACATATTAATGATAAAGTGATTTTTATTTGTAAGTGGACCAAGCCTATGATTAGAGTTTGCATTTTATCTCCTTATCTTGGCAGCTTGGGCAGGCAGAGAAGGATGTTTTTAACCAGAACACTGGATTGGTATTATCAGACCATAGTGATGCCAACACTAATAGCACTACTTTACTCTCAGAGGACACTGATGACAAGAGTAGGACTACACATCAGGAAGCGACTTTTTTAGATCAGAGGGAGGAGGTAAAAATTTAAGTTGCTTTTGGCAATACAAAAAATTTCTTACAATATAGTTCTTTAATTTCTATCGTTCCATTTACGATTGAGAAAACTCACATTCAGTACTTTCTTACTGGGAATATAATGAAGCCTGACTTTCAAGTCTGCTATTTTCTTGATTGATGACTGAAGTTTGCCATGAAAGAATGTGAGTTTCTCTATCATAACTTGTTTTTTCTTCCCGGTATTTTCAGTTTGATACATCTCCTGTGAAACCTAGTCAAAACATTTTGTCAGAGGAGGATAATACTCTGCAGGATGCTGGTAAGCATTTTGAAGCTTTGTCTGCTTTATTGGTCTTCTTTTTCATTTGGTAATCTTAAAGAACAATAGTCCAGTTTGCTCAGGAAAAATATTTTCATGGCCGAGGAAGATGGTTCTAAAAGTTGGTCAGTCTTCTGCCTTTTTTAATTATGTCAAGTCAAGCACTCCAACAATCAAGTCCCGTTTTAGCCATGTAGATCGGGAGGCTGCTACTCCATCTGAGCCTTTGAATGGTGAAGAAAATCTTCTTGTTGGAGGCAATATCGAAGGCCAAAACTGCTGGGATGTTCATCAAAGCCCCTCTCTGGAAAATTCTATCCCAAGTAGTGAGGATGTTTTGAACAGAAGTATGGTAGAAGCTCCTACAGAATTTCCCATTGTATGCCACACTTCTCCCAGTACACATTTACTCTCAAGAACTGATGGACAAATAGACGTTCCTGGAATGCAGCCCATGTTCCACTTGCCAGTTTATCTCCATGGACAACCACCATCTATGCAAGGGTGTCAGGGAACATTTTATGATATACCCATGCAAAATCCAGCATCATTGCTCCATGCATATAATGTGCTGCCTCAGTCTCATCATGCTCCTATGATGGGTCATTTTGCTTACCATCCTGTTGGTGTTTGTTTATCGTCAGGGCATATGCCTCCAGCACATCTGTGGTCATCTTCTTCTAGCTCACATGTGCCGCAGTCAAGAACTGGTCCTACTGAAAGGCGAGCAGCAGCTCTGGTTAAGTTTAAGAAAAAAAAGAAAGACCGGTGTTATGATAAGAAGATCAGATACATGAACCGAAAGCGGCTTGCTGAGAAAAGACCGAGAGTTCGAGGACAGTTTGTTCGGCAGGTGAATGGTGTGGATATTGAACTAAATGATTCTCCAGCTTTGAAGGATTATGATTATGATGAGGAAGAAGATGAACCTTTATCCAGGGATTTAGACCTTGGTTCTTCTCCAGAGCATCATACTCACGAGTACTGAATATTGAAATATATTTGGTAATATGTTTAGCTTACAGACAATAATTGTTATTTATAGAACATTTTACTGCCAAATGCCTCATTCTTTGTCAGGCCGGGCAAAAAAGCATGCTGCTTAATGACTGTTGTATGGTGGTCTTGTAAAGTGGTAACTCTGACGTTACTTGTACCATTATCAATTCTGAAGGGTTCAATTTTTTGGGTCCAGTTTTCGTTGCTATGTTTTCAGATTCATCTTTGGATATCTAAAACTGCTGATGTCAATTATGCGCTTTTTCTCTGCAGCAGTGCTGTTAAGAGGACTATAAAGCGTATCCTTTAACTTGCTCAAGTGGTTGACAGATAGAAGTATGCTCTCCAGCTGCATGTTCCAAGCGCACGCTTGTGTGTATTTCGATTTTTTGAAATAAAATTACGGCCTTTTAAAGCTTTTAGTGGTGAATCCTTAGGGGCTGTTTGGCTGCAAGGTGGCCATAGAATTAAAAATGGGTTTAGTTAACACTGTTAAATGCAGATTTAATAAATTTTATGTGGGGTTAAATCTTCAAAATTATTTGGTATGCTTGAAATTAAGTTTCAGTTAAATTTAGATAAATTGTTTGGTTCTTGTTTTAGAAGTTAAAGATTTATATGATTAGGATATTCTATTTAGTTTATATCAATATTGATTAGATTAAATAAATTATAATTAATTTAATTTAATACGTTAATTATTAATATATTTTAAATAATTAAATTAAAAATAATAATATCAACTAATTTAAGATAATGAATTTTTAAAGAGTTTGTATTAATTTAATTATGGAATATATATATATATATATATAATTAGGTTTGGCTGAAAATTAATAATTTTTAATAATTTTAATTTTTAATTTAATTTATAATTAGTAAATATCAATATTTTTTTATTAATCATTTAGTGGTAATTATCTGATTAATTAAACATAATAAATTATATGCACTTGAATTAAACATAAATAACGTTGTTATTTAAATTAATATTTTTTTTTATATTTTATATTTATAATACCTAAAAAAACCTTAATCTCAGACAAGGATGATGAAATAGAGTTTGTTGGAGAATGCATTAAGGGATCAACAAAATAAGAATTGTGAATTTAAATTAAATTAGCTCAATATCAAGATTTACTAAATTTGAGAATTAAGGTAAAAGAAGTTAGTCCATGAAATTAGAATTAGGTTAAGATCTTGGAATATTGGTACTCTTACAGGTAAATTAATAGAATTAATAGATATTATGGTTCATAGAAAGATAAATATTTTATGTATTCAAGAAACTAAATGGGTTGGGAGAAGGCCAAGGAGATTGATAATTTAGGTTTTAAACTTTGATATTCAAATAAAAGTTGAATTAGAAATAGTGTAGGTGTGATTATAGATAAAAGTTTGAAGGATAATGTTACAAATATTAATAGATAGATATTTTAAAGATTATTATTATGATACCAAAGATTATCAATGTTATAAATGTCATGCTCCTCAAGTAGGTTTGGAGGTAAAAGAAAATTTTGGAATGAATTGGGGATTAATACAAAAGATACCTCTTAAAGAAAAAGTATTTATTGGAAGAGATTTAAATGAACATGTTGGTAGAGTGGTAGAAGATTTTAAAAGTATTCATGGTGGTTATGGATTTGGAATGATTAATAAATAAGGTAGGGCTATATTAGATTTTGCTTTAGCTTATGATTTTGTAGTTGCTAACACTTTATTTAAGAAAAGAGATGAACATATTATTACTTATAAAAATGGATCTAATAAAACACAGATTGATTATTTTTTGATAAGAAAAATAGATCGTTTAGATTTTAAAGATTGTAAGATTATTCCAAGTGAAAATCTAAGTACCCAACATCAATTGTTAGTTTTAGATTTTAAGATGAAATATTGTAAGAGAAAAAATAAACTAAATTATTATCCTAGAATTAGATGGGGACACTTAAAGAACATAAATAAAAATATTTTTAAGAGCAAGCTACAAGAGATTAGAATTTAGGATGTTCATGAAGAAGCTAACATTATACGGGAAAAAAATAGCAAGTGAAATTAAGCAAGTTGCTAAAGATGTGCTTGGAGAATCAAAAGGAAAAACTTATTTTAATAAGAATAGTTAATGGTGGAGTTAGAGTGTGCAAGAAAAGATAAAAAAATAAGAAGTATTGTTATAAAACTTGGTTTAGATGTAAAAATTCGAAGAATTGGGAAAGATATAAAGTGGCATGTAGAGATTCTAAGAAAGTAATATATAATACAAAAAATTTAGCTTTTAGTGATTTATACAATAGATTAGATACCAAAGAAGGTGAAAGACGTATGTATAAGTTAGCCAACCAAAGAGATAGGAGAAGTAAAGACATAGTTCAACTGAGGTGTATTAAGAATGAAAATAATAAAATATTTTTTTTAGAAAAGGATATTGAAAATAGGTGGATGAGGTATTTTGATAAACTTTTCAATGAAGGATCTAAAAGTACGATTGATTTTAACAACCTTAAAACCTTAAATAAAAATAGAGAATTTCATTTTATCTTCAGATTAGTAACTTAGTGAAGCTTTAAAGAAAATGAAATGTGGAAAACAAGAGACCGATAAATATTCCAATGTAGAAATGTTTAGGAGATCAAGGAATTTCTTAGCTTACAAATCTCATTTTAAAGACTAAAAGATGTCGGATGAGTGGAGAAAGAGTTTGTTGGTTCCTATATTTAAGAATAAAGGTGATAATAGTGCAAATTATAGAGGAATTAAGTTAATGTGCCATACATTAAAATTATGGGAGAGAATGGAGCATAGGTTATGATGTGATATAGAAGTTTCTCACAAGTTTGGTTTCATGCCGGTAGATCTACTATGGATGCTATACATTTGTTAAGGGGTTTGATGGAGAAGCATAGAGAAAGTAAGGAGGATCTACATATGATATTTATTGATTTAGAGAAAGCTTATGATAATGTTTCAAGAGATGTTCTTTGGAGAGTTCTAGAACAGAAATGAGTTAATATTGGTTATATTCAAGTCATTAAGGATATGTATACTAGAGCTATTACTTGTGTCCAAACATAAGGAGGATTGACAAAATATTTTCCTATTTCAGTTGGATTACATCAAGGATCAGCTTTAACCCCTTATCTTTTTTACTTTAGTTATGGATGTTCTTACTAGGCATTTACAAGAAGATGTACCTTGGTGTATGCTTTTCGATGACATTCTTCTTGTTGATAAGACTAGAGAGGAGTCCAATAAACTTGAATTATGGAGGTCAACTCTAGAGTCTAAAGGTTTTCGTTTAAGTAGATCTAAAATTGAATATATGGAGTGTAATTTTAGTTGTAGAAGTTCTAGTGGTAGTGACATTAGATGAACAAGTCATTAATAAGACGAGTGTTTGATATTTATTGTTCAAAATGATGGTGAAATAGATGGAGATGTTATTAGTAGAATTCAAGTTGGATGGTTGAAGTGGAGGAATGAATGAATTATGTGATAGAAAAGTTCCACTTAAACTTAAGGAAAATTTTATAAGATGGTGGTAAGACCTACAATGACTTATAATGTTGGCCAACAAAAGAGAAGCATAAGACTAAGTTAAGTGTTACGAGATGAGGATGCTAAGGTGGATGAGTGGCTTTACTCTTAGAGATAGAATGCAAAATGAGTATATTCACGAAAAAAGTTGGAGTAGCTCTAGTGGTAGATAAGATTAGAGTCGCCTTAGATGGTTTGGCCACATAAAGCGTCGTCCATGATGAATTAGAGAGTAGATGCATTAGATTTTCCTTATGTTAAGAAAGCTAGAGGTAGACCTAAAAAGACTTGGTTAAGAGTATAAAAAATGATCTTAGTATACTTGATTTAAATGAGAATTTGACACATAATAGGACACAATAGAGACAAAGGATTCATGTAGCCGACCCCACCTAGTGGGATTAAGGCTTGTTGTTGTTGTTGTTGTTGTTGTTGTTGAGAATTAAGGTAAAATATAGAAATGACATTTAAGATTCTATTGGTTTAAAAATGTGTTTTTGGCTGTTTAGCAAGATTTTGGTCAAATCCTCAAATTATGTCACAAACTACCCTGTATATTTGCTATTGCTTGGATTTGATCAATTTCATTTGGATTTGGTGCTCTTATATATTATAATTTGTGTATATCTACATATTCACATGACTCAAGTAAACGAAAAATTTGCTAGAATTGATGTCTAGCTCACCAAGTTTCAACAAACTTGGATGGACCAAATCGAACCTCATTTGACTTGAGGTGAACTTGTCCAACTCATGATCTACTCGCATGACTTAGAATCTACTTTATATGACTCATGCCAAATTCATTTGCTTTATACTGAACTCATCTAATTTGAGATAAACTCACTGAAGTCATTGGTAAGATTGAAATAATTTTATTCAACAGAATTGAATTGCTCTTATCAAGGTTATATGCCTCTTTAGACAAGCTATCTAATTTTCATTTTGTTTTATAAATTTTGATGTAACCTTTTATAGTATTTGGATCCCAACTAAAATATATAAATATGAATCTAAATTAAAGGCTATCAAGGTTATCTATTCTCTTTATAAAGGCTCTATTAGTAAATGTTGGTATCTTTCATGAGCCTTTCAGGATTAGCATATTTTAAGATGTGTCATCGTGGACTTTGCTATGAACTAGAAGGAAAATTATTTATGAAGCTAAATTAAAAAAGTAAACCTCAATTTATATGGAGAATTAAGAATTCATCATGATTAGACAATTAGCTATGATGGAAGAAGTGATGAAGAGAATGATCAAGAGAGGGCTTCTTGATATCCAGTCTAAGAGTGGACATGCATGCCTATTCCTCTAATTCTATAATTAGAATGAAACCATCATTAACAATAGCTTTGCCATCAATTCCATCAAAGGATGATATATATATATATTATCTTAACAATGAATAATATCTTTCATTTGATTGTTTATAAGAGAGGAAAATTGAGAAGAAGGAGCCACAATTAACTAATGCCTTCCAAAGTAAATTGCTAAGGCCAAGCCTTTATCTAAGTTCAAGATCCTCCACTTTGACCATTATAAAAGAAAGACTGATTCGATGGATTGTGTTGCTTATTTTGAATGTGCCATTTTTATTAGATATCTTTGAGTTTTTGAGATACATGTTATTCTTCATAGCCTTCAAGAAAGCACCACTCAAATATATATCTTGTCTTCTTCTTAGTTTGATCACTATTCTGTTAGTTTAAGAAGAGTTTCTCACCTAATCTGTTAGTATATAAAGGCCATTTAAGGACCTTTATCACTAGATTATGATGGAGATTTTGATAGTCTACGATATTAAGTTAGTTGTGGCTCAAGTCATCCTTACTCAAGGGTTGCATTTACATTTTATCATGTCCTTGATCTATAACAACCAAAAACCTTGGTCAAGTTACTAGAACTCTTTGATAATCACGTCAACATGAAAGAGTATAATTATGAATTTACCTATTGACATAAAAGAGATTAGAGATACATAATTCATAGGAAAAAGTTTGCAATATCTTATGAACTTGAAAAGTTACCCAAGATTTCTCTGGATGGAGGAGAGGTCACACATAAATTAGAAGATGAGTCTTCAACACTAATGACCTTAACATTTTGAGCGTTGAGTTTGGGAAGACAATCACACTATTGATCATCAATGGGAAATGTTGCCACTTTTGATTCCCTAATATCTGATCTAAGCTCCATTATGAGTATTGATGTTTGAGCTTGTTGAAGTCATATAGAATCTGAAGTAATTCAAAAGATTGGTGCTTACGAGAATAATAGCTCATCTTAGAGACCAATCAAAGTATTACACCATCCACAATGACCATGAATTGATATTAAAGATTCTCAGCTTCTTAGAATTCTTATGGAGGAGCTTATCAAGGTGGGAAAATTGAAAAAAAAATCATTCTCATAGATCATAAAAGGATACTTAATAAGGCACCTATAGAAGAAGGTAGACATGAGCTTGTCATAGCACAATCAATTCATATCACTAGGTAGTTGTAGCCATTCTCAACCAAGTGGGACTAGAGGCTTCTAGCCAAACTAACATCAAACATCTTTGGTTATGAGAGGTGAACTATAACAATCCCTCTAGAGTGTCGTCTTTTGAAGTAGTGTTGATAACCTTTTTAGTAGTAGGCAAACCTCCCAATGGTAGTCTATATAATGATATTACAATTATCATGACACTAATTACAAACTACTAGATTAATAGTATTTTGATTGGCATAAGGAGTTCTGTCTGTAATATTTTTAAGAGTGTTTATGATAGTCATAAATTTGGAAACCTTTATCCTAACATGTATTGTAGATCCTCTGCTTAGCTTCTTAAGAAAGAGGTAAGAAATTAAAGGAGCGATCACTTTGTTAATTTCATTGAGAGAAGAAAATAATCAATTCGTTGTTATGGTCAATTTCATCATATTCCAAGCCTTTGTGACCTATAGTGCTATATTTGGCCAATCTCTATTAAACACCCTTTGAATGATCATATTCTCTATCATGCCATCATAAAGTTTCCTACAAGTGAGTAGGGATCAGCATAATGAGAAACTTGTTGTAGTCATATGTTTTCGACCTAAAGTCTATTAGAAGCCTCCAAAATGAGGTTTCTCAATCTTGATGGGATTCTGAACTTGTGATATATCTAGTACTTAAAGAAGTACTAGCTTCCAATGACAATAGTTGGATCTTTTGAATCAACATTTCTTTTGATGTAAGCTATTGAAATGACTTGATTTAAACTCTCTATGATAAATTGAATCATTCATCTAGCAAGCGGTAGAATTGTCTAGTATTGATATCAATATCACTTAGAGGCTCAAATTCTCATAGAGACAAGCTTCATTAGAAAAGTGTAGTACCTGAAGTGGATCTCCAATGCCATGATAGTTTAGAAGTTGAAGGACTAATGGTGGATATGTGTCAACTTTATAAACTTGAACTCAACTATCTTAAGAATAATTACCCATTATCATATATTGATGCTCTTGTTGACTCTATAGTCAACTTTCATGTTACTAGTATTTTTTATACTTTCTAACACAATTACCAAATAAACATGCATCCCACTAAATTGAAAAAGACAACTTTCAAAAATGTGGATGGGCTATATTACTATAATGTAATACCTTCTAGATTTAAAAATCTAAGTGTAGCTTACTAGAGAGCAATGGATGTCCCCTTTCGAGATTATCAGGGTGTAAACATTAAAGAATATGTTGTTGACTTGCTAGTGAAAAATAAACATGCAAAACATCATATTATCAAATTAAAAGTAATATTTTCTACACTTAAAAAAGGTTCAATATTATATTTAATCCTCTAAAATATACTTTTGGTGTAGGATTTGAAAAACATTTAGATTTTTCATATCACCCTTAAAGGCATTAAGATGAACTCAAACAAATTTAAATCTATTCTAAAAATGTCATCTCCTAGAAACACCAAAGAGCTACAAAAATTGGTAGATTGAATTAATGGACTAATTTGCTATATAGTAAAGTCAAAAGATAAATGTTCACCTTTATTCAACATCATTAGAGGTGGAAAGCTTTTTTTTTTGTAATGAAGAGTCGCTCTTGTATGCACCACCTCTACTCAAAAGTTTGAAGCCCAAGAATGATCTACTAAAGTTAGTGAGAAAGTTATAAATTTAGTTTTAATTTGAAAAGATGAAAAGATAGAATGGTGATTTATTTTGTCAAAAAAAGTCCTTTGTGGAGACGAGTTGTGTTATCTAATCATAGAGAAGTTGACATGGGCAATTGTAACTGCTGCTCAATGGCTTTGACCATAATTCCAAACACATTCAATATATATCATCATTTATTACCACTAATGTCATTCCTCACAAACATGGATCACTTTAAATGATATCGTAAATAGATTGTTAAACTTGATGCATCTCATATTTCATATATGCTAAGGACTATCATCAAGATATAGATGATGGGTTTTTTTTGTTGCTAACTTCACCTTAATTAATGCCAAAGAAGAGGTAACTACAAAGGACAACCTAATATGGACATTGTATGTGATGGAGCTTCTAGGGTATAAAAAGCTAAAATAGCAAGATTTTAAAAAGTCTTATAAGAATTATACTTTACCTCTTTATTAATAATTATTTTTATTTATAAATAATCAAGTTAAGTATGAAGCTTTGATAGCTAACTTGTGAATACTTATAGAAATCAATATGCTCAAATTCATAGCATATTATAAATCAAGTGAAAGGAATATACAAAGTGAGAGTGGAAAAGCTTCAGAAGTATCTATTCAAAATCAAGATTGAAATTAGTAAATTTAAATATTTCAAAACTCAGCACATTCTTAAAGATCAAAATCATATAGTTAAATTTTTTTTGTCAAAGATTGGAATCCTGTTGGAAGACTAATATTAGACTAATATTGTTGATTATTGATAAAGCCAAAATTATAGAAGCAGATTAATAGATAAATTTGAGTTGGATTAGTCTAATTATTGAGTATTTGAAGTTAGGGATAATCATGAATATAGTAGAATACATAAATAACTAAAAATTGAAGCTGTCTAATAATTTCTTATTGATAGCAAGTTTGTTATAAAGTATGTGATTTCTGCTTATCATAAATGTGTGATAGAAAATAAAGTTGCTAATATTTTAAAAGACATTCCCTTAGTAGAATGCCAAAGCCATTCATAGTATTTAAATATAATATTATTGTTGGCTCCTCCATTGAGTCTTTAGAGAACATTATTTCTACATTTTTTTTCTTACAATTAATTAAGTAAATGGGCAATCTCTTATTTTTTTGGAGACTTCTTCTTCATAGTATTATCCTTCAAGCATAACTCTAGTTTAGGGTTTCTTTGAACGACATCTTTATTTTCACATATTATATATATATATATATATATATATATATATATATATATATATATATATATATATATATATATATATATATATATATATATATATATATATATATATATATATATATATATATATATATTCAAGAGCTTGGGGAACTTAGTTGGATGAATTTAAATATAAAAAGACCTCACTCGAAATAGCGTTAAAGGATGTTAGTTATAGTGAATGACTTAACAACATTAAAACTAATGTCTTCTATTTGCATCAAGAAAGCATTCACTTTCTCTTATAGTAGAGGAAATTCAAATTTCTCTTGGGAAGCTGACTTGCTTAGTCAACATTGATAAATTTTCTATCAACTTTAAAAATAAAATTGATCTTTTGTTATTTTATTTTATTTTCATGGGCAATCATCTTAATGTAGTTAAAAGGGAATAACATGAACTATGCTTGAATGTTTTTGCATAGAATAAATGGTAGAAGAAAGTAATCAACCATGAGATATTTTCAAACATAACCACTGTAATGATACTTGCAAATGAATTTGGTAATATCTGAGAAGAGATCACTCCATAAAAGTTGAAGATTTCAAATAATTCTTGACAAAGTCAAAATATAATGTTGAGTTTAAACTGATTAGCATAATAATAGAGTTTGTCTTCTATATTGGTATTAGAGTACTTATTTTTCAGGACTTACTTCGAAAATGCATCAACAAAAACATTGAAATTTGAAGATGTTATCACTCTCGACCAAAAATAAAAAATAAAAAAAATAAAGCGAGTACCTAAGTTAACTTCTACAATAGCTTTAACACTATTTTTGAATACTAAAATCATTAAAGTCATTGAAGAAAATGAATAGTCAAAGAAGCTGAAACTTATGCATAGAATTCTTGACCCCCTCGACTATTTGTAGTTTAAGCTCAATGGCGATATTGAGGATGGTCTAATAGGCATTTTCAATGCATCATCTCAAATCCCAAAACTTGAATTTTAAATTCATTTTTAATCATCTATTACTACTTAAAATTTTGAAATCTATTAACATAAAAAAGTATAAAGGCATTTCCAAACATCATTTCCAAAAATTGATAAATGAAAAATAAATTTATTTTCTTATAAATATAAATATTTATGTTTTATTTTAAAAAAATTATATGGGGAAACAAGTACTCAACTCACTTTTAGATAGAAGACTTAAAAGAAAAATAGATGAAGAGTATTTGAAGTGAGTTCATGAGATTACTTTTCACTTTGAATGGCTGGTTAACTACAACTCTCCACTAACCAAAAACTAATTTATCTTTATTGATTCCAAGTTTTAATAACTTAACATCATTTTAGCTCATAGTTCTGATACTTCTTGTCACATTGTATCAATGAACTCAAAAAGTGACAACTTCCTTTTAGCAAAATTTCTCTCACACTCTATTTTTATTTTTATTTTTTTTGCTTCATAACTACACTTCGAGGAATTCAAAAATTATTTCATCTTCATTATGTCGACTTCAACTAATAATTCTTCAACTTTCATTGAAATAATTGCATCAAATATTTCCCTTGTGAATTTAAATTCATACTATGGATGTCTTGCAAACATTTTCATAAACTAAAGTGTGAGTCCTTTCTATATTAGTTAATTTTTTTTAGTTAATATGGACTTAAGGGGCACAAATTGAAGAGTCTCCATATCATTCTCAATAGTGCTTCCATCAGCTTTTTCCTGGGGAACTCTCGAACTCATCTCTTCTACTTTTACATTAATCAAATTTAATTATTAAAGAGGCAAAAAGTTTTTTCCATCTCTAAAAATAATAATAATAAAGTTTGAGATAAAACATTATCTATGAAATAGTGTGATGTAGCATGTCATGAAGATCATGTAGATCAAGAAAATCATATAAATATTCTAAATACAAGAGACAAAGTTAGTTTCTAAGAAAGAAGTCAATGAATATGTTCAACTATAAAAGCCCAAACAAAATGCCTAGTGAAGAGCCCATGATTTAAAATATGGAGGATGTAGAATATGTAGCATTGTTCACAAATTCTAAGAGTTTCTAGTTGCTTTTAATAATTATACATATGGTTTTAATTAGATACGATTATGAGTTATATTATTTTAATTTGAGTTGATTAATTAAGTTAGATAAAAAATTTACTTTTTTCCCTAAGATCCTAGCAGTGTGGAGTGTCCTAATGTGCAATACAATGCAAATAAATCATTAATCAATCTACTATACACTCCAAAAAAAGAAAAGAATGATTAAATGAGCTCTACCCTTATGTAGCCTAACCGAGAACTAAATAAATATTGCATATGATGGTCTTCCTGTCTTAGTCTTTATGATGTGGATACTCTGGGCTTCATAAGGCCTCCCAAGTCAATGTTTTCTAATTGATGTTCATCATAAAACTCATGTGTCTAACCTAATTCTAGTTACAAATTACATATGAAATTCAAAATAAAATAAAATAAAATTCTAGCTAATCTAAGAACATAGAAGTTAGATGAAAGACACATGCTCACAAGAAATTATATTTCATATAGTGGGGCTTAGTATAATGATTACCAAGCCTACTTATCATAATGGGCTATTATTAGGGGACTAAGTAAACAACACTTATAAGCAACCAAGTTAGTTTTGAAATTATTGTTAGTCTAATAAGCAATACCTTAATATCTAGTCTATAAGCATATAATTTTAATGTTTTGTCTAAAATAATACACCACAAAATAGAAAAATAAATACATTACAATCAAGCGCCATCTTAATGTATGTACAAAGACTAATGTGATTAGTCAAAACTAGACTTTAATGTTTATGTTTTTATTTAGAATAAAGTTTAATTTATTATCATTAGGTGATTTTTGTTAAAGTTATTAATGACTTGAAGATAGATTTTGAATGATAATTTAATTTAGGTTTCAGTTAAGCTTAGCATTTTAAAGAGTGTGAGGATTAGTGGGCCACACTCAAGTAGGACTCATTCTTCTTGGTCCTAACAGAGTGAACTTCCCACCAAAGGATGAGGGTTCACTCTAAGGGTCTAAACAAAATAACTTTTGTTGATTTTAATTGATTTAATTAGGAACATATTATTTTAATTATCACTTAAAGTATAAATTTTAATCATCATTGATTTCAATGTAAATCTGAATAACCCACAAATTTAATAAAATCATTTCCTGAGGTCAAAGACATCTTTAACAATGCTTCACAATATTTTAATTAATTATTGAATTATTAATAATTATTTATTTTTTATTACTAGTTGCTTCCTAAAGAAAATTCACATTAATATCAAGAATACTTTCTCTTATATCAAAGTAATATTTTATGTAAATTCCAAGATTATTTTGATCTTAATTAATATTTGTACAATCTAAATTATTATTCATATTGGTATTAATTTTAAGATATATAGTAAATCAAATCAAAATTTTCTGAAAGCTCTCTTGTGAAACCATATTGACCTTAACAATTATTCATGAAATTTGTTGATTCATTTAAACTTCGTTAAAAATTTATATTTTGATTAATTACCTAGACTATTAATTACAACAATTAAAATATTACTTGTTTAATTTTAACTATAATTGTCTCTAGTTCTGAGTATCATTTAAGTTCTAAGGAGCTTTATTTTTTTAGTTATAAGATATGATTTGAATTACTTATAGCTTTTCAATGTCTCATGTAACTAATTAATTAATTAAAGTTTAATTAATTATATTTAGCTATTTAATTAATTTTGATTAAACACATGAGTCATAATTAATTTTTTTTACCTTTAAAACCAACTATAAAAGTTAGGAGTTAAATTGACTTATAATTGGCTTTAGAAATTATATTCAAATAATTTGTTATATTTGATTATGATATAAAAAATTGATGATTTAGTCTTGGTTTTAATTTAAATTTTTTATCTTAAATTTCATTTAGGTTTTATAATACTTTAGTTTGCATTTTTTTTAGACTTTGTTGGGTTGAATTATGTATTTTATAGTTTTAAATATTGGTTAACTTTTTTTAGATTCAACTTAATTTAATTAAAAAGAAAACATAAAATTAATCATGATCGTTCGATCAAGGATCCAAGGACCACAACTTAATCACAGACTAATGTGTAAAATCAAACTGTTATGCTAAAACCACCCTGATTTGGGAGAATAAAGCATAAAATTGGCAACACATCTCACTTAAAATGATCAAAAAAATAAACTGTAAAGAATTTAACCATTGGGTTCTACTTGCAATCATATTTTTTTTATAAAACATGAGATTCCTAGGGTTTTTTTTTTAAGTTTTAGAATTATACCTCATCGGAGCCATCATCTGGTGGAACTGGGGAAAATATTACATGCGGAGTCCCCACATAGCTTTGAGTCCAGATGACAACCGGATCTCAACGCGTGTCCACTAATAAAATATTATTATTTTTACTTTATAACAAGGTAACACTAGTCGCGATGTCGTTAATGTTATTCAGACCCGACCCGGCTTGGCCCGTTAAAACAACGGGAAAAAATATTTCGTCACTTAGAGGCGCAGCCGGATACCGTTTGAATGCGTAGGAGAAATTTAAAAGCAATATATAAATGGATTTAGGGCATAATATGATTTTTTTTTCAGATGAACTGAGCCCAGAGAACAAAAATAAAAAAAATCTCATTTCAATTTCAGGAAGAACTGTGAAGATAGAGAATGAATGTGAAAGTTGTAGTTTTGATATTGCGACCAATTTAGCAAATGATATCTTAAATATAAATGCATCGGTATATTTTCTTCACCGTTTTATATATACATTTATTTTGAAATAATCAGTGATCTTCTTTGAAATTTTTTTCTGAAATATATATTTCCTACACTGTTTGAAGTTCTTTGCAAGAGGACTTTGGAGATTTTTGGAGCTATTTTTCATGTATTCACACTGTACAGTCATGAGTGTACACCCTTTTTTAAAAAAAAATTTCAACTGTGGGGCTTGCCATATGTTTAGTAAATTCTATTGTAAGCTGTTTGGAATTTAGTTCTGAGAAATTTGATAGTTTTTTAAGCTATTTTTGAAGTGTACACTCTGCACACACATGAGTGTACACCCTTTTTTCAAATTTTTTTTAACTGGGGGCTTGTCATATGTTTAGTACATTCTATTATAAGCTGTTTGGAGTTTAGTCCTGGAGAATTTTGGAGTTTTTTGGAGTTATTTTTAAAGTGTACACTCTATACACTCATTAGTGTACACCCATTTTTTTAATTTTTTTCAACTGTAGGGCTTGCCATATATTTTGTACATGCTATTATAAACTATTTGAAGATGTTTCCTGAAAAATTTAGGGGTTTTTGGAGCTATTGTTGCAGTTTTTCATGTGTACTCCTAAAATGTATTTGTGTCTGAGCAGGTGAATGAATTTAATCATAGGTGCGATGATGAAACAGTTCTGTCTCATGAACCAATTATAGGCAAACTCATTGGCACTACTATTCATAATGAAAAGGAGGCATATGAACTGTACTGTGATTATGCACATCAAACTAGTTTCAGTGTTCGGAAGGATCATACTAGTTATTGGTCGAACTCAAAGAATTTGAAATCAAAAGATTTTTTATGTGCAAAAGTAGGTCTGAAGAAAGGTGTCAATCTAAACTGTTCAGACAAATTTTAAAAAATAGATATGATGACTAGCTGTCTGACCATGATTATATATTTTTATTGATTTAGATGGGAATTATATAGTTAAAAAATTTATAGAAAGTTATAATCATTCATTGGTAAAGCCGGGTGACCTACATCTTCTCAGATCACATAGAGGCATCAGCGATGAAAAGGTGATTGTGTTGAAGTCAATGAGAGAGGATGGAATTAGAGTAACTAATGCATTTATCTATCTTAGTGAGGAAGTTGGTACGTGGAGAATATTAGCTTTACAAAAAGAGATGCTTTCAATTGCATCTAAAAAGAAAGAAGATCAAGGATTGTGAATGGTGATGCTAATGTATTAATACAAGTGTTTAAGGAAAGGCAAACAGAGGATGGAATGTTTGCATGAGATGCCCAAGTTAATGAGTCGGACAGCTTGGTTAATTTTTTTTAGAGCAATGGCATGTCAAAGATAGACTATAATTATTTTGTGAATGTCATAATTTTTCATTCAAGTTATCGACTCAATATATATAATATTATCTGTGCACCTTTTGTTGGAGTGAATCATCATTGGCAAAATATCTTATTTGGAGTAACCTTTCTATGAGAAGAGACAATTGAGTCATTCACATGGCTATTCAAAATATTTTTTTTGGTTAATGAATGAGAAGCATCCTATAATAATATTCACTGATCAAGATCAGGCAATGGCGAGAGCTATTGAAATTACATTATTGCATACTCATCATAGGTTGTGCTAACGGCATATTTCTAAGAAAGCTCCTTTGAAGGTACATTACTTTAATAGTAATAAGACAGTACAAAGTCTCTTTTATACTTGCATGAGTAAATGTGATTCAGAGGAAGAGTTTGAACAAGCTTGGTCTACCATGCTAAAATAAGGCAATTTGCATGATCATGCTTAGATGTCTAAGTTATATAAAATTAGATGCAAGTGGTCCACCACATTCTACAAAGACTCATTCTGTATGGGTATCTTATCAATACAATATAGTGAGTCCACGAATAATGTATGTCATGGAATCTCTAAACTAACAAGTTATATCACCGATTGTTTCTTGGGATTGGAGAAGGATATGGACACATGGCGACAGAATGAATATGGCAAAGATTTCAAGTGTAGCCAGTCAAAAATTATTCCTATTGTTAAAACCAGTCAAATATTGAAACAAGTTGCTATGTTTTACACAAGAAAGCTTTATACAATATTTGAAGAAGAATTTTTGCATGGAGTCAGTGGATTAGCAGCAAATGTATCAGATGATAATCCCATGGAGTATTTGGTGAGAAACTTAAAAAATAAGAACTCTTCCAAGACATTGACTATCCTTTTTGAAAAGACATGCCTAAATATAACTTATAGTTATAAACAAATTGAAATTATGGGGATACTTTGTGCCCACTGCATCTGAGTTCTGAGTCAGGAAGATATTATGCGCATTTTGGATAAGTATCTTCTCATGAGATGGTTAACTAGAGCAAAGAGGGATATCTACTTTGACAGTGCTTATAGGAACTTAAAAGATATGCAAAGTAATGATGGAAATCAAATTAGCATTATTTTTTGGAACTACTTCAGTCGATATGCATATCAAATAAGCACCAGAGCATAAGATAATAAAGAAGTTGAGGAGTATATGTTAGATTCCTTAAAGAAACTATCTGATAATGTTGATTCTATATCATGTAGGAATTTACCTTCAACTAAAAAATAGCTAAGAAAAAGAAGTTTAATATAACAGATTTAGGAACTGACTTACTAAAGAATCCAATTAAGAAACAGTCAAAGAGTGTTTCCAATGCAAGGCTGAAAGGACATTAAGAGAGAAACAAGAAAGCCAAGAGTATTATTCAACCTATCTCTAAATTTATAATCTTCAAATATTACTGTTAAACTTTAAGCCATTATGCCTTTAATGTTATGGAGATGAAAGAACAAGTTGCGAGAGGTGGAGAACATAAAGGGTCACCTATTGCAACACCTTTTTTATTATGCTAGAGTGCTTTTCAGAGGTATGTAGGTATAACACTTCATTCTTGCAGTTAGATATCAGCAACTGATACGATGTTCTTCTATATTAGAAATTTAACTCAAGCTCAACAATAAGTCAATCGACAGAAGGATACACCAAGTTGATGATGGATATCAATACAGGTAAACATTATACTGTGTGATATCATTTAATTATCATGTGTTCTTGTGGTGTACTTTATTTTTAGTTGGAATGAAAATATTATTGATACACCATGTAGATTCATAGATGTACTTATTAGGGTGATCGGTGTGACATTGAGGAATGATGTACTATCTCGAGAGATAGAAGTCACCATCCTACAATGGACCCAATCACCTAATAAGGACTCTTAAGAATAATGGGTCTTCGAATGTATCAGAGATCTTTCCCCTACTTTACATGAAAAAGTAAAATATGGTTTATTTAAACTGGGTTTGTTAAGTTCCCTATGGAGGCAAGCCCTTATAGTTAATTACATCCTAAGGAATGAGATTCCTTAAAAATACTCTCGACTAAGGTAAATGATCATTGTCTCTAAAGACTTCAAAGATAGAACTATCAATAAATTGGTTATTTTTAGAAAATCAAGTAGGATTGATCAGGAGGAGGGAGTTATTATCGAAACCAAATGGAGATGAGTAGGGGATGCTCATGATACTAGAAAACTTAGTGACATCCCAAACTATTCTATGGTTGGGCTTCATAATTTTCAAATTTGAGAAAAGCTACTTATTTGAGTTAAATTTTTATTAGAAATCTAGGGCTTATAAGTCTACAACACAAGATTGTGTAAATGCCTAAGAGGTGAGGATTTATGCTTGTAACCCTCAAATAGAAATAGTAACCTGGGATCCTAAGTCTAGGGAGCTTTGGAGAGGGCCAAGACATGACCTAAATCTAAGGCAAAAATGGGATATGGTTTACCTCCATAAGAGAGGATAAATCACCCGACTGTTAGACTTATAACCGCCTAGGGGTGGCCGCCAACTAACTCCTTCTATGATTTTAAATACATATAGGTAAGTCTTATACTTTGTAAGATAGTTAGGTTGTTGTTTATTTAGAAAGGAGGCTAAGTTCTTAATCACACTCCTTAAGAGACTAGATCATGAAGGGCATGAATAAATGACTTAATCTCATGCAAATTTTGTTAAGTTTTATTTATATTTTTGGACATTTTTATTTGACACAAGCTATAAGATTTCATATGCCTAATGTATGAGAAGATTGGTTATGGGTCAAAATCAGAAAGAAGGAGGTGTGTTTTCACCATGGCTCTCAAAGGTCAAGCCATTTTCTCTAACAAAGATGGAAGCCCTCCATTAGCAAGAGTGAAGCAATATAATTTATGCATGATGTGAGACATCTAGCTAAGGGGTTGCTAAATCTTTTATTATCTTGACTTATGTCATAGGTTTTAGGTGAAATTATGAGTTATTTAGTTTATTTTTGAGTTGATTAATTGGATAGAAAATTTATTTTTCCTTAAGAGTTTAATCGCATCCAGACCATTGAACAACCATCAAGTAATTAAGAAACTAGAAAAACCATGCCATCTTAATTGTGCAATCATAAACATAACATCAATCAATTTATAAAACTTAGCACAAAAGAATAAGAAGCCAATATGGTCGGGTTCCACCGCATAACCTAAAAAGAAATGTGGGTAGGTGAGCTCTACCCTTATAAAACCTAGATTACAAATGAATAATTATAATTAAAAAGTAATTCATGTTATGGGGGGTCTTCATTTCTTCATTTCTTCATTTCTTCATTTTGATTTTGCTCCATTTCTTTCTTTCTTTTGATTTTATTGGGATGTAGTTTGCTCCAGGACTTCACATGGTACATAAGACATGGTCTTATAACTAATGTTCATCTTAATTTCCCCCATAACATTTATTCTAAATCTTAATTACAAAATTTACATTAAAATGGGAAAGATAAATCTAACTAAACCTACAAAATAGAGATTAGCTAAACATACCACCTAAGTCAAATAGTTATATAAATAATTTAGACTTAGTACCCCACACATGGGTAACCAAGTCCACCTGTCCTAATTTGGGTTATGTTTAGGGGTATAAGCAACCTGCACAACAAAAGCATTTATATTTTTATTACAGTGCCCCTTAAGCACAACCCCTATAGAAGATATGATTAGGCTAAGTTCAGCCTAACATCCAGACTACGCGCATACACCATAACATCAAGTTTAAAAATATTACATCACAAAATAAAATCAGGCATCAAACTATGTACTGCCCTAACATAGAGCTAGAAATGGTGACTTAATAAAATCAGGCATCAAACTATGTACCACCCTAACATAGAGCTAGAAATGGTGACTTATCTTAATGTGTGTGCCATTTAAGGCTTGTGTGGCATGTCTTAGCTAGGATTTAAGGTTAAAATTTTCTAAGTGTGAAGGATTCAATTTAGAGGGTGGTTTCATTTTAAGTGATTTCATTGATTTGTCAATTTTAGTAGGTGATTTGATTTGGTTTGAATGAACCTACACTTAGTTACTAAATATTATGAAGAGAAGAAAAGAGAAGAGAACTCTCTTTCATCCCTACCTTAAAACATTTCTAAGGTACATTGATTGATGAATTTTCTTTAGTGAATATTTTATCATGTATTTTAATTAACCCTAAGTTTAAATTTGTTCTAAATAGATCTATTCAATAAGAAAGGCATCTTAGGATTAGTTAAGGTGGATTACTACCACATAACACACACCCATTTATTTCTTTCCATCATGTATACCATGCATATGAATGATCTTAAGCATACATATACATTCCATGCAAATTTTAGCACACTTTGATGATGAATGCTAAGAGATATGATTTGAAAATTTGGATGTTCCATTAATGCATGTTTTTATTATGTAGAAAAGGGGGATTTCTCATCCATTAACAAAATGCACATCCACATATATAAAAGATATAAGTGAGTACGGTGCCAATATTTTCTACACCAGGGGCGTAAGGTGCAAGACCAACTTAGGGCTACTTAAACCCTCGCAGCCTTAGGATGTCTAGACTAATATACCACTTTTCTTAAATACATATAAATGCACAAAAAGGATCAAATAGATAAAGAATCATGAGAAAGATTTTTGTGTTTGATTTGGTTGTATAATTTACATGTGTAATGTAAGGATCCTTCTTATGCCATAACATAAGAGTGCATAGGAATAGATTTAAGCAAGTGTTATATTCTTTTCAAATGAACTACACACTTTGTAAATCCTCTGCAAGTCCATGTTAAGAGAAGAGAAGAGAAGAAAACAACACAAAACACATCTTAAGCTATAATCACATGCAAGCTTATAAGTACTTATAAGTAGCATCACTTCATTCAAATCTTTGATTTATAGGTTTTAAAAATAATTTTTCATTTAATAGTGATAATAGTCACTCATATTCTTAACTTTAGCCAAAACATTCAATTTTACATAAAAGAAAATATTTTATTTAATTGATTTTTCAAAAGATATGAATGCATGATTTCATATGGAAAATAATATTTAGCATGCTTGGAAAAAAATAAAGGGATGTAAGCACATGACTTCATTCACTCTAATTACTTCCTGAGGACAACCATATAAAATAAGATTATTTAAAATGAATCAAAATTCTTTAATGAGATTTCTGTTTGGACTTGATTTGACTTAGGAAATGTGAAAAGAGTTTTCTGGTCCTAACCCATTTCCCCCATGTGTGAATTGGTTTGGTTTAATTTTAGAACAACTAGGTTGATTTTATGTTTTATTTAGGTTAAAGTATGAATTAAATCCATTAATTACCCATTACCTACACCACTTTAATATAATTAACCAAATAATTATAAGACAACATATGATATGCAACCATATGTAAATTAAATGAGCAATGCACCTAAGAAATAAAGGGGTCTAATGCAATTGGCTCACAATTATTGGTTAATTAAATTAAAGTGTTTAATTAGGTACTTTCATAACCATCCTACACATGTAGTTTGATTATAATTTTCTTTGAAATCTTTTTAGGTTGTTGAACACCTAAGAATCTACCCAAGAATTAAGTGATTAAGTTCTAGAATGATTTAGTTTTGAATTTGATTAATTGAACTAATTAATGAAGTGATTGAGTCATTAATTAATTTGCAAACTAATTAAGTATTTATCCAAATAAAATAAATTTAGGAGAAAAGATTGTAAAAGAAATCCTAATCTCATTCCCTAAGTCCATTCACTATTTCATGATGATTAGAAAGCTTAATTAATGAATTTATCACTCTTTAATGGATTAATTAATAATTTTATTAATTAAGAAAGTGATTAGGGGTGAAACAAGCAATTTCCCTAATTAATCCAACAATAAATTCTAAGAAAATCATGAGGGCGGAGATCATCCCACTAATCAACCTTAGGTAGTTTGGAATTAATTACAGAAGTAATTAATGAGTAATTAACCTAATTACATTTCCAATAAAACCCAAATTAAGTGAAAATTACTGTTCAAAATTAATTGATTTTAATTTTATATTATTTTCTTTTGAATTATCTTTAAAATGAACTTGAGTTTGTATTTTTTTTAGATTTTTCTATAATTAGTTATGAATTTTGAAAGTTTCAGCATTAAAATTAGATTAATTAGGCTTAATTAACCCCTAATCCTGACGGGCCACATGGCGGCTGGCACGACGCGCTGATGCGGCGCACTTTCCACATAGCACGATGGGATAAGTTATTTAAGTTGTCACATCCGCCTACTAAGTAAGCCAACAGCAGACGCGCTTTCTTTACGGGCCATCCAATCTAAGATTGGATGACCGAGATTAATTCTGTAGTTTAGGCTTAAATCAAAGAGGGTCTAACATGATCTAATCACAGTCATCCATTACAATTATGCGAAATGGACGGCGTGTGATCCTCTCCTTTGCGAACAATGAGAGATGAAGCCTGTTCAATTCGAGCTCACCCGAGCTTCGATTGGGATCAAAATGATCCCACACCTTCGCTAGAAGGGGGGATGCACATCCAATGGCCAAGATCTCAAGGAATGATACTTTTCTTCAAAAAAGACCAAGAAAAATTTTCTAAGGCTATGGTTTCAAGCAATTACCTCGCCGGAGGCTATCACCGGCACTTCCAATGGAGGAGGTAGCTTCGTTTAGTAGAGATGAAGCTCTGTTGAAGGTATTGGATCTTGATTTAAAATGGATGGCTCAGTTGACCAAGCTCCCCTTTAATGGTGATCGACCTTGATCAAGGTGATGCTTCCCCACTATGGTTTAATTTGAAAAAAATGGAGTGTACACTCATTAGTGTACACTCATGAGTGTACAAAATGTACACATTGAAAACTGATCCACCCCAAAAAAAAAAAAAAGTAGCTTAAAAATAAAAAAAAATGGGGTGTACATGATTTAATTTACAAAAATGTACACATGTGTAGTAAACAAATCCAATCAAAACCCCAAAAGCCTCCAAATAGCTTAGAATATCATCTACTAAACATATAACAAGCCCAGAGTGATTTAATTTGAAAAAAAATGGGGTGTACACTCATGAGTGCTCTAAGTGTACACACAAAGTGTACACATTGAAAACTAATCCAAAACCCCCTCAAAAATCCTCCAAACAGCTTAGAATAGCATATACTAAACATATAACAAGTAGGGTAGTTTAATTTGAAATAGGGTGTACACTCATGAGTGTACACATTGAAAACTGATCCAACCCCCCCCCCCCCCCCCCCCCCAAAGCCTCCAAACAGTTTAGAATAGCATCTACTAAACATCTAATGAGCCCCATAGTGATTTAATTCAAAAAATGGGTTGTATACTCATGTGTGTACAAAGTGTACACATTGAAAACTAATCCAAAACCCCCTCAAAAAGCCTCCAAATAGCTTAGAATAGCATCTACTAAATATATAAGGAGGTAGCTTAGAAAAGCCTCAAAAAAACCCCCTCAAAAAACTCAGAATAGCTTCGAAAAGCCTCAAAAACCCCCTCAAAAAGCCTCCATTATACAACTCAATTATTTCATATATAAACAACAAATAGCACAAGGAAACTCAGGTCTAAAGGAGTTCATTTTCTTTGGTCAATCTTGGTGCTCAGCCTCGTCCACTAGAGGTTTACTGACCACTATCTCCATGTATTTAAACACAAACATGCCACAATCAACACTATTTTCTTGGACGGGTATACAACTTTTTACTTCGATTGTCCATTCCTATGGATTGCTCTCAAAAACTTGGCCAGCATCTTGGATGAGTAATTTGATCTAAAGGGTTAGGTACAAAAGGTAAAGAGTTAGGTACAAAGTATGCATTTTAGAAGAACTGGAAATGATAAGAATTCTTACAATATCGGGAAGAATAGTCTTATGAGTTGGGTTTGGCAGTGAGTCATAGAAGTACCGAGCCCCTTTCTTAATATGCCCCACTAGTAGTGTCGAATGCTGATTATTAATGATTAGAAGTAAGAGAAAATCAACCATTGAAATACTATCTGTAGTAATATGTTGGATGAACATTTTTCTTTCTTTTGCTAGGCCATATTTAGCATAACTCTATAAGAATTAAAAAAAATTAAAAATTACTAGCTTATAACTATCAAAACTTTGGAAACCATCATATAACCTAAGCCTCCGTGCACTAACTCACATAGTATAGGCATGAGACATATAGATAGGGGACATATAGCTCAGGATAGATCTTATTCTTCTCAGCCCGCAAATAAGCAAAGACATCAACATATGCATCTGATAGATACTGGTCTATCAGTAATTCATCAACTTGGCCTCTCGCAATAATGATATTTCCAGCCGAGAATACGCTATCACTCCTACATGTAAGAAGCATGTGAAAATGAGCATTATTAAATTAAAGGGTGATTTTATGTATACTGAATGAAATAGACTAAGCAATGACTTACTTGTCCTTAAATCGAGCGCAATAAGTGTCAATGAGTTGTAGCATTGGCTTGGGCATAACATCTCTTGATGAGAAGTCTATAATATCATGTACCTTAGCTGACTGCAAGAAATTAATAATGTTTAAGAACTAGATTCAATATGAATTAAAATTGAAGCTTCTAAGATGAAAAATACATCTGCCTAATGCTCCTCAAATACTATGATAACAGTCGATGGTTCATCCTGTGCTGCAGGAACCTCTCTATTAACCTACATAAGAATTCACGGAAATCAATTTTATTAGATTAAACTAAAATGAAAGCCAAGAAATACCTCCTTTATTGTGACATTACATTGTGGCGAAGCAGAGTTGTTGTCGTGTGTCTTCCACATACACTTGTGTAAGTAGGGATGAGATAGCTTTCCTCTTCCTCAGTTGTCTCACCTTCACACCACATTCTATGTTACCCAGTAAAGGTTGAGCAACATCTTTCTGTCCAATAATAGCCTCCTCAGAAGTTTTTCCTGTGGTAGCCTCCTCAAGAGTTTCCCCAATGCTTAGACCCTCCTGTCCAACAATCATCACCTCAATGACAGCTAGCTGTGAATCAATACCATATACTCTCTCAGTTATTAAAGCTTCAAAAAATGATACTCTATCCCCTAGGACCCTGAAAGCTAAAAGTATCGTATCTATCTCAAAGCTTTATGGAGGGGTAGTAGTACATGGTAGGCTAAATACATAGAAAGAAGGAGAATATTGAGGAGAGACATAGGGAGATCCACTTTGGGCTTCACTCCTTGGACTTAGAATGGGGCTCCTATGGGGCTCGCTATGGATTGGTTGCAGGACAAGGGCCTCTATTTCAAGGAGCTAGATTTCCTCCTATGATATGTCTTCAAATGATAAGAAGACGTGTTATGCCAATAAGAAAATATGATAATTTAAAATATGAATAAATAAATTTTGAGGTAAATGAAGTAAATTTATTTAGCATCACTTAGTGTCCTTACAAACCACTAATGGAATCCCCTACAAACTTTATTTTTGGTCATCGTAACATACGTGGCTTTCCAGAAGGAATGGGTGACTGTATGATCCTTGTGTGCTCTGCTATCGAGATCTACAACAAAGATTTACATAATTTAGCTTTAATGTATAAAATAATATAAATCTGAAGATGTAAAATGTATCATCAGAAGAGTGACAAAGTCACTCATATACTCGAGCTCCTTTTCTATCAAAATTTTTGATGTAATAATATCAAACTGTGAAACTAGGAAGCTCTAAATGGCTTCTGGCCAATTAAAATCAACAAATCTCTCTATGTCGTTAGTATAGGAGATCAAATCTGAGGCCACTCTATAATTATGATATATAAAAAAAATAAAAGTAAAAAATTATATGTATAACTGCACAAACTATGTTGCGGTCAACGAATGATCCAACTTCTCAATTTTATTCTTAAAATCAACTAAGTTAGACTTGGAAAGTGGGGATTTCTACCATATAACCTTCTACCCTCTATTTGGCATCCTTACAACTAATGCAATTTCATCGGGGGTGAAAGGAATGCATTGGCCACCAATGTTGAATGTCTCGATTTTCTATATTCCAGCAGGATATGATTGAAGAGATGACAACTGAATCTTATTGAATTGTAGACATTCTAATGAATTGATGCACATGTAGCCTTCTTAAAATGATAAAATTTATCAGTATTGCGGTCTGAAATAGAATCAAATACTACTCTAATGGTGGATGGCTTGCATTTGAAAGTTTTCCTTTCCTAGACATTTTAAGCTTCAAATGAAAAGTGAATTAATGAGAAAATTATCTCCATAATGGAGGCTTACAATGTACACTTAAAAAATATCTCCAAAAACCCTCCAAATTTTCTAAGAAATATCTCCAAACAACTTACAATAGCATGCATAAAACATATGGCAAGCCTAATAATTAAAAATAATTGAAAAAATGGGTATACACTCATGAGTGCACAGAGTGTACACATAAAAAATAGCTCTAAAAACTAACAAATTCTCCAAGAAATATTTCCAAACATCTTACAATAGCATGTACAAACCATATAGCTAACCCCATAGTTGAAAAAATTGAAAAACGAGGTGTACACTCATGAGGGTATAGAGTATACTTCAAAAAATAGCTTCAAAAATCACCAAATTTTCCAGGACTAAACTCCAAATAGCTTACAATAGAATGTACTAAACATATGGCATGCCCCATAGTTGAAAAAATGAAAAAAAAAATGATGTACACTCAAGAATGTATAGAGTATACACATAAAAAATAGCTCCAAAAATTATCAAATTTTTCAGAAAATATCTCCAAACAGCTTACAATAGAATATACAAAACATATGACAAGCCTCATAGTTAGAAAAAATAGAAAAACTAAGTGTACACTCATGAGTGTATAGAGTGTACACTTCAAAAATAGCTCCAAAACTCCTAAATTCTCCAGAAAATATCTCCAAATAGATTACAGTATAATGTACTAAACATATGGCAAGCCCCACAATTGAAAAAAATTAAAAAAAGATATACACTCATGAGTGTACAGAGTGTACACTTCAAAAATAGCTCCAAAAACTCCCACAAATATTTCCAAATATTTCCAATAACATGTAATAACATAGTTGAAAAAAAAATTAAAAAAATGGTGTACACTCATGAGTGTATAGAGTGTACACATAGAAAATAGCTCTAAAAACTATCAAATTCTCATGGAAACATCTTCAAACAGTTTGCAATAGAATGCACTAAACATATGATAAGCCCCATAGTTGAAAAAAAAAATTGAAAAAAAAGAGTGTACACTCATGAGTGTATAGAGTATACACATGAAAAATAGCTCTAAAAATCTCCAAATTCTCCAGGAAACATCTCCAAACAACTTACAATATAATGTACTAAACACATGGCAAGCCCCACAGTTGAAAAAAATAAAAAAAGGGTGTACACTCATGGGTGTACAAAGTGTACATTTCAAAAAATAACTTCAAAATACCACCAAGTTTCCTAGGACTAAACTCCAAACAACTTATAATATAATGTACTAAACACATGACAAGCCCCATAATTAAAAAAATTATAAAAAAAAAGGGTATACACTCATGAGTGTACAGAGTGCACACAAGAAAAATAGCTCTAAAAACCCCCCAAATTTTCCAGAAAACATCTCCAAATAACTTACAATATCATGTACAAAATATATAGCAAGCCTCATAGTTGAAAAAAAATTTAAAAAGGGGTGTACACTCTATTGGCTTAATTAGCCTCATGTTCAATTCAATTAATTTTGATGATAACAAATAAATGCTTGGATGTTCTAATGAATATTTTTATGTATTTCAGATATATCAATTTCTAATTACATATCCAATACATCTCATAATATATTTGAGGAAATTGTAAGATTAGAAGAATGAAAAGGATAATGTGAAGCTCAAAATATAATATTTTGGGTTATATGACTATTCATATGAGTTCATTGGCATGAACCAATTTGCTCACAACTTAATATATTATTTTAATGAGATTAATTTATATAAATCTTTATTTAATTAACATTCAATTATATGTTTCATACATAGCATTAAAATTGTCAAAGTAATAAATGATAAAAACTATTAAGTATAATTATTTTATTTACTTAATATAATTAAGTATTTTAATTTAATTTGTTGGTTATAAGATAACTAACATATTTATGATTATATATAAATTATATCATAATTTTAAATGTCACATGTCAAAATTAACAAAATATATAAAATTTTGTTTTTTAGCCAAAGTCATTTTCTAATCAAAGAATTCATATCGATTTCATCTCCAATGATTCCTTGGTTTTTTCCTTTAATTTAAAAGGTTACATGACCCACTTTTGATTAAAATTGACTTTATTATGATTTTCTAAACATTAGCTGATTTTTATAATGAATGCATGCTACATGCTTTGAATATATTAAGAGTCATATTTGATTACTTTTGACTTACCCATGTGAATAGCCAAATTTTGGCGGCTAAATTTAATATTTATTTAATATAAATTATATTTTTATTGAATATTAAATTATTAGATGATAACTGAGATTTGCATGATATATTTTTAAAATATGATCTTATTGCCTATAAATAACTCTCATTCTCTTCATGAAAGTATTCCTCATTCAAAATTCAAATCCCTCCAGCAAATCTAAGAGAAAAATTCTTAGATTTTTCTTCCAAGTGTTCTCCAAATATTGCAAGATCAAATACTTAGTTTGGAAGCTTCAACATCTTCAACTAAGCAAGCTTTCTCAAATTACTTGAGTTTGTTTTCTTGATATTAATCCTTTTTAGTTGTTCATGCTATTTTCACCATCTATTTATTCTTTCCAATTTATACTTTATGGCGGATTAGTCTTTGGACATTGTTTCTTACATCAAACTTTCTCAATCATCTTTTTGTGAAAAAATCTTGTGATAGTTTGTAGGATATATTTCAACTTGTTGAAATTTTTAACTTCCTACAAATTTCTTTTGGTTTCTTGAAATATTTCTTCATTAATCTTATTTTGAAAGATCATTTATTCTTAGATCTATTTTAGAATATTTTTTAAGCATTTTAAATTAAATTATTATGCTGAAATTATTTTTATATTTGTTAGATCTCTCTTTTTAATAAAAAGCTTACTAGCATACTTAGATCTATCATATACTCATTTTACTTAAGCACTTTATGATCATTAGCATTAATTGAAAGAATATTTTTGGTAAAAATAAAATAAATTATTTCTTGCTGAAATTTATTTTATTGTGTAAAAGAAATTGTCATATTATTTTGAAATCATTTTTAAACATCTTAGTAAGATCACTTTAAGATATTTATTTCAATATTAAGTGATCATATTATCTTGCCAAAATTTTTAAGTTGTAAGTGATCATTTATAAGTTGTGAGATTATTTTTTGAATTGGACAGCTTGATATATTTGTGAGAGATTTATTTTATCAAAATTTATTATTTTGTATTTTTCTTTTTGTGCTGTAAAATTTATTTTGGGGTTGTACTCTTTCTAGGAGTACACATTGTTGTAGGGGTTGTACTGCCGTATAGAGAGTACTATTTGTAAACTATTTTTGCATTTAGTGGATTTCTAGCCGGGGTGGCTAGCGTGGACATACAATCGATTTTGGGGTTTGGCAACCGTAAAATTGTGCTATTGTCTCTCTTTACTTTTCTTCTTGCACTTTTATTTTTTTGCATTAAGAATTGTGTCCTATCATTATAAAATCAAAAATTAATTTTCTACTAAAAATTAAATTTAAGATTTAAGTTTTAAAATTTTTAATATCACCCAATTCACCACCCCCTCTTGGGTGTTATAGTGACTCACACACTCATAAGTGTATACACTTCAAAAATAACTCCAAAAATCTTCAAATTCTCCAGGACTAAACTCCAAATAGCTTATAATAGAATGTACTAAATATATGGCAAGCCCCACGGTAAAAAATTAAAAAAAAAAATGGTGTACACTCATGAGTGTACATAATGTACACATAAAAATAACCCCCCCCCCCACCAAATTCTCCAAAAAATCTCCAAATAGCTTACAATAGAATGTACAAAATATATGACAAGCCCCATAGTTGAAAAAATTGAAAAAATGGTGTACACTCATGAGTGTATAGAGTGTACACATCAAAAATAGCTCAAAAAACTCTCAAATTCTCTAAAAAAAATATCTCCAAATAGCTTACAATAGAATGTACAAAATATATGGCAAGCTCCACAGCTAAAAGAAATTGAAAAATAGGGTGTACTCTCAGGAGTGTACAAAGTGTACAAATGAAAAATAGCTCTAAAAATCTCCAAATTCTCTAGGAAACATCTCTAATCAGCTTACAATAGCATGTACAAAATATATGGCAAGTCCCACAGTTAAAAAAAATTGAAAAAAAAGGGCGTGCACTCATGAGTGTACAGAGTGTACACATGAAAAATAGCTCCAAAAACTCTCAAATTCTCCAAGAAACATCTCCAAACAGCTTACAAAAAAATGTACTAAATATATGGTAAGCCCCACAGTTGAAAAAAATTTGAAAAAAAAGGGTATACACTCATGATTGTACAGAGTGTACGCATGAAAAATAGCTCCAAAAATCTCCAAATTTTCAACGAAATATCTCCAAACAGCTTACAGTAGCATGTACAAAACATATGGCAAGCCCCATTGTTAAAAAAATTGAAAATAAAGGGTGTACACTCATGAGTGTACAGAGTATATACATGAAAAATAGCTCTAAAACTCTCCAAATTTTCTAGGAAACATCTCCAAATAGCTTACAATCATATGTACAAAATATATGACAAGCCCCACAGTTAAATAAAAATGAAAAAAATGAGTGTACACTTCAAAAATAGCTCCAAAACTCCTAAATTATCTAGTATTAAACTCGAAACAGCTTACAATAGAATATACTAAACATATGGCAAGCCCCATAGTTGAAAAAATATAAAAAATGGGTATACACTCATGAGTGTACACATGAAAAATAGCTCTAAAAATCCCCAAATTCTCCAGGAAACTTCTCCAAACAACTTACAATAGAATGTACTAAACATATGACAAGCCTCATAATTGAAAAAAATTGAAAAAAAGGGTATACACTCATGAGTGTACAGAGTTTACACTTCAAACACAGCTCCAAAAATTCCAAAAGTCTTCTTTAAAGAACTCAAATGTGCTCTTATTCTACGGTCAGATCAAATGTGAAAATCCTAAATCTCTAAATTTCAAGAATGCAACAAGAAATACTTTATGGAGTCGCCTAGACGGAGAATATAATATAATACCTCGATTTTTAATGCCCAAGAATTAGCAGAATTCTGGAGGAAGGTCAGATGCTCGCATTGATGCATGCTGGGAGAGGGAGTTGAGTACAATTTCTACACGACTAAACACAGCTCAAAAATACCTAAATTTTTAGGGGCTCGGAATCTAAAACGACGTCTATGCCGTCCAGCATGTTCAATCCCGCTATTTTAATGGGTCGGGTCCGAATAACGTTAATGGCATCGTGACTGGCGTTACCGCGTTATAAATAAAAAACCATTACTTTATTAGTTGACACGTGTTGAGATCCGGTTGGTGTCCGGATGCAAAGCTACGTCCGGACTCCACACGTAATATTTTCTCGTTGAACTAACATGTTGAAAGGCTTTGTTGGGTCAAGACGATGCTCTTGCAAGCCAAGTCTTCGATCGCCTCCTTGTCGAATGCTCAAAAACAAAACTAAATGCACTACTCATTGATCTTTGATTGAGCTTAGTGGCATAATGGTTAAGAAAGGAGGAAGAGGCTCGGCTAACGATGGGGTGTTTAACTTAGATGGTATAACTTGGCTACTTGATGGAGGATGGAGATTTAGCCTAGGCTAGAAATGGATTTCGAAGCGATCCGCGTGGCATCTAAGGCTAAGCTGCTATCTGGATGCAACTATTAGAGGGTTAGGACTCGGCTTGATGTACTTGTTGGCTGAGAGAGGAGGAAGGGCAGCGGCTTGGGAGGAGACGGGAAGAGGGACTCCTGCTGGAAAACTTGAGAGTGGGCGGTTTACAGGTATTCTCACGTGAATTGAAGGGGAGAGCCTAGATGACATGCATGCAAGATGGATCAATGAAAGTTAGCAAAAGTGAGGTTTAAGGCACGGTCTGGGTTGTGATTCCTGCCTTAACCCATGGAACAAATGAGAGGTCCCTTGAATGGAGCATGGGAGAGGAAAGGTGACAACAATGGTGCAAGGGAAGGAAAGGTCCAAGCTAGGGGCGGATGGAGTGTGGGGGAGCTTTAGAAGCACGTGCATCACTAACTACTAGCCCACCTACAATACGCAGATATGTGATACGTGATTTAGACATGGCAATTTTTTTAAATTGAGTACCGTTAAAATACGAATTAGCTAATTGAGTATCAATAAAAAAATTTAAGAATAGGTATAGCCCAATTGGGGCCTCACGTCGTCTTCGGCCTGGCGTGGCTCTGCGTGAAAGAGTGGCCGGTCGTAGTAATCGGCTTCTCTCAGATTGAAGCGGTCATTAGTGGGCGCCAGCCGGGCCTAGTTGGCGGCCCCTCATATCTTTAAGGCCGATCGGTCCCGATCGCCTATCTGCTCGGCTTGCTCGATTCCTTCCCCCGAACGCCGCTCTCTCGTAGAGCACGCCGAACTCGTACGGTCCTCCCCTCTTGGAACTTCCCGCCCGCCGCCGGTGTAGATCTGACCGCCTGCATTGCGCGTCTTGTCCAGGTATTCGATAGAAACTTTTATTTTTTCCCGGCATTCACTTTGACGATGTTTAACTACTTCCCTTTCTCATTTACCAGTCGTTGGAAGTCAACTTTAGCTTTCTGATGATTCTTGACTCCATTTGGTTGAGAAAAATTCCTTTGGGATTCTACATTTTTTAATGCAAGATGAATAGAATTTGTTTCATTGATACTTTTATGGGAGTATCGATGAGCAATTCAGTCAAGTTATGTGGGAGGTCGAAATCATCCAATTAAGGATCTCCGCAGACCTTCGGCATTGAAGCAGCAATTATGAGAAGCTTGCACATCGATCCGGGCGCACCGTCACTCTAACAGTCGTTATCCGATTGGGTAGTGGATTTATAGCATCGTCATATCGGCGATGGCGTTTGGTTACACTTGACGAAGCTTCCCGTCAGATGTTGGTGTTGTATGTCGAAGTGGAAGATGTTAATATTGCATCCACATCAGCTGATCCGGTAGTAAGGTCAATAGATATACCGCTAACACATACACAGGATTTCATCACACAAGAACATCCGGGGATACAACGCAGCTCTGATGAGTTTATTCCCAGGTAGTTTATCGTCATAATTTATCTGATTAAACTTGTAACAATTAATATGATAATTAGTTGCTAAACTTATAAGTTATGTGGCTCTGACTTCAATTGGCTGCATAATGCCCGAGCCAGCAAAGCTACACCATACCAATGCAAGAGAATAGCAAAGAAGCATTGCATCAACGAAAGTAATTACACCCTTTCATAGAAATAGTTGTTTAACACAAGAGTGTACTCCATATTTCAAGTTTCCTTAGATAGTGGACATCCAGCATAAAACTTGTTCAAAAACATGCCATGAAACCTTAAATACATTAACTGCTATGTACATAAAAAAAAATTAGAAAAATAACTAATAAAAATTCATTATGTCATAATCAAGGTTAACATGTCCATGACTCTGTAGTTTGTAATGAAATAGAAAGAAAAATGTAGTACAGACACTGTCCTAAGCCCTACCCCATGAGACAACTGCCTTCCTCCGGTGTCTGCGTGGAATTGCATCACTCCCAGGTATGTACTGGTCAGGCACGAGATGGACGATCACGCAGCTGATGATGGCCCTCTAGTGCAACATCCTCGGCACTGTGCGACATATCATCCTGTGATGGGAATATAGGTGGCTGCGAGTCATATGACGGCTGATATGTAGAAGGTCCTGGATCAGCGTACGTAGAAGGACCTAGATCAGCACGTAGAAATGCTGGATCGACATCATTAGAAGGACTGGATCGTGAAGTAGATGGGACCGGCCTCGTCATCTTTGTCGCGACACCCTCTGAGCCCGATCCATAATATGTGTCACATATATGTACACGCTGATCAAGGTCTCTGCATATCATCCCGTATCTATCAACACATCGCTGTAAGTGGTGATCATCGACGATCAAATATGGGTGAAATATGTCCAGTTCTTGTGATATGGTCCACCTAAACAAAAAAAAGAATGTAAAATTATCACTTACAAAAATATTGAATATTTACTTATATCATAACTTACATAAAGATGCTCCACTGGTGCTCTAGCGTAGTAAGTGGTCGGATCTGTCGGGCCGGTAAGTACAAAGAAGCCCATGATCGAACCGCGGCGGTGATAGTCTTCATATCCATGACCTCATCTAGCCCTTTGTGAGGCAATCCCTCGCTCTCCCAAGAAGCAATGTGTGACTGGTGGTACTCAACCCAGTCGACATCTGCTTTACCCCGACCATCGACCCTTTTGAAACTAGGGTCAACTAGGTACATCTACTCTGGGAATAAGGTCGGCTCCCTTCTATCACGGTAAATACCACTCAACCCTCTTCCGGTGATAAGAGGACTGGTCTAACCATGTCGAGCATAAATCAGATAGATGTCTTTGTGATCTCTCCCTCCTTTATGCTCCCAGGATCACTCATTATGATAAGGCGATGTTAAAACATAATGTCATTCTGATTATTTAGACTAAAGTGGTAGCTAGATCCAACTTGTGTTTTCAAACCATCTAGCTCATTTACGTACCTTTGCAACATTCCTATTGTTGGTGGCGAGCGTACTTCTCATTCCACGCACCGAAAATAGTTTTAACATATATATAAGGCATAGATTGAAAGTGTAGTTAACAACATTACCTCAAACCAGCTGGGGCAAGCTCTGCGGATAAGGCACATGTAAAATTCGGCCTACCACATGAATATGCTCCCAAGCCCAAATCGAAGGAGGTGTAGGCAACCCGACCATGTTGGCCTGGGTCCTTGACTCGTGCAACTCTCTATATAGATGAGCCAAAGCCTCCACTATAGACATCGTGCTAAAGAATCGGATCCTCAGAGTGGTAAATCTTGTAGGTGGACCTCGAAGTATCAGGCGGTAAGCGTGTCGAAATAAAATATAAGCCGCGTGTGGTAGAACTCCTACGTGCTCGGTCATATGACTCCATAGAAAGTCCACCTAAGCCACCTCGTGGCATGCATCTGCGCATGTGCACATCACGAATGTCGATATGCGGTGATCGGATCATGATACATCCGCTGGTAATGGGTGTCGTCTAACAAATCATCGCAGCAATCAGGCCAATTGACCCATCTCTTCTCTCGCCAATCCTGTCGGACTATGATAGGTGGCCCATCAATCCGTAGTCCGTCGTCACGGGTCAGTCATCTCACCTGGCGAGGTGGAAGGTATTGACCATCTCTCAACCAAAAGCCAGGTGATCGGTAGGATGAAGCGACTCACCAGTCAGCACAGTCAGCGCGATGAATCTCACGCATGTAATGGGCCACTCCTTGACATAAGCAAGTGTGATGCGGCCTCAAAATGCGGTGCTCACGAAAAAAAAAATCTAAGTACACGTCGAAATAAAAGGTAGCGGTAACACTTACGCAAAAAAAATTAAATTCTCGGGATGGCTCGATGCAGCGTAGAGGCAATACTAGGATGAACCTCGAAGGTGTGCGCTCCAATGGTGGTGGCCTCCCTAGGACTCATTCGTCGGCGTCTAGGCGGCGGGGTGCTCCCTCGCCGCCATTACTGTCGAAAAGTAGAAGATTATGGTTTACAATCAGCCTTCCTGCGGATCACCCAAAATAAAAAGTGGGAAATAAATCTTAAGACAAACCTTACATTCTTATCACATATAATGAGTGGAAATCCACATAAACAAATGCTTTCTCAAGAATAACTTGGCTACATGAAATAAACAATCTTATAAATTACAAATAAATTATAAGTAAAATTTACTACTTAGTTAAAAAATGGATTACTACATATTTATTTTGAAATAAAAAACTTCTTTATGATTTATATATTAAAGGCATGTCGAATAAAAATAAATTCAAGGTCCCAACTCAATATATAATCTTGAGTGAATTTCAAATCAAACTACTTAAAACTAATCAAACTAAGCTTGGCTATATTTACAATTTTATCTACAATAATTTTTTCTAAATTCACTCAAATAGCAAGATTCACAACAAAATTGTAATTCATGATGAATTGCTTGAATTGAGAAAGAAAACAACTCTCCAAGACAACCAATGCATACATAGAAGTTTAGTTAAATCGAAAGATGAAAGGCTCTCCAAAAGTCACATAATAATTTACAGAAAATAACTATAAGTTAATGATCTTCAATTATAAGTTTGTTATTCACATTTAGTTTATCTTTTGTTATAAATATTACTAAAAAAAAATAATTAAAACTATCAATATCAGTCCCAAGCATGAATATATATCTTGATGAACAATTTTTATTCTTAGAATATATTTGAATACTTCATGAAAAAAATGGAAAAAGGTTGAAAAGAAAGACAATTTATATTCTCATATTTTCAAATCATTAAAACTAGCATTAACTTTATTGTTACTAAAAGTGAGTTAAAAAGGTTTTTTTTCCTACTATGAATATTATGAAAAATTGACTATAAAATAGAATTAGAGATTAATGAATGAATGATCTTTTGATCATTTAATTTAATATCAACAAATGAAGTAACACTCAATGCTTTTAGAATAAACAAGCGTCATCAATTATAAGTTTTTATTCACATTTAGTTTATCTTTTGTTATAAATATTACTAAAAAAAAAAATTAAAACTATCAATATCAGTCCCAAGCATGTATGACAAAGATTGATGATATTTTTTTAAATACTGATGACAAAAAAATACCTAGAAGAAGTGATAGTTGTGCTAAGATGTCAGCCTAATCCACGCTATATCAAATCACATAAGCTTATGCTATGTGTTGAGATCTTTAACATGTTCTCTCGACTTAGTGCGCAACGAGATCAAGTGATATAGCAAAAAATACCTAGAAGAAGTGGTGCAGCGGACAAAAAAAGCAATCTGGGCGAGATCTCGGCGGCGAAGTTCAGAGGCGGAGGACCGTGCTCGGTGGGTCGGAGTTCGGTCGGCGTTCCTACTGAGGAGGGCGTTGGGGAAGAATCGAGCAACAGCAGATAGGGGGATCGGACGATCGGATATATCGCCCAACTAGTGGCGGCCTATCTGAAGCGGTCGCCCACTAATTGGGCGCGGCTAATCTGACCGGTCGTCCAATTGGTGGGCTGGCCACTCTCTTACATACGCCCGTCGAGGCGCCGATCGCCCGTAAGAACGTATACCTATTCTTAAATTTTTTTTATTGATACTCAATTTGCTAATTCGTATTTTAACGGTACTCAATTTAAAAAAATTGCCTTTAGACATTTGAAACCCTTATCTTTCCTCCCACCCTCCTTCATGCACTTCTGTTTGTCTAAATCCAATAAATCCAACTATAGTAAATCTAGATTAGGCATTTGAAATCCTAATCTTTCTACCGCTCCACCTCCACTACTGCTGACATCACGACTCGCGAAGGTGACCCTCATCTTTCCTCCCACCCTCGCACTTCTGCTTGTCTAAATCCCATAAATCCGTCTACATATATGCCAAATTTAGGTGTTCAAAACCCTCATCTTCTTACCCACTTCCAAGGGTGGATCCACTGCATCCAACGTCGTGAAAGACCGAAGGAAACCCTCATCTTTCCTCTCACCCTGCTTCGCATGCTTCTGCTTATCTAAATCAATTTATCAAATCCAGATTTAACTATGTGAAAGCGGCTTTAGCAAATTACACAGAGCCATGGATTTAAATTGTCCAAAAATATCATTTGGCCGGATTTAAGTTAAATCTGGCTTACATCTTGCTAAAATCCTGCAACTAAACAGTACATATTAAAATACAACTGAAATCTTGTGGCTTTAGCAGATTGTTTCTTTTTACCATTCTGTGGCATTTTTCTTTCCTATAGTTTGCCTTTATTGATGCTTACTGCTTCTGTCTTCATTATTATCTATCATTGTTAGCTTTAGCTTTATCCTTGGGCAGTGATACAATCGAACTAAGTTGCACATACTACAAGCCAAATTGGGTTGACTATGGATTTAAACTTGTCCGAAAATACTATTTGTGCTGGATTTAAGTTAAATCTAGCTTAAATCCTACAACCAAACAGCCTCTTAGGTTTTCTTATTTTAAGTATCTTTCATGACACTTATTTTTTATTATGTTATTGAGATTTATTTTGTCTTAAATCTTATTAATATTTGATGTGTATTTAATTATTAATTATATACTTTATGTTAGGTGAACTTAGAGTAGCAAAATATTTATTAAAATTTATCATTGAAATATTCTTCACAATCGATTAAGGTATATGAATATTTTTTTTATTTAAAAAAAGTCAAAGGTGTGCCTTTGTTTAAAAAAAATTATTAATTTGTTATTTCTTAATAAAGGTCGATGGTGCCTTTATTTTATTTTTTGAAGTATGATCAAAAGTATGTCTTCTAATTTTTTATGCATATTAATGCATATATATAAATGATTTACAGTTTACATTATTATATTAATTGGTTCTTTTAATTAGATATGAAGATATATGTTAAAATAAATATTGAACAAGATGAGCTCAACTATTCACATACTATTATTAGTTAAATTAATAATACAAAGTCTAAATAAATGCACACATAATTCAACTTAGAAGATATCTTAGCAAATCCTGGATTAAAAAAAAAAAATTAGAGTATCATCATAATGATCGTAATAAAGTTCAAAAAGCATATCTTCAAAAAGAGATATACTAGTCTCGTAATCATGAATTTTCTCAATTACAAATTGGAATAAATTACACTAATTTAATCTAAAATAGTTTGATCAATATAAAGGTCAATTAGAGTACAATATTACGAAATATGTAACATATTATTTAGTTATTTTATCTTTATAGGCTTAATATTAGTGAACAATCAAGTGCTGACAGTTTTGATTCTAAGGGATTTAAAAATTGAAAAAAAAAAGATAGATTTGAAGTTTATATTGATCAAGTTAATAGTGCTCATAATATTGTTCGAAGTGTGAAGATTTAATGAATCATAATCAACATATTGTATTTTCTTTTAAAAGACATTCTGATCAAATCTGAAGAGATTACATAACACGATTATGTGCCACAATTAATTGTATAATTATTCTTTTACGCAAAGGATTAACTTTTTGTGGTCATTATGAATTAGAAGATTCTGAAAAGCATAAATTTTTTTGAGCTTTTGCACTTTTAGTTGATCATAACGAAAGTACTAAAAAAGTTGTTCTTACAAATGCTCTAAAAAATAATAAGCTAATTGCTCTTGAAATTCAAAAGAATACTGTATATGCAGTTGTTACTGAGACTTTAAATATTATTATCAATGATTTGGGTAATGAGTTGTTTGTAATTCTTTTAGATGAGTCTCATGATGTATCGATAAAAGAATAAGTGATAATTACGCTTTGTTATGTTGATAAGAGTTGTTGCATTATTGAGCATTTTCTCAGAATTGTACATGTTAGTGAAATAACTGCTCTAACACTTAAATATACTATTGAAGTACCTTTTTTTAAAGCATGGGCTGAGTATATCATAAATATGTGGTCAAGATTATGATGGGGCAAATAACATGCATGGTGAGTTTCATAAATTAAAAACTTTAATCTTTAAAGAAAATAATTCAACATATTACATTCATTATTTTTCTCATTAATTATAATTAACACTAGCACTATGGCTAAAGATCATATTAAAATTGCTATTATTTTTAATAATATATCTAATTTGATAAATATTGTTGAGAGTTCTTATAAAATGAGAAAAAATTTATTTGAAAGAAAATTAAACAAAGTTCTTGATCGAATAGTGAGTGGAGAACTACAAGATAACTTAGGTCTAAATTAAGAAATAACTCTTCAATGAGCTAGAGATATGCGTTGGGGATCACATTATGTTGCATTGATTAATATACTTATTTTATTTGGATCTATTATAAATATTTTTAATATAATTGTAGAAGATGATTTAAACAATGAACAAAAAGGTGAAGCAAATGCTCTGCTTGATTCAATTCAATATTTTGAGTTTATTTTTAATCTACACTTGATAAAATATATATTATGAATCACAAATGAGTTATCTCATTTTTTACAAAAAAAAAAAAAGATTAATACATTATAAATGTCATGATTTTGGTTAAATTATTGAAACAAACACTACAAAATATGAGAGATGGTGGATGAATCATTTTACTTGAAGAAGTACATGCATTCTATGAGAAAAAAAATATAATTTGGTCAAATATAAGTGAAAGATTTATTATACGTGAGAGGTTAAAAAGATATGCTCAATGAATCATAAATTTACACTATTATCAAGTTGAGTTATTTTATTATGATTGATATGTAACTTAAAGAGCTTAATAACAAATTTGATAAGGTCAATATTGAGTTGCTTTTATGTGTGACATAGTTGAATCCATATGTCTCTTTCTCAGCTTTTGATAAGAAAATTTTAATATTTTTTGCAAAATTTTATTTTATAGACTTCTCAAAATTTTGTCTTATTATTTAGACAATCAACTTAAGAATTATATTATTGACATGAAATCCAATAATATATTTTTAAAGTTGAAATGGATTAAAGAACTTAACACAAAAGTAAGTAGAGAAAAAGAAAAATAATGTTTATCCTCTTATATATTTGCTAATAAAGCTTACTTTGATATTGTTAATCGCTACAAGAATCATTTGTGCTATAGAATGAGATATTCTAGGATGAATGATTCTCTTATTATGTTTATTGGAAAAGATGTATTTAAGAGTATTGGTAAGGAATTGATTATATAATGATTTCAAAATATGAATACTCGATGGAAAACGTTATAGATGGTATGTAATATGAAAATAAGCTATGTTACTGTAAAGTTTAATTTATTTATTTTGTTATATGAGATGCTTTAATTTTTATTTTATAGAAGGGTGTATTATTTTTTATCTTATTGTGCTCCCTTTGAGAAAAATTTCTAGATCTCTACCCTTAGTGCAAGCTTCTTTTTATCACTCATTTCTATTCTTATATAAGTTAATTGATTTTTTTTTTAACTGTAGCTTTTGACATATTCTTATAAGTTTGGCAGCATGAGTCATAAATTTTATCCATATTTTATAAAAAAATTTTGATTTAAGCAACTTGTGTTAACTTTAATTAATTTGATTCTAGTTTTGTTTCATTTAATTCATCATTTCACCTTTTATTAATTGATAATGATTATTTTTATTAACTTAATTATGATTGGAGTTTTGAGTTAATTGTAAGCCCCATAATTTGAATAACAAGTGGATGATTATTATCAAATTAATCCATCTTTAATTTAAATAAAAATTTAAGCCTTTTGTAAAAAATTTTATTCAAATTTAATGAAAGTCTATATTATTTTAGTTGATTTCAATTAGGATTTAACCTAATAAATTGTGATGGATTCATGAAGCATTTAGGCTCAATTAAGAGCAATTATTTTCAAACTTGGTCTCGTTTGAGTTTTCAATTATTTTGAGTTTTAATAAAATTTAACTTAAAATAGTTTAAAAGGTTATAATTGAGCAAGTAAATCATTTGAATTATTACTTTTTTATAGTCGAATTAATTCTTCAAAATGATCTTTATTGAACTCAGTTTTAGAGTGAGTTTGACTATATTCTCCTTAGACCTAAAGTCCATCTTGGCACTAGGATCTTCTTAGAGCTAAGACACTTCTAATGGTTGTGGTGTTTATTTTTGAGATATGGGACACCACGTAGATCTTAGGGGATATTTATTGAAGTGATCAGGTACGACATTAAGGAATGATGCACTATCTCAAAAGATAGAAATTATCACTCTATAATGGACCTAATCACCTAATAATGACTCCTAAGGCATAATGGGTCTTCGAATGTACTAGAGATTTATCTCTACTTTATATGGAAAAGTAAATCAGGGTTTATTTTAAGTCGGGTTCATTAAGTTCTCTATGAAAATAAGCCCCCATAGTTAATTACATCCCCTTAAGAATACTCTCGATTAAAGTAAAAATTAAAGGCTCCAAAGATTTCAAGGCTAGACTATCAATAAATTGGTCATGTTTAGAAAATCAATTGTGATTGTTTAAGGAGAAGACTTATTATTGAAGCCAAAGGAAATGAGTAGGAAATGCTCGTAATACTAGGAAGCCTAGTGAGCATTCCAATCTATCATATGGTTGGACTTTACATGTATAAAATTGAAGAGATTGAATTTATTAAAGTTGACATTTATTAGAAAGCTAAGACTTACAATCACAACATAAGGTTATGAAAATGCCTAAGAGATGAGGATTTATGCTAGTAGCCCAAAGGAAATAGCTACCTCGGATCCTAAATCTAGGGAGCTTTAGCATAAACCAAAACACGAGCTAAATATATGTGAAGATGGGTATATGATTTATCTCCACAAGAGAAAGTAAACCACCCGACTCCTGGGCTTACAACTACTTGGTGTGGCAGTCAGCTAAGTCCTCCTACGCTTTAAAACCATGTAGGAAATTCATATGATTTTTTTAAGATTAGTTAGACTGTTGTTTATTTAGAAAGAGACTAAAGTCCTTAAACCCACTCCTGAGAGACTAGAGCATGAGTGGTAGAAGATGCATATGACTTAAGCTAAAAATGTAAATCTTTTCAAATTTTATTTAATTTTGGACACTTCATTTTGACAAAGGCTTTGGAATTTTCATGTCTAAATGCATGATGACATGAATTATTGGCCAAATTAGAAGAGAAGAGAGTGAAGCTCCGTCAGTAGGAGTTGCTATCATAAGCCAAGCAGTTCTCATACAACCATACAGCTAAGGGGCTGCTAAATCTTTTAATTATCTTGATTTAATGCCCAGGCTTTATGTGAGATTATGAGTTATTTAGAAATTTAATTATGAGTTGTAGTTGTGCAGAAAATTTATTTTTTCCAAAGAGCCTAATCATATCCAAGCCATACAACAAACACCAATCATAAAGAAACTATGAAAATGCATGTAATTTCTAATGCACAAGTTAAACATAACATCAATCATTTTATAACTAACACAAAAGAATAAAAGGTTGGAGCGATTGGGTGCTGCCGTACAACCCGAAAAGAAAAATGGGTAGCCGAACTCTACCCTTATACAACCCAGAACAAAAAAGAATAATTTATAATTTATAAATGATAAATGCTATGGGGGGTCTTCAAGTCTTCATTCTTCATATATCCTTCATTTTTTCATGTCTTTTCTTCATTTTATTTGATTTGCTCCACTTCAAAGGCATCACATAGCCTCCCAGGACAAAGACTTCTAGCTAATGCTCATCCTTATCCCCCCATAACACTAATCATAATTCTTAATGCAAAATTATATTAAAAATAGGAAAAATAAATCTAACTATACCTACAAAATAGAGGTTAGCTAAACATACATACAACCAAAGAGTTATATTTATAATTTAGGCTTAACACCCTACACATGGGTAACCAAGCCCACCTATCCTAACTTGGATCATGCTTAGGGGCTTAAGCAACTTGCAAAGAGAGCATTTATATTCATTTTTAAGCTACCCCTTAAGCATAATCCTTTATAGAAAATATGATTAGGCTAATCACGGCCTATCATCTAGTCTACAAAACATATACCCTAACATCCAGTCTAAAATAATACATCACAAAATAAAATATATATCAAATCATGCATCGTCCTAACATAAGGCTAGAAGTGGTGACTTAATCTAATGTATATGTATTAAGGCTTGTGTGGTAAAAAAAATAAAATAAAATAAAATAAATAAATTAAAAAAAAAAAAAAAAAAGGCTTGTGTGGTATGTCATAACTAGGCTTTAGAGTTAAGATTTTCTAAGTGTATAAAGATTCAATTTAAAGGGTGGTTTCACTTCAGGTGCTTTAATTAATTGGTAAGTTTTAATTTGTGTTTTCTTTGGTTTTATGTGATATACACTTAGCAAATAAGTGTTATAAAGAGAAGAAAGAGGATTGCCCTCTTTCATCCCAACCTTAAGCCACTTTCTAAAGCATGTTAATTTAATTTAGTTCTCTTTAGTGAATGGCTTATTGCACATTTTAAATTTATCTTAAGTTTAGGTTCACCTTAAATGATTGCATTCAACATGAAAATCTTCTTAAGATTAACTTGAATAAACTACTAGACATACATCAAATTATTCCTTTCCATTACTTATAGCATGCATATGACTTAACTCTAAGTATGACTATACATATAACATGTTTTAGCACACACAGATGATGAATGTAGATGTGCATATTTGAAGTTTATATTTCTTATTTGATTGAATTATTTAATCATGTTAATTTAGGGCTTTATCCAAATTCTTATACAAAAATACATAAGAATGAAATTACATAGGTACGTGTCATTGTTAAATTAGGAAAGTGAGGTAATCAAATAACCTCCTTGGGGCTAATTAAAGCCTCGTATTCCTGGGATGTCCAAACTATATACCCATTTGCATTCAAACACATGTAAATTTGTATGTAAGAATATAAGGAAAGAGACCCCAAATCATATGGCTAATTATCAATCATTTAGTCTATTATGAATGCATGTATTCTTAGTAGAAATGAGAGATTTTCATCCTTTAGCCACACATACATACACATGTAAAGAGAAATAAATGAGTATGTACCTATGTTAAATCAAGGAAGTGAGGTAATCAAATGACCTCTTTGGGGCTAGTTAAAGTCTCGTATTCTCGGGATGTCCATACTATATACTTTGCTATCTCACTACACATGAATGTATATGTAAGTAAGAGAAAGAAAATCATGCAAAAAGTACATTTTTATTTGATTAGAACATTTATGTATGTGAAACAAAATTTCATCCCAATTCTAATGTAGGGACACATGTAAATGAAATCAAATAACTTTGTGTCATTGTTAAACCAGGGAATTGAGATAATCAAATGACCTCCTTGGGGCTAACTAAAGCATCGTATTCTCAGGATGTTCAAACTATATACTTATTAACATTCAAATATGTGTGAAACTACATATGGATTAAATAAAAGAAATCTCTATTTCACATACCTAAGTTGTAAGCACATGCAAACTTATATGTAATCATAACTACTATCGCTTCATATGTTATTACTCATTCATAAGCTTTTTAAAAATATATTTGGATTTAATAGTGATAATACCCACATATATATTAAATTAAATCAACACATACAAGCTTGACATAAAGGAAATTCATTTAAGTTTAAATATTTTGAAAACATGAATGCATGGAACCACATGACACACATCATTTAATATGATTGGAAAGGAATAATAAGATATAAATCATATGTTTCATTCAATCAAAGTAATTCCTAAGGACAATCATATCAAATGCAATCATTTAAAGTAAACCAAAGCTTCTTATTAAGTTATTTTTGGATGTTTGATTTGATTTGGAGAAAATAAGAGATTCAATCATTTGTTGCTCCTAACCCATTTCCATATTGGTTAATTAATTTGGTTCAATGAAAATAAATTAAGTTGATTTTATTGATTAATTATGTTGCAGTATGAGTTAAGTCCATTAATTACCCCTTTTCTATATCACCTTAACATATTTACCCAAGTAATGGTGAGCCAACGTGATATGCATATGCATTAGAAATTAAATCAATAATGATCCTAAGAAATTAAAGGGGCCTAATACAATTGGTTCATAATCAATGGTTAATTAAGCTAAGGGACTTAATTAAGTACTCTTATAATTCTTCCATATATATAAGCTAATTATAATTTTCTTAGGATTCTCTTAGGTTATTGAACACCTAAAAGTCTACCCAAGAAACTTAATTAGATGAGATCTAGAATGATTATGATTCCAATTTATTTAATTAAGCCATTTAATTAATGATTTAAATCATTAATTATTCCTAAATTAATTAGTTACAAGTCAAGTGAAATGAACTTAGGGAAAAGAATGGGAAAGAGGTCACAATCTTATTGCCCATGCCCATTCACTATTCTATAATGATTAACAAACTTAATTAATGGTTTCTTTACTATTTAGAATGTTAATTTATCATCTAATTAATTAAGATAGTAATTAGGGCTAAGACAAGCAATTTTCCTAATTAACCAAATAATAAATCTCAAGAAAATTATGGGAGGCAAAGCTCATCCCATTAATCAGCCTTAGAAAGGTTGAGATTAATTACTTGGGTCATTAAGGAGTAAATAAGTTAATTAAGTTTTAAATTAAATCCAAAGTAAGCCTTAATTATTATTCAAAATTAATTAGAATTAATTTTAAATTAATCTCCTCTGAAATACCTTTAAAATAAGTATTTATTTATATTTTTTGGATTTCTTATAAATTTCTAAAGTTTCAACTGATTTAAATGATTTTTCATGATTTTTATAAAGTTCATTAATTTATTCACTATTTGAACTTTATAATGTAATATCTTCTAATCCAGAACTCCTTTTGATTTGAAATTTTTATGGTGGCTGTATTTTAACTTTAATTTCAATCCGTCAAAAATTTTAAATCAATCTGATGTGTATTTTTGGTTAAATTAATGAAATTTAATTCACTAGAACCTAAATTAAGAACAGAATATTTAGTGAAATTTAGGGATTTTAGGTTTGTTGGACTCATCTCAGAAAAATGAATCCAATGAGCCCTTGTTTATATTTTTTAGTTAAGTATTTTATTTTTTATGCATTTTTAAGTTTTAGGTAATTTAAATAATTTTTAAAATCAGAAACTAGGAATTTCCTACTTAACATAGTCAGCACTGCGTGGCGCTAATGTGGCAATGTGGTGCCGCACGGCGCCGCACGATTCACCATAGTTTCACATGACCAAAATGAGCAGGAAAATGGATAAGGATGCATGGATCATTTCAGACCATCCGATCGCAGATGGGATGGTCCAGAATGCATTCGAAGATCTGAGGGTGGAAATAGGAGGATCTAATGCGTTAATCTTAGCCGTTTGATTCCCAAGGCGAGATCGGTCGGCTACTACTTTCCAGCCAGCGAAACTGACAGGATTTCATGATTTTCGTAAAAATTAAATGAAATTTCATCCAAAAAGGCTCGATTTTGTGGCGATCTTCGCCGAAAAACTTTCTGATTCATGTGGGGATGATATAAAATGAAAATTGTAAGGTTTATCTAAGAGAAATTCTTAAAATCGTGCAAAAATTATCACAAATATGAGAACCTAAGGCTGGCTATGATTTTTGAAAATTACATCACCGGGAATGATTTATGGTGGCGGTGATGATCTAAGCATGCTCCTGAGTGCAAGAAGAAGCTTTGGAATTGATATAGACCTTTGCCTTCCTTTGGGACAATGTATCCACCAATGACCACCACTTCCTCATTGGAATCCATTTGATTTTGATGGTTTTCACTGCAAAATAAAGTGAGAAGGGTTGTTGGTTGGTTTGGGAGCTTTAGGAGAATGAAATGATGGCAAGATGAGAGATTTTCACGCTTTTATTTTCTTTATTTTGGTTTTGGCCGAAAATCCCCTTTTATTTTGATTTTTTGGGCCCTAGTGGGTGTCCTTGGCTTGGGGTGGTTGGGATTCTCCTTAGGTGGTTTGATTTAAGTGGCCAAAGCATGGGAGGTGGCTGTCATGAAAAACTAATGGGTGTCCTAGCAAGGGGAGGTGGAAGTCCTTCATGCCAAGTATTTCAATGGGAGAGATGAGGTGAATTCACCTCCCCATGAGTCATGGCTGCCCCAACCACTTCTTGGGTCAAGTTAGTCAGTGTCTTTGGTGCTTATGTGAACCTATGGATGAGTGCTAAGTGGTCAAGGAAAAAAATAACCATTTAGGCAAGTGTCTTTTCTCATGGGATGCTCTTGACCCAAGAGAAAAGTGGTCATTTGGCATTGGATTTGATTTGGACATATTTGAAATGAGTCAAAAGTGAGTTTGACTAAATATCATGTCATTTAGAGTTCATTTGGTTTAATTTGAGTCAATTTGACCCATTTGGGCCAAATTTGGTCAAATTGGGTTAGGTTGACCAATTGGTCAAATTGGGTCAAACTAAGGGTTGCATCAAGTTGAAATGATCATTTGGAGTATATTTGTTTCATTGATTTAGTTTAATTTGATTTATATTTAATTTTGGTTCATTTAGGTCAAATGGGTCAAGTTGACCAATTTGACCCAGTTGGCTAAATTGGCTTGAATCATGCTTGGTTTGGGTTTGGTTGATCATTTGAAATATATTGTAGGCTTTGGTAAAGTTTAATTTGGATTTTATTAGGTTTTAGGTTGATTTGACTCTTAAGATCAAGTTAGGTTCAATGTGTTTTGGGTTTGGTGAGTTAATTAGATTCAATTGAGGCTTTGGTCAACTTCAATAGTCAATTTAGAATGAACTTGAGCCATTGATTGTAATCGATTTGGTTTAGGTTGCAATTTGACTAGTTTTGGTTCATATGGGTTAAAGGGTTGACTTGGTCAAAGGGTTAAGTTGACTTGGTTTGACTAAATTTATATCATTTGATTAACATAAGGTGATCAACAATCATGACATGAAGTTTGGATTGGCTTAATTCACTTTGATTTAGATTGAATTAGATTTTAGTTCAAATAGGCCAAATTGGCCACTTTAGGTCAAGTGAGCTAATTAGATTTAGTTGGTTTGATTTTGGGTTGAATTTGATTTAGTTGAGTTTATATATAGATTTGGGTTTGATATATAAATCAAATTACAATTGATTTAGATTCCAATGAGTTTTGGTTCATTTGAAAATTTCAAGTCAAATGGGCTAAGCTGGGCTTGATTTGAGTTAATTTTGATTTGGCTTGATGATTGTGAATTTAATTTATATTTGGATAGATAATTGAAGGAATGATTGATTCATGAGAAATTCAATTGATTTTGGACAGGATTTGAGTGAGATTTGATTGAGTCTAAGGAATTGGCTCAAGGAGTTCAAATTTGGGTTTTGACTTGATTTGAATTTGATTTTGGCTATTAGATTTATATTTGGGAATTTGATTGAATATATGATTGACTCATGAAAAAAAAATTGAATTTAAATTGATTTGGAGGCAAATTTGGCCAAGCTTATGGAGATAGGCCAAAATGGCTTAAGAAAGATTTTGATTTAGTTTTGATGATTTGAGTATATATTTCATTTATGTTAATGCAGATGATTGAAGATATGATTGACCTATGAAGAAATCCATTAAGTTTGAAGTGGATTAGACGAAAATTTGGCTAAGTCCATGGGATATAATCATAAGGCTTAAGGAGGATTTGATCAAAGGCTTCAATCATTTGATTTTGGATTTGAATTTTAGAGTTGGTATTTAGATTTGAGTTTGAATTGAATTTAAGGTTATGTTTGAAATTTGGATTTAGATTGAATTTAAGAAGGCGCACATGGATTTGGTTTAGGCTATAGGGTAGGTGATTTCCTTAATCCTTAAGGCATGGCCTAATCTTGTGGTTGAACCCTTCTAAGTCTCTAGGTTTATATTAAGTGTTAACCTAATTACTAGATGTGTCTTATGACTAAAGAAATCTTAGTGTCTAAAGATTCCTATATCTAAGATAAGGAAATTAAGAACTCACTCCAAAAGTGAGGTCAATAATGGTTAAGAGAACACTGATCATAAGCCTAGAGACTTATAGGGTTTAACCCAAAGGCTAAACTTCAACTTAGGTTGAATAGGGCCCACCTACCTTAAGCCCAATCTAACCATATTCCAAGCTAACCTCTCAAGCTCAAACCAATTGATTACAAACTAAACTTCAACCAACACCAATTAATCCTATACCTAGTTTGATCCATTAGGATTCAATTTGGCCTAATGGATAAGTTGACATAATTTAACCCATTTAGGCTTAAGAGGACTAAATCTAAATTTAATCCAATCTAATTGAAATTAAGCTCACCCAAACTCTTTTAAACTTTAATTAAACTTGATTGAACTTTAATTACAATCCACTTGAATTAAATCAAGCTAAATTGCCCATTAACCTATGTTGACCCACTTGGATCATATAGGACCAAAATTTAATTCAACTTGATTTAAACTAATTTAACTCAATCTAAGCCTCATAATCATCCTAAACACTTAATTGAACATTCTAATTTATTCCAATCAATTAAACTCCACCAATTTAGTCAATCAACCTAACTTGATCCATTTGATCTAAATATTCCAAATGAGCAAAAATCTATCCTAATCCAAATTGATTCAATCAAGCTATCAATCAACTCAAAATATATCATTGAATACATACCAATACTCACTTAACCTCAATTGAACATAACCAAGTCAATTGGCTCACTTGACCTAATCTATCCTAAAAGATCAAATTGAGTCAAATCTTAATTCAACTGAAATTAGGCCAAACTAACTCCTTTAATCACTTCCAAAAATGGTTGTTGGTCATGATTAATCACTTAATTGCGGACAATTAAACCCAATTGACCCAATTTGGCCATTTGATCCAAGTTAACCCAATTTGCTCTAAAGGGCCAAATTGGGCCAAAACTCATTTCAATCTAAATTAATTGCAACCAATGCCTCCAATCAATCATAAATTGATTATTGAACACCCTTTAATCACCGATTAAAGCCAAATTAGTCAAACCAACTCAATTAACCTATTTAGCCCAATTTGGCCTGAAAGACCAAATTGAACTAAAACCTATTCTAAATCAAATAAATTTAAATCAAAGCCTTTAATCACTCTCAAATGACTAATCAAACACAACTCAACCCTTACCAAACCCAATTTTATAAATTTCACCAAATTGATCAACTTAGCCCATTTGACCTAAATGAACCCATATGAGCTAAATTTAAATCCACTTCAAATTTAATTAAATTGATGGCACCAATACATTCCAACTAATCATTTGAACATAACCCAATGAAATCTTAATTGGTCAAATTAATCAAATTAATCAATATATTAAGTCCCTAAAATAAGTTCAAACTCCTTGACATGACTCATCTTTGGGTCCCCAATCACTTTGGTTTGGGGGTGAACCCAATTTAGCCCAAACCAAGTGAGCCAAGGGATCCAAATAAGACAACAATCTAAAATAGGAAGGTCCAACCCCTCCTTTTGCCTTGGGAACCACTTTAGCATGCCTTAAGCTCCCTCATACTGACTAGACCTGACCAAAAGCTGTTGGGCTTAACCATATAAATATATACACTCCCATCTAATGAACTAAGTCAATCAAAGGTGACAAAATATCAACCGAGTGATGCAAAAAAGTGTGTTTTCTAATCTTAAGCCCTAAGTAATATCAAGAACATTGCTTATGTCTTCTATTTTTTTTACCAATCCTAATTTTGTGAGTTATTACTTATAGAAGGAAGTGGGAGCTTTCATTAGAAAAGTCCAAGGCCCACATCCAATAGACTGATGACAACTGAAAAGGGAAGAGTACATGTTTATAAGGTATTTTAGAGGAGTGAAGCATTTCTAACCCATCAAAAATTAAAGATGGGCCACTTAAAGAGTGCATTTGGGATAGTTGTTGTCGGTGTTCCAAATATTTTTTTTTAAAATTCAAACGAAATTTTTTTTTTGATAATTATCACATTTTAATTGCTCTAGTTCTCAAAAACAGCTTTTCATCCCTAATTTTTTTGAAAAATAGTCATAATACTAGTAACCAAATGCAGCTGTAATTATTTTCTAAAAAATAAATTAGCCAGAAAGCTTCCCAAAATTCACCTTACTCATAAGATTGAATCCTTGCAACCTATAAATTGTGCCATTTTGATGATACATCCTCTTGATATTAAGAAATAATCTAAAAGTCAATGTATCTATGTTTTTTTTTTAATTTAGTTGTTAAGAGCTTCTATATCTATATAATATTAGAAAATTGTTAAGAGCTTATATATATAATATTGACTAATCTATTAATTTAATTTTAAATGTCATAATGTGGAGATCAATCAAATGTAACTAGTTTCCAAACTTCAACTCTCCACTCTACAAGCCAATGTTGCTGAAGGCCTACACACTTTGATATTAAACCACTAGTCTCAAAGAAGAAAAGAAGTGAAAATATAATATTATTTTGTTTACTTAAGTTGGTTATGAAAATCAATTGGTTTAGTAGTCCAACCAAACTATCCAAATAAATCAAACATACATCTCTGCTTTTAGTGAATAGTTGATTATTATATCTTGATATTTTATAGGACAAATTATGATTTTATGTTTATTTTTTTATCATTTATTGGACATTTATTTCTTAAAATTTAATGATAAAATTAAATGTCTTATCATTTATTTATTATTCTTAATATTCTATTTAATTTATAAGCATTACATTTTTTAAGATATAAAAATTATAATATCATATCTAATGAGTGTACATATCTTATATTTTCAATAATTGTTATGCCACCTAACTATGTAGGGTTGTGTTCATGTCTTTATGTTGGTGCATCTTAGACTACTCTTCTTCTCCATTTCAAAAAGTATTAAAAAATTATTTATTGAATAAAAATATAGTACAAAGAAAAAAATAATATAAATAGCTTTAAAATATTAATAAACTCAACAAAAATACATCTTATAATAATTATAATAAGTATTCTAATTATTATATAACATTTTTCAAAATTTTTCACAATATATATTTTAAAAAATGTAAATTTATTTTATATTTACAACTTATTTTTTTAATTTATTGTTGGATAATAGGAGAAACTACATACATATCATAATTCTTATATATTTATATATTTAATATCTAATTTTTAATATTTATTTATATTACATCTTAATTTCTAAATAATATTAAATATTATATATATATATATATATATATATATATATATATATATATATATATATATATATATATATATATATATATATATATATATATATATATATATATATATATATATATATATATATATATATATATATATATATATATTTCTCTTAATGATATTTATGAGTGTTAAAAATTGATCCAATCTCATAATTTGATGTGAACTCAACTCAAAAAAATCGGATCAAAATAACTAATTTTTTTTGATATAATTCGAGTTGACTCGTAGACCCAATTTTGATATATTTCTCTTAATTGATATATTTAAATTTTACCCACAAGTTTGAGATTCATCCTATTTTGATGTAAGAATTTAAATTTAACTCAAATTTGATTTAAATTTAAATCTAAAAATACATCTAAATGGATCAATTGGGTCATATTTCGATTAAAATTTTTAACTCATATAATATTTATGTTAAATTTGAATCAAATAATTTTGAGTAGTTAGACCTAAATTCCAATTACGAATCTGAATTCACACCTTAATTGATATTATAAATTTACAAATAATTTGACACTTAGAATATTGGGAATTATAATTCTCAGCTCTCTTGCATGAGAACTGCTGGGAGCAGGAGACCATTTATAGGCTACCCGCAATATCCTCCCTCGTAGCCACGGAGGAACTTCGTTCCCCCCACGTCCAACAGAAGAACCATCAACAAAGAAGCCCAAAATGACAGAGCTTGGAAGACCGCATCCCGGTCCCGCAAAACGCGCTGTCGAACAGATCCAGGAGGAAGATCGAGCATACCACCACTTGTCGCCATGGACAAGCTGGGTCATGCCGCCGAGCTCGATCGCGGCAGCGAGACAGACAAAATACCTGAGGAGGAAGCGATAGCAGAAGATGAACAGCACGATGAACCAGACGAGGAAAGTGATGAGGATGACTGCTTCTTCGAGTCGCTCGACCGCGTCCCATCTGGCGTCTCCCTCGACGTCGACCACCCCTCCTCGGCCTCTGATAGCGACGAGGACAACGACGACGTCCGCATCTCCTTTGCCTCCGCCATTGAAGCGCCTCGGTTTTCCATCTGCGTTGCCGACCTCGACGACTATTTCTACGACGATAATAACGGTACCGGTGGCTTCGACTATGACATCTGGATGGCCGAGCCTGTCTCCCTGACCGAACGCCGCCACCGCCTTCTTCAGGGGATGGGCCTCATAAGCCGAAAAGATCTCGCCCCTTCTAAAACCCGCCGCAACCCCAAAGCCGCCTCTCATCTATTCCCGCCTCCGCTCCCCCCTTCTTCTGCCGCCGCCAAGCCAGTCCCTTCCGCACCGGTTCCGCCATCGTCGCCACCTAAATCCGTCTCCCTTGCTCGATCTCTTTCCGACTCGCATATGCCCTTCCAAGCGCTGGCCACGGGGATTGTCCGGACGTTCTCCTGGCCGTCGTCTCCAAGGTTCCGCCGCGACATGGGGAAGAAAGGTGGAGCCTTTGGAGCTAAAGCCGGAAGAAAAATGGAACGTATTACTGCAGAAGTAGACGCTGGAGAAGCTGGCGCAGGGGCGTGCATGATAAGAAATTTGGACAATGGGAAGGAGTTCGTGGTAAGCGAGGTCGGAAAGGATGGAAGTTGTGGCCGGCTCAACGACGTGCAGACAGGGTTGCAGCTCACAATGGATGAGTTCGAGCGATTCCTTGGCTTCTCCCCCATTGTCAAGGAGCTGATGCGCCGCGTTAATGTCGGTGAAGATAAGAAGAAAACGGGAGGAGGAAATGGGAGGAGCTCCACGCATGAGGGGTTCGGTGGGAAGAGCTCCAAATCTGGGGCGAGCAAGAGGGGAAACTGGCTTAAGAACATCAAGTTCGTTGCCAGCTCAGTGACCGGTCTCATCTCCGAGAAGGAGAGGTGCCACGACATTTCAGCCGCCGCCGGTTCTGGCAGAGGCTTCGGTGGCGGAAAGTCGTCTTTAAATGGGAACTCCTCGGATTGGCTCAAGGTGCATCAGCACGGCAAATCTTACAAGGAGCTTACAGGGCTTTACATGTGTCAGGAGATCCAGGCTCATCAAGGCTCGATTTGGTGCATGAGATTTAGCTCAGACGGCCGATTCCTTGCGAGTGCTGGCGAGGACAGGACCCTGCATGTGTGGCAGGTGATGGAATCCGACACATTCTTGACCTTCTGTTCACTGCGGCGGCAGGAGTCTCCCGTTTCTTCCGCCGCGCCGGCTCCGAATATGTCGGCGTCTTCTCGGATGGAGCAGGCTGCGATTCTGGGTTCACACGCGTCGAAGAGGACGAGGAAGAAAAGCAAGTTGGGATGCAGAAAGCGCTCTCTTCCTGATAATGTTGTCTTGCCGGATACGATTTTCTCGATCTCTGAGACGCCGTTTTGCTCGTTTGAAGGTCACCTTGATGATGTCTTGGACCTTTCCTGGTCCAAATCTCAGGTCTTCTCTATGCTTCATGGTGAAATTCGAGTTCTTGTGTTAATGCCAACAAATTGTTTTTTTTAGAGTGCACTTCGTTAGTTTCTATGCTGTGGATTTTTTTTTGTTTTTTATTTTTTTTATTTTTTGGTTTTTTGCCTCTTTTGATGTTTTGCTTTGAAGCATTACACAACCTTACGGCATGGTACTGCTTTTTTGCATCATCAAAGACAGCATCTTAATGGTGGCCAAGTAATAATTTTATGCAAAATATTCTTGATACTTAAAATGAAAATGATGTTATCAAGCACATATTTGTATTAAAAATTAAATTAAGGATCATTTGAGTATAAATTTTAACAAACTTATATTCTAACATAACATCTCAATAAGATGAATCAAATGACACCAAAAGTGTTCTGATTTGAATCCAAACAAGTTCACAAGAAATATTTGAATCATGGTTGAAAATTTTTGGGCATTAATTGAAGAACAAATAATGTTTAGTTTTTGCATGCTTATAGTTAAAAAAATGAATGACTAAACAAGAAAATCTAATGAGTTAAGATTATAAAATTCTAAGGTTATTAAGGTAATTAAATAATAAAAATATATTCATGGTTAAAAGAATTTACTTTGGCCCTCCGATGGAGTGTTTTAATTAAAATTACTATAATACCACTGAAGAAAACTATAAATAAACTCAATTCTCTATGTTAAGAGGAGCTGGATTGAAAGTGAGAGTTTAGAAGTTTAAAGAATTCTAGAACTTTACATGACATTTGACACTGATAATCATTATCAACAACTGTCGATGCATAACTGCCATTAGTCAACAATCTTTATTTAATCACTATTGCCCATCTGTTATCGTCTGATCACTATCGCCTATTTGCTGTTTACTAGTCGTTTTCATTATCTTTCAATACTTATTTTAGCATAGGAAAACATGCTTATATTTTGTACTTCAAAATTTTATGTTCTCCAATTGTAAGAAAATGTGAATTTTTGTTATCTCTACCAATACTCTAAATCATTTCATTTAAGCTATATGACCTATGGGTGCCTTTTGTATTCTATTCTTCTATTTATGTGCTTGTAAAATTTTCGTGCAAAGCTTGTATGTAAAATTATTTTTATATTGTTGTGAATTTTCTTGTTTGTAGTTGTTGATACTATTTATGAGAAAATTGTTGACATTCTACAAATACTTATTCAATGATTGATAACCAAGCCCTCAATTAATGATAGTATAATCCAACTAGTGAAGGCCACCCACACATGATCATCATTTTCATAGGATAAAAGAGCAACAAGTTCATATTGTTTAACTTTTGTAATAATTTACTTGACATATAGTTCTATCACATCATGATGAAGTTCCTTGACCATCATAGCCTAACCCAAATCTTCTCGACACTATCAATTCAACTTATTGTTCTCTTGTTACTCAACTAGCTTGTAATCCCCTAGCAATTTCGGTGGACTTGACCTCGTCTTGCCTTTGTGATGCATCTTATGCTGCCATAAGAGATGAACTTCGTCTTGTGTTCAATAGAAATTTCCTTTGATGGATAAGAATTAACTTGCTCCTCACTAGGGATGTGCATTTAGTCAGTTTGGATAGATTGGCTGGTGGATTTAGCAAACAATTAAATCAAACCAAATTATATGTAGGAAAAATTCTGTAAAATAATAGGTAAAATCAAATCAAGCTGCAATATTGTTTGGTTTATTTGGTTTAATTTTGATGTAATCTAATTTTGAAATCTTAGTAAAGGTGTGTGAATTCAGCTAGTTTAGTTGCTGCACTCTTCTATTTAGTGTGTAGAATATTTTGTAGTACAACAACAACATACTTTTATCTCACTACATGTTGTTAGCTACATGAATCTTTTTTCTCCAATGTGTCATATTAAGTGTAATATTCTCATTTATTTCGAATAAATTAAGGTCATTTTTTATACTTCCTAATCAAATCTTTTTAGGTCTATCTCTACCTTTCTTAGCATAGGCTAAATCTAATACATCTACTCTCTTAACTAGGTCATCGGATAATCAATATTTTATGTGACCAAATCATCTAAGGTGACTCTTTAATCTTATTTTCCACTAGAGCTACTCTATCCTTTTTACGTATATATTCATTTCTCATTTTCTCTTAAGTGTACATCCACTCATCCACTTGAGCATTCTCATCTCTGCAACACTTAACTTAATTTTATGTTTCTCTTTTACTAGCCAAAAATTTTGCACCATAAAACATTGCAATTTTCCTTAACTCTAAGTAGTACTTTTCTATCACACCATAGGCCTGATGCATTCCTCCACTTCAACCATCCAACTTGAATTCTACTAGTAACATCCCCATCTATTTCCCCATCACTTTGAACAATAGGCCCAATATATCTAAAATGTTCACTCTTTTTAATGATTTGATTACCCATTGTCATAGTCCTGCCATTAGATTTTCTACACCTAAAATTGCACTTTATGTATTCAATTTTAGATCTATTCAAACATAAGCTTTTGGACTTTAAGGTTGACCTCCATAATTCAAGTTTTTCTTAAACTTCCCCTCCAATCTTACAAGAAGAATATCATCAACAAAAAGGATACACCAAAGTACATCTTGCTATAAATGTCTATTAAGGACATCCATAACTAAAATAAGAAGATATGAAGTTAAAGTTGATCATTAATGTAATTCAATTGAAATATGAAAAATACTTGATTAATCCTCATGTTTGAACACAAATAATAGCTTTAGTATACATATTCTTAATGACTTGAAAGTAAACAATATTAACTCCTTTCTTCTTTAGAACTCTTCAAAGCACTTGTCTTGAAACTTTATCATATGCTTTATCTAAATCAATAAATATTATATGTAAATCTTCCTTACTCTCCATATACTTCTCCATTAAACCCTCAACAAAAGTATAACATCCATAGTAGACCTACCCAACATGAATTCAAACCGATTTTGAGAAATTTTTTTGTCTCATTGTAACCTATGCTGAATTAATTTCTCTCATAAATTTTATTGTTTGACAGATTAACTTAATTCCTCTATAATATACACACTTTTGTGCATCACCTTTATTCTTAAAACTAGGAGACAATATACTTTTTCTTCACTCATTTGATATCTTTTTAGTTTTTAGAATAATACCAAAGAGATTAGTAAGCCACAAAATTCCTTGATCTCTTGAATATTTCTATACTTCTATTGGAATATCATCAATCATCAAGTCTCACTGCTTTTTCACATTTCATTTTTTTCTCTCCAACTTTGATTTTACTAATGGGCTGATTAAAAAAAAAGTCTCTATTTTTATTTAGGGTATTAAAGTTGCTAAAATCAATCATATTCTCATAATCTTCATTGAAAGTTTATTATCAAAATATCTTATTCATCTATGTTGAATATCCTCTTTTAAGAAAGACATTTTATGATCTATATCTTTAATGCATTTTATTTATACTAACTTTTTACTTCTTTTTATCTCTATGCTTGGCTAATTTATGCATATATCTTTTGCTTTCATAAGTATCTAATCTATTATATAAGTCACTAAATGTTCAATTTTTTTATATCACATATTTCTTTCTTAAAATCTTTACGAACTACTATATATCTTTCTCAATTCACTAAGATTTTACATCCATATCAATTTTTATGACAACTTCTTATTTTTTAGTTTTGTTTGCACATTTTGGCTCCATCAACTATTTTTCTTAATAGAAAATTTTCATTTAAATACTTTAAGCATTTTTTTTTTTTGCAAATTTGTTTAATATCACTTGTTCTTTTTTTTCACATAATATTAGCTTTCTCATAAATATCCCAAATTCTAAGGTCCTTATAGCTTACTCTTGAAAATAATTTTATTAGCCTTCTTTATGTATTCTCATCTAATCTTAGGATAATATTTAGATTTATTTTTCATCTTAAAATTCAAATATAGTAATCAATATTGAGTGCTTAAACTTCCACTCAAAATAACCTTACATTCTTTACAATCTAAAAAATCTATTTTTTTATAAGAAAATAGTTAATATATGTTTTACTAAGTCCATGCTTATAAGCGATAATATGCTATTCATTTTTCTTAAATAAAATATTAGCCATTTTAAAATTATAAGCTAAAGTAAAATCCAATATGATCCTACCTTTTTCTTTAGTTAATCCATATCCATAGCTACCATGAAAGTTTTTAAAATCTTCTACCACTCTTCCAATATATTCATTTAAATCTTTTCCAATAAAAACCTATCCTTTCTTCAAGAGGTATTGTTTATGTTAATTCTTTTAGGTCATTCCAAATTATTTTTGAACATATATTTAAACTTATTTGAGGAGCATAAACACTTATACAACAACAACAACAACAACAACAAGCCTTAATCCCAAATTGTAATTTACATGAATCCTTCGTTCATCAGGTCCTATTATGTGTCAAATTCTCATTTAAATCAAGTATACTAAGATCAATTTTATACATCTTAACCAAGTCTTTTTTAGGTCTCTCTACCTTTCTTAACATAAGGCAAATCTAATGCATCTACTCTCCTAATTATCGACGGCGACGCTTTATGTGGCCAAACCATCTAAGGCGACTCCCTAATCTTATCTACCACTGAGTTCTTCCAACTTTTTCGCAAATATACTCATTTTGCATTCTATCTCTAAGAGTAAAGCCACTCATCCACCTAAGCATCCTCATCTCGTAACACTTAACTTAGTCTTATGCTTCTCTTTATTGGCCAACATTCTCGCACCATAAGTCATTGCAGGTCTTATCACTATCTTATAAAATTTTCCCTTAAGTTTAAGTAGAACTTTTCTATCACATAATAAGGCAGATGCATTCCTCCACTTCAACCATCTAACTTGAATTCTACTAATAACATCTCCATCTATTTCACCATCATTTTGAACAATAGAGCTTAAATATTCAAACGCCACTCTTATTAATGACTTGTTCACCTAATGTCACAACACTATCACTAGAGCTTCTACAACTAAAATTACACTCTATATATTCAGTTTAGATCTACTTAAACTAAAACCTTTAGACTCAGAGTTGACCTCCATAATTCAAGTTTGTTGGACTCCCTCTAGTCTTATCAACAAGAAGAATGTCATCAAAAAAAAGCATACACCAAGGTACATCTTCTTGTAAATGCCTAGTAAGAACATCCATAACTAAAGTAAAAAGATAAGGGCTTAAAGTTGATCCTTGATGTAATCCAACTGAAATAGGAAAATATTTTGTCAATCCTCCTTGTGTTTGGACACAAGTAACAGCTCTAGTATACATATCCTTAATGACTTGAATATAACCAATATTAACTCCTTTCTGTTCTAGAACTCTCCAAAGAACGTCTCTTGAAACTTTATCATAAGCTTTCTCTAAATCAATAAATATCATATGTAGATCCTCCTTACTTTCTCTATGCTTTTCCATCAAACCCCTTAACAAATGTATAGCATCCATAGTAGATCTACCTGGCATGAAATCAAACCGATTGTGAGAAACATCTATATCACATCATAACCTATGCTCAATTACTCTCTCCCATAATTTTAATGTATGACACATTAACTTAATTCCTCTATAATTTGCACACTTATAATATTAATAAATTTTGCATCCACAAGTTTTTTAAAGCTATAATTTTATCTTCAATTCTATGAATTGTCACAACATTATTCTTTAAACTCTTATTTATAATCATACCTACGTTATTTCTAGTACGACTCTTAGATGAATAAAAATATTTAAAACCTAATTATCAATATCCTTGGTCTTCTCTCCAACCTATTTAGTTTTTTGAATATATAAGATATTTATCTACTTATGGACTATAATATTTATTAATTTCATTACTTTACATGTAAGAGTCCCTATATTTCAAGTTCCTATGATAATTCTATTTTATGGACTAATTTTTTTTTTTTTGCTCACATCAGTCCATAATATAGAAACCCTTATTTAACACTGCAACTTGGAGCTAGTGCAGAAACTCTCGTACACTTTTCACTATATTTTGGCATACATCTCATCAATATCAAGTAACACCCTAACATTGAGCCAATCTTTTGCAAGGACATAAAATTATTTTCTTGCAAAGGTGAATTTTTAGTATGCGACAATTCTATAGGTATCTCTTATATATGAATTGCTCTTGTGCATTTGGTTAATTGTGATTCATTATACTAAAACCTATTTCCTTACTATGACTAAATAAAAGTTGCATAAGAAAAACTCTCTTCTAGATCATGAATCTCTGAGAAAAAGCATCTTGTTTGTTCCATGTGATTCGAAAGAGCAATTGCATGATAGCTTTAATTCATTCTTCTTAAGATCTACTCTATGTTTGAGAAGTTCAGCCGAATAGTATTTTTATCCGGTTATTCATTTATTTACTTTTTCTCATATATCTCGATGAAATACAGCATCTTCTGTCATCATCAATGGACAAAACCGTGAGACTATGGGACATGGAGAGCAAGAGCTGTCTAAAGTTGTTTGTACACAATGATTACGGTAGGCATTTGAATGAAAGGTTATTGATTTGTTCGTGAGCACCAACATATCAACTTATCATCTAGGATACTTTTCTACTTGCTCTTACGGCAATGCAAAATGCTATTTATCAGTCATTTACAGCAATGCAAAGCATTTCTAATGATTTCTATCTTTTTTTGGCTAATTTTTTGACAGTAACATGCATCCAATTCAATCCCATAGATGAAGATTACTTTATTAGTGGATCTCTTGATGGCAAAGTCCGCATGTGGAGTATACCAAACCGTCAAGTTGTTGACTGGAGTGACCTCCATGAAATGGTGACTGCTGTATGCTATACTCCTGATGGTCAGGTGCAGAAAAATGTTTATTTATTTATTTATTATAATTTAACCAATACCATCTTGTTAGGACTTATTTTTTGGTAGCAGTGGTAGTATAGAAATTCTAATAGTGATGATTTTCTCTTTGCTGCAGGGAGCTCTGGTTGGTTCGCACAAAGGAAGTTACCGTTTTTACAAAATTTCTGGTATGATACTTTCTTGAGCTTCATTTACTGTATCAAGATCCAATGCACATTTTAAACTGTTTGATGAATTTGAAAGCATGCATTTTTAATTAGTTGGAATATAATTATTTCTTTGAAAATTTGTTTAGATCACATAATTTCTTGGATGCAGGAATCACTTATTTTAGCTGTTCATACCTTAATCTGTTTAGTTTATAGAACAGCTATCTATGTTACCTTGATATGATGAGCATTTACTGTATCAAGATCCAATGCACATTTTAAACTGTTTGATGAATTTGAAAGCATGCATTTTTAATTAGTTGGAATATAATTATTTCTTTGAAAATTTGTTTAGATCACATAATTTCTTGGATGCAGGAATCACTTATTTTAGCTGTTCATACCTTAATCTGTTTAGTTTATAGAACAGCTATCTATATTACCTTGATATGATGAGCAACTTAGTTACTTTCTTGGAAATCTTTGTTGCAGATCACTTTCAGCAAACGTGTCTTCAACTTCTTTCAACAATTGCCTGTTCTATTTGCAAAAAATGAGATTCATTAAGCCACAAAACTTACTTTCTTGCAAAAGAATGAAATGGTGGTATAGAAAAAAAAAAAAAGAATCCATATGTAACTTTGAAATTTCGTTAATAAAAATGTCGCCCATAAATTTGAACTCTGGCAAAAAATTTCAGGATAAACAATTATTGACTTTAGGCAATGAACCATCTTCCATGAGTTGTTCTATTCATTGCATTGGATGCACTATGAAGGGAAAATAAAATGTAAATTGAATTTAAGATATTTATGTTTTTACGTAATCAATATTCCGAGGTTAAAGATTGCAATTTGAGTTGAATATACACATATTCATAGAGAGTACTAGAAGTTTACTAGGACTTAACAACAAGAGAGTAGAGCAAAGACAGAAAAAAAAGAGAAAATTAAGAGCGTGAAGGATGGCATAAATTGGGCTGTCCTTGTGACATCCTATTTATAATTTTGGATTAGGATTTAAGCGGTACAGGTGAATTTATTTGTTGAAATGCATTAATAAGAATACTTATATACAAGATCGAATAGCAGCTTGTTATAAAATACATGAGGTGTGAATCTAATTACAATGAATAGTTTGATTGGAGTCTTCGAAGGATGAGGTGAGCAACTTAATTGTTGAAATGGTTGGCTCTCTGAATTAGATGGCTAGCTTAATTGTTGAAGTCACTAGGTATCTCAAAGAGGTCACAAGATTGATTGATGGAATGTGTGTGAGTAGCCTTTGAGTTTGGACTTGTTATTTTGTGGAGATTGATTTTATCAATCAACTCGAGATGTATTTTTGACTTAGTCTTTTGTCTTTCGCCCCGGTCGAGCTTAGCGGTGAACTCGTTGAGGGGTTGCAGGGGGCAGCGTGCTCTTGCTTCATGGTTCTGTTGACTTCCACATATGGTTCACAAGTCAAATAAACCATAGAAGTTAAAATAAATAATTAACGAAAGGAACATCACATGAACCGGGTTTAAAATACCCTAATCACGATCATATTCGATCAAAATCGTCTCGATTTAAAAATTCGGCTTTATAAATACGTCTAAATTATTAAAATTAATTAAATGAAAAATATCAGATCAATTAATAACCGATCGATTAATTAAAATCAAATTTTAATGAAATTACACGCATATTGAGGTCGAGAAGTCCTGACGATGTTCGAATAATCTCCATTCGCAAAATGGACTGCGCTGTTGTTGCCGGAATGTCGAAATCTATCAAACGACGCCTTCCGCGGTCAAGTTGGCAAACTCTACGCGAACGTCAAATGATTCAAATGCGACGTCGCGCAATTCAAGCCCAATTTCACTTCGACCGTCGCCGACGTTGTCCAAACGACCTCTGATTGCGAAATTGACTGCGCGTTGCGTTCGACACAACATAAATATCTCAAATTGACACTCATCTTGTTATGGTTAATCACATGAAATAATTTTATAAGATTTAACGTAAAATTATGTTAACCTGTAATTAAAATGACTAATGACTATCTAATCTATCTTAAATCCCTAATCTTTGCCCTAACCCTCCCCCCACTCATCCAATTAAAACAGCCGCCCTTTTGTCTCTATTGGTTGCCGCCTATTCGGCTAATCGAAGCAATCGGCCAGCCCTAATTCTACCCAAACCGAGTGATGACTCCCAGCTCTCATGCGATACCTCTCGTTCCGTCTCTAGCTCCCAGCCGAAAGAGCTCTGGTCTCATGCGATTCCCTCCCTCTCGATCTCCCTCGTTCTATCGGTGCAAGCCGAGCAACCGAGAGACATCTCCCTTCTTCCTCCTTCCATCCATGCAAGCCGAGCAGCCGAGAGAAGTTCTTCCTTCCCTCTCTTCTTATCCCCCCTTTCAACTGGATTTCCAAGTTCTTTCTATTCAACCCTAAGTTCCTTTCTTGCTTTATGGGTTAACTGGATTTTGCTTAAAGTCTATTGTGATTGTGACATCAAAGGGAAGTGATGAGCATACAGTGTTTAATGTTGGTTTAAGGTTGCTTTTGACTGTTGAAATTTTATTGCTTTGGTTTTGTGCTTTGATTGAGTGACCCCCCCTTCGCTTTTCTCCCTCTTTCCCTCTTCCCTTTTCTCTTGCTTCACATCAGGCGAGTATTCCCCTCTCTCATTCTTGAGCAACCAGCCAAGACCTACCTGATCCTCCTCCCAGCCGAGAGCCTCAGTTGGCTGAACCCCTCTCCAATCTCAGCTTCTTCGTAGGCAGAAGCGGAAAATTGTTTGAGTTTTCTAGCTATACAGAACTTAAAAATGAATGATGAAAGGATTTCTTTGCATCTTATATCCCATTAAATTTGCATAAATTTTTGCTGCTGAATGTTCTTATTGTGAGGAGTAGAAACGAAATTATAGATTTGTGAAATCCAATATTATTATTTTCTGATGTTTTGTATGGATAATTTTCTGGTTTTTTGATGTGTTGTCTCATTTACCCGGTATGGATAATTTTGCTGCTGAATTTTCTGATTTTCTGATGTATTGTCTCATTTATCCGGTTTGGAGAAGTTGGATTGGGGCTTTGGCTTCATATTTGCTTTCTTCGCCATACTTCCAAATCAATCACATTTACAATAAAATTGAGAAATGAAGGTGTACATATATGAAACCTAAGGTTGTCATGTTGATTTGCAAATTTTTAATGATTGAAAGTACCATCTTATTATTACAAGTGCTAAATGCGAGAAAGGAGGAAAATAAGGTGTTGGCTTTCATTTTTTTCGTGCAATCAAATTTTCATAATACTTTCATTCGAATGTTTAGCACGGGATAGGGAAAAGTCTGAACTTGTTGGGGAAAATGAGCTTTCAACTTTTGCAGAACCTAGTGGTGCTATGTTTTTGTCAAAAAAAAAAAAAATGCTGAATTTGATTTATGAGTTGTCATCAAATTGTCATTCTATTAATTCTTTTATTGGATTTGGGGAAAGAAGTAACATTTTAATCTTTAACTATGATAATGATATAATGATGAAAATATGGATTTGATTATCTTTCTACATTTAAGGTTTCATGTTGACATTAAAACTTAGCTCATATGTTACTACCTTATGCCTTTTTTGTTGTTGGGTTGAAGTGAGAGCATCATGAATATATGAGATTTACGAGCCTTGAGTTCTCATTTTGCAGTTCACAAGTAACTATTGGTTGATGCCATCAAAGTTGTATTATATAGTGTCCTTCTTGTTCTTAAATCATTATAAGACGAAGTTGAAATGCAATTCTAGATTTTTGATGTTCAATATTGTTATATTCTAACATTTTATATGGCATACAACTTGTTATTTCACTTGACCGATTTAAAAAGGATGGAAGGGAAGGTAAAGTGTTTTGTGCGGCCTCTATACTCTCGCTTTACTTCATATTTTCAAAGGTTGAACTTTTCTTATACCTTGCTAGCGGTTTACTATTTCACTTGTTGGGTTTGAGCTTATGTGAGCCAAAATGGTGATGAAAATTATGCTATAGTAAAGAGGTATCAATTATATTTTAATTTCATGCACATGCAAATGAAAATTTGTGGAAAGCTGCTTTGTGATAAGTACCCGTTCACATTATTCTAATGTGGCGAAGCACGTCTATAAGTCTTTTCGTGTTCCGATAATGAGAAATCTACTGTGAGATGCGCGATATTATTCCAATGTGGTAGAGAAACTTATTTTATGATAAGTACCTGTTCACATTATTCTAATGTGGCAGAGAAACCTGCTTTGTGATAAGTACTCATTCACATTATTCTAATGTGGAGGAAAAATTTATGCTATAAGTACTTGCTCACGTTGTTCCAATGTGGCAAAGAAATCTGCATTGTGATATAAGTACTTGTTCACGCGTTGTTCCGGCGAAATACTTTGGTATCTTGTGTTAACCCATGCATGCCTTCTTCTGGCGTGGGCAAATAAAATTCTGATGTCTTTACACACTCTGTGCACGCCTTTCTTGGCGTGGTGGGAATGCTTAGTCTTCTGAAACAGCTCCCTACGCGGGGATGACGTTGGGAGGTTGTCGAAATTTTTAGTAAATTAAATCTATAAGGTTTAACATTTTAGATAAATTTTTGAACCTTATGTATCATAAGATGAATGTAAATTAAGATTCAAATCATGAAATGGACATTTAGAATCATAAATTGTAAGATATCAAATGAATTCGTTAAAAAAACTTAGAAAAATTTGATGACTTGCTCACTAACAAGCATGTGATTGGATAGCTTAGTAGCAAGCAAAGATGAACTTTCAATCATCACTTGAAATGCAAAGAGGATTTTATAATTGAATCAAAAGAGTTTAAAGAAGGCTTAAACTAAGCTTGAATGCCCTTAAGTTTGTCAATAAATGTAAACTAAACTTTTTAATATATACGTTCAAATCAATTGTATTATATCATGTATTAAAAATATGGAAAGAATTAAACTCAAATTAGTTCTCTTACTAGGAGGAGAATTGAATACAATTTGAGTTGAAACACAAACTTGCAAAGAATAGCTCTTTTTTGAGCATAAACAAAATTTTGATAATTCATCAATGAATATGAATGAAGTGGCTTCATTAAATATTGATGTAAAATAAAGATTTAGTTTGAGACTAATCTAAATATTTGAATGAATGTAATGCTGCATTTAAACTTGTTGCTTTATGGTTTATATAAATGTTTGAAGGAGCTAAGCTCTTGTACCTATTATAGTTTCATATGAATCTATAGCTTTAGGCTTCGTGCCAAGTGTTTAATGGAATGACTCATAGCGTATACTCAAAATACAACAACATTCCATTCAAGTTGAATAAACATATGAACATTCAAGTGAGATGAATCTCATGCTTACTTCATAGAATAATGTTTTGCTTAATCGCTTGATTCATGTAAACATTTGAAAGAGTCAAGCTCATCTTAGAATAGATTTTCATTTGATTTACTACAAGTGTTCGAAAGAGTCAAAATTGTCTGCTTTAAAATACATGCATTTGAATTATGACCAATGCTATGTATCTCCTTAGAACAGATATATGCTTGAATTATTACAAGTATTTAGGGAAGGTCAAATTCATACCTCATTGAACAGATGCTTACATCTGATTAATAACAAATTTGAAAGAGATCAAATGTGCACATTTTATAGAATAGATCTATATTTTATCTATGTTTGAATGTGCACATTTATAGAATAGATCTATATTTTATCTATGTTTGAAGGTATTGAAAAATCCATACTTGCAACTTGACATATTTTTACCATGCCAAACACAAATATTACAACTTAGACATTTCAATGTCTATATAACATTTTAGAGAACAGATATTTATATGTATGTTGAAGTGTTCAATAGATTAAACACTTAGAAAAATATGCAAGTTATGTAGGAAATAAATGAACAGATACTTACAGTCATTCAAAATCAGTCAATTATCCGCATGTGCCCTGACATATGTGTTACAAATATGAACTTAGTCTCTGAGGATGTTGTGTGGGTTGAATCCTGGTTTGGTCTTGTTAGGACGTTAACAAAACCCTAATGATGTTATTATAATATTTTCGCCTTAATAAAATCGATAAGCTAATTACATTATAGAATTGCAAAGATAAATCTATCGGCGTCATCATAATATAATTTTTCAAGCTTTAAATCCTCAAGAGAAGAGTTTCAAACCGATCCTCTACGCCGCTGAGACAAGGTTTAGAAGATTATAAATATGGGAAATGAATTTAGACCATCTTCTCAAGTAGAGATTAGACAATACGCCTACATTAAAAGATTATCATTATTATGGTTTAAATGATCAATGATTATATATTCAAATCTAAATCAATTATAAAATGATCAAATATTCAAATAAAAAAATAAATTAAATGAAATTAATTATTTAAATTTAAAGTTAAAATCCATTCACCCCTTCGCAATTATTTGTCGGGGGTGACAAATTAAGAAGACTTTTGCTTACAAAGAGTTAATGTCAAATCAAATGCATAACTATTTTCACACTCAAATAATCTTAAACTCAGAATGTCACACGAGCTTCGGAATACCGCAGAATGACGGTCGGACGGATAAAATAAAATATTTCTTAACATCAATCATAAATAAAATCTCCAATCTCCACATAAAAGAGCTACAATCCATTAAATGATTTAAAATCATCCATACATAAATGTTTTAATACGATCTTAAAAAAAAAATACACTTTAACATAACTCAACATAATTTATCGACATAAATACCTATCTCCCAGCTCTCTACTTGGTAAACCCGACTTTCCTTCTATCACCATTTAATTGTGGATTATTACCAAAAAGATTAAACAACTAACAAATGAATATAATTCAAATGAATTATGCTATTACACTATAAGAAAAAAAAGAAACTAAGATGTGACGCTCTTCAGCACAAAATATAAAAGAAAATAATGCTTCAAACAATCAATCATATGTGAGAAGTGATAAACATTTAAAGAAGATATGTTGTGATACATAAACATTTAAGAAAGAAGATATGGTCGATTCATAAACATTTAGAAGATATATGAACTTTTACTTTTCCCTTTACTTTTATCACCCGTCCATGAGTCACCGTCTATACTCATCCAAAGGATGAGTATCCATTACCTTTACCATTTGTCAATTTCCTTGACCCTTTATAATCATATTTGTGCGTACATTATCGGCCCCAGCACTATAATGAACTCAAGCTTCAACATATCGTAGCATCTGATCGTATCATATGGACGTTAATTCATAGCTTAGCGATTAAATCGATGAGCTTTATAAAATGAATCACAGTATGATATGATCAGCGTTCGGTATTATCGACATGAAGAAGCGATTATTCTGATTTATATAAAAGCGGGAAAATCATCCGGTGGCGGTCGGGAAAAAGTCAAAATCAACATGCATTTCATCCGGGAAAGTAAAGACATTTTACCATAAATGTAAGAACGTAATTACTTTTAACTTGCGGTTCTCTTGAATTTCATTTAATGATTCCTTAATTGCAATTCATAACATAAAATATTAAGTGTTAAAGTTCTTTAATATATAACATTAATTGATTATCATACCCATCAAATGATTCTAATATAAGCGATAATATAAATACATTTCCTTTATGTGCTCTAAAATCTAATACTCCTTTCCTTATTTTTCTTAAATTTATTCTTGAAATGATCTTAAAATGATTCTTAAACTAAATTTTAATTTATCTTTACCTAATTAATTTAAAGTCTTCTTGAAATCTATAACCTAAGTTAACTTGAAATGACATAAAAAAAATTCATAACATAACAATTAACAATTCAATTAAATTAACTATATTAATATATATATATATATTTTTTTTTATATACCTCTCGGTTGCCACAGTTGGCGAAGACACTTTCGACTCTACTCCGTTCACTTGCGCGGCTCCCTCTCTCGGTTGCTTGCGGCGTGGGCTCCGTGACTCAAGGTCGGCGTGGAGCCGCCTCACGGGGCATGAAACTCTCTTCTTCTTCCTCCTTGGCCGAATAGCGCGAAAAGGTATCCTCCTTTCTCTTTCGATCGTGAACGCAGGAAAATTTCCTCATTTGGGAGCACGCGCAGGTAATTCTCCTCTTCTCCTTCTCTCACGTGTTTTTTTTTTTGGGGTTCGGTTTGTTCGACGAACACCGTTGATTACTTTTCTCTCTTTCAGGCTTTTTTTTTTTTGGGTTATTACAATCTCTCCTCTTATAAAATTTAGTCTCGAAATTTAATGACAAATAAATTCACATACCTTTACTTAAATAATTGAGGATAGTTCTGCATTTGATTCCTTCTCCCACGTAGCCTCTCGATCGATCATGTTTTACGATTAACAAATGGAATTTCTCTATTCACGAGATGCTTGATATCATAATCTATAATTCTTTCGGCTCCTCCATAAATGTGAGATCATTTGAATATAGGATCGATTAATAATCTTGTTGCCCTCATGATAACATATTTTCATGAAGAAATATAAAACACATTGTGCACTCCTTGCATGTGAGAAGGTAAAGCGGTCCATAAGCCACTTTCCCAATTCTTTCCAAGATTTCATATGGACTAATATAACGTGGGCTTAACTTTCCAACTTTGCCAAATCGTTTTATACCTTTCATGAGGCTGACTTTAAGAAATACTAATTCTCCCACTTCAAATTCTACTGGCCGATGTTTAGCATCATAGTATTTCTTACCTTTATCTTGAGCGACTTTTAATCATCAGATCAATCGGATCTTCTCGGTGCTTCATCTACTACATCACTAATGATTCTTCTTCTCCACCCAACAAGCGATGTTCTTCGCTTCAATCTTCATGAGCCATGCAATCTTGTTTGAAAACTATTATTATAAGCAAACTCAATCACAAATGAACTTCCAATTTCCTCGAAATCAAGAACAGTCTCAAAATCTTCCAGGTGTTTGAATTGTTCTTTCGGTGCCATCGGTTTGAGGATGGAATCTGCGAAAGTAAACTTTCTAAAACTTGAATTTTTCTCCACAATCTAGATGTAAATCGGATCCGATTGGGACACTATAGATTTTGGCACATACTTCGATTTCATCCATATTTTCTTCTTGGTTTTTTTGACGTGTGTTTGATAGGTATAAAGTGTGCGATTTAGTCAACCTATCAATAATAACATAAGCATCTTTTACGGATCTACAAGCCAACCACAAAATCCATAGCATATATCCATTTCTACTCGAGTATCGGCAGTAAAGTCCCAACTACGATGTTCATTCATCGACGATTGACATTTAGAGACAAATTCAACTACTTCTTTTCATTCACGGCCAAAATATTTTCTTGATCGTTTTGATCTTGCCGGATGAATTGTATAATTAGAATGATGTCTTCATATGTTTTCTCAAATCTCCGATATTTGGAATGCAAATTTTGTTATGATATTTCAATAATCCCTCTTCATTGATTTCAAAATCTTACGTATGACTACTTTTACCAAATCTAAAATTTTCGATAGTCCATCTTGAGGTAAAAGCATCCGTATTTTGTCTTTCAAATTTGATTTTATAGCCATCGATTATTGATAAAGCATGATCATCTGTAGATTTGATAATTGAAATTTCCAATTTTTTTTAAATCTTTAATCAACTCCTCAATGAGATCAACCAATAAGCATTACGATGTTTTCTTTCAAAGCGTGAATACATTCTTTGGATGATATTGAATATCTAAATCATAATCTTTAATGAGTTCCAAATCTTCTTTTTTAAATTTAGGTCCTTAGTAAAGATATATTTGAGCTTTGATGATCGGTGAAAACTTCACATCTTACTCATATAAATAATGTCTCCAAATTTTAATGCAAATACCATCTTCTTCCAGGATCATGGGTGGGATAGTTCTTTTCATGAATTTTCAATTGCCTTGAAGCGTAAAACTCTTCCATTCTGCGTAAATCACATCCGGCTCTTGTGATCATATAAATTTGAAATCCTTCGTCCGCGATGGAATAGTTATCTGCGGTCATTAAATAATTCTTCAATTTTGAAAAACCTTTTCCGATCCATTCAAACTTGGCTTTCGAGTTAATCTGATAGTGGCATGAAACCTTCTATCTCACCTGTATATAGAAACTTCCGACTTTGTGGCGGTGGTAGGTGCAGGTCATTCATTATTCTTTCGACTTTCTGCGATCCCATTTCTGTCATGCCCCGATCTTATTTAACCAAAATTCATACTTAGAAAATTTTGCATATAATTCATTTCCTTTCAAAGCTTGCAAAATAATGTGAAGGTGGTTTTCGAGCTTTCATCTCAGAATAAATTAGAATCATCTATGAATCTGATCACAAATGAATCTAAAAGGGTTTAAAGATTATTCATGAGATCTATAAATACATTTGGAGCGTTGTTAAGCGGCATCACCACAAACTCATAGTGCTACTATTGAATCACGGTCTTTGGTATATCTTCTTCTTTAATTCTCAACATGATAACCGATTTTAAATCAATCTTTGAAAATCGAAGCTCCTTAGGTCAAAAGATCATCAATTCTTGGTAAGGGATATTTATTCTTCAAGGTGTTTGTTAAGTTCTGCATAATGTCGATGCATAGCGTAAGCTCCCGTCTTCTTCACAAATATCTGAGGGAGCTCCCTGAGGAGATGTCTTGGAAGCAGATAAATTCCTTCAATAATTCTTTGCGTTGATTCTTTGACTCTTGTAATTCTTTGATTGCCATTCACATATGTACGCTTTTCTTCTGAGTTTTGCACTTGAATTAACTCGGAAATCTATCTCATTTGGAGGTAAAGCGGTAAATCATCGGAAAGACTTACGGATACTCCTTTCTCTTGGTATATCCATCTTCTCTTACCTCTTTAGTAACATCGATAATTTGAGCAGAAAACCTTGTAGCTTTTCTTTAGCATCTTTTGAACTTTAAGACACCATCATAGTTAATACTCTTTATGCCCCACAATTTGAATTCTTCTTTTCAGGGAATATTGAATTTGACTATCTTTTACAACAATCTATAGTAATATAATATGATCCATTCTAAAATCACATTGAATTCATATAACGGCGTGTTATTAAATCTGCATCGGCGTCTTTCCAGGATATTCAAGTTCACACTGAAACATTTAGCATTAATTGAGACCCATTTGGCATTCTTCTTGAAAGTATTACAAACATTTTCATAATTTGTAATCCACGAGAAAAGAGATGGCCTCATATATCACGAAATAATTTGGGTATTTGTCGATAGGAACCTCACCACTTCCAGCTTATATCTTGATTTCTTATCATTTGAGTCATTGTTTCCATCATTTGTGTAAATGTATCATATTTAGTGAAGGCGGTTGCACCAAATTCTAGTGCTTTCGTGATTTGTCTCTCTATTTTCACTCATAGCATCTTCACGAATTGTTTTAGGTCGATAAGCACAAATTAATTATAATCGTTACACATTAATCAATATAATCATATGCAAATCTCTTTATAAAATTTATCATCTTCTAATAGCTCTTTGATTATGATCATACTTATATCTAAATCTAAATCTAGCTCTAATCTCTTGTCGCGACCGGGAGCTTGGAATCTGAGCAGAGTCGGACGGATAAAATAAAATATTTCTTAACATTGATCGTAAATAAAATCTCGATCTCGTCATAAAAAAGCTTCTGATCCATGATGATTTAAAATTTGTACATAAATGTTATCTGATTGAGGAAAAAAATACTTTAACAACTTCAGCGTAATTTCTTGCGACATAAATACATCTCTTGCAGTTCCCTGTGGTAGCGCGACTTATCGGTCGTTTAATTAGGATTATTACGGAAAAGATTAAACAATTAATAAATGAATATAATTGATTAGATTGATTATCTTTATTTATAGTAAGAAAAAAAGCTAGTATGCATCTGGGTTTTCGTCCGCAATAATACGTAAATAAGAACAATCAATCGTATGTGAGGTAAGTATATTTTAGCGATAGCGTATGGGGTCGGTATATAAACATTTACTTGATAGCGTATGGGGTGCATTATAAACATTTAGCGATAGCGTATGAACTTTTACTTTACTTTTTTTTTATCGCAGTCCGCGTCGCGTCATACTCATCAAGGATGAGTATCCATTACCTTTATCATTTGCCTTTCGCGGCGCTTTTGAATCATATTTGTGCCGCAGTGCATTCGTCCGGTATCTGTAAGGGGTGAACTTCGAACTTGGCTACACATTAGCGCATCTGAAATCGTTATGGACATTAATTCATGTAGCGGTAAATCGATGAGCTTTATAAAATGAATCGTGATATGATCAGCGTTATTATCCAAAGAAGCGATAAGCGATTCCTGATTTATATAAAGCGGGAAAATCATCCGGTTGGCGGTCGGGAAAAAGTCAAATCATCGCATGCATTTCATAGGAAAGTAAAGACATTTTCTGTAAATGTAAACATAATTACCCACTTTTAACTTTGCGGTTTCTCTTGAACCTCCTTTCCTTTAATGATTCCTTAACAATTCATAACATAAAATATTAAGTGTTAAAGTTATATAACATTAATTGATTATCATACCCCATGAATGATTAATATAATTAACGATAATATAAATACATTTCCTTTATTGCTCAAAAATCTAATACTCCCCTTTCCTTATTTTTCTTAAATTTATTCTTGAAATGATCTTAAAATGATTCTTAAACTAAATTTTAATTTATCTTTACCTAATTAATTTAAAGTCTTCTTGAAATCATAACCCTAAGTTAGAATTATAAACCCTAAGTTAACTTGAAATGATATAAAAAAAAAATCATAGCTAATAACATAACAATTAACAATTCAATTAAATTAACTATATTAATATATATATATATATTTTATATACCTCTCGGTTGCCCTAGAAGTTGGCGGCAGAAGACACTTTCGGCTACTCAGTTCTGCGAGGCTCCCTCCTCTCGGTTGCTTCTTGGCGTGGGCTCAAGGCTCGACGGTGGGTGGAGCCTTTCGGTAGAGCACGAAACTCTCTTCTTCTTCCTTGGCCGACAACGCATACGAAATCCTCCTTTCTCTCTTTTGATCGTCAGACAGAAAGCTATTTCACTTTTGGAACGCCGGGTAATTCTCCTCTTCTCTCCTTCTCTCGGTGTTTTGTTTTTTTTTTTTTGGGGTTCGGTTTGGTTCTTAGACCGAACACCCGTTGATTACTTTTCCTCTTTCTTACGTGGCGGTTCTTTTTTGGTTATGACTGGCTCGTATTCTCCGTCCGTGATTTTGTCACCGACACCTAAATAGCGGTTATGAGAGAATCCGAAAGTGACTTGTCACAAAATGACAACTTTATCATGCGGTCATTATGTTCTCCAGTGCTTTCTCTTTTGTTGTGAATTATAGAATATATTTGGTTGGGCAAAAGCGCTTTTGTTAGCTAAGGTTGACTTATTTTTGTTTCGTTGACAAACTTCTAATACTAAGGATCTTGGGCGGCGTGTAATATTATTCGATAAGGATTCTTGGTCGAGGTTGGGATTGTACCTCTTACATTGCGGTAGGGATCGCGATAGCCCGGGATGATGGAATCATGGGATCTAGATCGGGCGCGTCATCATTCCCCCAAATAAAAAATTTAAATTAAAATAATAAATCTCATAAATCCCAAACTCTACTCCTTCTTTATTATATCTTCGTTATTTTTGATTCATCGACTACTTTAATCGAAAGTCTCTCGGTATTGAGGAGTAATTAATTATAGGTGCTTGTGCTTATAGGAAACCTGGAACCAGATCTAAAGTCCTCACAAAATGAGGACGAAATCTCTGGATAGTGTCTTATTTACTATTCATCTGTCTTCTGAAATTTTCATCGACACTTAAAACACTCGTTTCATCAAAGAGGTCGGTGAAGAATTTTTGGATCCCACAGGTTCAAGGGCTGCACCCCAGAAATTTTTTTTTGTGTGTAGCGCCTCTACTTTACAAATGCAACACCTTTATACTAGAACAAAAGAACTTGACTTCAAAGTCGGAGGAGGTAGTGTCTTGGCACCAGAGGGCAACGCCATGGTGCCAGGATCTATAGATTTCCATCAGGAAGATAGAGAAGCCAAGGCTTTGATGTTGTAGGAGGTAGTATTGCGGTGCTAGGACTCGACATCAAGTCATGAAAAGATATAGAGGCCAACACTATGGCGCTGTGGGAGTAGCGCCGCAATGCTTGAATTTGTGCAGAAAAGCTTTGAGGATAGCGGCGCTAGCACTAGGATCGCGACACCGCAACACTATGAGATGGGAGATTTCGTATTTAGGCGATTTTTTGTAGTTTTTTTTTTTTATTTTGTTTTTTCATTTTCTTGTGAGTCAGAGTGAAGTGAAGTGTCCTAGAGTGGCTGAACTGAGGAGTGGCTTGAGTGCAGTGTAATTTGTACATTTCTTCACAATTTTTCTTTCATAGTGAATTTCTTGGTGGTGTGGCTCAATGATTTTTTCCTGTTTTCAGGTTTTTCCATGTTAAATCTGGTGTTCCTCTGTGTGATTACTTTTATTTTGGTTTTTAATTGTTTTGTGTATGCTCCGAAATATTCTAACTATTTTTTGCGTTTAATCTCTAATCTCTCTATAAATTGGTATCAGAGCCTAAAGTTCTAAAAGTTTGGTTTGAGTGAGAGCAATGGTCGATGATTCAAAGTTCAAGATTAGGAAGTTCAATGGGACGAACTTTGCTTTCTAGAAGATACAAGTGGAGGATTTGTTGTATCAAAAGAAATTGTATCTACCATGGATGAGATTGCCAAGAAACTGGAATCAATGACTATGGAAGAATGGAAAGTTCTCGACTGTACAACCCTAGGTTTGATTTGACTTTCATTATTCTCATATGTTGCTTTCAATATTGTTAATGAAAAGATCACTGTGGACCTTATGACTGCACTGACAAGAATGTATGAGAAGCCATCGACTTCAATTAAAATATTCTTGATGATAAAGCTCTTTAACATAAAGATAGTTGATGGAAATCCAATCGCTGACCATCTGAACAATTTCAATATTGTGACGAATCAATTGTACTCGGTCGACATCAAGTGTGATGATGAGGTAAGGGCATTATTACTCTTATATTTATTACTTGACAGTTGGGATGAAATAGTTATGACGGTGAGCAACTTTTCTAACAACATGAAGTTGAATTTTGACGATATAGTTGGGTTGGTGTTGAATGAAAAAGTTTGTAAAAGGGCAAGCAGGGAGATTTTATGTGCCGCATTGAATGTTGAAACTAGGAGTTCATATAGAAACTCAGGTAAAGATAGTTCAAAGTCAAGGAAAGGAAAATCGAAGTCAGGAAGAGAAAATGGCAAAATGGACTGATGGAACTATGGGAAGAAATGTTACTTCAATAAAGATTGTAAAGCTCCTAAGATGACAGGTAGTGGAGGATAAGATAGGAGTCAATCTGCAAATGTTTCTACAAATGAATTGGCTCAAAGTTGAAGTCTAGGAAGTTGGAGTTAGTGCATATAGATGTATGGGGTCATACTTCAATTCAATCTGTTGGAGATTTTTCATATTTTATCATCTTTATTGATGATCATACCAGAAAGGTATGTATATACTTTTTAAAATATAAATTTGATGTGTTTAAAGTGTTTAAGGAGTGGAAGGCTATGGTTGAGGATGAGACAAGCTTGAAGTTGAAGTGCCTTAGATCAGATAATAGTGGTGAGTATCATGATAGGAGGTTCAAGAACTATTATGCCTCAAAAGGGATCAAACGTGAATTCATTGTGCCAAGGACACTGCAACAGAATGGTGTGGCAAAGCATATGAATAAGACTATTATAAAGTGTGCCAAAAGTATGCAGTTACATGCAGGGTTGTTCAAGCAGTTCTGGGTAGAAGTCATGAATGCTATCATTTATTTGATCAATCAAAGTGCTTCAGTGTCTTTGAATGAAGGCTTACCTAAAGAAACTTGGAGCGGCAAATAGGTAGACCTATCTCACCTGAAAGTATTTGGTTGTTCATCATATGTTCATGTTGATGCAAAATCTAAGAGTAAGCTTGATCCGAAGTCTATCAAGTGCACATTTGTTGGATATGACTTAGATGAATTTGAGTACAAATTTTAGGATTATCAAAATCAAATGTTCATTAAGAGCATGGACATCACTTTCAATAAAATGGAGATGTACAAGGACAAAAATGAGACTTAGGATGATTCTTCAGTCACTCTAGAAGAGTCCACAAAATATTATGAGATAAAAGATGCTGGTGAACAGAAAGAAAAGAAGGGGTTGTGCTCAGGATGAAGAAGTATAAGGAACACCGCAGACAACTACCACAAAAGTCATGAGGTCCACTAGAATCTCATGATCGACACAGAGAAGAATTCTTTTTTTTATATTATTTACTATTGACTGATGATGGTGAACCAAAGTATATTATAAGAAGGCCATTCAAGTTGATGATTCAAAGGAGTGAGAGCATGTCATGGATGACGAGATGCAGTCACTTATGTCAAATTAGACAAGAGATTTGATAAATCTACCTGATGTGAAGAGAGCACTACGCAATAATTGTATTACAAACTAAAGGAGGTACTAGATGGTAGCAAGCGCTACAAGGTAAGGCTCGTTGTGAAGGGATTTTTGTAGGAGTTGACTATACAGAGATTTTCTCTCTTGTAGTCAACATGACAACCATCGGGGTTATATTAAGCATAGTAATAGTGGAGGATTTACATTTGTAGCAGATGGATATGAAGATAGCTTTCTTGCATAGGGATTTAGAAGAAGAGCTGTGGTTCCAGAAAAAAAAAGTCATGGTGTATAATTCAATAAGAGCTTGTATGACTTAAAACAAGCACTAAGATAGTGGTATAAGAGTTTTGACAGGTTTATATCAGACAATGGGTATATGAGATGTCAGGATGATAACTATTATTATTTCAGAAGGTATGAAAATTGTTACATTATTCTTTTCTTGTATGTAAACATGTTGATTGTAGGTCTAGATATGGAGAAGATCAAGGACTTGAAAGAGTAGCTTTTATGTGTATTTGAAATGAAGGATTTAGATCCGGCCAAGAAAATCCTTGGTATGAGAATCAGCAGGGACAGGAGTGTAGGTACACTGAAGTTACCTCAAACAGAATATGTTGAAAAGGTCGTTCAAAGATTTAACGTGAATGAGGCAAAGTCAGCTTGCATCCCCTTAGCTCGTTACTTTAAACTATCCAAGAACAATCGTCTAAGACTGAAGCGAAGCAAGAACACATGAGAAGAACCCCGTATGCTTCAGCTGTAAAAAGTTTGATGTATGCAATGATATGTACTAGATCAGATATTATACATTTAATAGGAGTGGTCAACAGGTATATGAGTAATCCAATAAAGAAATATTGGGAGATGGTGAAGCGGATTCTTAGATACTTGAGAGGTTCAGTCAATAAGACACCTTGTTTTGGAGGTGCATACGTTGAACTGCAAGGTTATGTAGATTCAAATTTAGTAGGGGATCTGGATAGGAGAAGTATAACATGATATGTCTTCACATTAAGAAGCACGAAGATAGCTGCACTTTCAATCACATAAGCTAAGTATGTTGTTATGATGGAGGCTAGTAAGGAGATGATCTAACTGCAAAGTTTTTTGCTAGAATTAGGCAAGGGGTAAGAAAATGACAAGCTTTACAGTGATAGTGTGAGTGTCATTCATTAGCCAGGAATGCTACTTTTCATGCCAGCACAAAACAAATCTAGCTGAGGTATCATTTTATCCGTACACTCATAGAAGATGGTTCGCTATTTTTCGGAGAAAACATATATAGCTAAAAATCTTGTGGACATGTTAACGAAGGTTGTTATAATTGAAAATTGAAGTTATACTTGGCTTCAATTGGTGTTCTGGAAGGCTAAGGTAAGGGTGTATCACACTGCCCTCACCATAGCCTTGGACTATGATGGACGTTGCAAATCTGGAGGAGCAAGATTGATTGTAATCAGTCTCCAAGTGGTTGGTTGTTATTTTTGTGGAGTTTGAGTTTATCAATTAACTGAGATTTGTTGTCAACTTAGCCCCCTGTCCTTCGTGTTGGTTGAGTTCGGCAGTGAGCTCGTTGGGGAATTGCATGGGGCCAGCATGACCCTGCTCAGGGGTAGCGACTCCTAAATTTTTTTTTTCTTGTGTGTAGCGCTTCGATGCTAGAATAGGAGGACTTGACTTCAAAGACAGAGGAGGCAACACCTTGGTGCCAGAAGGGTAGCACCACGATGCCAGGATCTATAGACTTGCACTAGGAAGACAGAGAAGCTAGCATCGCGACGTTAGGACCCGACACCAAGTGAAGAAGATACAGAGAAGCCAACACCACAGTGCTGAGCAGCCCCTCGACGCTTGATCCCATGCAGAGAAGCCTGGAGAACAGGGACACTAGGATTGCAGTGCTACGAGACGGGAGACTTCATATTTAGGTGGTTTTCTGTAGTTTTTTCTAAACTTTTTCTTTATTCTCTTGTGAGTGAGTGAAGTGAAGTTCCCTAGAGTGACTGAAATGAGGAGTGGCTTGAGTGCAGAATAATTTGTATATTTCTTCTCAGTTTTTTTTATAGTGGATTCTTGGTGGTTTGGATATGTGATTTTTTCTCGTTTTCGGATATTTTCACGTTAAATTTGGTGTTTTTCTATGTGATTGCCTTTACTTTGGTTTCATTTATCCCGTGTATGCTCTGAAACACTCGAACTGATTTTCAACACCTAATCTTTAATCTCCCAATAAGACTAAGTATGTTGGGACAAGTATGCCTGAACTTGGGTGACTATGACTATACCTGAATGAACAATGATGCGAATTCTCCTTGATCCTGATGAATTTATGCTTGAATCATATCATCAAGCCCTTTGAGATTTTTCTAGCATACAATTTGTGCATGGATTACTTGCATGGAATAAAAAATATCGCTCAATTTGATACTGAATGCTAAGAAAAAAGATTGTGCTTGCATAGAGAATAGCTAGCATGGTTGTATGGGTGATCAGTGTAGTTATATATATGGAGAATTTACAATAACAATAACAAGTCTTTATCCCATTATGTGGGGTCGGCTACATGAATCATTTTTCTCCATTGTGTGATATTATGTGTCAAATTCTCATTTAATTCTAATAGGAATATGGAGAATTTGATTTGTTCAAAATTATGAGTTTGAAAAATTGAGCAAGGAAAGGATAACATGGCTTGTTTTTATTGACTTGCTTACATAAAGTTAAACACTGCTGCAAATGAACGATATCTACAACAAAGCGTAAGTTTTAGAAAAATCTTTCTTATTTCTTTCATTTGAAAATGTGTAGCAGATGATAAACTTTCTCAAGAAAGTCAAATAGATATCAGTAACAAGAAAAAGAAGTCACATGCAAAGAAGATAACCGGGTTCCAGGTAATTTTCATTTCTGTTTTCTTTAAATTAAAATCCACAGGATACATATTGTGGTATCTATAATTTAACTTTATTGTTTACTTTCATATTATGGTGACTTTATTGGTTAATTATAACAAAGTCCAGAAATTAAATGTGCAAAAAAAAAAAAAAAAAAAATTTGGACTTGGAAGTTGTCTAACCAACTTACTCCAAACAGTATGCACCAGATAATCCTTCTCAAGTCATGGTGACATCTACTGGGTCACAGATTCGAGTCTTTGAGGGTGTTGATATTATTCACAAATTCAGAGGTTTGATTCTATAGTTCTCACATCACTGTAATTTTCCACCATGATTATCTGCACACCATTTTACAAGTTTATTATTATTATTATTATTATTTGTGCGTGTGGAAAGAAAGACTATTCATCAGTGCTTGAACAAAACTGGAAGATATACTTCAGACATATCATGTGAGGAACATAGCAAAAACTCAGAACTTCATTGGATCTACCAAACAAGAGCTTTTAAAGATGATTTGTTATATGAGGAAACATTATAAATCATTTATACAATTTCTCTGATGATCTTAACATCTGCAGGTTTTCGGAATACAAGCAGTCAGATATCAGCATCCTTTTCTTCAGATGGAAAATACATTGTCTGTGCCAGCGAGGACTCCAATGTCTACATCTGGAAGCGTGGTACAGAACATAGTACCGGCGGGGGAGGAAAAAGTAAGGGTTGGGTTACAACTCGATCCCGTGAGTTCTTCTACTGCAAAGACGTCTCAGTTGCAATCCCATGGCCAAACTGTGGGAGCAACCGTGAGAAGCCAACTTTGCCATCGCCATCCTCAAGAAACCTGGGAGCATCAAACAGATCGCAACAATCAACTTTCAGCCTAGATGACTCATTTCCAAAGAAGTGCTCGTCATCTCAGGTGCTCCCTACGAGCATCGACACAGCACAAGCATCGTCGTCTCATCCTGCTACTGGCCTGAGCAACTCATCCTCTTTGCGCTCGCTCCAGTCTTCTGTTAATTTGTCTTTATCGTCATCATCATTTGCATCATGGGGTTGGGGTGGTGGCAGCAATAAAGTGGCTACAAGCAGTTTGGAGGATTCGTCAAATGCATGGGGTCTAGTTGTTGTTACTGCAGACCTGGGAGGGAATATCAGGATATACCAAAACTTTGGCTTCCCTGTGAGGCTTAGCAAGCAGAACCACTTGTTCTAGGAGGATAATGAGATTGTGCCATTTTATTCATATTTAAGAGTATATCAACTGTAATCCTGATTAGCATTTGTTGATACAGGAGAATCTCTTTCCTTTTGTAATCATAAACGTTTAATTTTTGGAAGTGGAGAGGATGATGATTAAACAAGAAGCTATTTATTCCATTTCATTTCTGTTTTATATATTTTGGTCGGTTTTTCAGTCTTTGTTAGTTTTTTAAGTATGTTACATGGTTTTGTGATTTCTCCACTTCATGTGGAGCTGAGAGTGAAGGGGTTTAGTACTAATATGACGTTAACAAGGTTTCACGTTCAATATGAAAATTGTATTATAACGCTTATTGTTTGGATTTTAAAAATTCACAGCATGAGGCTAAGGAAATGATTGGGAAAAAAAATCTTTCGATTTGTTGAAAACAATGCTTCGCTGAAATAATTATTTCTCATGTTTTAGTTTATTCGATTTAGCTATATGCAGTGGCGGAATCATAATTTAAAGGGAGAAATGATAAAATTTAGGGGTGGCGATTTTTCACTCAGTTAGGAGTGATTAAAGTTTAAGCATGTGTAAATTCTATTTTAATTATAGGAGTGCGGTAAAAAAAATTAAAGGGGAGCAAACACCTCGGAAACAGTTGTCAAAAGAAAATACTTAAATGTTTGCCATTTGCAATGAAAAGACCATAGCCCGGGCATTTTCTTCTGTTGGTTCATCCCCGAATTTCGGTTTGTTTGGCTCAACCATCGAATATAATTTTTTTGTGTTATTTATGTAAATATTAAAGATTAAATATTAAATATATAAATTTTAATACTTTGTATGTTATGTATGTAAATCCATCTTATTTCAGTTTGAAATTTATGTGTAAATAATAAAGTTTATGTATTAAATATGTAAATTTTAATATTTTTTATGCTATGTATCTGAATCCCTCATGCTAATTCAGTTCAAATATTAATATCAACTTATTCACAAAAATCATAAATATGGTACAACAACAACAAGCCTTTGTGATCTGCTACATGAATCCTTCTTCTCCAATATTTCTTAATAAGTGTCATATTCTCATTTAATTGTAATAAATTAAGGTATTTTTTTATGTATCATAACCAAGTCTTTTTAGGTCTACCTCTACCAACATAGGCCAAATCTAATACATTTGCTCTCATAATTGGGTTATCGAATGGACAAACTTTTATGTGACCAAACAATCTAAGGAAACTATCTCTAATCAGATTTGCCACTGGTGCTACTCCAACCTTATGACATATATATTCATTTTTCCACTTTGTCCCTAAGTGTAAAGCCACTCATCCACCCGAGCATCCTCATTTCTCTGCAATACTTAATTTTTGTTTCTCTTTTATTGGCCAAACATTCTACACCACAAAGTACTGTATGTCTCATCACCATCTTATTTTCATTGAGTCTAAGCAGTACTTTCTTATCACACAATTGGTTAAATGCATTCCTCCACTTCAACCATCCAACTTGAATTCTGCTAATAGCATACCCATCTATATCACCATCACTTAAAACAATAAACCTCAGATATCTAAAACATTCACTCTATTTAATGACTTGATAACCCATTATCACCAATTTTCCATTAGATCTTCTACAAATAAAATTACACTCAATGGATTCAAATTTAGATCTACTCAAATGAAAGCCTTTAGACTCTAAGGTTGACCTTCATAATTCAAGTTTTTTTTGAACTCCATCTCTAGTCTTATCAACAAGAAGAATATCATCAGCAAAAAATATACACCAATGTACATCCTCTTGTAATGTTTAGTAAGAATATCCATAATTAAAGAAAAAAATATATGGGTTCAAAGCTGATCCATGATACAATAAAACTGAAATAAGAAAATATTTAGTCAATCCTTCTTGTGTTTGAACACAAGTGACAACTCTAGTTATACATACCCTTAATGACTTTGAATATAAACAAATATTAACTCCCTTCTTCTCCATAACTCTCTAGTCTTATCAACTCGCTTGGAACTTTATCATATGCTTTCTCTAAATCAACAAATATATGTAGACCCTCCTTACTCTCTCTAAACTTCTCCATCAAACTTCTCAATAAATGTATAACATCCATAGTAGACCTACCAGGAATAAATCCAAACTAATTATGAGAAACTTTTGTATTACATCATAATTTGTGCTCAATTATGCTCTCTCTTAATTTAAATGTATGGTGCATTAACTTAATTCCTCTATATTTTGCACACTCTTTGTGTAATATCCAATTATTATTTCCTAATTAATTTTTTTGTTTAAGCTAATTAACCCATTTACTGTAGCGATTACTGTAGCAAATCCACTTTACTTCGCATGCAACGGCGGGATTAAAGCCTCGACGCGTGTATGGCCGGGATCGATCGAAGGTAATTTTATTTCCTTCCATAGCCGCGGCCTATTTCATTTCCTTCACGCTGCGAGATCGAGACCGCTCCCGTTCCTTCGGCATCGACGGATTTCCTCCTCCTTTCCTTCCTTCGGCTTCGACTTCGACTGCCGCACCTGTGTCGTAGATCGCGCGTGCAGCAGGCAAAGGAATCCCGCGTCGGCTTCGCTGGAAACGCTGGAACCGCCGCATCCCGCGTCGGCTTAGACAGGAAGTGCCGCCTCCCGTGGCGTCGACTGCGCAGGTTCGAGCCGTAACCCCTTCGCCTGGACCTGCCGCACTCGGTGGAAGCCCGAATTCCCTTCGTAGCCGCTTGGAAACGCCGCACCGCATAAGTAAGTCCCGTAAACTGCTCGGTTTGGGAAATCCGTGAACCGATCGGCTCGGCTCCCGTGAACCGATCGGCTCGGCTAGGGAATTCCTGTTCCTGGCCGATCGGGGAAACTTAGGGAAGTTTTGTAAGTTGCTAATTTCTTTCCCTATCCCTTTTTCTTTCAGCTAGCAGCCTTCCTTGGCGTTGAAATGCGTGATTGAGGAGTTCCGAACTGTTTTGGCTGCTAGGTGAGTGGTAGAATTATTGAGGGGGATTTGGATTGACAGTGTTTGTTAATTTTAGTTTATTGATTGAAGCAGGTAATTAATAGTGACGTTAGGAGATTTCTTTGGAGATTACTTTGGAGTCATACTCCGGTGTTTCCAAAGCTTATGAGGAGAGATCAATTTCAGGTAAGATTGGTGTTAATTATGTTTCATTTATGAGTTGTATGTTATAGAAGTGCTTAGAAGAGTTATTTCATTATAGGTTGTGTACTCGAGGAGGAATCGAGGTGCACATCACGAGGTGAGACATAATTGCTAATGTAAATTCAGTTTCTATGCCTATGTATGCCACTGTTTCTACTGCTTCGTATAAATTGTATGAATGACATAGATTTCTGTCATATTGAATGTACTGTCATATTGAATGTAAATACAAATGCTTATTATTTGACCTTGCATAGATTAATGATTTACAATGTAATCAGCTAGTTCAGCATTGATTTCATTTGGCATATAGAAATGTTTTAATACATGTTGTAAAGGCAGTAATGTGATAAACAGGAAAATGTCAGGAAAATTGTGATAGGAAGGCTATGTTACAGGAATCTGCGCAGATAGGCAAAAGTTCTGACGAGATGAGCCGTGATTAGGGGATCTTAGTATTCCCGACTGCATTTGAGGTTGGTGGTAAAGTCCAACCGGTGTCGTAGGTATGTAGAGTATGGTTCTACCGCTTTACCTACGACTTGTTTTTTTGGCCGTGGTAGTGGATCCTTATGAATGAAAGTCAAAACCTATGCAATTATAAATGACATTTCTAGAAAATGATTTAATATAGAACTGAACGAAATGAAAATCATTCTTGACGATTGATCGATATGAACTTACTGACATATTATTATATTGTTATTTTACAAAGATATTGTTCAGTTACAATGTTACATTACTGCAGTACAGTTTACCTACAGTTTTACCAGCTTTGCAAATTTACATATACATGCACGATTATTTCTACTGTCTTGTACTGAGCTTGTTTTAGCATTCTTGTCTCACTAAGCTTTTAGCTTATGATGCTACCGTTGAAAATTTCAGGAAAAGACGAGCTGGGTAGAAGCTAGTCTGTTTTGTTGAATTGTATAGTTTTTGGGAAGCTTAAAGGCTTTTTGGGTACGTACAAATTAAATGTCTTTAGTTGCTCTGTATTGTATTTATTTACAAACTTAAAGATTTCATGCTTCCAGTATTTGTGATTTGAATTAAGTTAAGTAGTATATGAATTGCAAATAGTTTAGTGATGATTTGATTAGATACACCTTTCACTTGCTCATTCCGCAGTAGCACAGGTTGGAACGTGTCGGTGGAATCTGTGTCCAATCGAGTCATCCTCTTCTGACACTTGGTGACCACCAGCATAAGGGGTCATCAGGGTGTGACACTGTCGTCCCCTTTATTCTAAGAATAGGAACCAACAAACTCTTTCTCCATATCTACCATCTTTTTATCCTTTAAAATAATACTACAAAAGATTTGTAAGCCAATAAATTCATTGATCTCCTAAGAATTTCAACACTTCTAGTTAAATATCATCATGTCTTACTACTTTTTCACACATCATTTTCTTAAAAGCCTCTCCAATCATACATTTACTAATATGATGATAAAAATAAACATCTTTATTTTCATTTAGGGTACTAAAATCATTAAGTCAATCATATTCTTACAAGCTTCATTGTAAAGTTTATCAAAATATTATATCCACCTATGTTGAATATCGACTTCTAAAAAAAGCACCTTATAATGTTCATTTTTAATGCATTTTACTTGAGTTAAATCTTTCATTCTCATATCTGTTTACTTGACTAACTTATACATGCATCTTTTACCCTTTTTAGTATCCAATCAATTATATAATAAATACTAAATTATTTATATCATATATTACTTTCTTATATTACCTATGCACTACTCTATATCTTTTTCATTTCTTTGAGCTCTTACATCTAAACCAATTTTTATAAAAAAAAATCTTTTTATTATTTATCTTAACTTTTGCATTTTGATTCCACCATCAACTATTTATATTAATACAAACTCTTAGTTTTGATTTTCAATGTAAATTTTTTATAGTTTGCTTAATTTCACTTACTACTTTTTTACAAATAATATTTGTTTCCTCATAAACATCCCAAATCCTAAGATCATGTAGTTTACTGTTAAAAATATTTTAATTTTTAAATACCTCCATATGATTTAAGGGCAATGCTTCAATTTATTTATTTTTTTATCTTCCAATCCTTTAACTTAATATCCAAAACTAGTAATCGATGCTTGTGTTTAAACTTTTACTTGAAATGACCTTACAATCATAATAATGTAAACGGTCTATTTTTCTTATTTAAAATAATCAATCTATATTTTACTAGATCCATTCTTATAAGCAATAATCTACTTCATTTTTCTTAAATAAAGTATTAGCAATTATAGTATCAAAAGCTAAAGCAAAAATCCAATATAGTTCTACTTTCTTCATTGGTCACTCCATACCCATAACCACGATGAATATTTTTAATATCTTAGATCACTCGGTCAATATGCCTATTTAAATCTCCTCCAATAAATACTTTTTTTTTTCAAGAGGTATACTATGTATTAATTCTTCTAAGTCATTCAAAATTTTTTTTAAGCATACATCTAAACTTATTTGAGAGGCATAAGCACTTAAAACATAAATAATCTTACTATCAATAACAATCTTTAAAGTAATAATTCTATCTCCAATTTTATTAATTTTTATAATATTATCTTTTAAACTCTTATATATAATTACACCAACGCCATTTCTAGTACAACTCCTACTAAAATACCAATGTTTAAAACCTAAAATATCAATCTCCTTGGACTTCACCCCATCCCATTTAGTCTCTTGAATATATAAGATATTGATCTTCCTATGTATTATAATATCTATTAATTCCATAAATTTACTTATATGAATACCTATTTTCCAAGTTACTATCATTATTCTAGTATCATGAACTAGCTTCTTTTCCCGCATCCATCTATAATGTGAAAATCCTTGCTTATTTAACACTACACCCAAGAGCTGGTGTAGTGGCCCTTACACACTTTTCACTATATTCAGGTCATACGTTGTGTCGCTTTCAAGGAATTCCCTAACATTGACACAATATGTTAAAGGATTCTTGCCATGATTTTTTTGACAAGTTTTATCCTAGTTGCTGACTATCTAACACAACTCTCCACTTTTCTCAGCTATGACTTAAAGACCTGACAATGATAGTGTTAAATTACTAATATGACAAAAAATTTTAAAAACCCAAGTATTTAATGTTCTTTTTGATTTTTTTTATAAGTTAATATTTGTAAATGATAATTATGTTGTTGTTAGTGCAATGTGAAAATGAAATGTTAATTAAAAATAAAATAGGCCTACTAGCCTTACCACATTAGAGAAGCTTGCAGAGATGTGGACTAGACATCAGGGATAACTGTTTTCATGGTGTTGTAAACAAGTCATCAAATGTAGATTTTTTTGTGATAATAAATTACAAAAAAGGGTTTATAAATGTTTTAAATTTCTAGCAGCTTTCTTTTTTAGATTTTGCTTGTTTAATTTTAAAATGATTTAACAATCTTTGTATACCAATTAATAATTTCCCTTATAATATTTTTAAAGAAACTTAATAGAATTTTTGAAGCAACTTCACATACTTTTGTAAAGCTATTTTATAAGATTTATAATACAAGTTTACAAGCTTTTTAAAGGAACATTAAGCTTTCTAAGATATTTTGCTAGCTTTTTATTGCTATTTTATTGTATTTTAAAGCTACTTTCTATTTATATAGCTTTCGATAATTGTATGCTAAATAAAATTGCGTCATTCACATTTTTGTTTAACTATATGAATCACAATCTTATATTATTATTACCAACATCTAAATATTTACTTTTATTTAACTATATATAATATATGACTTGGTTATCCTCAATTCCAATAAACCATTAGGTTAGGACTTTTGTCACCCTTATAGCTTTCACTTTATTTGTATTAGTTTAATTTTTTTATAGTAGATGGCAATTGATGACAACCAATGCAAGAGAAATATTATCTAAACCTCCTCCAAAAAAAAGTGCTTGATAATGATGAGTGGCTTTTTATTGAGATTAATGGCTAGAAGATGCCATGAATGTTTATTTTAACATCAAAGGACAGGTTCGTTAGTTTTTGATGAAATGGTGGAGCATTTAGTATGGTACAATGATAGGTATACTAAGATTAATCTGAATTATGTTAGTTTGAGTTGATTAAAAAATTTCTTTAAAAAGGAGTTTTGGGTGAGATAAATGATTGAAAGCACATGTAGATGACTAGCTTAGAAGATGTACTTTTGATCTATAGTAGATAAAGAGGTTTGGTAGAGTTAATGTGAGTGTCAAGGATATAAAAATAAGTCTAGGTCATAGTCTTGACTAGCATGGTTGAGGGATTTATTTAGGATTTTAGAGTGGATGTATGGATGGGTTGGTTGATGGCTAGTTTTAAGGAATTTCAACGATGTTTAGATAGGTGTGAGAAAATTTTAGAGTAAGACTATAATAGAAAAGTAAGTAAATATATATAAAAAATAAAGATAATTGACCAAGTACTAAGCCAAGAAAGGAGAAAAATTTCACTCATATTTAACACTTATTGAGAATGTTAATCCGCATTTATAAGCATTACAAGATTCATGGGTTAAGACTTTTTAAAGAAAAAATGGAGGGCAAAAGTAGAGAAAATGAGAGTTGGTGGTCATCTATGAATAGAGAGTTAATGTTACTCTTGGTATCAATAGGTTTATTTTCAATTCCTAATTTTTTTTTGGGGATGAAAGACTAATCTTAAGAAACTTAACATATTCAACAAGTTTATGACTTAAATTTGTATTGAGTATTGATACATTGAGGGCATGGTGATTTTATTTGAAAAACAAACTCTTTATTTAAAAAGAAAACAACATCACCGGTGACTTAAAGATTGAGTGTTAATATAAAATTTTCTATAATTTGGTAAATATCATTATTTTCTTATTTAATTTTAATTAAATAAAGCTATAACATGGTTTTAACTTTATATTCCTACGATTCTTACTCTAGATGTATTACAAGTCACCTTGAAAGCTTAAGAGAATTAAGAAACTTAAGAACTAAGGTAAAATTTTTTAGAACTTTAATGTGATTTAAAGCTTTTTATAGTTAAGGTTAAAAAAAGATTATTTAAATTTAGCAAGTTAGTGATTGGAGCTATGATAGTACAAAATTTTTTATGAATCATATATAGAAAGTTGCGTTGATGCATAACTTTTCATTCCTAAAGGTCTCAAAAAGTTACATAAGATGATGCTAGTGCTCTACTTAGGCTAAAATCAAAATTTATCAAAGTATATAACTAAAGAATTTTCTATAAAGGGCTTAAGGAAAGTACATTAACTTAATGAATATTTTAAGGCATTTGAGAGTCCAAAAGACATGAATAACCATCAATAACATTCATTATGGGGTATTTGAAAGTAGTTTTTTTAATCAACCTTATCATCAAATCCTTAGTTAGTGATAATCATTTTTAGATCAATTTTAGAAAAAAAAAATCAACTCTTGAGATTAAACCTAACATATCATTTAATTGAGGAATATAAAATTTATACTTGTGAGTAATTATATTTATTGTCATATTATCAACACATATTCAACATGTACTATCCAACTTGACAATTATAAAGATAAAAATTATAAAGGGACTAAGGTTTTTGGTTTTAAATTTTTTTAACTCCTTAACTTATTTCATTATAATGTGGAAGGTTGAAAGTTGAAAACTTGAAACTAAGTTGACATCATATTGAATGATTCTAAGAATAAGTAGTTCACTAGAAAATTCATTGGGTCAAGAAAGAGAGGTACGACCATATTAGGTATGTAAATCTCATCAAAATCTAGGGTGACTTCTTTTACAAACAAAAGATGAAGGTTAGTTAGATATAAAAAAACTCTTTCTTAAAATTTTAAATTCTATAAACTTTATTTTAAGAGTTAAGGAAGTAAACATAATACATGAGTTGAGATTTTAATCAAAATGGAAAAATTTTCCCTATTAATACTGTTTATTATCACAATTACTTAAATTTGTAATCCTTTATTAATTATGTGTGTGTGGTGTTTATTTTCGGATGCACTGGGTGGACACCATGCAGATCTTAGGGGGTACTTATTGAAGTGATTGGGTATGACATTGAGATATGATGTACTATCTAGAAAGATAAAAATATCACCCTATAATGGTACTAATCACCTAATAAGGACTCCTAATGTCTGATGGGTCTTCGTATGTGCCATAAATTCTTTCTCTACTTTACATGGAAAGGTAAAGTAGGGTTTATTTTAGGTTGGGTACTTTAGTTTTCTATAGAGACAAGCCCCCATAGTTAATTACATCATAGGAAATGAGATTTTCTAAGAACACTCTCGATTAAAGTAGTCAATTATTATTTTCAAAGATTTCAAGATTTAGACTATCAATAATTGATTATTTTGGAAAATCAACTAGGATCGTTCAATTGGAAGACTTATTTTGGAATCCACAGAAAAAATAAGTAGGAAATGCTCATGATACTAGGAAGCCTAGTGAGCATTCCAACCTATCCTATGGTAGACCTTTATATGTTTGAAAGTGAGGAGATTTATTTTGTTTGAGTTGAAATTTTATTAGATTGTTAGGGCTTATAATCTATCAACACAAGATTGTAGAAATGCCTAAGAGGTGAGGATTTATGCTCATAACCCAAAAGAAACAGGCAACCTCAGATCCTAAATCTAGGGAGCTTTAACACAAGTTAAAAGCGTGACCTAAATCTAAGCGAAAGGAGACATAAGGGTCTATCTCCACAAGAGAGGATAAACCCGTCTGACTCTTCTGGATTTACAACTGCCTATGATTAAAACCCATGTAGTCTGGTCTTATGAAATTGTAAGATGGTTTAAGTTATTATTTTAATTTGAAAAAAGACTAGAGTTCTAAACTCCTTCTCTAAGAGACTAGATCATGACTGGCATGAGTATATGACTTAGTTTAAAATGCAACATTTTACATTTTTTTATGAAATTTTGACACAATATTTTGGACAATGGATTTAGGATACTTTATGCCTAAATGCATGATGAAATTTGGTTATTGGCCAAATCAAAAGAGAAAGAGGGTGAAGCTCCATCATAAGGGGTTGCTTTCATAAGTCAAGCGATCTTTAAAGTGCTGAAATGGAGGCCCTCATTTTTATAAGAGTGATTCAATATAACATGCATGATGTGAGACATACAACATATAGCTAAGGGATTGCTAAATCTTTTAATTATCTTGATTACAACTTAGGCTTTAAAATATGGTTATGAGTTATTTTAAATTTTAGTTATGAGTTATTAGTTGGGTAGAAAAATTAATTTTTCCTAAGAGCCTACCGCATCCAGGCCACACATTCAAACATCAATCATAAAGAAATTATTAAAAAGATGCATTCCTATTGCACAAGCTAAACACAACATCAATCATTTTATAAACTACCGTGAAAGAATAAGAGGCCAATGCGGTCGAGTACTGCTGTACACCCCAAAAAAGAGAAAAATTAGGTAGCCGAGCTCTACCCTTATACAACCCAGAATACAAAAGAATAATTACAATTGAAATTAAATTAGATGATATGGGGTCTTCATTCTTCATTTCTTCTTTCTTCTTTCTTCCTTCTCTTGATTTTATTTTTCTCCATGGCATTACAGAGCACCCCAGGGCTAAGCCTTCTAGCCATTGCTCATCCTAAACTCCATAACACTAATCCTAATTCCTATTGTAAAAATTACAATTTATAGAAGGTAAATCTAACTACACTTATAAAATAGAGGTTATCTAAACATAGATACAAACCTAAGCAGTTATAATTTATAATTTGAACTTAGAACCGTGCACATGGGTAACCAAGACTACCTATCTTAATGTAGATTATGCTTAGGGGCATAAACAACTTGCAAGTAAAATATTTACATTTATTTTTAGGCGGCACCATAAACACAATCCTATGTAAAAAATAATAATATGCTAGCAATGACCTAACATCCAGTTTACGATCCACATTTCTAACATCCAGTCTAAAATATTACATCATCACACATACACCATCCTAACATATAGCTAGAAGTGTCGACTTAGCATTCTAATGTGTGTGCTTAGGCTTTATGTGGTATGTCTTAGCTAGGCTTTTGAATTATAATTCTTTAAGTTTTGAAATTATTTAAGTTAAAATATTAGATAGTTTTAGTTTAAGTTGTTTAAGAGATTAATGAGTTTTAGTTTAAATTTTATTTTGTTTTATTTGATTTACACTTAGCATCCAAGTGTTATAAAGAGAAGAAAGAGGTTAACCTCTTTCATCCATATCCTAAGTTATTTCCTAAAGGCATATTTTTATGATTTAGTTTCTTTTAGTGAATGATTTATTAAATATTTTATTAGTCCTAAGTTTAGGTTAACCTTAAAGAATCCTATTCAACATGAAATGCATCTTAAGATTAATGTGATTGAATTACCATCACATAGAATATGTTGAACCATTCATTTTCATTACCCATAATATGCATATGATTTAACACTTAATATACTTATACATGCGGCATATTTTGGCATACTTAAATGATTATGAATATACATTTGGTATAAAAAAGGATTCTCATTCTTTAATTAAATATGCATACATATGTATAGAAGATGTAAGCAAGTACGTGCTATTGTTTAAACCAGGAAAGTCAGATAATCAATGACCTTTTTGGGGCTACTTAAAGCTTCGTATTCTCAGGATGACCAGATTATATACTTGCTATCTTAAATACACATGAATGTATATACAACTATAATTATGAAACATGCAAAAGATTATATATTTGGTTGAATTATTTATACATGCAAGGGATAAAGATCTATCCAAATTCTAATATAAAGATACATATGAATGAAATTAAATAAGTACATGCCTTTGTTAACCAGGGAAGTGCGGTAACCAAATGACCTCCTTGGGGCTACTTAAATCCTCGTATTCCCGGGATGTCCAGAATCTTATTATCATTCGAACACATGTAAATCCATACATGAGCATAAAAAATAAAGCACTGCCTTCACATGCTTAAACTATAAACACATGTGAATCCTATATATAATATAACTATTATCACTCCAAATGTTGTTATCAATTTATAGCATTTGAAACATAATTTTGAATTTATTAGTGATAATAGCCACATGTATAATAAGATTAAATCATTACATTTTTTTTTGCATAAAGAAACTTCATTTTAATTTTGTAAATACGAATGCATGATATCAAATAACATACAACATTTATGGTGATTGAAAAGGAATAGCCAAACACCTCCATATAATTCATTCATTTATACTAATTCCCAAGGACAATCACATTAAATAAAATCATTTAAAGAAAACCAAAGCTTCTTATTAATTTGACTTTAGATTTTGGTTTGAACTTAAAGAGGAGAGGTAATTTGTTATTTTTATCCCATCCCATGTTGATGATTTAAATTTGTGTAAAGAAAGATAATTAGGTGATTTTTATAAATTGATTATGTTGGAATCATTAAGCAAATTATTTAATTATTATTTTTTATGCTTCTTTAATTTAATTAACCATGTAATCATGAGCCACCAATGATACACATATGAGGAAAATAAAATTACAATGCTCCTAAAGGACCTAATACAATTGGTTCATGATTAAAGGTTAATTATATTAGAGAATCTAATTAAGTACTTTTATAATTTTTCCACACTTATGGGCTAATCATAATTTCATCAGAGGTCTTTATGTTATTAAACACATAAAAAGGAAACCTTAATTTTAATGTTGATTATCTGAAGTGATTAGCATTTTTAATTTGATTTGATTTCATTATTAATTGATTGATTAATTCCTTATTAAACCACTTATTAGTTAATTCTCTTTAATGAAATGAATTTGGGAGAGTAATTAAGAAAGAGGTCCTAATCACTTCCCCTCAAAATCTCATTATTAATCAATGATTAATGGACTTTAATTAATTAATTTTTACTATTTAAAACTTTAAATAATCATAAACTTAATTAAGAGGGTAATTAGATTTTGAATTTCAAATTTTCCTAATTACACAACCAATAAATCCCTAGAAAAATATAGGAGGTGGAGGACATCCCAAGGAATCAACATGCCAAGTTTGGGATTAATTGCCCAAGTAATTAGGTTTTAATTAAGCTAATTAAGAAAAAAATTAAAATCCTAATTAAGCCTTAACCACTATTCAAAATTAAATGAAATCATTTTTATTAAATTCTCCTCTATTTAACATTTCCAAAATATATTTCTTTGTATTTTTTGAATTTTTCTACAATTATTTATGATTTTAGGAAGTTTTAGTGCAATTAATTATATTTTAAATACTAATTAATCCCTAATACCATCGATGCCACACGGGGCAGTTGATGTGGTAGCGCTTTCCATATGGTTGTTGACCTCACTTTTGGAGTGAGTTCTCAATCTCCTCATCTTAGACTTAGGAGTCTTCTAGACACTAAGACTTTCCTAGTCATAAGACACTTCTAGAAATTAGGTGAATACTTAACTTAAGCCTAGAGACTTCGAAGGGTTAAGCATAGGATTAGGCTATGCCTTAGGGATTAGGATAATCCTCCCACCCTACAACCCAAATCCAATCCATGTTCACCTTCTCAAACCAAACTTAAAATTCAAATTCCAAGCCAAATGATTGAAGCTCATGATCATATCCAAATTCAAAGTCAACTTAAGCCCTATGATTTTATCTTATGGAGTTAACCTTAGCCAAATTCAAATCAATCCAAACTCAATTAATTTTCTCAAATATCAATTCAACCATTCAATCAATCTATCAAACTTACAATCAAACTCAAATCCAAATCTAAGTCCTTTGAGTCAATTTCATGAACTTAGCCAAAAATTCCATCTAAATCAATCCAAAATCAATTGATTTTCTCTTGAATCAATCATATCTTTAATCATCTTCCTAAAATATAAATCAAATCTACATCCAAATGATCGAAACTAAATCAAACTAAATCAAATTAAATCAAAACCCTTCATAAGCCATTTGAATCAACCTTCATGATCTTAGCCAATATCCAACTCAAATCAATCCAAAATCAAATGATTTTCTCATGAATCAATTATATCTTCAATCATCTTCACAAATATAAATGAAATATACATTTAAATCATCAAAACTGAATCAAACTAAATCAAAATCCAAACTTAAGCCACATGACCCAACTCCATGAACTTAAACAAATTCCTTCATTCTAAAACCCAAATTCAATTGATTTTCTCATAAATTAATTATACCTTCAATCATATTCATAAATATAAATGAAATCTACAATCATAAAGCAAAACCAAAGTCAACCCAAGTCAAACTCAACCTAGCCCATTTGACTTGAGATTTTCAAGTGAACCAAAACTCATTTGAACCTAAACCAATCACTTGAATATATATATATATATATATATATATATATATATATATATATATATATATATATATATATATATATTCAACCCAAAATCACCAACTAAACCCAATTGATTCACTTGACCCAAAGTGACCAATTTGACCAATTTAAACCAAAATCCAATTCAATCCAAATCAAAGTGAATTAAGCCAATCCGAACTTCATAACACGATTATTGATCACCCTAGCTTGATCAATTATCATAAATTGGGTCAAATCAAGTCAACCTAGACCTTTGACCAGGCCCATACTCTTAACCCAGATGAACCCAAACTAGCCAAATTGTAACCTAAGCCAAATCCCTTGAAACCAATGATTCATACCAACCCAAAATCAATACTAGAACATGACTTGACCTTCAATTGAGCCAAACCAAACTCAATTGGCCTTCTTGATCCAAGTTTACCCAATTTGATCGACATGAAAAAAATGGGTCAAATCTAAATCTAAATCAAATTGATTGCAACCAATGGCTCAAGTTCATTACAAATTGACTATTGAACTTGACCAAAGCCTTAATTGAGTCCAATTGACTCACTAGACCCAAATGACCTATTGAACCCAACTTGATCTAAAGGTTCAAATCAACCTAAAACCCAATCAAATCCAAATTTAACTTAACCAAAGCCCACAACATACTTTAAATAATCAACCAAACCCAAACCATGACCCAAGCCAATTTGATCAACTTGACCCATTTGACCCAAATGAACTAAATTGAGCCAAAACCAAATCTAAATCAAATTGAACCAAACCAATGACGCCAATACATCCCAAATGATCATATGAACTTGACGCAACCTTTGGTTTGACCCAATTTGACCAAGTGGTCAACCTAGTACAATTTGACTTAAATGAGTCAAATTAAGCCAAATTGAACGTAATCAAATCCAAATAACTTGAAATTTGGCTCAACCCACTTTTGACTCATTTCAAATCTAGCCAAATCAAATTGAATGCAAAATAACCATCCGACTCTTGGGCTAGGGGTATCACATGAGGCAAATCACCCATGTAAGTGGTCATTTCCATTCCTTGACCACTTGGCACTCTCCTATTAGTCCACCTAGGCTCCTAGGACACTGCCCAACCTGACCCAAAGGAGGTTGGGTCAGCCATGACCCAAGGGGAGGTGAAATCACCTCACCTCTCCCATTGGAGCATTTGAAATAGCAAGGACACCCACTACCCTCCTTGATAGCCACCTCCACACCTTCACCCAACCAAACCGAGCCAACTCATCCACTCAAGGACACCCATGACCCTCTAAGGTGGCTGGATGATCATATAGAGCCAAATTAAATCGAGCCATCCGATCCAAGGAGGAGGGGAGTATGCACCCCTCATTTCCATTCAAACCCACACAAATTCACTCCTCAGAGCCCTAGCTACCTAATACGACCCGCCAAGAGATTCTTAGAGAGTTCCCAAGTTCCCCACTCTCAATTTTCCTTCAAGCTGAAATAAGGCATGCCCCATTGATTCCTATTTGCTTAAGGCTCAACCAAAGTGAAATTAACTTTGCACACATCATCCTTGGAGGTAGTCGAGCAAGAACGAATCACCTCCCGAGCTCGCCGACCATCGGACGACCAATTTTGATCAATCGACCACCGCCGTATTAACCTCGAGCAAACCACCAAAATTGGAGATCGTGGTCAAGTGAGCTCTCCTCTAAGCTTCCTTAATTGGATTTGCCGCCGATCTTGAGATCCGGTGAGGTATGCCATTGAAACCTACCCTAGAGTAAAAATGTGTTGGAGCTTTTTGAAGAAAACTTTCATCCCATGTGATCTTAGCTGTTGGATCCCTTTGGATCCTTCACGTGAAGGTGTGGGATCCATTTGGAGATGACCCGAGCTAAGGTGAGCTCGGATCATGTGAGGAATGGCGGACAAATCCCCTTCCCCCTCGCTCGCATGACGATAGATCGCACCGTCCATTCCGTGTGATTGGAATGGACGATCGTGATTAAATCTGTTAGAATTATCTGAATTAATCCTTTAGCACCACAGGATTAATCATGGACGTTCGATCTTAGATCGGATGGCGCACGAGAAAGTACGTTTGCCGTCAGCACGTAAGCGCTAACTAGGATTATGTTTAAGTAACCAATCCCATGGCGCCACGTGGAAAGTACGCCGCATCAGTATGCCATGTGGCGCCAATGGGATTAAGGGTTAATTAGGCCTAATTAATGTATTTTAATGGCTGAAACTTGTTAAAATCATAACTAATTATAGAAAAATATAAATAAATACTCATTTTGAAGATATTTTTGAGAGGAATTTATTAAAAATATACCTAATTAATTTTGATAGTAATTAGAGCTTAATTAGGGTTTAATTGGAAAATTAATTAGCTTAATTATCTTAATTAATTAATTAATTAACCCTAAAATTTCTGAGGTTGTTTAAGAAGATGACCTCTGCCTCCCCTAATTTTCTTGGGATTTGTTTATTAATTAGTTAAGGAAATTAGTTAATTATGCTCGAATTACTTAATTTAATTAAGGGTTAATTAATCACATGAACAATGACAAATTAATTAATTGGGCTCATTAATCATTATCTAATAGTGAGGGAACTTATGGAATAATATTGGGACCTCCTTTCTAATCTCCTTTCCTAAGTTCTATCCATTAATTAAAATCAAATTAATTAAGGATTAATTAATTACTTAAATATTAAATCAAATCAAAGTGAAATCATAATCACATCAGAACTTAATTAATGAAATCATGGGTAGATCTTTAGGTATTGAATAACCTAAAGGAATTTAATGAAATTATGATTAGTCCACATGTGCGAGAAAATCATAAGAGTAATTAATTAGGTTCTTTAGCTTAATTAACCATTAATTGTAAGACAATTGCATTAGGCCCCTTTATTTTCTTAGGATCATTACTAATTTTATTTCCAATGCATGTGCATACCATGTTGGCTCATAATTGTTTGGGTAATTATATTAAGGAAACATAGGAAAGGGTTAATTAATGGATTTAATGCATATTATAACTTAATTAACTCATAAAATCAACTTAATCATATTTTATTAAACCAAATGAATTATCAAACATGGGAATGGGTTAGGATCAATAAGCCCCTTCTCACATCCTTAAATCAAATCAAAAATATGAAATAAAAAATGACATTAAAGATGCTTTGGTTTACTTTAATTGATTTTATTTGATATGATTGTCCTTAGGAATTAATTTGTGTTGACCTCATTTTGGAGTGAGGTCTCAACTTCTTCATCATAGGTCTAGGACTCTTATAGACACTAAGAGTTCCTTAGTCTTAAGACACTTTTAGTGATTAGGTGAACACTTAACCTAACCCTAGAGACTTAGAAGAGTTAGCCCTAGGGATAGGTTGTGCCTTAGGGATTTAGGATAGACTTGCCTACCCTATAGCCCAAACTCAATCCTTGCTTCCTTCTTTTAAAATGTTGACCTCACTTTTGGAGTGAGCTCTCAACTTCTCTATCTTAGACATAGGACTCCTCTAGACACTAAGAGTTCCTTAGTCTTGAGATAATTCTAGTGATTAGGTGAACACTTAACCTAACCCTAGAGACTTAGAATGGTTTATCATAGGATTAGGCTATGCATTAGGGATCTAAGGAAACTACTTACCATATAGCTCAAATCTAGCCCATGTAGACTCCTTCAATCCAAGTCAAATCTCAAATCAATTCCAACTCAATTGATTTGATCAAATCTCTTATCAATTGATTTTCTCAAATCTCAAGTGAATCCCAACTCAATTGGGTGATTCAAATCCAAAAATAGTTCCACATCTAACTCCAATTCGAGATGATTGAAATATAAAATCAATTCCAAATCCAAAATCTTCCTAAGCCTTATGAATCACATCCATAAGCTTAGCCAAACATTTCAAATCAACCTAAAGCCAAGTGATTTCTTTATCAATCACTTATTCCATCATTTATATTCATAACTATAAATGGAATTGGCATCCAAATCATCTAAACTAAATGAATATAAATCAAACCAAATCAAAACCCCTTTTTCTAACTTTCTGACCTACCTTAGTCAAATTCACAATCAAATCACTCCTAATTCACATGATTCTCTCAAGGATCATTTATATTCTCATTTATATTCACAAATATAAATGAAATATAAATTCAAATGGCCAAAATCAAATCAATATAAATTCAAAACTCAAATATGAACCCAATTTATATCTTTAAGCCAATTTCTTAGATTTAGCCAAATCATTCTCAAATAATTCTAAACCCTTGGATTTTCTCTTCAAACAATCACTCCTTCAATCACATGCCCAAATATAAACATAAACTACAATCACCAAGCCAAAATCAAACTAACCCAAGTCAAACCCATATTCATCCTTTTAACTTAAAATTATCAAATGAACCAAAATCCATTTGACTCTAAATCACTTGCAATTGAATTTATATTTCCATCATAAGTCCATATGTAAGTTCAACCAAATTTAAATTAAGCCTTGATCAAGTCAATTGCCCACTCAGGCTCACTTGACCTAAAGTGACCTAAAAGACCATTTTGAGCTAAGTTCTAATCCAATCCATATTGGATTGAACTAAGCCCATCCAAATCTCACATTATGATCAACAATCATCCTAGAATGATCAATCACTCAAATTGGGTCAAACCATGTCAAACTTAGCCTTTGACCAAGTCAACATTTAGCCCAAATGAGACCTAAACAAGCCACTGTGAGCCAAATTGATTGAAATTATTGATCTAAACCAATCCATAATCAATGATTGAACTTGACCAAACCATCAATTGAGCCAAACCAAGCCCAATTGGCCATTTGACCTAAGTTGACCCAAATTGACCTAAAAAGCTAAAATGGGTCAAATCTTGTTTTAAGCCAAATTGATTGCAACCAATGGCTCAAGTTCATTCCAAATCACTTGTTGAACTTGACCAAAGCTTCAATTGACCAATTAGACCCAACCTACCCCAATTGACCATGAACCCAACTTGACCCAAAAGGTCAAATCAACTTTAAATCAAACCAAATCAAAATTGATTGAAACCAAAGCTTGCAATACATTTCAAATGATCAACCAAGCCTAAACCAACCCGTGACTTAACCCAATTGGGTCAAATGGGTCTAATTGGTCAACTTGACCCATTTGACCTAAATGAACCTAAATGAACTAAAACCAAATTGAAACCAAATTAAAATAAACCAATGATACCCATAGGCTCCAAATGATCATTTGAACTTGACCTAACTCATGGTTTGACCCAATTTGGCCAATTGGTCAACCTAACCCAATTTGATCCAACTTGACCCAAATGGGTCAAATTGAGCCAAATCAAATCAAATGAACTCCAAATCAGTTGAAATTTAGCCTAACCCATATTTGAATCATTTCAAATCTATCCAAATCAAACTCATAGCCAAATGAACACTTTGCCCTTTGGTCAAAGGGTGTCTCATGACTAAATTCACTTGGAATTTGGCCATTTCATTCCCAAGGCCATTGGCATCCTTCTATTAGTCCACATGGGCACCAAGGAGGGTAGTGAACATGACCCAATGAGCTTGGGTTGGCCATGACCTAAGGCAGGGCAAAACTGACCTCCCCAATCACCTATGAACACTTGGCTCACTAAATACACTCACCAAGCACATGGGCAGCCACTCTCCCTCACTCCTCTACCCAAAATGATCCATGTGGTATGTTTTGCAACTCAAACCGATCAGCCAATCCAACCCATTGAGCCAAAATGGTAAATCAGCCTTTCATCATCCGATCCAAGGAGGGGGAGATATACTCCCCCTCATTCTCACTCAAACCACAAGAGATTGATTCCTCAGAGCTCTAGAAACATTTTTTGAACCCACCTAGAGCTTTTCCAAGGTCTCCCAAAGCTCCCTCGATCGGCATTCTTCCTATGCGTGCAATGCTAAAATAGGGCAAGTCCATTCCGAACAATAATCCCTCCTCACTTCACCAAACCCAAATTTCTTTTACCCACACTCTCACCACACCTCGTTGAGCTCAATCAAACCATTTCCCAAGCCTATAAGCAACGGGAAGTGCCACTTCAATCAAGATCGATCGCCATTGAAGAGGAGCTTGGTCGACCGAGCAAACCACTTCAAATCAAGATCATATTTCTTCCACAGGCTTGTCTTAGCTACCTCCTTCATTGGAAGCGCTGGTGATAGCCTCCGACGAGGTAATTACTTGAAACCATAGCTATAGAAAATTTTTAGTTGGTCCTTTTTGAAGGGAATTGTCATCCCATGCAATTTTGATCGTTGGATATGCATCCCCTCATTTCGAAGGTGTGGGATCATTTTGATCCCAATCCGAGCTGAGGTGAGCTCGAATTGAATGAGAAAAGAAGAACGGTGTTCGTCTCTCGTCGCTCATGAAGGAGAAGGATCATATGTCATCCATTTCACGTGATTGGAACGGATGGTTGTGATTATATAATGCTAGATCCACTATGATTCTAAGCCTAAACCACGAGATTAATCTCGATCGTCCGATCTTAGATCGGATGCCCCGTAGAGAAGATGCGTTCACCACCAGCTGACTTAGCTATTGGATGTGATAACTTAAATAACCAATCCCATCATGCCACTTAGAAAGTGCATCGCATCAGTGCATCGCGTCAGCCACCACATGGACTGAGGGGATTAGGAGTTTAATTAGGCTTAATTAATCTGATTTTAATGGTGAAACTTCCTAAAATCATAACTAATTACAGAAAAATACAAAAAAATGTAAACTCAGGCTCATTTTGAAGATATTTCAGAGAAGAATCTAGAAAAATTATAATCAATTGATTTTGAATATTGACTTTGGCTTAATTAGGATTTTATCAAAAATGTAATTAGCCTAATTATACCTTAATTGAACACTCAATTAATCTCAAATTTTTTGTAGATGTTTAGGGGGATGACCTCTACGTGCCCTAATTTTCTAGGATTTTATTGATTGTTTAATTAGGGAAATCCTTTGAGTAAGCCTTAATCACTCTCTTAATCAAATTAATTGTAATTAAGGGATGAAAAATAACTTGATTAATCACTTGAACTTAATTATCCCTTTTAAACAATAAGATCACTTGGGGAATATGATTGGGGACATTTTTCTTCATTTTTTTTCTAAGTATCCTTTAACTTTGAAAATTAAATTAATTAATGGGTTAATAGAATGATTAGTTAATTAATCAAGTGATTAGATCTTCAGAATGAGGGAATCAAAACCTAATGGAATGATTGAATGATTTAGGGATTAGGATTGAGGCCTTATCCTTGATCCTTTCCTCTAAGTTAATTTTATCATTTAAATTAAAGCATAACTAAAAATTTAATCAATTCATTAATGACATAATGAAATCAAAATTTAAAATCAATTCACCCAACCTAAGCAACCTTTAATTGGTCTTGGGTAGCTCCTTGGGTGTTCAATGACCCTTGGTGAGAGACAATAAAATTATGATTAGCTCACATGTGTGAGAAAATCATAAGAGTAATTAAGTGGGATCCCTTAAGTTTAATTAACTATTAATCATAAGCCAATTGCATTAGGCATCTTTCATTTCTTAGGAGCATTACAAATTTACTTTTCATATGGTTGCATATCATATTGGTTTATTATTAATTAGTTAATTAACTTAAGGTGATATAGGTAAGAGATAATTAATTCATTTAATTCATACCTTAACCTAATCAAAACATAAAATCAACCTAATTATTCTAAATTAAACCAAATCAATTCACATATGGGGGAAATGGGTTAGGACTAGCAAATTCTTCTCATATTTTCTAAGTCAAATAAAATTCAAAGATAATAATCTTCTTAAAGAATTTTGATTCATTTTAAATGATCTTATTTTATCTGATTGTCCTTAGGAATTAATTAAGGTGAATGAAGCCATGTGCTTACATTCCTTTATTTATTTCCAATCATGCTAAATATTGTTTGCCATGTGAAATCATACATTCATTTCTTTTTTTTAAAAAGTAATCAAATAAATTGTTTCCTTTTATGTCAAATTGCATGCGTTAACTAAAACTAAGAATATGAGTGGCTATTATGACTATTAAACCAAAAATTATTTTTTAAAACCTATAAATCAAAGATTATAAATGAGGTGATGCTAGTCATAAATATTTATAAGCTTGCATGTGATGATAGCATAAGATGTGTATTATGAAGTTCTCTTTCCTTTTCTTAACATGGATTCACATAGGATTTGCAAGTGTATAGTTCATTTGAAAAGAATACAACACTTTCCTAAATCTATTCCTATGCATTCCTATGTTAAGACTTGAGAAGGATCTTCATATTACACATGTAAATCACAAAACCAAATCAAACATAATCTCTTGCATGATTCCTTATCCATTTGGTTCTTTTTGTACATCTACATGTATCTAAGAAAAGTGGTATATTAGTTTAGACATCTCGAGACTGCGAGGCTTAAAGTAGCCTTAAGTATGTCTTGTACCTTACACCCTTGGTGTAGAAAATAATGGCACCGTACTCACTTATAACTTTTATACATGCGGATGAGCATTTAGTTAATGGATAAGAAATCCCTCTTTTCTACATAACAAAAACATGCATTAGTGATCCAATTAACAAATGGAATATCCAAAATTTCAAATCATACCTCTTTGCATTCATCATCAAAGTGTACTAAGATTTGCATTGCATGCATAGGTATCTTAGGATTATTCATATGCATGGTATACATGATAGAAAGAAATGAATGGATGTGTATTATGTGGTAGTAATCCACCTAACTAATCCTAAAATGCCTTTCTTATTGAATAGGGCTATTTAGAGCAAATCTAAACTTAGGGTTAATTAAAACACATAATAAAACATTCATTAAAAAGAATTGAATTAATAAATCTACCTTAGAAATGCTTTAAGGTAGGGATGAAAGAGAGTTCTCTTCTCTTTTCTTTTCTTCATAATATTTAGTCACTAAGTGTAGGTTCATTCAAACCAATTTAAATCACCAACAAAAATTAAAAAATTAACAAAATCACTTGAAATGAAACCATCATCTAAATTAAATCTTTCACACTTGAAAATTTTCAACCTTAAAGCCTAGCTAAGACATGCCACACAAGCCTTAAATATCACACACATTAGGCTAAGTCAGCACTTCTAGCTTTATGTTAGGGTGGTGCATGGTTTGATGCATGATTTTATTTTATGATGTAATATTTTAGACTGAATGTTAGGGTGTATGTGTGTAGACTGGATGATAGGACGATCTTAGTCTAATCATGTCTTCTGTAGTGGATTGTGCTTAAGGGGCTGCTATAATAAAAATAAAAAAGAATATAAATGCTTTTTGTGCTTGCTTAAAGCATAGTCCAAATTAGGATAGGTGGACTTGATTACCCATGTGTGGGGTGCTAAGTCCAAGTTATTCATATAACTGATTGGGTTGTGTGGTATGTTTAGCTAACATTTATTTTACAAGTTTAGTTAGATTTACCTTTCCCATTTTGATGTAAATTTTACAATTAAGATTTGGAATAAATGTTATGGGGGATTAAGGTGAACATTGGTTATAAGATCAAGTCTTATATATCATGTGATGCCTTTGGAGCAACCATATTCCAATCAAGACAAAAGGAAGAAAGAAAAGAGGCAAATTAAAATGAAGAAATGAAGAAATGAAGAAATGAAGAATGAGGAATGAAGACCCCAATAACATGAATTCCTTTTAATTGTAATTATTCATTTATAATCCGGGTTATATAAGGGTAGAACTCAGCTACCTATATTTCTTTTTTGGGTTGTACGGTGATACCCGACCTCACCAGCCTCTTATCCTTTTGCATTAATTTTATAAATTGATTGATGTTATGTTTATGATTGCGCAATTAGGATGTCAAGATTTTTCTAGTTTCTTAATTGTTTGATGATTGTTGAATGGTCTGGATGCGATTAGGCTCTTAGAGAAAAATAAATTTTCTATCTAATTAATTAATTCAAAATTAAACTAAATAATTCATAACCTCACCTAAAGCCAAGGACATAAATCAAGATAATAAAAGATTTAGCAACCCCTTAGCTGGATATTATATATCTGATATCATGCATAAATCATATTATCTCACTCTTCCCAATGGAGGGCTTCCACCTTTGCTAAAGAAAATGGCTTGATCTTTGAGAGCCATGGTGGAAACACATCTCTTTCTATCTAATTTTGGCTCATAATTGATTTTCTCATGCATTAGGCATATAAAATCCTATAGCATGTGTCAAATAAAAATGTCCATATATTAAAATAAAACTTGACAAAATTTACATTAGATTTAGGTCATTATTCATGTCCTTCATGATATAGTCTTCTAGAGAGTGAGTTTAAGGACTTAGTTTCCCTTCTAAGTAAATAACAACCTAACCATCTTGCAAAGCATATGACTTTCCTACATGTATTTAAAATCATATGAGGAGTTAGTTGGCAGCCACCCCAAGCGGTTGTAAGTCCAACAGTCAAGTAGTTTATCCTCTCTTGTGGAGGTAAATCATATACCCACTTTTGCCTTAGATTTAGGTCATGCTTTGGCCCTCGCCAAAGCTCCCTAGATTTAGGATCTGAGGTTATTATTTCTCTTTGGAGCTACAAGCATAAATCCTCACCTCTCAGGCATTTCTACAATATTATATTGTGGAATTGTAAGCCCAAGGTTTTTAATAAAAATTCAACTAAAATATATAATTCTCCTCAATTTCAAAAATATAAAGCCCAATCATAGAATAGTTTGGGATACTCACTAGGCTTCCTAGTATCATGAGCATCCCTTACTCATCTTTCTTTGGTTTCAATAATAACTCTCTCCTTTTGATCAATCCCACTTGATGTTTTAGAAATAACCAATTGATTGATAGTCCTATCATTGAAATCTTTTGAGACAATGATCATTTACCTTAATCGAGAGTATTCTTAAGGAATCTCATTCCTTAGGATGTAATTAACTATGGGGGCTTACCTCCATAGAGAATTTAACAAACCCGGCTGAAAATAAATCCTACTTTATTTTTCCATTTAAAGTAGAGGAAAGATCTCTTGTACATTCGAAGACCCATCATGCCTTAGGAGTCCCCATTAGGTGATTAAGTCCATTATAGGGTAGTGACTTCTATCTTTCGAGATAATACACTATTCTTTAATATCATACTCGATCACCCTAATGAGTACATCTGTGGATCTGCGTGGTGTCCCCTCATATAAACACACCCAAAAAAAAAAATACCACAGATTTTTCTGGCGACTCTGCTGGGGATGGTTCCTCTCTCCATCTCTAGTAGACGAGTGTTGTCTCCAAACATTGATAGTGGACTTATATTTCATATGAGTCATAGACTATATTTCTTTCCATTGGCGCTTAGCTTATTTCACTCTTAAACAATGTTAGCCAACATCCTTTAGGTTTTAGGACCTCACTCCGTGTAGGTCTTGAAATCCCCGTTGGGTTCCCCAATAGATGAAAACATAACTTATCAGTGAAAGAGGTGATAATAAAATTTAGAACCTTCTTGCCACTAGCTTGGTGAGGTAAGGTTTATCATAAAATTTAAAGGGAATAATTCCTTTCACAAAAATGACACTTACAAAAAGTACCTTTTAAGAAACTCACAAAATCAAAAAATCAAAAAAAATCAAAACCTCTCCATGATTGCTACATGGAGGTTCTTTTCAAAAGCAAATCAGGCCATGTTGATTCCCACTTAACATATCCAAATTTGTTAAATGAGGATCAATATTTGAATCAAACATAAATTCGACCTTCACTTAACAATTTGAATTTGTTAACTGAGGATCTTTATTTGAATGTAATATAAAATTTGACTTTCACTTAAAAAATTCAATTTATTAAGTGGGGGTTTCATTTTCAAAACATAAAATTTTATTTTCACTTAATAATTTCAATTTATTAAGTGGGGGTCTTATTTTTAAAATATAAAATTTTACTTTCACTTAACAAATTCAATTTGTTATGTGGGGGTCTCATTTTCAAAACATGAATTTGATCATCACTTAACAGTTTCAATTTGTTAAGTGAGGGTCTCATTCTCAAATATGAATTGGATCTTCACTTAACAAATTCAATTTGTTAAGTGGGGGTCTCACTTTCAAAACATAAAATTTGATTTTCACTTAACAATTTCAATTTGTTAAGTGGGGGTCTTATTTTCAAAACATAAAATTTGACTTTCACTTAACAATTTCAATTTGTTAAGTGGGGGTCTCATTTTGAAAACATGAATTTGATCTTCACTTAACAATTTCAATTTGTTAAGTGAGGGTCTCATTCTGAAATAAGAATTAGATCTCATTTTTAAAAATATTGGATCTTCACTTAACATATTCAATTTGTTAAGTGGAGGTCTCACTTTTAAAATCTTAAAATTGACTTTCACTTAATAATTTTAATTTGTTAAGTGGTGGTCTCATTTCCAAAACATAAAATTTGACTTTCACTTAACAACTCCAATTTGTTAAGAGAAGGTCTCATTTTCAAAGAAAAATACATTTAGGCTTTCACTTAGCATATCCAATATTGCTAAAGCAAGAGTCTCATTTTCAAAGCATATATTTGGTTCTATCTAATACATCAAAATTGTTAAGTAAGAACCACATAACCATCAATATTGGATTCCCACTTAGCATACCAAATTTGTTAAGTGAGAATCCAGTTCTCAAGTCATATCATACTTTGATTACTACTTAACACTCCAAATTGTTAAGTGGGAATCCCATTCTAAAAAAAAGCATATCAAACACATTTAGGCTTTCAATCAACATACCAAATTTGTTAAGTGAGGGCCTCTCTTCAACACACATTTGATCCCTGTTTTAACATACCAAATTTGTTAAATAAGGATCCAAATTTTCATATTAATCATATTTGAGTTTTCACTTAACATACCAAATTTGTTAAGTGAGAGTCTCATTTTTAAAAGAAAAATAAACATATCTCAAACACATTTGGGGCTTTCACTTAACATACCAAATTTGTTATGTGGGACTCCCATCTTCAAAGAAAAAAATCTCACAAATCAAACACATGTGACCTCTACTTAACATACTAATTTTATTGAGTAGGATGCCCTAGTTTAAAATTAAAATATCACACAATCAAATCTTGACAAGCAAAAAAAATATTTCAAATCCATAATCTCAACCTCTTCTTAGCATACTTAAATTTTCTAAGTAGAGGTTCTTTCAAACAATCCATATTTTCAAACAAGAAACATAAAATACAAACAATCTCCAAAAAGAAAGAAATCTCTCCTCAAAATTTTGAACCCCACCTAACCTACCTAAATTGGTTGAGTATGGGTTCTAAAATCAAAAAAATTAAATGGAAAAAGACTCTCTTCCAAAACATCTAAATCTCTCCAATGAACCCCGCTTAACATATTTGAATTATTGAGTGTGGGTTTAAAACTCCAAACTTCTGTTACTTGTGTGGAACAAATATCAAGGTAGGAATCTGATACTAGCTATGTTTCAATAAATGCAGATATATAGCTCAGAGAAGTTAGCACAATCTTTCCAGTCTTCGTGCATGGCCTCTCAGAAGTTTGTGTTCACTTTTCTATTCGGGATGGATTTTGCCCTAGATCAGGCCAACCTCTCTTAGACTGACTTTACCCATCTAGTGTTTTTTGGTTGCGGATTCGAGGGAGCCCACATCACCTGCGAGGGGGCGACCTCACCACTGCTAGCCCGGGATGAGGTGGCTAGGCAGAAGCAAGTCATCCACATCGACTTGCCTTCTAACACCGAGTATCCTTCCCTGAAGAGGAAGGCAGTTGAGGTTTCGCCAGTCAGTCTAGTTCTTACTTAGTTAGTTATTCTCACTGCCACTAGGGTGCATGCTAGCATCTCCTCGTTGGTCTCCTCTAAGGGGAAGGCTCACCTGGCTTCTAAGATAGCCTCCCCTACCTTTGAGGTAGGATCTAGCTCTCATGCCACCTTGCTCAGCCGTACACAACGCAACACATAGTGACTCAACAAGAGCATCAAGATCAGCAGCACCATGAGCATGCTGCCTAGGAGATGGATGCTGCATCCTACATTACAGAAGAGGGTTCTCCTCATGAGGTTTCCCTATTGCTGACTAGCAACTAGTTCCACCCCCTCTCGGCGTCAGACGATGAGGAGGACTATTAGAGGATAACTGCATTGCCTCCACCTCCTACATACCATGAGATTCCAGCTAGGGACAGAAAGAAGTCCTATGCCGATCTACAGAAGCTATTACGACAGGTAGGCAGAGTACACAGATGTTCATAGTCTGGTACATTATTTGACTTGAGGTCAATCATCCCTAGGAGTGATACCAGAAACATTCGCAATGATAGAGCATCAGAATCCTAAGTAGTAGATCAGTCAGGGAGCAGAGAGCAATGAAGGTTTGCCAGACAATCGGAGGCCTCCGCCCTAGTTGATTTTCCCAGTCACCGGGCCACCAGGGTCTACTAGTCATAGGGGGAAAGCCTCGGAGAGAGTAGAGCTAGTGTTATCTCCACCACACTGGTCCACTCCTCGCCCACCATCACTAGTTCAGGTCCCACCATCCATCGTGCTTACAAAGGCATAGAGGATAGTATCCGGGGAGAAGAAAGCCTCCTTGGTGATTCGGCTATTGCCAAAAGATCCCACTTCATCTACTCCACCGATTGAGGTGAGGATGAGTTCACCTACTTGACCTCCTACTTCAGTCTTGGTGGAGAAGGAGTGGCGCCATTAACCACCACCACCCATAAGGATAGTAGCGTTGGGGAAGGGGTAGTTCTATAGTCCCCATGGAAGTGGATCTCCCTAGGGACATTACTCCACCCATGAGCAATCATGAGCATGTCTCTTCCAATAGTCATGACCCTCCTAGAGCCCTCGGTGATAGGTAGTGTCGTGCATCTGTCATAAGCACATCCCTCCACGTCGGATGTATTCACAGCACGTTAGATCATTCTCTAGATGAGATCCTAACACAGTACTTTGCAGAGAAGAGAGAACTTCTAGAGAGTGATCGATCAGATTATGAGGAGAGAAAGATTAGCTTTGATCTAGATAAGGATGGTCTCCTTGAGGATTCGACCAAAGTTCACATGGTCGATATTAGGGGATCCCTTCAGAGGGATCAGCATAGTCAGGATGGTATTATAGTTGAGGAAGACAATCCTGTCCATTCAACTTAGCACCTCCTCCACTAGCTTAGGCAGAGGGATGATTATATTGATCAAATGGAGAAGAAGATCGAAGATTTGATGGCAATAGTGTTAACATTGTAGAATTCAGCTCTGGTGTCACAGCCTTCTCCCGTAGTGGCTGATAGAGCAGAGTTAGCACACACTTTAGATCATCCTAGATGCATTCCTGTAGAGGGAGACATTGGTAGCCTACATAAGAAGGTGGTGGATAGCACTTCCATGCATAAAAAAAAACATCAGACACATGGTGAAGCAATAAGTGAGGGATGCGTTGGCACAAGCTCGAGGTGGCTCATCTGTTCCAAAGGGTAGACCCTACTTGGAGGAATTTAATGGTGTACCATAAGGGCTCTGTGCCTCCATCCTTCAAAAATTTTGATGGCAGTAAGAACCCTTGGTAGCACATAGCATATTTTAGAGCTGGATGTTGCAATGCCGGTGGCTGTGATGCACTCTTATTTCACCTCTTTATTAGTAGCTTGACAGACATTGCATTTGATTGGTATGCTGAACAACCCAATGGTTCAGTGAAGATATTTGCTGAGTTAGAGCAACTCTTTATTAAGAGATTTGCTGGAGCTTATTAAAGGGTAACTGTGGGCGATCTCGTTGTAGCTAAACAACACCCAGTGAGTCCCTTGTAGATCATAATCTTAGATGACATAATTTAAGTATGAAATGTGAATTAGAGCTGTCTGAACAACATGCCATTAAAATTTTGCTTAAGAATATTCATGGCCCGACCACCTTCATGCTTAAAGGGTTCACCATTAAGATATTTGAGAAATTAATCAACAAGGTGGCTAGTCTATAAAGAGAGGCCAAATAATTACCTTTCCAAGATCACTCAGTGAAGCCAAGACCACAGAAGGCATTTGAGAAAAATCCAGGGGCAGTCACAGTAGTTGATAAGGGGAAGAAACCAGCTAGGGTTTAGTCAGATAGACCTCAAGCTCAATAGCCTCCTCTATCACCTCCTTTGCCACTGCCTCGGCCGTCATATCGACCACCTTAGTTTCCACAGTGGCCTCCACCACGCTCCCTATCCCCATCCACAACATTAATCAAAGATTCTTATCCACCATCGTAACCTTACCTATACTTTTGACAATAAACTATATTTATTCAAAATGGAGGTAGTCAGGAAGGTCTTTTAAGAATCTCTTAAAGAAGCCTGATTTTCAGTTACAAGAGCCTAGGAGGCTGGAGGATATAGGCAAGAGTCATGATCTAAACTTTTGCCCCTATCACCGCATGATAGGTCATTTCTTGGAAGATTGCTTTACCTTTAAAGACTGGCTTGAGCATAACTACAAGTCAAGTGCCATTATTATCCCTAAAGAATACCTATTAAAATAACTCTTTAGTTCTGTTAGAGTAATCCTTAGGGATACACACAATCTTCTTAAGACAGAGGAAGGTTAGGATATCTCCCTATCCCGAACCTCTAAGAAAATAATTTCTAAGATAAAAAAGTTACCCTTGTAGGTGCCTAAAGCAGCTCAAACCTCCAATTCTAAAGAAGGTTTGCAAGTTGCTAAAGATAACTTGAGAGAGGTAGAAGCCCAGCAGCAGCAGTGATAGCTTCTACTTTCCCGAGATAGCACATTAGTGCAACTACGTACTGAGTCCAGCACTCCTTCCATAGTTGCAGCCATAACTTCTTCAACTAGTTCTTCTAACAGCCATACTGTATCAGTGAAAGGAGGTGCCAAATCCCTCGCTCTGCTCACTTTACTTGATTTCTAATTTGTACCTTCATCAAAATCTAAGAAATCAATGAAGAAGAAGACTGATTTCACTTACATTCTATCTACTTTTGATGATCTTGATGATTTCATTCCTATAAAAAGCTCTCCAAGTATTAATAATTATAATAATTTTGATCCACTCCTTCTGATTATGAAATGGATTGCCCATTTTTAGATCACCCGGGTTCACCCATTGAGATAGACTTGGAGTCATTTAACTCTGATGATCCTATAGGAGAAGCTATAGGTGAACTTGATGAGCAGGTAGAACTTTCCACTAAACCATCTCATGAAGTCTTTGAAGTCAACCTTCATAGTGGCAAAGTTCTACCTTCTAGGATAGCACCTCTAGATAAGGGTAAATAAGTCATTGGTTCTAGCAGTCGAGAAGCCCCTCCACAGGATGCTCCACCTATGGATATGCTTGTGGAGGACTAACCTAGAGTTGACTACAATGTCCTCACTCTCTTAAGAAAGTTGCCAACTAAACTAAGAATATATGATGCCTGCCCTTGTCTTATCCAAGGAGATGAGGGAGTCATTGATCAAAGCCCTTCTTGATCCAAAAATATACTTAGCTCAGCTGATCGCTATTGGAAAGGAGGCATGTTTTTCAAGAGAAGCCCGGGGAGTTACTTTCATCAATGAAGACCTTCTTTTGGGGACAACAGAGCACAATCATCCCCTCTACATCATAAGGATATGGGCGATTCAAAGCTCTAGGGTGTGTTAGTTGATCAAGGTGCATCTGAACATTATGAGTCTAAAAATTCTTGCTTACTTGAGGATCGATATCTCTGAACTCCAAAGAGATCTGATGATGTTGAGAGGATTCAATGAACAAGGTGAGAGGGCTTTAGGCTCCATAGTGTTACCACTAGAGATAGATGACTGGAAGATAGAAGCCAAGTTCTACATAATCAATTTAGATACATCTTTCACTGATTTGCTCGGTAGGCCTTGGATACATGCAAACAACACAGTTCCATCTTCTTTGCATCAGTGCATCAAATTCAGAAGAGGTGGAATCGAGTATTGCGTCAAAGGAGACTTGAAGCCATTCTCAGTTAGAAAGGTCAAGATTTATGAAGATGCAGCCTATTATCTTCCTCCAAATCAAAAAGTATATTCTCGTGAACTTGGTGAAAGTTCAAAATCAAAAGAAAAAGAAATTGAAAAAGAAAAAGAAAATAAAAAAGGAAAAGAAAAATAAAGCACAAGTTTATGAGAATCAGACACTGAGGAATAGGTAGAGCCAGATGTTAGATTTCTCCCATAGTTTGTTTCTCTATATGAACACATAGGTTGGATGACTCGACCCCCACTAAGTAGAGGAACAGGCAAATTCAGAGGCAGTTCTAGAGGTGAAAGACCTTCTTGTTGGTGGCTAGCTGGTAGGAGCTATATTCCAGCTCACAGGAGTACCCTCACTATCCACATAGGCTTAGAGTCCAGTTCGAAGGCTGAGTCTTCTGTGATTAGCATGTTAACCAACCCCTCTCAGTGAGTCTCTTTGGAGGTGATGTTCAAGCCAGACAGTGGTGAAGACTAGGCCTCCAAGCAAAGCATGAATGTATCTGAATCATTATTAAAACGGTCAAGCAGCAGTTGGGAACTTTAGCTCTAACCTCACTTTCCTCCTAGAAAGTTGAAGGTTTGGTAATTAAAAAGGCTCCCAAGTCATCCATAGATGTCATGCAGAAGAGGTTTTTGTTGGGAGCATCATCCTCAAGTCAAGAAGTCGATGTAGAACTTAAGGATGATTCATATAAAGATTTAATACAACTACCTCTTGGTTGGTATTCGCCTTGTGTTATTAACTTAGCAAAGAAGGGATTAATCCCACATACTTAGTCTAAACATAGGTCGAACAACTTTGAAAATTTATGGGACAACCAAACCAGATACTCTCAATCATGATCGGGACTAGGATTCGATACAGTGGGTCCAGCCGATGATGACAACCATTGCCTAGTCATCACCACTCATTTGGGGTCTAATAGCTTCTTCTCGAATCATGTCAAATCTTACAAGGAGGCATGTTTAGAAACTTTAGATGACCCAAATGAGCCTGAAGTCAAAGATGCACCACCAGAGTTTGAAGAAGAAATCAGATCAACCAGTGACGAACTCAAAAAAATCAACTTGAAAGAAGATTCACACCTAACATAAACTAGTTCCTTGTTAAATGAAGAAGAAACCAATGACTTAGTTAAGCTATTAGTTGAGTTTAAGGACTGCTCCACATGGAGTTATGAAGAAATGCCTGGTTTATCTCCTGACGTAGCAGTCCACAAACTAACAATAGAACCTAATGCTAACCTTATCAATCAGGCTCCTAAACGTATGTGATTAGAAATTGAACAACAGGTCACTTCTGAAATCAAGAAACTGATTGATGCTAGCTTTATCAGGGAAGAAAAATACCCTCCTAGTTAGCTAGTGTCATCCCAATTAAGAAAAAGAATGGCCAAGTTCGCATATGTGTCGATTTTAGGGATCTGAACAAGGCATGCACTAAAGATGAATTTCCACTTCCTGTACTGTAATTGATGGTGGACATTGCCTCATCTCATGAAGTATTCTCTTTTATGGATGGGTCATCTGGCTACAACCAATTCAAGATGACCCTTGAGGATGAAAGAAATACTACTTTTCAAACCTCGATCGAATATTTATTATAAGGTCATGCCTGACCTTAAAATGTCGTACATACCAATATGACTCGATCTTCAATGAACTCATTCATCATCAAGTTGAATGTTATGTTGATGATCTAGTAGTCAAAAGCAAAGAAAAGAAAGACTATCTCTTTGACTTGAGAGTTGTTTTTGAATGGTTAAGATAATTTAACCTCAAAATGAATCCCTGAAGTGTGCATTCAGAGTAGCTTCATGGAAATTCCTTGGGTTTGTTATCCGACACCAGGGAATAGAGATCGATCCAGAGAAGATCAAAGCTATCTTAAAAATGCCACCCCTAAAATTCTAACTTAACTCAGATCATTCCAAGAGCGATTGGCATATCTAAGACGCTTCATATATAACTTATCAGGAAGATGTCAGCCATTATTGTAAAAAAGGATGCCAAGTTCAAGTGGGATGACAAGTGCTAGCATTCCTTTAAAGACATCAAGCACTACCTGGTGATGTCGCCAGTTTAGCAACCCCTATCCTGGGCAAGCCATTAATTTTCTACACTATTGCATTAGATGACTCCCTCGGTGCTTTATTAGCCCAAGCCAATGACGAGGGAGAAAAAATGCTCTCTACTACCTCAGTCGTCATCTAATTCCTGCTGAGGAAAACTACCCACCCATTGAGAAATATTTCCTAGCTTTAATCTTTGCAACCCAAAAGCTACGACATTATATGCTTTCTCATAAGGTGAATATGATCTCTAAAATCAACCCACTGTAATATCTCATGACATGACCAACATTATCTGGATGGTTGGCACGATGGTCCATAATTTTATTGAAGTTTGACATCACATTCGTACCCCTCCATGCTGTGATAAGACAGGCACTAATGGATTTCTTAGCAGCACACCCACTTCCTACTGATTCTTCGCTTAGTGATGACCTCCCCGATGAACAAATCATGAACTTAGGGGACACTAGCATTCACCATTGGGAGATGTATTTTGATGGTGCAACTTTTTCTCAAAAAGGAGAAGAACCACGATTTACTCTTCCAGGGAAGGCAGAGGTAGGAATAGTTCTCTTAACTCTAGACCGTGATGTGATGAGATTCTCATATCATCTGTCCAATCCATGCACCAAAAATAAAGCTAAATATGAGGCTCTGATTGCCGATCTAGAGATAGTCATTACATTATGCATCTGGAGCATCATCATCTTCGGGGATTCTTATCTCGTCATCAACCAAATTGTTGGGTCCTACAAAATTCTAAAGCCTAAGCTCCATCATTACCATAAGTACACCATGGAGTTGTTGGCTCAAATCCCAGAGTCACTATCCATAAGATTTCTTGAGGAGATAATGTCGTAGCAGATGCATTGGCCAAACTCACCAACGATTTGGCATGCCTAGAAGATGAGTCCATTTCAGTAAGAGTTCAAAATAGACAAGTCTTATCCATTATTGATGTTGAATTCATCGAGAGACTCTCTCTTAAAGGGGAGGTTGTCATTACTAAAGAGAATAATGAGTCAGATTGGAGGCAACCATTCTTGGATTAACTAAACACAAGCAAACAACCTCAAGAGAAGTCATGAGCCTAACAGGTGAAACATAGAGCTCTCTCCTATGCTCTCGTGGATGGCACCTTGTATCCATGGTCTTTAAATCATATGTGGTTACACTGTTTAACCAAACATGAAGCTCATAAGATTGTGACTGAGGTACATTTTATGCAGAGCTCACCAGTCTGATCCGGAGATGAAAGCCAAGATCAAAATACTAGGATACTATTGGATCACGATGATTGCATACTGCATAGATGTAGCTAGGAGATGCCACCAATATTAGGTGCACGGTGTGGTTCTACATCAGCCACCCAACATTCGACATCTTACTTTGGCCTCGTGGCCATTTGACTGTTGGGGGCACTGATATAGTGGGTCAGATCGATCCTCCTTCTTCTAAGGGTCATCGGTTCATTCTATCTACCACCGACTACTTTTCCAAGTGGGTGAAGGAAATCCCACTTAGAGAGGTCACAACTCAGCATGTGCTCTAATTTTTAGGAACCATATCGTATATAGGTTCGGGGTGCCTCAATGAATTATAACCAATAATGGTACTGCATTCAATAGCACCAAAATCAACAGCTTTGCCAAAAGATACAACATAGATTGGAGATATTCTACCATCTACTACCTAAGGGCAAATAGTTTAGCAGAAGCATTTAATAAAACTTTCATCCAAATACTGAAGAAGACACTCAATGATAACAAAAGGCAGTGGCATGAGCAGTAGGTTGAAGCCTTGTGGGCTTACCACACCACATACAGAACTCCAATTCAATCTACCCCATTTTCCTTAGTGTATGGGTCTGAAGTCGCTCTACCATTAGAAGTCTAACTCCCATCACTAAGGATAGCTATGGGTAGTAAGATTACTATAGAATAGAATGCCAAGCTGCGGTTAGAAGAGCTCGAAGGTTTGGATGAGAGATGCCTTAGGGCATGTTAAAATCTTGAGTTGTACAAAGCCAAAATGATTCAAGCTCATAATAAGTTGATCCATCCTAGAGCTTTTCAAGTAGGAAAGCTTGTTTTAGTTCTAAGGAGACCAATTGTTGCCAGTCGTAAGATGGGAGGCAAGTTTGAACTCACTTGGGAAGGCTCTTTTGCCATAGAGAAGGCCTACTAAGGAGGATCTTATTAACTCATAAACTATAAGGGAGAGTGCCCTATGCTTCCAATCAATGGGCTCTACCTAAATAAATACTATCCATAAATCTTATTTGAAAATAATAATCAATAAAACTTTTTTCACATCAAATTTCACCTATTATGTGTTAGAAACATCTTTTGCTTGTGTTTAGGGTAGGTGTAAGAGAACCCAAGTGGCATCCTATCCCTCTGCAACACAAATGCAAACCATATTCAACCCTCCAGTGCTACTAGGATAGCTGTAAGAGAACCCAAGAGGCATCCTATTTCAACTAGTACAATAAAGCTAGGTGTAAGATAACCCAAGCGACATCATTTCTTAGTGGAGTGACGTTTCTACATGTTTTGGATAGGTGTAAGAGAACCTAAGAAACATCCTATTCCTTCTCTCACAACACAAACAAACACATATCTTTTATCTTGAGCTACTTTGATGTGGGAGCAAGCCCCTGTGGCACTCACTCATTAGCTGCCCTAGGTCGGGCTGATATATTACATCGCTAGTATGTCACCCTAGTGTTCACTTGTCTAGAGGATGTGAGTCCCCGCTCCTTCTTCATAACTTGACCATTGCAAACCAACGAGCACCTTGTTAGTTTGGTAGGTCTTACTGTGCAGTCAATAAGCTACCCCATGTTGACTTCATTTAAGAGGATGTAAGCCTACATGCTTTCTTCTTGAACTAGCCATCATGCTCTAACTAGGTCAAATATATTTGAGGTTTAGGTAAGTATAGGCTCCTTTTTCCTCGACTACTTCAAGGTTTAGTCCTTACACATGACTCCCTGCTTAGTAGTCACCCTAGGTTGGATAGCCCCTGTCGAGCCGAAGACAGACTATCCCAATGATCAGTTCTGCTTTGGAGAGATGTAAGTCTACACGGCTTCTTTCTAGATTGATTATCGCAAACCGACGGGCACCTTAGGTTGGTTGGTTATCATCATGATGATGGCGACCGACCCAGTAGATACACCACTCTTGGCATATGTGAGTCCCCGTACTTTCTCCTTGAGTTGGCCACCGGATACTTATAGGCTTTCTTTCATAGGGTTTTGGATAATGCCTTTAGTGACACCTCTCTTGCGGGCACTCTATTTGGATCTCATCCTTAGCAACCATATTTAACAGTTACTCTTGGATTGGATAGTCCCCCTTTCTTAGTAGCCACCCCTATGGTTGGAGAATTTGTTCAGCGGATGTGTAGATTCTCCCTTGGTCTAGTAAAGTCTGAGATAGGACTAGGCTGATATAAGCTCCTTCTCAGTGTGGTCCCTCGCAAACCAACAAGGTCCACACAAACATAATACAAACAAAATATATCTTCTCTTGTGAATAAAAAATTCAAGCCCCCAGTGACCCCTTTCCTAAGTAGACATCCTATCTTTAGGGCAGTGTCAGCAAAACTCCCTATAGGAGTTGCCTGACTACTTTTAGTTGAGATAACTCCCCAAGTCGGCACTCTCTCAGTAGTTGCCCTTAGGTTGAGTTCAACTCGTTGTGCCACCGACAAGTTACCCCGGTGGTCATCTTTGCTTTGAAAGATATAAGTCTATTACACATTCTTTCTAGCACAACCATTGCAAATTGACGGGCAGCCCTAGGTCGAGTCCGATTTATTGTGCAAGCAACATATCACCCTAGTGGTTCCTTGCCTAGGAAGATGTGAGTCCCTATGCTTTCTTCCTAACTTGACCATTGCAAACTGAAAGACACCCATTTGGTTAGTTAGTTCTACCCCACGGCCGGTAGACTACCCCTTTTGAATTTGTAAATCTAAGGTAGGTCTAGGTTGATATTAACCCCTTCTTAGTGGATCCATCACAAATCGAGAGGATCCATCAAATTAAAATAAATTAAATTAAGGAAAATTTAATCAAATGACATTATATTGACTACTTTCAAGTTGATATAAGTCCATGGGTCAACATTCATTCAGCAATCGCCCTAGGTTAGGTCTGATTTGTTACATCCAAGAGATCACCCCAATGGTTGTCCCTTGCTTTTGGAGATGTAAGTCTACTATGCTTTCTCCCTAGCACATCCGTTATACACTGAAAGGCAACCCCTTAGGTAGGATAGTTTTGCCATGTGGCCGGTGGACTACCCCTTTGGATTGGTAAATCTGAGATAGGCCTAGGCTGATATAGCCCCTTCTTAGTATGATCCATTGCAAACCAACAGGGTTCATTTTAAAATCCAAAACTTAAACAAACAATCAATTGATTTCTCCCCAGTGATACATCAATCATCTTGACTTCCCCAGTGGAGTCAATTAAACCCAATTCAAACTTGCATTCCCCAGCAAGTGCACTCTCAAAATAAATCCAAACCCTCTTTATCCCTAGTGGATAACCTGAACATGCTTCCCTAGTGGAAGGTTCATGCATCTATCCTTAGTGGGTTATACACCCTAATCCCCAATGAATACTCTACCCAAATCATACCTTGCATCCAAATCCAACTTCTTATCCTTAGTGGATAACTTGAACCTACTTCCCTAGTGGACGGTTCACATGTTTGATCCTTTTGTAGATCCCTACTTCCTTCCTTATGCCTTTGGAATGAGTGGAGTTGTATTGCACTAAGATCTTGATTCCTTCTACATCTCGAGTCTAGGAGTATATCACTTTTGTTAGTGCTTCGATCCTTCAGACATTGTTGATCATTTCGGACAACACCAATACGTGTGGTGTGCCTTGTCAGTCACACCACACCTATTGGGCGCCCTTTGTTGGTCTCATTTTTGGAGTGAGCTCTCAACTTCCTCATCATAGGTCTAGGACTCTTATAGACACTAAGAGTTCCTTAGTCTTAAGACACTTCTAGTGATTAGGTAAACACTTAACCTAACCCTAGAGACTTAGAAGAGTTAGCCATAGGGATATGTTATGCCTTAGGGATTTAGGAGAGACTTGCCTACCTTATAGCCCAAACCCAATCCTTGCTTCCTTCTTTCAAACCGAACCTCAAATTCAAATTCAAATCCCAAAATCAAATCCAACTATCCAAAGATTGAAATCCATCACCAAATTCAAACTCCAAATCCCTTCCTAGGCCCTTTGATTTTATCTTATGGACTTAGCCTTAACCAAATTCAAATCAACCCCAATTCAATTAATTTTTCTCAATTATCAAGTTCAATTTCAAACCAAATTCAAAATTAAGATCCTTCTTAAGCCATATGGACCTACCTCCATAAACCTAACAAAAACGCCTTCAAACTAACTCAAACTTGGTTGATTTCTTTATTAATTAATCATTCCTTCATTTATATTCACAAATATAAATGGAAATCAAATTCAAACTTTTCAAAACAAATCAAATCAAATCAAACCACATCAAGACCCTTCTTAAGCCATATAGACCTACCTCCATAAACCTAATCAAATCTTGATCCAAATCAACTCAAACATGATTGATTTCTTTATAAATCAATCATTCCTTCATTTATATTCACAAATATAAATGAAACCACCCTCCAATGACCAAAAATAAATCAAACCAAATCAAAACCCAAATTAGCCCTCTCAACCTACATCCCTAAGCTTAATTAAAATTACTTCCAAATCACTCCAAACTCAAGTGATTTTCTTGTGACCCATTTATATCTTCATTCATATTAACAAATATAATTGAAATATAAATTCAAATGACCAAAACCAAACTCAAATCAAATCGAATTCCCAATTTTAGTCCTTTTAGCCAAACTTTTGAACCTTGCTAAATGAAACCCAAATCAACTCAAAACTCATGGATTTCTTCATGATTCAATCATTTCTTCAATCATGGATCCAAATATAAACATAAACCACCATTATCAAACCAAAAATAAAATCAAGCCCAAGTTAACCCTAATGACTTGAAATTGTCATATGAACCAAAACTGATTAGGCTCCAAACCAATTGCAATTGGATTTATATTTCAATCCTAAACTCATATGTGAGTTCAACCAAACTTGAATCAAGCCTTGATCAAACCAATTGACCCATTTAGACTCACTTGACCCAATGTGACTTAAAGGACCTTTTTGAGCCAAGTTTTAATCCAACAAAAATTGGATTGAACTAAGCCCACCTAAACCTCAATCATGATTAACAATCATCATGGGTGATCAACCACCTTAAATTGGGTCAAACCAAGTCAAACCTAGCCTTTGACCAAGTCAACTCTTAGCCCAAATGAAACCCAAACTAGCCAAAATCCACCATATGCCAAATGGATTGAAACCATTGACCCAAACCCATTCATAATCAATGATTGAACATGACCAAGTCATCAATTGAGCTAAACCAAGCCTAATTGGCCACTTGACCTAAGTTGACCCAAATTGGCCTAAAAAGCCAATATGAGTCAAATCATGATTTAATCCAAATTGATTGCAACCAATGGCTCAAGTTCATTTCAAATCACTTATTGAACTTGACCAAAGATATGATTGAGCCCAAGTTGACCAATTGGTCAACTTGACCCAACGTAGCCCAAATTGACCTAAATGGTCAAATTGACCAAAATTCAAATTAATTCCAAATTAAATCAAACTAAAGCCTACAATCATTTTTAATTAACCAATTGAACTTGACTCAACACCTAACCCAACTTAATTTGGTCAAATTGGTCAACTTGACTAATTTGACCCTTTTAAATCCAAATGAGTCAAATTCAAACCTAAGCCAAACTAAACCAAATTAATTAAACCAAAACATCCCAAATCATCATATGAACCTTACCCAAGCTTTGGTTTGACCAAATTTGACCAATTGGTCAACCCAACCCAACATAACTCAAATGAATCCATTTTGACTAAATGAAGCCAAATCTCTCCAAAACAACTTATGGGACCCTAGGGCTTAGTCAAACCTGACCCAAACATACCCTACTTCACTCCCAAATCAGCCTAAAAGCCAAGTGAACCCCGCCAAGGGAATTAACCATCAAACCATAGGATTTAAACCTTAAACCCAATGGATCAAGGCTAAAGTCAACTTGCCCATCCCCATAGCTACTCATTTACACTACATGGAATCTTCCCCTGACCCACCTAGTGTACCTAACCCACTCTAGGTCGGCTATGAACCTTCAGGAGGTGAGTTGACTCACCTCCAAGCCAAACCGAGCACCCCATGGGCAAAGGAAGAAGAAGCTTTACACACCAGCCCTTGAGGCTCCTCCCATGACTCTCCCTATCCCTGGTGTTTGGCCTAACTTTGATGGAGACAACTCTTGTGGCCGAACGACGGTGAGCCAGGGAAAAGCGTGTGTACACTCTCGTCCATCAATGATGACAAATTGAGGGGGGAATACCCCTCAAATCAAAGCCAATTTTACACACAATCAGCTTGTGTGAGTCCCAAAGCACATTTTGAACTTCCTTAGAGCAAATCCAAGGATCCCTAAGCCCTCTCCGTTCGGCCATCACCATTCCCGTGAGCAAGCCAAAATAGGACACCCTTCCCTTAAGCAATACTCCCTCTCCACTAAACCAAATCCAAATTCCTTATACCCACACCATCCTCATACCCAATTGAAGCCAACGAAACCATTTTTGAGCCTTCCAAATCATGAGAGGTCTGAGTTCAATCAAAGCCGAGGCATGTGGGTGTGTGGATTGGCCAATCGAGTACCCTAGGCCAAATCGAGCTCAGACTCCTTCAACATGGCCTCGCCTCAACTAAGCGAAGCTACCTCCGGCGTTGCACCGCTGGACATTAGCTCCGGTGAGGTAATTCCTCAAAATCATAGTTCTAGGCCTCTCTGTGTTGGTCTATTGTGAAAGGAATCTCTATGTGGAAGGATTTTAGCCATTTGATCCCAATCCAACCTCGGGTGAGCTCGGATCAAACGGAGAAAGATGAACGGTGCTCATCTTTCATCGCTCACGGATGTGATAGATCATGAGCCGTCCATCTCACGTGATCGAGATGAACGGTTCTGATCAAATCCTGTGGTAATCCTTTGATTTCACCCTTAACCTGTGAATTAAACTGTGGCCATTCGATCTTAGATCAGACGACCCACCGAGAAAGCGCGTTCGTCGTTGCTGAGTCAGCCAGCGGATGTAACTATTTAAATAACCAATCCCATCACATCACATGGAAAGCACGCTATGTCAGCAGCCACGTGGCTCGACTGGATTAAAGGTTTAATTAGGGTTAATTGATTAGTTTTTAATCCTGAAACTTCCTAAAATCATAAGTAAATGTAAAAAAAATCCAAAAAAAATACAAACTTAGGCTTATTTTGAAGATATTTCAAAGGTGTATCTAGGAAAATTATAATTAATTGATTTTGAACAATGACTTTGGTTTAATTAAGGTTTTATCAAAAATCTAGTTAGTTTAATTACACCTTAATTAAGCACTCAATTAATCTCAAATTTTTTGTGGATGTTTAGGCGGATGACCTGTGCCTCCCCTATTTTTTAAGGATTTTTTTGATTGCTTAATCAGGGAAAGCATTTGAGTAAGCCCTAATCACTCTCTTAATCCAATTAATTATAATTAAGAGATGAACAGTAACTTGATTAATCATTTGAACATAATTATCCCTTTTAAACAGTAAGATCATTGAGGGAATATGATTGGGGATATTTTTCCTAATTAATTTTTAAGTCTTCTTTATCTTTAAAAATCAAATTAATTAATGTGTTAATGGAATGATTAATTGATTAATTAAGTGATTAAATCTTTAAAATAAGCAAATTAAAATCTAATTGAATGTTTAAATGATTTAGGGATTGAAATTGAGGTAATGCTTTTGATCCTTTAACCTAAGTTAATTTCATCATTCAAATTAAGACATAACCAAAACATTTAATCAATTCATTAAAAGCCTAATGAAATTAAAATTAAAATTAATTCATCCTAACCTAAGCAACCTTTAATTGATCCTGGGTAGCTCCTTGGGTGTTCAATAACCCAAGGCGAGAGATAATGAAATTATGGTTAGCTCACATGTGTGAGAAAATCATAAGAGTAATTAAGTGAGATCTCTTAAGCTTAATTAACTATTAATCATAAGCCAATTACATTAGGCCCCTTTCATTTCTTAGGAGCAGTGCAAATTTACTTTCCATGTGGTTACATCATATTAGCTTATCATCAATTAATTAATTAACTTAAGGTGATATAGGTAAGAAATAACTAATTCATTTAATTCATACCTTAACCTAATCAAAACATAAAATCAACTTAAATATTCCTCATTAAACCAAAGTAACTCACACATGGGGAAATGAGTTAGGATTAGCAAACCCCTTTCATATTTCCTAAATCAAATTAAATTCAAAGATAAAAATGTCCTTAAAGAATTTTGATTCATTTTAAATAACCTTATTTGGTATGATTGTCCTTAGGAATTACTTAGGGTGAATGAAATCATGTGTTTACATTCCTTTATTTCTTTCCAGTCATGCTAAATATTATTTTCCATATGAAATCATGCATTAATTTCTTTTGAAAATTAATTAAATAAAATATTTCCTTTTATGTCAAATTGCATGTGTTGGCTAAAATTAAGGATATGAGTGGCTATTATCACTATTAAACCAAAAAAAAAAACTATTTTGAAAACCTATAAATCAATTTTTACAAATGAAGTATGCTTATTACAAATACTTATAAGCTTGCATATGATGATAGTATAAAATGTGTGCTATGAAGCTATCTTTCCTTCTCTTAACATGAATTCCGATAGGATTTGCAAGTGTATAGCTCATTTGAAAAGAGCACAACACTTGCCTAAATATATTCCTATGCATCTCTATATTAAGACTTAGAAAGGGTTTTCATATTACACATGTAAATTATACAATCAAATCAAACATAATTTCTTGCATGATTCCTTATCCATTTGCTTCTTTTTGTACATTCATATGTATTTGAGAATAGTGGTATATTAGTCTGGACATCCCGGGACTGTGAGGTTTTAAGTAGCCCTAAGTAGGTCTTATACCTTACGCCCCTGGTGTAGAAAATAAGGGCGACATACTCACTTAAAACTCTTATACATATGCATGTGTGATGTGGCCAATGAATAAAGAATCAAATAAATGAAACATAACTTTTGCATGGATTCTTCTATCCTTATAGTTATTCATACATTTACATGTGGCTATAAGTATCCCTAAGTAGGTCGTGTACCTTATGCCCCTGGAGTAGAAAATAATGGCATCGTACTCACTTACAAGTTTTATACATGTGAATGTGTATTTAGCTAATGGGTGAAAAATATCACTTTTCTACATAATAAAGATATGCATTCATAATTCAACTAACAAATAAAATATTTAAACTTCAAAACACTTCTTTGCATTCATCATCAAAGTATGCTAAGATTTGCGTTGCATGTATAGGTATGCTTAGGATTACTCATGTGTATGGTATACATGATGGAAAGAAATGTATGAGTGTGTGTTATGTGATAGTAATCCACCATAATAAATCCTAAGATGCCTTTCTTATTGAATAGAGCTATTTGGAATGAATCTAAACTTAGGGTTAATTAAAAAACATAAAAAACCATTCATTAAAGGAAATTCATTAATCAACTTACCTTAGAAATTACTTAAGGTGGGGGATAAAAGAGAGACACCCAATCTCTTTCTTCTCTTTATAACACTTAGTTGCTAAGTGTAGGCTATATGAAATAAAAGAAAATTATTAAAGTAAAATCTCCGAATCAAGTAAACCACTTAAAGAGAAATCAACCCTTCATAAATTAAATCTCTCACATTTATCAAATCATAATCCTAAAACTTAGTTAGGACATACCACACAAGTTCTAACACATGCACATTAGACTAAGTCACAATTTCTAGTTTTATGTTAGGGCGGTCTATGGTTTGATGAATGTTTAGTTTTATGATGTATTATTTTAGACTAGATGCTAGGGATATTAGCCTAATCATGTTTTATGCAGTGGGCCATGCTTAAGGGGCCGCTATAATAATAAAATATAAATTTTTTTTTTGCTGTGCAGGTTGCTTAGCCCCTAGTCATATTCCAAGTTAGGACAGGTGGACTTCGTTACCCATGAGTGGGGTGCTAAGTCCAAATTATTCCCATAACTGCTTGGGTGTGTTTAGCTAACATTTATTTTGCAGGTGTAGCTAGATTTACTTTCCTTCCTTTTAATGTAATTTTTGCATTAGGATTAGGATGAATGTTATGGGGATTAAGGATAAACATAGGTTATAAGACCATGTCTTATATACCATGTGATGCCTTTGGAGCAAACAACATTCCACTCAAGCCAAAAGAAAGAAAGAAATAGAGCAAATAAAATATGAAGAAATGAAAGATGAAGAGTAAACAATGGAGGATGATGAATGAAGACCCCCATAACACTTATCATTTTATAATTGTAATTATTCTTTCATTATACCGGGATGTATAAGGGTAGAGCTCGGCTATCCACATTTCTTTTTAGGTTGTACGATGGTACCCGATCGCATCGGCCTTTTATTCTTTTGTGATAGCTTTATAAAATTGTTTGACATTTTGTTTAGCTTGTGCCTTTGAAATAACATGCCTTTTCATATTTTTTTTATGATTGGTGATTGTTGTGTGGTCTGGATGCGATTAGGCTCCCAGAATAAAAATAAATTTTCTATCTCATTAACAACTCATAGCTAAAATTCTAAAATAATTCATAACCTTACATAAAAGCTTAGGAATTAAATCAAGTTAATAAAAGTTTTAGCAATTTTTTAGTTGGATGAATGAATGTACAATATCATGCATGTCATATTCTTCCACTCTTGCTAAGAGAGGGCTTCCATCTATGTTAGAGAATAAAGGCTTAACCTGTAAGAGCCTTTGATGGAAAGACACCTCTTTCTCTCCTAATTTAGCCCATAATCAATTTCTCATGCATTTAGATATACAAAATTCTATAGCCTGTGTCAAAATAAAAAGTCCAAAAAAAATCAAATAAAACATGATAAAATTTGCATTAGATTTGAGTCATGACTCATGCCCTTTATGATCTAGTCTCTTTGAGAGTGAGTTTAAGGACTTAGTTTCTTTTCTAAGTAAATAATAGCCTAACCATCTTGCAAAGCATATGACTTGCCTACATGGATTTAAAGCATAGGATGAGTTAGCTGGCTGCCACTCCAGGCGATAATAAGCCCAACCGTTGGGTGGTTTATCCTCTCTTGTGGAGGTAAATCATTTACCTATTTTTGCCTTAGATTTAGGTCATGCTTTGGTCCTCATCAAAGCTCCCTAGATTCAGGATCTGAGGTCAATATTTTCCTTTGTGGCTACAAGCATAAATCCTCACCACTTAGGCAATTCCACAATCTTGTATTATGGAATTATAAGTCCTAGATTTCTAATAAAAATTCAACTCAAACAAATAAATCTTCTCAAATTCAAATGTTTAAAACCTAATCATATGATAGATTGGAGTGCTCACTAGACTTCCTAGTATCATGAGCATTCCCTACTCATATGCCTTAGGAGTCCTCATTAGTTGATTAGGTCCATTATAGGGTAGTGACTTCTATCTCTCAAGATAGTATACTATTCCTTAATGTCATACCCAATCACCCTAATGAGTACATCTATGGATCTGCATACTGTCCCCTCACATAAACACACCCAAACACACAAAAAATAAACACCATAATTTAATTGAATGAAATCATTTGTTTGTGTTCATTTATTCCTTTCCAATCATGGTAAATGTTGTATGTTAGTTGAAATCATAAATTCATTTTTCAAAGTTAATTAAATTAAATGATTTTCTTTTATGTAATCTTGCATGTATTGGATTTATTTTTAATATGTGTGGATATTATCACTAATAAATTCAAATTACTTTCCAAAGTTTATAAATTAATTATATTGGTTAGAGTGATAGTAGTTATGAACATATATAGGTTTGCATGTGCTTATAGTTTAAACATGTGAAGTAAAGCTTTCTTTTCCTTAATTCATATGTAGTTTTACAAGTACTTGAATGTTAATAATTATATTGTATGGACATCCCAGGAACACGAGGCTTAAGTTAGCCCCAAGGAGGTCATTTAATTACCTGACTTCCCTAGTTAATAGTGACACATGCTTATTTGATTTCATTTACATGTGTTTCTACATTAAGAATTTGGATAAGACTTTAATCCACATGCATAAATGTTTCAATCAAATAAAAATACAATCTTTGCATGGCATTCTTTCCTTCATTTATGTACACATGCATATGTATTTGAGAAAAACAAGTGTTTAGTCTGGACATCCCAGGAATATGAGGTTTTAAGTAGCCGCAAGGAGGTCATTTGATTACCTCACTTCCCTAGTTAACAATGGCATGTACTTTCTTATGTCTCTTATACATGTGTGTGTATATTTAATTATAGAATTAAAACCCTTCTCTTTTATCAAGGATACATGCATTCTATGATTATCTAAATGATTAACATGTGTTACATATAAGTTAATGCTCTCTTTCCTATGGTTCATGCATATAAATTTACATATGTTTGAAAGCAAATGGGTATATAGTTTGGACATCCCAGGAATACGAGGCTTTAGTTAGCCCCAATGGGGTCATTTGATTACCTTACTTCCCTAGTTAACAATGACACATACCTATTTAATTTCATCCTTTATGTACTTTTGTATAAGAATTCAGATAGATCTTTAAACTAATATGATTAAATAATTCAATCACATAAAAGAATATAAACTTCAAATACATATCTACATTCATCATACAAGTCTGCTAGAACATATTATATGTATAGATACACTTAGAATTAAATCATATGCATGTTACATGTCATGGAAAGAAATGATTTAACATGTGTCATGTGATAATAATTCAATTAGATTAATCTTAAGATGCCTTTCACATTGGATAGAATTATTTAAAGTGAACCTAAACTTAGGATTAATTAAAAATGTGTAATAAGCCATTCACTAAAGAGAACTAAATCAAACTAATGTGCTTTAGAAAGTGGCTTAAGGTAGGTATGAAAGAGGGCAATCCTCTTTCTTCTCTTTATAACACTTAGTTGCTAAGTGTAATCAACTGAAATAAAAGAAAACATAAATTAAAATTCTCAAGCTAATTAAACAACTTCAAGTTAAATCAACCTTTTATGTTAAATTGAGTCTTCCCACACTTAGAAAATACAACACTAATGCTTAGTTGAAACATACCACACAAGCCTTAACACACACATTAGAATTAAGTCACCAGTTCTAGTCTTAAGTTAGGATGATGTATGTATGGTGTATATTTTATTTTGTGATGTATTATTTTAGATTGGAAGTTAGGGTGTATGTTACATAGACTGGATGGTAGGCCAATATTAACCTAATCATGTTTTTTGCAAGGGATTATGCTTAAGGGATGCTTAAAAATAAATATAAAGGCTCTCTTTGCAGGTTGCTCAAACCCTAAGCATAATTCAAGTTAGGATATGTGAGCTTAGTTACCCATGTGCAGGGTACTAAGTCTAAATTATACATATAACTGTTTGGGATTATATGTGTGTTTAGCTAACCTCTGCTTTGAAAGTGTAGTTAGACATACTTTCTCAATTTTTATTATAATTTTGTAATAGAAATTAGGATTAGTGCTATTGGGGATTAAGATGAACAGTGGCCAGAAGGCTTTTTCCTAGGGTGCATGTGATTCCTTTAAAGCAAGCACATCCAAATCCAAGAAGAAGCAAACCAAATCAATAGAAAGAAGGAGGAAGATGGAAGAGTGAAGAATGAAGACCCCCATAGCATGTATTCATTCTAATTGTAAAATTATTCTTTCATATTCTGAGTTGTATAAGGGTAGAGCTCGGCTACCTATCTTTTCTTTTTTTTTGGGTTATACAATGATACCTGACTGCACTAGCCTCTTATTCTTCTGCGCTAGTTTTATAAAATTTTTTGATGTTGTGTTTATTTTACGCATTAGAAATGGCATGCCTTTTTACAATTTTTTAAATGATTGATGCTTTAATTTGTGGCCTGGATATGATTAGGCTCTTAGGATAAAATAAATTTTTTACCCAACTAATCACTCATAACTAAAATTTTTTGCAACTCATAACCTCACCATAAAGCCAAGGTTGTAAATAAGATAATTAAAAGATTTAATAACCCCTTAGCTGAATGGTTGAATGTTTCACATCATGCATGCATATTTCTTCTTTCGTGAATGCGAGGGGTCTCCATCCTTGCAAGATAGTGGAATGCTTGACCTGTGAGGGCATCCCTTGTAGTGGAGAATACCCTCTTCCTGCTAATTTGGCCAATAATCTACTTCATCATGCATTTATGCATATAAAATCATACAAAGTTTTTCTAAACAATGTGCCAAAAATAAAATAAAATTTGAAATTATTTTGCATTAGATTAAGTCATTATTCATACTACTCATGCTTTAGTCTTCTAGAGAGTGGGTTTAAGGACTTTAGTCTCTTTTCTAAATAAATAACAACCCAAATATCTTGCAATTTCATATGACCAGACCACATGGATTTAAATCATAGGAGGATTTAGCTGGAGGCCACTCTAGAAGGTTATAAGCCCATAAGTCCAATGGTTTATCCTCTCTTGTGGAAGTAAACCTTATGCCCATCTTTTTCTTAGATTTAGGTCACATTTTTGCTTATGCTAAAGCTCCCTAGATTTAGGATCCAAGGTTACTATTTTCTTCAGGCTACAAACATAAATTCTCACCTCTTAGGCATCTCTACAATATTGTGTTGGTGGATTATAAGCCCTAGCAATCTAATAAAATTTAACTCAAATAAATAAATCTCTTTACTTTCAAATATATAAAGCCCAATCATATGATAGATTGGAATGCTCACTAGGCTTCCTAGTATTATGAGCATTTCCTACTCATCTCCTTTGGCTTCCAAAATAAGTCACTCTATTTGATCTATCTCGATTAATTTTCCAAATATAGCCAATCCTTTGATTATCTAATCTTGAAATCTTTGGAGACCCTAATTATCTACTTTAATCAAGAGTATTCCTAAGGAATTCACCATCTTTAAGATGTAATTAACTATGGAGGCTTGCCTCCATAGGGAACTTTATGACATGGTTTAATATAAACCCTGCTTTATTCATCCATATAGCAGGCAAAAAATCTTTGGTATATTTGAAGACTCATCATGCATTAGGAATCCTTATTAGGTGATTAGGTCCATTGAAGGGTGATGCCACTATCTTTCGAGATAGTACATCATACCTCAATGTCATAGCTAATCACCTAAATTAGTACCCCCTACAATCGGTATGGTGTCCCACCTATATCAAAAAATAAAGACCATAATGGCGCTACGGGATTGACCACTTAAATTGTATGACGTTACGCTGACGTGGTGGCGACGGATGCGCTTTCATCCCCACCATCTGATCTAAGATCAAATTATGGGGATTAATCTTATTATTACTAAAGGATTAAATCAATTGAATCTAGTGGATTTAATCACGACCTTCTATTCCAATCAACAGAACGGGTGACGAATGATCCATCATCCCCCAAGTGATAAGAGACGGACACCGTCCTCCCTTCTCCTATTGATTTGAGCTCGTTAAAGCTTGTGAGGCATTAAGATCAATTCCAAAAGCTTCGGGGAAGAGATTTAAAGGTATCTAATAGATGGAATTACACGAAATCACACTTTCCTTCATAAAGGCCCAACAAAAATTAAAATTTCTACGGTTTACTAGAATTTACCTCGCTGGAGCTCGGGACTGACGGTTAATCGATCGAGGTAGCTTCATCTTGAAGAGATGAGGCCTGTTGAGAAGTTAGCACCTTGCCTCATCACAGATTGCTCTATAGACCAAACGTAGCTGGAATCATTGCCAGAGTTTGTCTAGAAGTGGTCTTCGGTGCTCGAATAGATTGGAAATTGATTTATTTCTCCTTACCAGAGCTTGGTGAACATGTGGGTAAAGTTAATTAGGAGATGATAGAGTTTAGGTGAGGTTGTATGGAGCTAGGCCTCAGTTTTGTTTAGTTTGGTCGTCGCTGGCAATGGAAAGGTTGTAGGGACTCAAGAATGCACTCGAGGAGTTTGTTTTGGCTCTCGCGTGCTCTCGGGAAGCTCTGATGTGGGTGAGAGTGGAATGGAGAGGAGTATACACTCCTCCCCATTTAATATGATGTCTTAGATTGGTCTTGGATTGGATAGACGTCTGGCCGGTGCATGTGGACGGTGACGTCAGAGGGATACTGAGGTGGGTCGACTTGAGTGGGTCAGGGTTTGAGGTGGGCTGCCATGACTTGTCCTTGGTTTTCTGAGTGTGCTAATGGGAGGAGGTGGGTTAGCTCACCTCCCTTGACCTATAGTTGACCCAATCAGCCCTGGGTCAGGATAGCCATAGGGTCAAGGGTCTAAACTTAGCTTTCGGTGGCTACCAAATCCAAAGGCGGGGGTTTGACCACCTAAAATTAGATTTTGTCTTATTTGGAAGGCTTTACCCAATGGATAATGGGTCATTCGGGTTAGATTTGGGCTGACCCATGGTGACCCAAGAATGGGTCATGCCAAGTTTGAATGGGTTTGGGCTTGGTTTGGTTGGGTTTAGCTCAATTTGACCCATATAGGTCAAATTGGGCTAGGTTAGGTTAAGTTGACCAATTGCTCAAATTGGGTCAAACCAAGGCTTGAGACAAGTTCAAATGATGATTTGAGATGTTTGGGTTTAATTGGTTTGATTTGATTTTGATTGGATTTGAATTTGACTCATATGAGTTCATTTAGGTCAAATGGGTTGAGTTGACCAATTTGGTTAAATTAACCAAATTGGCTTGGGTTAGGTGTTGATTTAAGTTCAATTGATCATTTGAAGATAATTGTAGATTTTGATTTCAATTTATTTGGATTTAGGAATGATTTAGAACAATTTGGTCATTTAGGTCAATTTAGGATAAATAGGTCAAGATTGACTTGGTCAAATTAGGTTCCAAGGGTTTGATCATGTTCAATAATCAATTTGTAATGGATTTGAATCATTGGTTGCAATCAATTTGGATTAGAATTTGATTTGGCCCAATTTGGCCTTTTAGGTCAAATTAGGTCAACTTAGGTCAAGAGGTCAATTGGATTTAGTTTGGCTCAATTGATGGTCAAGTCATGTTCAAGGATCAATTTGGAGTTGGTATAAATCATTGGTTTTAATTAATTGGGTTTAGAATGGGATTTGGTTTAATTTGGTTCATGTAGGCTAATTGGGTCAACTTGATCAAATGAACAAATTGACTTGGTTTGACCCAATTGATTGCATTTGATCAATTAAGGATGATCAACAATCATTGCAGGAGGTTTTAGATGATTTGGTTCAATCCAATTTGGGTTGGATTTGAGTTTGGTTCAAATGGGCTAGCTTGGGTTAATCGAATTGATTTGGTTTGATTGGCTTGATTGTAGATTTTGGAAGAGTTTGGAATGAAGATTTGAATGGTTGGAGTGCTCTTGTGAGAATCAATTGAATTAAGTTTGATTGAAGGAATTTTGGCTAAGTCCATAGGATTGAATGATTATAGGATTGATTTAGGTTATGGGTTTCAATCATTTTGGCTTGGAGCTTGGATGTAAATTAAAATTCAATTGGGTTTTGGTTGGATTGATTTGAGGTTTGGTTTTGGCTAAGGGGATAGGCATGAGTCATGGGTTAGGCCATAGAATAGGTAGGTTTCCTTAAATCCTAAGACATAGCTTAAATCTATGGCAAGTTCTCCTAAGTCCTTAGGTTTGAATTAAGTGTTCACTTAGTCACTAGAAGTGTCCTATGATTAAGAAGATCCTAGTGTCTAGAAGACTCCTAGGTCTAAGATGGGAAGATTGAATCCTCACTCTAAAAGTGAGGTCAATAGTGGGCTTTAACTAAAGATCATATGTTGACTTATGAGGACATATACATGGTGTTTTCTTTAGAATCTTGATAGGTAAAATTTTGATAGTGTTTTTATTATATTTAAAAATATAAATATTTTTATACTATAATGAATATGCTCAAATCATATAAGTAAGGTCATCCTAACAAAATGCAAATAATGTCTATAAGAAGAATATAACCCAAAATTTGATCTTTACAATTATCAATTTTGATAAAAATTAAATACAAATTAGTAATAAAATAGAGGTATGCTTGACTTGACTTATATGAAACGTTTTTAGTGAGGTGTAATTTTAGATTTTCTAATAATTATGAGAGTTGGGATAATATTCAGTATCCTTTCTCCATCTATAACTATTATATATTTTCTCAATCCACATAATGTACATGGAAAAAGTTATTCTCTAATCTTCTTACTCATTCTTAATTATTGTAAGGCATTTGATTTCATTTATGTGCAAGTCATTAATTTATAAATTCTTCATAAATAGTGGGGAGCCATTCTAATTTTTAAGAAAAATCTTAATCTACTAGATCTTTACTTTCCTATAATAATAGGATTTGAGTTCTGCATTGATTTAAATTTAATGACAAATTATGTTAGTTGGTTGTCAATTATTATCAACATAATTAGTTTTAGAAGTAATGCCCTCAAAAGTATTCAAATATTTAATTATAATAAGGCTATGCTATTTCAAAAAAAGGCGACCCTCTATTTTGTTTTATCATGGTGCCTAAAATAATATTCACCTTTAAGAAATTTTTTATCTCTACATATGTTAAGTTGGTCTACCTAATCTTTATATTTGAATATATCTAATAAATATTATGATGCTCAACAAATTTTATTTTGCTAAAAGTTGTTCTTTGGTAATCAGTCATTTTATGCAATCTAAAAATTCATCAATTTAAGCTAAATCTAAAAATCTACTTAGGTCATGAATACAAACATAAGTGGGTGATTTAAGTAAAATTTTGAGATATATCAATAAAAGTATTAGTATTCTTACAATAGTTATAAATAAACAAAAAAATTAGTAATTTTATGTGTTTATATATATTGATGTATAATTATTGTTAAGTTATGGTTATTTTCATTATTTTTGGTGATTTTGGCAAGAACTTCTCATATGAAGTAAAAATAAAGAAAATCAAAAGTTTCAAAATTGGTACCTAGGTGTTATGCAAAATAGCATCATAATGTTATATTTGAAAAAATTTAGTGCAGAGGTTGAGAATCTAGCATTGTGGTGCTTGGTGACCAAGGGCGAAGCTCTATAATAGTAGAGGTTTGGACCTCATGACAATAACACCACGGTAAGTATACTATAAGGATCATCATTGTAGTGCTAGATAAAGGCCAAATAAGCTTCAAAAGTCATGAAGACAATATTCATAGTGTTTCTGAACTAAAGGACTAGCATTGTAGTGCTAAATCCTTTATATTTAAGTAGAAAGATAGAAATTTGAGCACCTTGGCACTTATATCTAGCATCATGGCTCCAAAATGGTTCAAATATAAATAGCAAGATAGTGAGTCAAACTCTATGGTGCTATAATAATGTTGTAATCAGGCGTTGCAGTGTTACAATATTGTAGTGCTAGATAAAGGCCAAATAAGCTTCAAAATTCATGAAGACAATATTCATAGTGTTTTGGAACTAAAGGACTAGCATTGTAGTGCTAAATCCTAAGTAACAAGATAGTGAGTTCAGCTCTATGGTGCCATAATAATGTTATAATCAAGCGTTGCAGAGTAACAACCCAATAGATACAGTTTCAACAACCAGTTTTAGGAGTTTTTGATGATTTTTTAGAGGTTCGCAACACTTATAAATAGATCCCCATTTGCATTAAGAAAGAATTTTGATAAGTGTGTGTCTCATGTATTAGTAAGTGAGTGCCATTTGTTAATGTGTGAGTGTATGTGTGTAGATTGAGAAAGTGTAGATCTAAAAGAGGAGATTTGTTACAGGAATTCAAGAGCTAGAAGCACGAATTTAGAAGACCATTAGTCTATTCTATCATTCCTTACTCTTGCTTTTTTAAAATAATCTTCTACATTTATGACATAATGATGCTCTCTCTTTTTCATATGAATATCTAAATTTGTTGAACTTTAGATTTTTGGAACCTTATATTATTTTATATGAATAATGTGGTGTGAAGTTTAAAGTAAATATTTTATGCTATGATTTCTTATGTTATTATTTTGTTTTCTCCTTATACTAAATTGAGTTGTGATTTGGCCAATTACAATCTTAAAATCAAGTGCGATCTATGGATACCGAAAGAGTCCTAGAAGAATATTTTGGGAGAATAATCATGTCTTTTAAATATACATAGGCATATGATATTTTGAAACTTACAATCATATAGGGAGATGATTATAATGAAATCAAATATTTTAATCAGTAAATAGGCATATAACTAATTAATTAAATTGATTAGGTATTTTTGATCTTGAGGAAAATGAAAAGATAAAAATTGTTATTGTAAAATAACTTTTCAAATATAGAATTCATGGAAACAATCAATTGTCCATAAATTCATAGTATAATTTCTAAAATTAGGTAAAACCTTTTTTTAAAAGTTATTTTTTGAAATTTTAAGTTAATTTGATTTTTTTTAAAATAATTTTTATTTTGTTGGATAAAAATTAATGTTGACAATAGATTGATACTAAACAATATTTTATAAAAGATCCTTGTGAAAATAATAATCTTCTAATCATTATATTACTTGAATGACAACTCTACTTGCATACACTGTTTAGATTTGTTAAGTTTTGGCACCGATCCAACAAATTTTAATTAAAGTAATATTAATCTTATCATTCTATTTTTTAATTCAAATTATTAATTATATTAATTTTATTCAAGTTAGTAAGTTATTAGTATTATAAATAGTAAATTGTGGAATTAATTGTGTTTTACAAGTTATTATGTTGATAATTAAAAGTTATCTTATAAAACTTATTGCAATCTCATGTTGTATTTTTATAATTCTATTTTTTTTATTTCTTTTGTATGCATAGTGATAGTAGTGTAGATCGAACTTGTGTCATTTAATCCTGAAATAGATAGAATTGTAATAAAAAAACTTCGAAAAAAAGAAGAAATCAAATAAAGAAATCTTAAAATTGCTTATCAACCTTGAGAAACAAAACATTCTAGATCACTTAAAAGATTATACTACACCCTTAGTAGATGAAATTCATCAAAGTATTAGCAGATCTGTAATCTAAGCTAATAATTTTGAAATAAAATCTTCAAGTATTCAAGTGGTTCAAAATTCTTAGTTTGGAGGTTTACCAATAAAACATCCTAACTTGCACACAACTAATTTCTTTTAGAAATGTATGCAAATTTTAGTTATAATGATGATGTCATTAGACTTAGGTTATTTCTATCTTCTCAAAGAGATCAAGCTAAAATGTGATTTAATTTATTGCCTCAAGTATCTATTTCTATTTGGAATGATTTAGCTTAGAAAATTTTTGACAAGTTTTTTCTACCTTCTAAAATTACCAAGCTTAGGAATGGCAAAAATTCTTTCATTAAAATGAATAATGAACCAATTTATGAGGCATGGGAGAGATATAAAAAATTATTAAGAAAATGATCGTTTCATTTCTTGCCTAATTTGTTGATTATTCAATTATTCTATAATGACTTAATAACATCACTTAAAATCGTCACAAATGCAAGGTGGGGGTGTTAATCTTATGTCTAAACCTTTTAAGGAGGCATATGCTTTAATCAAAAAATGGCTTCTAATAACTTTCAATGGATATCTGATAGACTAAACCCTAAGAAGATAGCTAGTGCTCATAAGTCTGATCAATTTTCATGTTGACTTCACAGGAAGTAGCCCTGTTTGAGAAGAATAATAATTTAGAGATTAGTTAAGGTTTTAATCTTAATAATTCTGTTGGTAAAAGTGGAAAAACATTTATGTTAAAAAACACTAGAAATTAAGGTGTATGCTTAATTATGTTGCTAATAGTTCCAATGATTCTTTCTCAAACAGTTATAACCCTAGTTGGAGGAATCACCTTAATTTCTTATGATATAATAATTCAAAGCTAAGCCAAAATGAGAATATGGGAAATTAGAATAATAGGAATTTTATTAATAATAATAATAATAATAATAATAATAATAATAATAATAATAATAATAATAATAATAATAATAATAATAATAATAATAATATAGACTTATAAATCCACAAAGGTATCCTTCACAAAACCAGCCTAAGGATAACAAGCTTTCACTTGAAGATTTAAGAGAGATTATTGAGAAAAATAATGAACAAAGAGTTGAAATGAGTGAAAATAAGAATGTTAAGACAGATGCATTTAAGAGATTGAGAGAGTGACTACCACCACCATTCCCTCAAAGGGTTTAGAAGCAAACTTCTTCAAAATCCTTTGATTTGTTTAAGAAATATTAATAAACAATCCATTTGCTAAAGCTTTGGAATAAATGCCAAAATATAATAAATTCATGTCAGACATACTTTATGAAATAAAATTATGAGAGAAAGAGACTGTGGCCTTGATTCAGGAATGTAGTGTTATAATTCAAAGAAAAATATCTCAAAAACTAAAAGTACCTAATAGTTTTACATATCTTTGCACTATAGATGACAAATTTTTTGAGAAAGTATTGTGTAATCTTGGAACTATTATTAAATTAATATCATTGTCTATTTTTAAGAAATTATGATTAGAGAAGTTTAAACCTCTAGTGTGACGCTTCAATTAACAAATATTTTTTTAACTTATCATAAAAGAATTATAAATGACATGTTAGTTAAAGTTGATATTCCTTGCAAACGATATTATTTTAGATATGGAAAAAGTTAAAAAGAATCCTATTATTTTAGTAAGTTCTTTCTTAACAAGAAGGAGGACTATAATAGATTTATAAAAAGAAGAATTAAGAGTTCAAGATCAAGAAATAACTTTAATGTTTTCAATTCTATATAAATTTTCAATGATAAAAAAGAAGAGTGTTATAGTATTAGGCTTAAGGATGAGAATGTAGTTAAAAATTTGGAGAAATACATACTTAAAGATTAATTAGAATAAGTTTTAATTGAAAATGAGGAGAAGAATGAGTATGTTTCATTTCTTAGATCTACATCTAGAGAGTTTAAGGAGAAGTTTTAACCTATGGATGAAACTATTAGTACTAATAATCTTAAGCCATCTATCATAGAAGTACCATAACTAGAATTAAAATCTTTGCCTAGTTAGTTAAAGTATGCTTATCTAGAGAAGTTTTATACCTTACCTATTTTAATCTCTACAAATTTAGATAAAAATTGAGAGGATAAAATGATGAGTGTCTTTAGAGAATATAAGAGAGTATTTGGTTGAACTATTATAGATATTAAAAGGATTATCTCATCTATATGTATGCACATAATTTTGATGGAAGAGAAATATAAACCTTTTATGGATAATCAAAGGAAATTGAATTTTATCATGAAAGTAGTGAACATAAAGAATTTGAAGTGGTTAGATGCATGAATCATTTATCTTATATTTGATAGCTCTTGAGTTAATTTTGTATATTATGTGTCTAAAAAGGGTGGGATGATTATTGTATTAAATAGAACTAATGAAATTATATCCACAAGAACTATTATAGAATGAGGATTTCTATAAATTATAAAAAACTAAACATGGCCACTAAGAATGATAATTTTTCTTTACCTTCTAGTGATCAGATGTTATATAAGTTACTAGAGCATCCATTTTACTATTTCTTAAATGAGTATTTAGGATATAATCAGATTGCTATAACACCTAAGGATTAAGAGAAAATCACTTTCACTTGTCCTTATGGTATTTTGGATTTAAAAGAATGACTTCTAAAATATAAAATGTTTATGTTACATTCCAACATTATATGATGCTTATCTTTTTAGATTTGATTGAAAATTACATTGATGTTTTTATGGATGACTTTTTCCTTTTTTTCTTTCTTTTTTTTTCTTTTTTGTGTTTGGGGTATCTTTTGAAAATTGTTCAAAAAATATTGAGTCAATTATAAAAAGAAGTGAAGAGAAAAATTTAGTGTTGAAATGAAAAACTACCATTTCATAGTTAAGGAGAGAATTGTTCTTAGTCATAAGATATTTAAGTCTGAAACTAAAGTTGATAAACCTAAGATTCAAATAATTGAAAAAAATGTCACCCTTACTTATTGTAAAAGGAATTAGGAGTTTTTTTTTGGTCAGGTAAGATTTTATAGGAGATTGATTAAAGAATTCTCTAAAATTTTAAAATTCTTATAAAATATGTTAAAAAAGACACTATTTGAGTTCACCCTCGAGAATTTAGAAGTACTTAATTTATTAAAGACTAAACTTATTTTTGCACTAACTATTGTAACAACTGAGTAGACAAGTGTTGACCTCACTTTTGGTGAGATTGACACACTCTTCTTTAGTCCTAGATTTCTATCTTAACACTAGGATTTCTTCATATAGGTCCTATGACATTTTTAGTGATAAAGGGGATACTCAAACATATCACATACCGAATTACAACCCAACTTGGCCAATTGGTTCACTTGACCCAAATAGGCCTAAGTGAACCATATTGAACCAAAACCTAATTAAACCTGAATTAGTCCAAACCAACTTTCCAATCTACTCCAAATTGATTATTGGACATAACCCAATATTTCCTTGAATCAAATTTGGCCAAAACAACCAATTGGCCTGGCCTTACCCAAATAAGCCCAAATGAACAATATAATGCAAAAAATCTAACCCAAATTAAGCAAATTAATCATGCTTACATGTTCAAATCAACATTTGAACATGACCCAAAAGCCCCTTGAGCCCAATTTGGTCATTTAGTCCACTTGACCCAAATTGACCTATATAAGTCATGTTGAGTCAAACCTAACCTAACCAAGTTTGAATCTAACCAAACTTAACATGATTAACCTTTAAACTAATCTACACCTACCAAAATGAATCCAATCTATGGTAAACTAGTTTAACCTAAACCAAGTAAACCAAGGTTCTGAAAAAAAAAATCCTAAAATGGAATGATCTAACCCCTCTATTTGCTTAAGGCGTGACCCTTACTGCCCCGAGCTCACCCTAGCCAACTTAGCCTAAGCCAAGGTTATTTGGCTTAGCTATTGACCAAGGTAAGGACATATCACCATGGAGAACCCTTAATTTGCCAACCATGGGCTATCCACTTTGTCCCACTACCTCCAATCTTTCTAGTCACTAGAGGAACTTCACCTCGTTAGTCCTAAGCCATTTCTAGCTTCCTTCACTACATAATCAGCTGTCCATATCTAAATTGAGCCAAAATGATGGCTCACATGTGGAGCTCCATACAATCCCAATTCAAAAAAGCCCAAGACATTTAGAAACTTCAAAACCTCCTAAACCTAATTCCCATGGTTTCTTAGAGCTCCCTTAGCATCTTAGCTCTGACGACACCAAGCTCTCTCAAACCTGAATGCTGCAAGCCTCCACCCCTACTTTAACCTTTCAAAACTCCAAATTAATCTACCTCATACCTTTCACACACTTTTACAACCTAAAATGAATAGAGAGCCTCTCTATTCAAGTAGTAGAGCATAGAGAATGATCAAACTTTGGCAAATAACACTGGAATATTGGACTTGAGAGCGACTAGTGAGGAGGCACAGGGGGAGCTACTTAACAAGGCTTTGTCTCTACCAAACAAAGATACCTTGGCAATTTATTCCATTAGAAATTGGCTCTAGTGAGGTATAACTCTCAAATTGTAGAATGGCCTTAAGAAGTTGGTCCTTTGTGAAATGAATTTGTGTTCTATTTGAATCAAGTTATAGTGATTCATAGTATTCCTCTCTTAGATAATTTTGGATTCTTTTCCTGCAAAAATTTGAACTCTATTAGCTTAGATCAGGCGACGAAAGGCAGACGGTCTCCACCTCTTGCTAGAGCCTGAAAATGAATTACAAATCATCCATCTACATGATTAGAATGAACAATCATGATTAGAAATTCAATTTAATCCTTTATTATTCATAAAATTCCTAAATCAATCTCACATCCACTTCCATCCATGTTAGTGCCACAAGGGACGATTTAAATAGCCAATCCCCATGGCACTTTATATAAAATGTGGCTAACTCGATGCTGATTGTGTAAATTAGTTTAATTAGATATTAAATATATTTAATTAGGTAAAACTTTAAAAAATTATAACTCATTATAGAAAAATTATAAAAATACAAATAGACATTCTCTATCATTAGTGAACAAAGGAGAATAAAAAAAATAAAAAGCCTAATTTATGTATATTAGATAGAGAGTAATCAGGTTTTAATCAAAATGGGTAATTTTAAAATTAATTTTAAATCACTTATCTAATTAACTTGAATTTTTTAGGGCATATTCCTAGTTATTTTCACTATCTCCCATAATTATTCATGTCATTTGGATGAGTGGATTAGGAGTAGTGTACTTTGGATTCTTAATGAACTAATTAACCAAATTATTTAATTTAAAAATTATGAAAATCCTTAAATTTGTGTTCTAGTGTTCAAACACACTTGCTTAACATCAAAGCACCTAGGAAAAATGATTAGCACCTCTGGTCCTAATTAAATATCAAAATATCCATTAATATGGATAATTAATCATTAATTGTTCATTAAATGGCCTATGACTTAAAAAATTCATAATTTTTAGGTCTTTAAAAAATATGATTAACCCTTCTTTTTGCTCAGCTAATAAAAAGGTCTCCAATAAATCAAAAGCCCCATTAAGTTTTGAGTATTTTAAGTGTAATTAATTATTTAAAATTTTTTTATTTAATTAATCATAAAAAATATGCCCAAATGCCTTAAAATTTTTAGGGTATGTTTTCTTTATATTCATGCCCTCTCTGTATTTCTCTTAGAATTTTTTGGCTTAAGTTTCAAGCTTAGTTAAATGTTTAGTCCATTTGGAATTAATTAGCTTAATCAATTATTAAACTTTAATAAATCATAAAAAGTATGCTTTGAACCTTTAAACCACTTAATGAATAGAGAGGGTCATGAAATAATTATAAGTTTAACGTGTTCTCCTCTAATCATATTAATCATTATAATCAATTAAAATTTCTTAAGTTAACTTAATTGATTTTAAATGATATTATGACCATTGCGATGCTTATTTTTGAAATGTGGGTGGACACCATATAGATCATAGGGGGTACTTATTAAAGTGATCAAGTATGTTCTTAAGGTATGATGTACTATCTCGAAATATAGAAACATTACCCTACAATGGACCTAATCACCTAATAAGGACTCCTAAGGCATGATGGGTCTTCGAAAATATCAGAGATCTTTTCTCTACTTTATATGGAAAAATAAAGTAGGGTTTCTTTTAAGCCAGGTTCCTAAGTTCCCTATGGAGGCAAGCCTCCATAGTTAATTACATCATAAAAAAAAATGAGATTTTCTAAGAATACTCTCAATTAAAGTAGTCAACTATTATCTCCAAAGATTTAAATGTTAGACTATCAAAGGATTGGTTATTTTGGAAAATCAAGTTGGATTGTTCAATTAGAAGATTTATTTTTGAATTCAAAGGGAAATAAGTTGGAAATGTTCATGATATTAGGAAGCCTAGTAAGCATTCCAACCTATCATATGGTGAGGCTTTTTATATGTTTGAAAGTGAAGAGATTTATTTGGTTTGAGTTAAAATTTTATTAGATTACTAGGGCTTATAATCCATCGACATAAGATCATGAAAATGCCTAAGAGGTGAGGATTTATGCTCATAGCCTAAGGGAAATATGCAACCTCAAATCTTAAATCTAAAGAGCTTTAACATAAGTTAGAGCACGACCTAAATCTAAGCGAAAGTTAGACATAAGGGTTTACCTCCACAAGAGAGAAAAAACCCGTCCGACTTTTCTGGACTCACAACTGCCTGCAGTGGCGGCTCACAACTGCCTGCAGTGGTGGCTAGCTAACACCTCCTGCGCTTTAAAATCATGTAGTTTGGTCTTATGAAATTATAAGATGGCTTGGATTATTATTTAATTTGAAAGAAACTAAAGTCTTAAACCCACTCCCTAAGAGACTAGAGCATGAGTGGTATGAGCATATGACTTAGTCTAAAAATGCAACATTTTATAATTTTTATTCATTTAGACACATTCATTTGGACAAAGGCTTTAGGATTTTATACGCCTAAATGCATGATGAAATATAGTTATTGGCTAAATCAGAGGGAGAAGGTGTTCTCCACTATAAGGGATGCCCTCATAGTCATGCATTCCCCTATCGTACAAGAATGGAGACCCTCCATATTCTAGAGTGAAATAATATGTTATGCATGATGTGAGATATACAACATATAGCTATGGGGTTACTAAATATTTTAGTTATCTTATTTATATCTTAGGCTTTATGATGAGGCTATGAGTTGATTTAAAATTTTAGTTATGAGTTTTTAATTTGATAGAAAAATTAATTTTATCCTAAGAGCCTACTATATCCAAATTCTAATACCAAAATACATGGGAATGAACTTAAATAAGTATGTGCCTTTCTTAACCAAGGAAGTGAGATAATCAAATGATCTCCTTGGGGCTACTTAAAGCCTCATATTCCCAGGATGTCCAGACTATATACTTATTAGCATTCAAACTTATATAAATTTATATAGGAACTTAAGAAAGAGAACTTCACATTCAAATGGCTAAGCCATAAGCACATGCAAATCCTATATATATTCATAACTATTATCATCCCAAACATTGTTATCACTTTATAAATTTTGGAAAATAAATTTGGATTTATTAGTAATAATAGCCACACATATAATTAAATTAAGTCAACACATACAAGCTTACATAAATAAATTTTATTTAATTCATTTGAATTTGAAAAAAAATGAATGCATGGGATCACATGACATATAATATTTAAAGTGATTGAAAAGGAATAACCAAACATATACATATGATTCATTAAACTGCACTAATTCCTAAGAACAATCACATTAAATAAAATCACTTAAGAAAAATCAAAGCTTTTATTAATTTCCATTTTAAGTTTTTATTAAACTTAAAGAGGAGAAATTATTTGTTGTTTTAATCTCATTTCCATGTTGGTAATCTTAATTGGTTTAAGAAAAGATAATTAAATGAATTTTATGAATTGATTAAGTTGGATTATTAAGCAAATCACTTAACTACCCTTTCCTATGCTTCTTTAATTTGATTAATCATTTAATCATGAGCCACAAATGATATGAACATGAGTAAGAATAAAATTGCAATGCTTCTAAAATACCTAATGCAATTTACTCATGATTAAAGATTAATTAAGTTAAAGAATCTAATTAAGTACTTTTATGATTTTCTCACACTTATGGGTCAATCGTAATTTTCTTATGGGTCTTTATGTTATTAAAACATAAAGAGGAATTCTTAATTTCATTGTTAAATATCTGAAGTGATTAATGTTTCAATTTGATTTTATTTGATCATTTAATTATTTAATTAAGCACTTAATTAATCCTTGCATTAATTAACTCTCTTTTATGAAATGAATTTGGAAAAATAATTAGGAAAGTGGTCCTGATCACTCTCCCTCATCATCTCACTGTTAATCAGTGATTAATGAGTTTCAATTAATTAATTTTTACTATTTGAAATATTAATTAATCATTAAATTGGTTAAGAGAGTAATTAAGGTTTAAATTATCAATTCCCCTAATTACCTTGTCAATAAATTCCAAGAAAATCATGGGAATCAGAGTTCATCCCATTAAATCAACACACCAAGTTTGGAATCAATTTCCCAAGTAATTAGGGCTTAATTAAGCTAATTAGAAAAAAATTTAAACCCTAATTAAGCCTTAATCACTATTGAAAATTAAATGAAAATATTTTAAATAAAATCTCCTCTATTTTATCTTTCTAATGAGTATTCATTTGTATTTTTTTGGATTTTTTTTACAATTAGTTATGAATTTATAAAATTTCAACTATTAAAATAGATTATTAAGCCTAATCAACCCCTAATCCCATTAGCGCCACGCAGACTGTTGATGTGGCAGCGCTTTCCACATGGTGCTGAGGGATTGGACACTTAAATCATCTAACATGACACTGATCAGCGGCGGACACGCTTTCTTCCCCACCATCCGATCTAAGGTCAGACAGTGGGGATTAATCCGACGATTCCTAAGGGAATTAATCAGATTAAATCTAATAGAAGATCACAGCCATCCATTCCAATCATGTGGAATGGACAACAGATGATCCATTGTCCCTCAAGCAATGGAAGATGGACACCGTCCACCTTCCTCCGCTCGATTCGTGTTCATCAGAGCTTGTAGAGGCTCTAGATGAATCCAAAATGTTCACAAGAGGGATCTAATAGTGGAAATCACATAACATCAAACTTTTCTTCAAAAAAGACCAACACATAAGGTCAAAATTACAGTTTGCCAAAAAAAGTACCTCATTTAAGCTTAAGACCGGCAGCTAACCGACCGAGGTAGCTCTTCCTTGAAGAGGCGAAGCCCTGTTGAGAAGATGGCACCTTGACTCATCGCCGGTAGCTCTGTGGACCAACTATCACCAGAATCCTCACCATAGTTGGTCTAGGAGGGGCTTTCGGTTCTTGAATTGCTCAGGAGAAGATTCATTTCACCTCGCCAGAGCTTGGTGAAAGTGTGGGAAGGGTTAATTTAAAAACCATTGTGGTTTGGTGGAGTTAGACGGAGCTAAGCCTTAGGTATGCTCAATTTCATCATCATCGGTGATGGGACGGCTTAGGGAGCTTGAGGAATGCTTGGGGGAGTTTGGAATGCCCTGAGGAAACTCTAGGAACTCTCTCTCTCTCTCTCTCTCTCTCTCTCTCTCTCTGTTTAGATCAAAATAAAGGGGGTATACCCCCTCCTCCCTCCAATCTAATGGTGGGGATGTGTTTGGATTCTTGTGACTGTTCGACCAGTGCAGGCGGTCGTGGGTGGCAGGGAGGTGCTAAGTTAGCTCAATTTGAATGTGTCAGTGAGGGGGAGTAGCTGCCAAGGGCTGAGGTTGCTTATCACTGGGATCCAAGTGTTCCAATGGGTCTCCATGGGTTAACTCACCTACACTTAGCTCATGGTTGACCCAAACAGCTTTGGGTTAGGTGAGCTAGTGGTCTTTGTGTACATTTGGAGCTTAGGGTGGCTACCAAGGGGTGGAGAGTGGGTTTGACCATCCAAAATTGGGTTTTATCTCATGTGCGAGGCTTTATCTAATAGGTAATGGGTCAATTCAAGTTCAATTTTGGTTGGGTTGGATTTGGGCTGACCTAAGGTGACCCAATGATGAGTCATGTCAAGTTTCAATGGGTCCGGGCTTGGTTTGGATGGGTTTGGCTCAATTTGACTCATGTAGGTCAAATTGGGCTAAGTTGGGTCAAGTTGACAAATTGGTAAAATTGGGTCAAACCAAGGGTTAAGTCAAGTTCAAATGAGTATTTGGAATGTTTTGGTTCAATTGGTTTGGTTTAATTTGGCTTGGATTTGATTTTGGCCCATTTGATTCATATTGGTCAAATAGGTCAAGTTGACCAATTTGGCCAAATTGACCAAATTGGCTTGAGTTAGGCAATGGTTCATGTTCAATTGATCGTTTAAAGATTATTGTGGCTTTGATTTCAATCAATTTGGATTTAGAAATGATTTAGGCCAAATTGACCCTTTAGGTCAATTTGGGCTAAATGCGTCAATTAGATTCAATTAGTCAAATTGGATTCAATCAAGGCTTTGATCATGTTCAATAATAAATTTGAAATGGGTTTGAGTCTTTGGTTGAATCAATTTGGATTAGATTTTGATTTGACCCAATTTGGCCTTTTAGGTCAAATTAGGTCAACTTGGGTCAAAAGGCCAATTTGGTTTGGTTTGGCTCAATTGATGATCAAGTCATGTTCAAAGATTGATTTTAGGCTGGTATGAATCATTAGTTTTAATTGATTTGGCTTTGGATGAGATTTGGTTCATTTGGCTCATGTATGTTAAAAGGGTTAACTTGATCAAATGACCAAATTGACTTTGTTTGACTCAATTGATTGTAATTGATTAATCAAGGATGATCAATAATCATCAATGGAGGTTTTCGATGGTTTGGTTTAATCCAATTTGGGTTGGATTGAGATTTGGCTCAAATAGGTCCTTTAGGTCACTTTAGTTCAAGTGAACCTAAATGGGTAATTGAATCGATTTTGAGTTGAGTTGAGTTGAGTTGAGTTTGGCGTTTGATTTGAGATTGATTAATAGCTTTGACTGCAATTGGATTGGGTTTAATTGGATTTTGGCTCATTTGAGTATTTTAGGTAAAATGGGTTAGGTTAGTTGAAATGATTTTGGCTTGATTAGTTTGATTGTAATTTTTGGTATGATTTGGAATGATAATTTAAGGATTGATTTGCTTATGAGAAAATCAATTGAGTTTGGTTTGATTGAAGGAATTTTGGCTAAGTCCATAAGGTTGAATCATGAGCTTAGGTTTAGATCATGTTGGTTTTGATTTTGGTTTGGAGATTTGGATTTGAATTGGGATTCAATTAGATTTTGGTTATATTGACTTGAGGATGGATTTTAGCTAAGGAGATGGGCTTGGGTTTGGTTAAGCTAAAGGCTAGGTAGGTTTCACTAGGTCCTAGGGCATAACATAACCTAATGCTAATCCTCCTAAGTCTCTAGGTTTGGGTTAAGTGTTCACTTAACCACTAGAAGTGTATTATGACTAAGGAGCTCTTAGTGTCTAGAAGACTCCTAGATCTTAATGGAGAGATTGAATCCTCACTCCGAAAGTGAGGTCAACAACCATATGTTCAATTTTGGAGTTGATGAGTTGTAAGGATCTTTTTATGATATTTATCAGACTTTTTATTAATTTGTATGTGTATTTTTTTTATTCATATAATGAATAGCTATGTTTAAATAATTTTGCAAAGGATCAAATATGCATATTTTCAAAATTTAAAATTAAATGTGAGTACATTTATACTAGCATTACATACCTTACTTTTAAGTTATTATCACTATTAAATCTCCATGTTAATTTAAAAAGATAAAGATTTTTAATTATGTGTATATCCAATGTTATCATAAGATATATTTGGTCTAGAAACTTGAGATCATAGAGTTATTGGTTAGAAGGAAATTTTTATCTCACATCTCTAGAATAGTAATGACCTATAGCTATGAAAAATGCAAAGAAGTACTCATGAACATTTCTTTTCAAAATATAAGAGCACGCAGGCACGTATTACGATTAAATACCTAAATCTTTTGCAACATAAAATATACACATATGTATGTATGCATGTTTGGAGCTATATTATCTAAAAAAAATATGCACACAAATGATTTATATATATGAATATAAGAAATTTCCAAAATAATAAAAATGATATAATATTTCAAAAATGTGATATTTGAAGTGGTGTTTAATAAATGTCATGAAGGAATTCTTAAGATACTCTTTTAACTCTAAGATATGATCCTTAAGAATTATAATATTTCTTAAGCTTAATTTCAAACTTAGGATAATTAAAATCTGACATCTCATTCATTCATAAAAGCCATAAGACTCATTTTTTAGACTCACTAGGAGTAGGATGTAAAGTAGAATGGGTTTCACCTCAATTGAGGCCCATCATTCTTCATACTCTTTAGAATATTTAGCCTAACTCAAATCTAAATTAAATTTATAATTTAAAATTCACATTCAAATTGATAATCACTTAAACTAAAATAATCAAGTGACAATAAATTGAACTTTACCCTTAAGTTTTAACTCAAATATTAAAGCCTAGATTTCTCTCACTACACTAGTCTTTGTGCACACTTTAGATTAATTACCAATCAATTCTAGACCCAATTTAGGTTAGTGATTTCATTATGATGTATTATTTTCTATTTTGTGATATAATATTCTAGACTAGATGTTAAGGTGTATATTTATAGACTGGAGATATTAGGATGAATTTTATTAGACTAATGTTGTAATCTAAAGAGGGTTGTGTACAATAAAAAAGGAGATGTTTTACTAAATTTAAAGCTAATAAGTTTTCTTGTAGGTGTAATTTCCCTAAGCATAACCCATTGGATGCCATTGGTGTAAAGCCCTATTGTATTGATTATAAGTGCTTAGTATGTGTGTATTTTTCAAATGACCTATATTTTGCAGGTTTAGGTGGGTTTTAATTTTGAAATCTCAAATATAATTTATACTGGTACTGGATTAGAGTCATGAGATTTAGAATGAGTAGTGGCTAGAAGACACAGACTTGAGAGGTCTTGTGAAGCCTAGAGTGTCCACAATTTAGAGATAAAGGTGAAGACCCTCATTAACTTTATATTGTAATACTTAATTTTGGGTCAAGCAATATAAGGGTAGACCTGGCTATCTAATTTTTTTTCTTTTTTTTTAGGGTGTATAGTGGAACCAGGATGTACCGACATCTTTGGTTATAATATTTTGATATGTTTGAGTGTTTACATTGGTTGCATAATAAAAATGGCATGATGTTTATAATTTTTAATATTTGTGATATATTGTTGTATGTTGGCCCAAATTCAATAGACTCTTAGGAAGTAAATTTTCTACTCCAACTAAAAAATAATTTAAATAAAAAAATAAATACAACTCATAATGTCATCCTAAAACCTTAAGAATAAGCAATAAAATTGATTAGAAACCTTTTGTTTGTGATGTGAAACAATAAATTCATTTTTATTTCCTTCCTTGAAATGAGGATCTTCACTCATTGCATGATAATAGGGAGAGTCTAACCATTATAGATAGCCACCCTTAAGTAAAGATCACCTCTTTTATTGATTTGGGCAATGATCTCATTTCATTATGCATGTAGGCATATTTACACTCCCCCTAATCTATAAACTTATGAATCTAAAATTAATAAAAGTTGAAATTTGTTTGCAATGGTTAGAAGCATTATCTATGACAATCATGATCTTAAAATTCTGAGGAGTGAGTTTATGTTCTTAGATTTATTTCTTACTAAATAATAGCTTGGTCATCTTGCAATTACATAAGGCCTGTCCACATTATTTTGAAGCATATGTAGTGTTAGCTGGCAGCCCATCCATGCGAGTTATAAGTCTAGAAGAGTCAAGATAGGTTCACATTCTTTGGTAGGAGCGTGCCAATACATCACATTTTTTTTCATTAGAATGGGTTAAGATTCTAGTTTGTGTTGCAATGCATTTAGTCTTAGATTTTGAGGTTGTTTGTTTCTCATCAGCTATGGATATAACTCCTCACATCAAGATATTTTCATAATCTTGTGTTATTAAAATATAAGGTCTAACATTTTAATGAAATGCCAACTAAAAACTTAATGTAAATCTTAACTTCAAACATATAAAGCCTAATAATAGGTTAAGTTAAAGTATTTACTAAGCTTTCTAGTATTAAACCATTTCCTACTCATTCTCTTTTGCATTCCATCAAGAACGATTCTTACTTGATCTATTCCATTTGATTTCCAATTTAGTAATCCTTTGATATGATCATTGAAATTCATAGATATGATAATTGACTACTTTAATTGAGAGTTTTCTTAAAAGATTCATATCTTCTAGGATACCTGTAGGGAACTTAAAACCTAGGTTAAAAAATCTCATCTTACTTTATCCATATAAAATAAAGAAAAATCTCTAGTACACATTGATCCATTGGCCTTAGGAGTCCTTATAAAGTGATCAAAGTGATATTTCTATCTGTCAAGATAGTGTATTTTTCCTTGATGTCATATTCAATCACCAAAATAAGTACCGCTAAGATCTGTATGGTGTCCTTGCACTTTTAATCATCACAACAAGCCCCTTCAAACTTATGTATGATGCTAGTGATTATGCTAAAGGTGTAGCATTTGGAAAATAAAAGAAATATATTTGTCAAGATATTTACTATTCTAGTAAAACTCTTAATGAATCTCAGTTGAATTATTCTACAACTAAAAAGAATTATTAGTACTAGTATTTACATTTACTAAGTTTAGGCCTTATCTTGTTAGTGTTAAAGTCATTATTTATATATTGATCATGTAGCAATAACATACTTGTTGAAAAAAGTTGCTAAACCTAGATTGATTAGATTGATTCTTCTTTGCTGAGAATTTGACTTAGAGATTAGAGATAAGAGAGGATTAAAAAAACAAGTAGTTTATCATTTATTTAGACTTGAAGTAAGAGAAGAGTTTAAGTCTGGTGGAGAAATTAGAGAATAATTATGTAATGAGCATTTGTTTGTATTTTAACATAAAGTTATTCTTTGGCTTATAGATATTATAAATTATTTAATAAGTGAGATCTTATGTTATGGATTATCTTTTCACAAAAGAAAAAAGTTTTTGCATTATGTTAGACTTTAATTTTAGGATGATCCATGTTTTTTATAAGAAATGTTTAGTCCATTTTATGAGGAGATGTTTACCTAATGATGAGATAAATGAAATTTTATGATTATATTATAATTCTTGGTATGGGAGGCATTTTTTAGAAATAAGATAGTAACTAAAGTGTTATAAAGTGTATTTTATTGGCCTACTCTATTTAGGTATGCTAATGCATATGTGAAGAATTGTGATAGACGCTAAAGAAAAGAAAACATATTAAAACTTAAAACATCATAAAATGCATTCGAACTACATTCTTGAAATTGAGATGTTTGATGTTTAGAAAATTGATTTTATGTGACATTTTATTCCTTCAATTGAAAATGAGTACATTTTGGTTGATATAGATTATGTTTCAAAGTAGATTGAAGTAATAGTTACTTCTAAAAAGGATTTTAAAGTTATTTTTAAATTTTTTTAAAAATATATATTTTACTAAATTTAGTACACTTAGGGTCTATTTGGGGCCACTGTAACTTTTTAAAAAGCTGGTTGTAAAGCTTCTTTAGAGAAAATAACTTTTTAAAAAACTGTTGTGTGTTACAAATATTTTTCTTTTTGAAAAATTTAAATAACAGCTTTTTGATAGCCACCACACTCTAATAGCTATGATTCTCAAAAGCAAGTTTTCACCATAAAATTTTTTAAAACCAACTAAGAAGCTGGTAGTCAAATACAACTGTGTTACTTATTGGATGCTTTTTGAAAAGTAAAGCAGTCATAAAGATATTCCAAAAACACCCTTAGAGTCATTATGAGTGATAAAAATACCTATTTTTGCAATAATAATAATAATAATAATAATAATGATAACAATAATAATAATTAAAGTCATTTTGGCAAAATATGGAGTGAATCATAGAGTAGCTACAACATATCATCCTCAGCTTAGTGGTCTAGCAAAAATTTCAAATAAGGAGATTAAGAGAATTCTAGAAAAAGACTATAGGTCTTATTAGGAAATATTGGTCAAATAGATTGGATGATGTACTATGAGCCTATAGGACAACAATTACGACTCTAATTGGAATGTCTCCATATAGATAATTATTTTTAAAAGTTTGTCTTTACCCTTAGAATTGGAACATAAAGCATAATGGGTGATCAATAAGTTAAATTTTAATATAAAAGATGTAGGAGAGAAAAAGCTCTTAGAGTTAAATGAACTAGATGGGATTAGATTAAGTGCTTATAAAAATGCTAAAATTTATAAAGAGTAAATTAAAAGATGGCATGATAAGAAGCTCCTTAAGAAGTAATTTGAGCATGGATAATAAGTATTATTATTTAATTCTAGGTTAAAATTATTTTATAAGAAATTATAATCTAGATGGTTAGAGCTATTTCTTATTATAAAAACTATCCATATGGTGTTATAGATATTCAAGATTTGAAAACTTATAATATTTTTAAGGTGAATAGTTAAAGACATAAGCACTATTTTTGGGATGAGTTAAATTGGCTAAAAAATTGATTAGTTTCATTAATATTGAAGATAATTAAGAAATGACTTAATCAAGCTAAGAAATAAAAACTAAGTACTTCTTGGAAGGCAACCTAAGGTTTACCTATTTATTATGTAGTCTATTTGCATATATGTTGTGTGATGTTTGAAAAACTTTAAAATTTTGCTAAGTTTACTTGTGGCATTGTGGTGTTGTATTGTGGTACTGTAATAGTATAGTTTTAATTTATTAAATTGCATGTTTTTGTTGAATTTATAAAAATTTGTCACATGTCTTTTGACTATGTCAGAGTGCCATGACATTTGATTGACCAATGTTGTAATGTTAGTTAATAATCAATTCAAATGGGCAACCAATATACATAATTATTTATATAAAGACAAAATTAAGTAGAGCACCTAGGCACTGTTGATTAGTGTCACAATGTTTCTTCAATGCATTCAATAGTTTACTTTATTTTTTGTACCATAATTATGGCTATCAATTTATATTCATTGATGTATTTATTTCTTTTTAGCTGAATTTTGATCATTTTTGACTATTTGACAAGAGCCTAAGCACTACCAACTAGCATCATGGTGCTACACTTCAGAATGCAAGACAATAAGGATAGTATTTTGGCACTATAGGTCTAGCACCATGATGCTATAAAAGTTTATAAATAGTTCCCTTAGTTAAAATTTCATTATTCATTTTCCTATTAGCACTAAGCCAATAGAGTTTTCTGCCCTTTGTAGTGACCTCTTTCTAGTTAAAATGCCAATCAAGATCATTACTAAGAGAAGGAAGTCTGCATCTTATGACCCTAGAAATTTGTAAGTGTGATTGCAGAGAATAGGTACACCATTGCCATCATTCATAAAAATCTTACTCTTAAGAGGAGATTTTTTAGTCTTGAGAGGAAAATAGATAGCACAATCACTTAAAGGGGTTAGGAGAACTTAGCTTACAAAACACACTCGTATATAGTTCTTGTAGTTGGAGAGTTCTTTATCAATGTTAAACATCATCGAAACTTTAGAGTTTATGTTAGGGTAAATCTGCCTATTACAATGGTCATCCTGATTTTTGATGAGATCATTAGTTTCCTTAATATTAGGGAATCACATTTATCACGAAAAAGGAGAAACAAATCAATTTCCTACTACTGGCATGACCGCTAAAGCAAAGATTTGGCACTATTTCATATTTACTAAGCTAATGCATAGTGGGAATGTTAGTGAGATAACTAAGGATAAAGTCATCTTTAATTTTGTCATACAAAATAGTGTTATTTATAGATGTAAGTAAGATTATTTATGCTTCTATTTTGAATATGATTAAGAGTAGTACTACTATATTTTTTGGGCACCCTTTTCTTATCTATCAGCTATCAACTTTGCATTAGGGCTAAGTCTTTAGGAGATCCTAATGCGAAGCAGTTAGTTCTAAGGTACCCATTACTACAGAGAGCATTTTATCTTTTGGATCTAGTTATAAGCTATGAGAGAGTTTGTACACACCACCCTCTATATCTTGATCCTTTAAAACTATGAGTGTGGAGCTGCTTGTCTTGAGTGAGTAGGTTTCAAAGTTGAAGCATAAGGCTGATGAGATTGGTAGGTGGGAGTAAACGATGAGAAAAAAATAATAATCATTATTTGGATCAACAATAATTCTCATATATGACTAAGTATAACTAAGCTTCAGCTCACATGTTCCATAAATGTTAGTTGAATGTGTGTCCTAATCATATATATTTCTCTATTGTGACACAATTCCAACCCTATGTCAGATAGAGTCAAGTAGCTGGCGAAAAGGGGGAGGAGAAAGAAGATGAGAAGTTTTTATTTTTATTTTTTTTGTTTTATTTTGTTACTATTTTATTTTTGTTTTCTTTATTTTGTTTTTTATTTAAATGTACTGAAAAAGAAAGTTTGGAGGAGTTGAAATGTAATTAATTTTGTTTCTTTCATGAAATTTCTTAATTTTTTTATGTGTTGTGCCTTGGCACTACATTAGGTTGTGCTATAGAGTTATAGTCTATAGTAAAATTTTTATGTTTTTAGGAAAATTATAACTTTTATATTACTAGTCTTTATTAATTATATGCCATTTTTTTTTTAAACTTGAACGTCTATTTGGCTAAGCATAACTTTAGAATTAAAATTAATTAAATAATATTTTTATTTGAGAAATAAGTCTTATATTAAAATTATTAAGTGATGAATTATAACTAAAACTATTAATAACTATAATTTCTTATAAGAACTAGTAATTTCTAATTAGTGAGGAATTTTCATACACACGCTACACATGGAATAATCCTTATGAATTTAGTTGATTGTTAAATTAATGTTATTAATATTTTTATAACATAATTATGATTAATAACAATTGAAGCTTGGTACATATAGTAAAAATTAATAATTCATTTGAATTGACAATAGATGTTTAAGGAGAATGAAATAGTATGAAAATGAATTATATCCAAGATACTTGATCAATAAGGTGTTCTTCTTAAAAATGAAAACAAAATAAAAAATAATGTATAAAAACAAAAAAGTGAAAAAAAACACTTAAGGCTAAATATTATACAAGAATAGTACTTGATATTATCATCTAATCCAAAGTAAATCAATTAATTTATTATCTTAAATTAAATGTGTTGAATTCAAAAGAGAGAATCATGCTGTGATTATTTAAATAATAAGTGATAACCATTTATATAAATCAATTAACTAAAATTTAAATGAATTAACTATACTATTATTGAGCAGGGAAGAGACTTTTCTCGAAGAAAACATTAGTTTATGTAAGAATTTAGGCTAATAAAATTTAATTATTTTCATATTTAATAATGAATGTTTATGATTGTGATTCAGTTGAAATCAATATTTAATAATTTTAAATTTTAAAATTTTTGCTATCACATAAGTTTAAGGATTTATGAAAATGCATAAAATTACTTGAAGATAAGTACTAATTTGAGTTTGGGAGTATTTGATAATAACAAAAAAATTAGTAAATTTTATGTATTTTTATATGTATTTTGATGTCTAATTAAAATTAAGTTATAGTTATTTTTATTATTGTTTGTGATTTTGGTAGGAATGTTTCATATAAAGCCAAAAAAGGAAAAAAAAAATCAAAATTTCAAAACCAGTTACTAGGTGCTATGGAGAACAGAGCCACAGTGCTTTGTTTGAAGAAATTTGGTGCAGAGAAAGAGAATATAGCATCGTGGTAGTGGATGACTACTGTCGAGACATTTTAATAGCCAAATATTTGGACCTCAAGATAATAATCGCATCGCCATGGCACTATAAGGAATACACTGCAGTGCTAGATGAAGCTCAAAGAAGCTTAAACAATGCATAAAAATAGTAACTAGAGTATTTTGGCCTTGAAGGACTAATGCAGCTGCGCCAAATCCTCCTTATTTAAGCATAAAGGTAAAAAAAGCCAAGTATCTTGGCTTTGAAATATTGGCACCACGTTGCCTGAACGGTTCAGATTTAAATATAAAGACAGGAAGTCCAGCGATGTGGCACTGCAAAGGGGAGCCATGATGTTACGTCCTAACAATTGTAATTTCAACAGTCGATTTTGGGAGTTGTTGAGGCAACTTTTCAAATTTATCGGGCGAGAGCATCAATACTTATATACTTATATTGGGAAAAGACTTTGGCAAGTGTGTGTCTCATGTTTTAATGAGTGAGTGTGTGTCATGTGTTAGTGTGGGAGTGTATGTGTGTAGATGGAGAAAAAACAGATCGAAAAGAGGGAGATTCATTACAAGAATGCAAGGGATAGAGATAATAACTTGGAAGACACCTTTCCTTTTTCTTGACTACTTTTGAATGTTCATTTATATCTATAACATGGTGATGTTCTCTCTTTCTCAAATGAATAATTATGTATGTTGTACTCTATATTTGTGAAACCATGTATTTCTTTCTATGGATAATGTATTATGAAGTTTAAAGTATGTATTTTATGTTATGATTTTTTAAATTATTTTGATTTCTCCTCATACTTAATTTAGTTGTAATAAAGCCAATTGCAATCTTAAAATCAAATGTGATTAAAAGATATCAAAAGAGTTCTACATGAATAATTAAGGAGAAGCAATTATGTCTTTTAAGAATACAGACATATAATGTCTAAGGGACTTGCAATAATATAAGAAGATAATAAGGAAATCTCTTATTTTAATTACTATATATGCATATAGTTAATTAATTGAAGTGATAAGTTCTTTTGATCTTAACTGAGATGAAACGATAAAATTGATCCTCATTAATAACTACATAAAATAAATTTTCAAATACAAAATCTATAAAAACAATCAAGTGGCCAAAAGTTTAGATTATATTTTTTAAAATAAGTAAAAACCTTTATTTTAAAAATCATCTTTTATAAATTTATGTTAATTTAACTTTTCTTAATTTTTTACTTTATTGGATAATAATTATTGTTGGCAATTGATTGATTTTTAACTTAGTAAAATTTTATAAAAGATTCTTATGGGGACGATACTCTACTCATCATTATATTACTTGAACAACACATGTATTTGTGTACACTCTCAGTCAGTTATCTCTTATCCTACATTCATATGGGTAGATAGCCTCTTAATATGTTATTCTTCTCCTGGATCTAAGCATTTTTTTCTCTTCATCTAGAATATAGATGGGTGTTAGTGGTGGGGTAAGATTTTTATTATTTTATAGTTGATTTATTGAAGCTTGCATTTATGTTTTAGGTTCTTATATTTGAGCATTATTTTCTTAAAATATTTATCAATTTTATATATCAATATTAAGGATTGTAAGGTCTAAAGCTTCCATTAGTTGGGTAAGGTTTTTAAGTTTGTCTTAAGAGAGTAATTTGAATGTTGTGAGATGATTTTAAAATATGAAGATAAAAAGATGAGAAGAAAAAAGCTTTATAATAGAAAGCATAAAAAATAAAGTGAAATCTAAGTTAAAAAAACTTTCAAGTAGGGTGGGGGAGTACAAAAATCTCTTATGTCTCAAGCTATCCTTATCAATTTATGCATTTTTGAAAATTTTATTTTTAACTTTAAGCACACCAAATTTTATGCAAATATATTTTAATATATACAACTTTAAAGTAAAAACATTATCCAAAACAAAAAAGCTTCAAGTCCTTAAGATTGTAAATTATTTAAAATTTTGACAAATAAATAAATAGTTTTATCATAAAAAATAAAGTAGATTACATAAACTTTTTTACACCAACATTATTATTTTTTATGTGGAGCACTCTCTTATTAAGATTTCCACTTAATATAAAAATTTAATGATAAGTTCTCAAAAGGAAATTATCTAGTGTTGACCTTACTTGTAGGGAGGTTGACATATATTCCGCTTTAGTCTTAGTGATTCTATCTCATTAATAGGATTTCCTCGCTTAGAATTCTATGACACTCTTAGTGACTAAGGGGACATCCAAACCCAAGCCCAAGGCTAATAGGACTGAACATCCTATTAAGTTAGTGGACCCCATCTAACATTTAACATCCAAATTAACCTAGTTCATTCTTAAGCCAAGTCAAACTAAACCAAATCAATCTCAACTTTAAACCCTATCCTACCGATCACAAAATTAGCATAATTGCATTCTAAATGGGGTAATTTTGGTCACTAAGCCCAAGTTAACCCATTTGACTCCTTAAGACTAGTTTGAACTAAAACACACATCAATGTCAATACTTCTAACACACTAATCACACCCACCTATGCTTAATTGAAGCCCATTTAGGCTAATTGGCCCACTTGGCCATTTGAGTCTTAATGGACCAAACCCAAATTATGCCAATTGATCAAGCATAAGACCATAAAACTTTAAACAAATATATCTGGAGCCTAATTAGAGGTTAATTTGATTAATTGGTTGACTTAGCTCAAGTTGACCCTAAACCCAACCAAACATGAAATAACTCCTTCTTAGGTCATCAAAGGTTTGCCCAAGTGAGGCCAACTCAAGATAAACCTGGTTCAACTCAACCCAAGTGAACTAAAGGTCAAAAAAAAATTTCCAAAATAGTTTAGTCCAACCCCCTCTTTTGGCTTAAGTTGTCGCATTAGTATCCCTTAAGCTCACCCTAGCTAACTCAATCTATCCCAAAGCTGGTTTGTCCAGTCATTGGCCCAAGCAAATCATGGTCATAGGGTGACAAACCTTGGTTCACTCACCATGACATGTCTCTCTTACCCCATTGCTCAAACTTAGCCAACCACAAAAAAACCTCTACCTCACCAGTCCCTAGCCATTTTGAGCTCAATTTGCTACACCATCACCTCCCCATAACTGAACCAAGCCAAAATAAGGGTTCACATTGAGAACTCCATAGGATTTGAATGGAGGAAACTTAAGCACTCATGAGACTCATCCCAACTCTAAAAATAAACTCTTAAGCTCTCAGGCCCATTCTACATCCAAACCCTGACCACTAGCAAACTCCCCTAAAGCCGAATATCCTAAAATCCATCATCCATTCCTAGCCTTCTAAATTTCAAATAAACTAATCCCACACCTTCCTCAGCCTTAGGTGATCTAAAACAAACCGGCCCCAATCAGTTTGAGCAAAGGAAGCATGGAGAAAAATTCCAAAATACGGGGAGTTGCCTTCAAATCTATGGGGAGAAATGAAAGAGACAAGCATATAGAAATTCATCTTTTTAGGACATCACGCAGATCCATATATATACTTATTCAGGTGATCGAGTATGTCATCAAGGACATAGTATACTATCTCGAAAGACAGAAATCACTACCATTTAATGGACCTAATCACTTCAATAAGGACTTCAAAGGACGATGAGTCTGCATATGTAATAGAGATTCTTCCCCTACTTTACATGAAAAATTAAAGCAAGGTTTATTTCAAATCGGGTTCGTTAAGTTCCCTACAGGGCAAGCCCCCATAGTTAATTACATTATAAGGAATGGAGATTCCTTAGGAAAACTCTTGATTAAAGTAAATGATCGTTATGTTTAAACGTTTTAATAGGAAGGACTATCAATCAATTAGTTCATACTTAAAGATCAAATGGGATTGATCAAAAGAGGGAGTTATTATCGAAGCCATAATGGAAGATAAGTAGGAGATGCCCATGATGCTAGAAAATCTCATGAGCATCTCAAACTATCCTATGGTTGGGCTTTATAATTTTGAAATTGATTTAGTTTATTTGAGTTATATTTTTCATTAGAATTTTAGAACTTATGATTCCTTAACACAAGATTAAGGAAATGCCTAAGAGGTGAAGAATTATGCTTATACCCATAAAGGGGAGAAGCAACCTCAGAACCTAAATCTAAGGACCTTTGGCGAGGATCGAAAGCACAACCTAAATCTAAGAGAAAAAAGGGTAATTGATTTGCATCCACAAGAGAGAATAAATCACCTGACAGCTTGGACTTACAACCGCTTGGGGGTGACCACCAACTAACTTCTCCTACAATTTTAAATATATGTAGGCAAGTTTTTATGCTTATACAAGATAGCTAAGCTATTATTTATTTAGAAAGATACTAAGTCCTTATACTCACTCCCTAAAGAGACTAGATCATGTAAAGGGCATGCTTCAAATGACCTAAATCTAATGCAATTCAAATTTCATTTTATTTTCATTTTTGGATAATTATTTTGACTGAGGCTAATAGGATTCATATGACTAATGCATGAGAAATAAATTTATTGGCCAAAATCAATGAGAATGGAGGAGGTGAGTTTCCACCATGGTTCTCAAAGGTCAAGCCAAGTTTCTCTGGCAAAGGTGGAAGCCCTCCAATCAAGAGTGAAATAAAATGCATTTGTACATGATATTACAAAAGAAATGATCATCCAGCTAAGGGGTTACTAATTCTTTTTTCTTAATTTGAAACCTAAGTTTTAGATGAGGTTATGAATTATTTAATTTTTATTTTGAGTTGTTAAGTTAAGTAAAATATTTTTTTTCCTAAAGAGCCTAATCCACATCCAGGCCTTACATAAAGCAAGGAAGAAATTAGGAAAAAGTATGCCACTTAATACAAAAGATAAACAAATCATCAATCAATTTATAAAGCTAATCACAAAAAGAATAAAATGCCGTTATGGTCGGGCATCACCGTACAATCCCAAAAATATCAAATTGGGTAATTGAGCTCTACCCTTATACAACTCGGATTACAAATGAATTAAATTACAATTAAGCAAGAAATTCATTGTTATGGGGGTCTTCAAGCTTTATTCTTCTTTCTTCTTTTCTTCTTTCTTCTTCTTTTCTTATTTCTTCTTCTTTTCTTCTTTTAGATGGTTGGAAGGTAAATGCTCCAAGGCTTTACATGGTGCATAAGATAGGATCTTATGACCAATTCTCATCTTAATCCCCATAATAATCATTCCAAAATCCTAAGTGCACACATTTACATTAAAAAAAGTGGAAATCTAACTAAAACCTACGAAATAAAGGATAATTAAAATAAATCACACAAATCCCAAACATGTATATTAGACTTATCACACCACACATAGGTGATTAAGTCCACATGGCCTATCGGATTATGCTTATGGGTATAAAACACTTGCAAGCAAAAATATTTATATTTTTATTTATGATAGCGCCCCTTAAGCACAATTCCCTGTAAAAAAGAATAGTTAGACTAAGAGCATCCTACCATTCATTCTATGAGCATACACCCTAACATCTAGTCTAAAATATATACCACAAGATAAAATAAAATATCAAACTATGCACCGACCTAACCTAAGGCTAGAAGTGGTGACTTAGGCTAATGTGTGTGCTTTGAAGGTTTGTGTGGCATGCTTAGCTATGGATTTATGTTCAAATTTTCTAAGTGTGAAAACATGTTCAACTTAGATGAGGGTTTTATTTAAGTTATTTAATTATTTTGGGTTAATTTTATTTCATGTTTTGATTAGGTTCAAGTGAACCTTACAATTAATTACTAAGTTATGAAGAAAGAGAAGAGAACTTCTCTTTCCTTCCCTAACCTAAGTAATTTCTAAAGTAAATTCACATTTTAGTTTTATTTAGGTGAATTTTTTTTATTAAATATTTTAATTAATCCTATGTTTAGATGAACTCTAAACAAACCTATTCAAAAAGAAAGGCATTTTAAGATTAAATACAATGAATCAAAATTCACATAACACACATTATTTTCTTTCTTTCCCAATATGTATAACATGCATATGAATGAATCCTAAGCATATCTATACATATAAAATGAGAATATAACATACTTTATGATGCATTCTAAGTAATCCATTTAAAGAAATTTAGAAGTTGAATATGCATGATTTTTCTCAAGTAGAAAGGGGTTTCTTTATCCAAATTTTCACATAACACACATGAAAGTAAGAAAGGAATAAGTGAGTACAACGCCATTGTTAACCAGAGGTATAAGGTACAAGACCTACTTAGGGCTACTTAAAGCCTCATAACCTTGGGGTTGTCCAGACTAATATACCACTTTCCTTAAATACAAATATGTGTATAAAAGAAATGAAATGGAAAGGAAGAATGCAAAAGTTGTATTAATGGATTCATTTTGTTTATGCAATTTATGCATATAAGTGTAAGTAACCCTTCTTAGGTGATAAATTAGAGATGAATAGGACATGGAATTAGGTGAGTGTTAGGTCATTTTCAAAGGAATCATATATCTCACCAAATTCATATTCAAAACTATGCTAATCAAAAAGGAGAAAGGAAACATATGCTAAACGTACCTTTATATTCTTTCACATGCAGACTCATAATTAAAATATAAGTAACATACTTTCAGATTTGGTATTTGTTTTATATGTTTTAAAAATAATTTGAATTTAATAGTGATAATAGCCACTCATTTTTCTACTTCAGCCAACACATGCAAATTTGACATAAAGTAAATAATTTCATTTTTAAATTTGAATTTAAAAAAAATGAATGCATGAAGACAAATTTAACATGTTGGGGAAAGACTCAAAGCAATGAAAGTATGTAAACAAGTTCACTTCACTTAAATCCTAATGACATTCTTATAGAATAAGAAAGTTTAAAATGAATCAGAGTAAATTCAATGTTATTTTTGTTTAGTTTGGAGTTTGATTTAATTTTAAAAATGTGAGATGAGTTTGCTATTCCTAACCCATTCCCATATATGTTTGATATTTTTGTTTAGTTTTTAGATAATTAGATCCATTTTATGTATTAATTAGTTTAAGGTATGAATTAAGTACCTTAATTAACCCTTACCTACACTACCTTAAAATAATTAACCAGTTAATTATGAGCCAATAAGATGACATAAAAACTCACAAGAAATTTAAATTTTTAATGCACCTAATAAGAAAAAGGCCTAATGTAATTTGGCTCATAATTAAAGGTTAATTAAGCCAAGGGGTTTAACTTAAGTAATTTCAAAACACTCTTTCACACATGAATTAGGTTTTGATTTATTTAATTGAACTTAGGCTATTAAACACCTAAGAATCTACCCAAAGTAGATTAATTAAGTTATGTAACTTTATAGAATTTTTAGAAATTAATTAAGGGGGTAATTAATGAATTAACCATTAATTAAGAGTAGATTAAGGAGAGAAAGGGGGGTTTAGGGAATAGCTTGAGGGAAATGCCCTAAAATTATTCCCTAAATATTCTATCTACTGGATCTGACCTTAATCAATCGTAATCATGGATTAAAATCACTATTCATTCCCTAATTATCCTTAATTAAATAAGGAGGTTAATTAAGAAATTCATATGCAATTCCTCTAATTAAGCCTTCAATAAATCTTAAGAAAATTAGGGGAGGTAGAAGTCATCTCCTAAGTCATACCCAAAAATTTGGGATTAATCAGAGGCTTAATTAAAAGGTAATTAGTAAAATAAAGTTTTTAATAAAACTCAAAATCAAAGAAAAATTATAAATCAAAACTTATTGAAATTAATTTTAAAATATTCTACGTTGAATTATCTTTCCATAAAAATTTATTTTATATTTTTCTAAATTTTATAGAGAGAGTTATGAATTTTAGAAAATCCCTAAATTAATTAGAATTAATTAAAGCATTTTAACTAATCGTCCGCCACTCAGACGCGTATGCGACACTTACACACGCCGGTGAGTCTCACTTAAGTTGTCAAATCCAAAAGGCGGGTGACGACATATGCGCTTTGATCTCGGTTGTCAAATCATAGATCGGATGACCAAAGATCTCCCCATGGTTCTTAAAATGGATAAAGGATTTTCTAAACGTGTGTTTAATCTCTGTCTTCTATCCAAAATGTGCGGATGGATGGCTAGAGATCTATCCCTACCAATCCCTGTAAAAAATGGAGAATGTCCACCTTTGCAGTCATGATCTGAGCTCAATTGAGCTAAAATTGAATTGGAAGTCAACCCACACCATCTAAGCATGGCTATAAACACATATAATGGTCAAAACTCCATGGGATTAAAATTTCTTTCCAAAACTCCACACCACATTGAACTTAATGGTCAAAAAATGACATACCTCACCGAAGGTGATCACCGTCGCTCGATTCCCTTGGAGAAGCTTTGTCTAGTTAAGACAAAACTCTATTGAGAGTTTGAGCTCTTGAAGTTGAGTGTAGAGCTCTATGAACCAACTCCACCTCAGCTTGCTGCTGCCTTGATTAAGATAGCCTTCCTCTTTCCTTGGGAACTTGAAAAAGAGCTTGGGTGCACTCAATTTTCCTCTTTGATGGAATGTGCAAAGGGAATTTGGTGGAAATTGAGTATGGAGAAAGTTAGATCTTCGATTTGCCTCCCCTATTTTTACTATTCAAAAACTGAGGATGGGAAAATGGCTAGAGCTCTAGGAAGCTAGGGATCACTCTTTCTTACTCTAGTACTAACTGGAATTGCCTAATTCAGATTGAATTAGGGGGAGTATATCTCCCCCTTGAAGGATCAGACAGATGTAAGCCATTGTGCCATTTTGATCCAATTTATCATAATGGGAAGGTTGTTTGAGCTGTTAGGACTGTGCACATGGTTGGTTTGAGGCCTTGAGTGGATTGGCAACCTCCCATGTGCTTGAATTTGAGTGGAAGAGGGATTTTGAATTAACTATTTTGACCCATGGGGGCGGGTTTGGCCTTAGGGCCAATTGGGTTGACCCAAACCCATTGGGTTGGGTGCACCACTCTTCATTAGGTGTCCTTGAGCTTTTAGAAAAGCCTCAAGTGATTATGAAGATGGAATGACCAAATTACCCATGGATTAAGCCAAAATTTGTTCTATGGCCTAGGGGTAGAATGGTTATTTTGCTAATTTTTACTTTGGATATGTTGGGTATAGGGAGAAACTAGGTTTGGCCAAGTTTCATGAGATTTGGAATTCATTTGATAGGGTTTGGCTCATGTTGACCGATTTAGGTTAAAATGGGTCAACTTGGGTCAAACCAAGGGTTGGGTCAAGTTCATATGACCATTTAAAATATTTTGGTGGCTTTGGTTTGATTTAATTTGGTATAGTTTGGAATTTGGCTCATATGACTTCATTTAGATCAATGGGTCAAGCTGACCTATTTGACCCATTTGACCTATTTGGGGTAGGTCAAGGGTAGGTTTAGGTTAGGTTAATCATATAAAGTGGATTGGTATCTTTGTTTCCAATCAATTTTGTCTGTGTTCAAATTTGGCTTAACATGATCCCTTTATATCATGTTAGGTCTAAGGTCAATTGGGCTAGGTTAGGTCTAGTTAGCCAATTGAGGCTTTAGTTAAGTTCAACAAGTGATTTGGAATGAACTTGGCCCATTGGTTTGAATCAATTTGGCTTAGATCAAGTTTTGACACATTTTGACTTTTAGGTTAAGTTGGGTCAACTTGGGTCAAGTGGCCAATTGGGCTAGGTTAGGCTCAAATGTTGGCTTGGTCAAGTTTAAACATAGGTCATGAGTGAACTTAGATCAATGGTTTCAATCAATTTGGACTATGGTGGAATTTGGCTATGTTAGATTTCATTTTGGACTAAGTGTTGACTTGGTCAACCCTTAGGTTTGACTTGTTTTGACCCAATTTGATTGATTGATCATCCCATGATAATTGTTGATCATGATGAGAGGTATATATGAGTTTGGTTCAATCCAATTTGGTTAGGATTAGAATTTGACCCATAAGGGTACTTTAGGTCACTTTAGGTCAAGTGAGCCTAAGTGGATCAAATGGCTTGGTCAAAGCTTGATTTGAGCTTGATTGATCATGTATATGGACTTATGATTGAAATATAAATCCTTTTACAAGTGGTTTGAAGTCAAATGGGTTTTGATTCATTTGACAATTTCATATTCAAAGGAAGAATATGAAAGAATTTTGGCTTTGATTTTTGAACTATGTTTTGATTGTTTGATTGAAGTTTGGATTTATATATGGGCTCATGATTGTAGGGTTGATTGAATGATGAGAGAAAATTAAGAGTTTGGCTTGATTTGAAGTTGATTTGGCTAAGTTCAAGATTTTGACTTGAAAGGCTTATATTGGATTTTGAGTGGATTTGAGTTTGATTTTTGGAATTAGTTTTGATTGTTTGAATTTATATTTCATTTATATATATGAATATAAATGGGAATATAAATTGATCATGAGAAAATTTTAAGGATTTGATGTGGTTTAATCATGATTTGGGCTAAGTCCATTAAGAAGGATTTAATGGACTTAGGGAAATTTTGGAGTTTGAAGCTTGAATTTTTGAATTTGGTTTGATTGATTTATATTTATATTTCATTTATATATGTGAATATAAATTAGAATATAAATGAGTTATGAGAAAATTTCATGATTTTGAATTTATTTGATCATGATTTAGGCTAAGTCCATTAATGGAGAATTAATGACTTAAGAAGGATTTTAAATTAGGAATTTAATTTGGGGTTTTGATTTGATTGATTTATATTTATATTTAATTTATATATATGAATATAAATGAAAATATAAATGAATTATGAGAAAATCCCATGAGTTTGAATTGATTTGATCAAGATTTAGGTTAAGTCCAGTAATGAAAAATTAAAGGGACTTAGGAAAAATTTAATGGATTGAGTTGGAATTTTGAGTTTAGTTTGATTGATTTGAATTTATATTTCATTTATATATGTGAATATAAAAGATAATATAAATTAATTATGAGAAAATCTCAAAGATTTGATTTGGTTTTGATCATGATTTTGGCTAAGTCCTTTAGGGAAGATTAGGGACTTAGAAAAATTTGGACTTAGGAATTTTGATGGATTCATTGATTTCAATCATGGATTTCAATCATGGAGTTTGATTTGAGTTAAGGAAAGTGAGGAATGGTTTAAGCTAAGGGTAGGAAATTTTCCTTACACCCCTAAGGCATGACATATTCCTATGGCTAACTTTTTTAAGTCTCTAAGCCTAGGTTGAGTGTCCACTTAATCACTAGATGTGTCTTAAGACTAAGAAGCTCTTAAAGTCTAAGATGAGTCTTATGTCTAAGATGGAGAGGTTGAGAGCTCATTCTAAAAATGAGATCAACAGGAAGATAAAGAAAGACAAACTTGGGCGACCCATAGTAGCACTTTGGTTTCAAGAGTGATCGGCGAGGAGGTAAGCAGGCATCCTCACAATAAGACTTCATCTCTTCAAGATGAAGCTTCCTCAATCATCAAAACCACTAAATAATAGCTCTAATGAGTTAATTTTCTAAAACTCTTAGAAAAGCCCAAGAATTCTTATACTTTGTGAAGTGATTTTGCAATTCATTAGAACCCAATCATAAAAGAAACTTACATTTCCTTTGTTGATCCTTTTGCACTCATTTTGAGAAAAAATCTGAGCCAAATCAGCTTGGATTTAGTACTGAAAGGCAGATGGTCTCCAACTCATGCTAGAGGTAGGTGATGAATTAATTCGTCCATTTCGTTTGATTAGAATGGACGATTGTGATTTTGTTACACCATAGAATTTGATTTAATCACTTTATAATTATGAATTTAATCTATGTAGGTTGATCTTTGATTGAATGACTCAGATCAAAACTGTATCTACCGGCATCCAAATCAATGCCACACAAGATGTATTTTATGATGAATCTCATCTCAGTACATGTAAAAATGCGGTTGAATCAATGCCGCATATGCCAATTGGTTAAATAGGGTTTAAATTTTATTTAAATACAGTTCAAATTTGATAAATCATAATAAATTATAAAAAAATAATTAAAACAAAAATAAATATTCTATGAATTCAAGAAATAGAGGAGAATATAAAAAAATAAAAGCCTCAATTTTTAATAAGTAATAAGAGTGTAATTAGAGTTTATTTAAAAATCTTAATTTTGAAATTAATCTTAAATCTTTTGGCCAAATGACTTACAATTTTTTGAGATATTCTTAACAATGTTCTCTACCTCTAATGTTAACTTTATGTAATTTGGATGAGTGAATTATGAGTTACATATTTTTCAATCCTTAATGGCTAGATTGGCTTAATTATTAATTAGAAACTTATAAAAATTACCTAAATTGTATCTTAGTGGCTAAACACAGTCATTTAACCTAAAAACACTAAATAAAAATCATTGAGACCTTTGATTGTAATTAAAACTCAATATCACCATTAATTTGATTAATTAATCATTAATAATTTTTTAAACTATAAATGCCTTCTCTTTGTTCTCTAACTAATAGAGAAAAATTCAATGAAATCAAAATTCTCATTTAATTTTTGATATTTTGAGAGTGATTAGATAATTATTAAAATCTTAATTAGTATAATTAATCATAAAATATAAGCTCAAAAACTTTAAAATTTCTAGTATATCAATATAACTATGCATCTTAGTAATTTTTCTCATAATTTTTGAACTATTTTATGATTTGATAAGACATTAAATTTAATATAAGAGATAATTAGATTAACTAACTAATAAATCATAAAAATTATAAAATTACACTTTAAGATTCTTAATCACTTAATAAATAAAGAGCATCATGAACAAAATTCTGAACACATTTAATCAACCCTAATTACCCTATCAACTTCATTAGATTTAATTATGTATTTTAATTAAACTATTAATTAATATCTCTCAAATTAAGAATCTCATGAGCAACCAAAGTCAACTCAAATGATTTAATGATCTTATGAATGATATTGAGATTAGTTAAAATACTTAGAAGAATCTGCATGACATTTTGAAGTAAAATAATACAATTTTGAAATCATATTTATAAATGATTATTTAAATGGTATTTAAAATAGATAAAAATATATAAATTATGCAAATTAATTTATAGATTGGCTAGGTGTAGGGGTGTCAATTCGGGTCGGCGGGTCGAGTTTGGGTCTGACCCAACCCAAATAGGTTATCAAACCCACCGCTTTATGAAACGGTCAAAACTTCAACCCAACTCAACCCGACAAACATTGACCATATATATATATATATATATATAAATATATATATATATATAAGTCAAAATCGAGTTAAATTCGATTGGCGGGTCAATTTTGAGTCAAATTCGAGTTTACGGATCAAAACCAAGTCAATTTCAAGTTAGAGGGTCAACCGGAACCCGACCTGAAAAATTAAACGGGTCAATTTCTTCAACCCGAATCCGACCCGAAAATTTTTTGGGTCAACCCAAACCCGGATTTTTCCAGTCGGGTTTGTGTCGAGTTATCGAGTCGGGTCAATTTTTGACACCCCGAACTAGGTGTGTCTCTTGATGTCTTTGATGAAAAGAAATATTATTGTATTTTTATTAAATTATTTTAATATATCCCTATTTTTACAAGAAATAATTAATTAAATTAATTAATTTTTAAATACTAAATAATTTCAAAAACTCCCTATACCTTTATGGAATACTCATGAGATCCCCTTTGGCCTTAGAAAATGAGCCCATGATGTTTGGAGTTGAATAAGTTAAGTAAATTTAGTCACAAAATCTATATATAATTATTCTAATTTCAAATTTGCATAAATTGCCAGTAGAATTATAAATTTTATAATAAATAAAATAAAAATAGAAAATTTATCAAAATTTTATTATAGATTTATATCAATAGCTAAAACTAAACAAAAATCCATTTATTTTAAATATTAAAATATTTAAATAAAATAGATAAATCACAAAACATAAATTAAGCTCTAAATGACATATATTTATAAGACTCTGAACTCTATTTTCAACATTCCTCTAAAATTTCATAAATTTATAAGTTTTATTTTAATTTAGATATTTTCCAGATCATAAAATCATAAAATAATTTTAAAAAATTCATATTGATTACAATTAATCCTAAATTCTTATGAGATGTTACTTTGAAGTCTCCCAACTTCAGAGGATATTTAAATAATTTTGGAGATTACTTTTAATTATCTTCCGGATGCAATTAATAAATACTATTAAATCTTATAATGATTAAAAGTTAATTAAAACATTATGAATTGATCACTAAGGTATTCCCCTAATCTTATGGTATACTCCATAAGGTTATAAAACCATTTAAACTTAAAAAAAATCTAACTTAAAATTCAATCAAAATTAAAGCATCATTAACTAAGTTAATCAAAATTTATAAAATTCAATGAGATCCTTAAGGAAAATATTCATCTTTTAATGGAGTGTTAATTCTATTAGGATCAGGGTGTAAGAAAAAATGAGTTCTACCTCAAGTAGAGTCCATTGCTCCTTTCACTCTTTATAACATAAAACTTAATTCAAACCAAAATTAAATTATCAATGAAATCTATCATCAAGTCATTAACCACTTAAATTAAAATCACCTAATGATAATAAATTAAATCTCACTTTCAAACTAGAAATTAAATATTGAAGGCTATATTCAACTTACCATACCTACTTTTACATAGATTATATTGTTAGGCCACTGATTCTAGATTTAAGTTAGGCTGATGATTAGTTATTATATATTGATTTTCTTATTTTGTGATGAATTATTTTAAATTGGATATTAAGAGTATATACACATAAACTAGATGTTAAGGTGATGTTAGATAAACTAATGTTATTTAATGTAAGGATTGTGCACATCAAAAGTGGTCATCAGGATAAATTAGAACTAACAAATTTGCTTGCGAGTGTTATTTGCCTATACCCCCTTCTAAGCATATTTCATTAGGACATGTGAGCTTAATACCTGCTAGTGCTAAACCACACTATATTGAATATAAATTACTTGTGTGTAAGTGTGTTTCAATTAACTTCTATTTTATTAGTTTCGTTAAGAATTATTATTTTTTATATAATTTCACTTGTAATTTATCACTAAAATTAGATTAGATTCATAGGGTTTTGGATAAGTAGCAGCCATAAGACACATACTTAAGAGACCTTGAGAAGCTTAGAGTCCCCACCATGAAGATGAAGATGAAGACAACATTTCTTTTGTTTACATAGTTCTAGATTTGATTGTACAGGCTTAGTTGGCCATTTCTTTTTTCTTCTAAGATGTATAATAGAACCTGATCGCATCGGGGTCTTATTATGTTAGTTTGATTATTTGATGCTTATTTACTTTGGATTTTGCATTAGAAATAACATGATTTTACTAAATTTCTTTTGTTTGATGTTTGTTGTTTGTCTCCTTAAAACCCCTGTTAGGCTCTTTAAAAAATTATTTTTTCTATCCAACTAAATTAGTCAACTCAAATTAAAATAATATAGCTCATAATCTCACTTAATTAAAGCTTTAGACATAAATACTAAAAGTAACTAAAAACTCTTAAAACTTGTTAACCATATTGCATATTCCTTCGTTTTCTTTGAATTAGACCCTTCTCCCATTGTACATAAAAGGAATATGTCTAATGAGGATAGCCACCTTCTTGAAGAAATCTATCTTCTATTATGATTTCACCCATAACTACCTTCAAATTACATACATGTAGGCATAATTATACACCCAAGCCTTTAAAAGAATATAGTGGCTAAAACATTTGAAACTTAAAAAATTATTACATTAGTTAGAAATATTTTTCATAATCATAGAGTTTAGAGAGTGATTTTAGAATCTTAAAATTCTCCTCCTAATTAATAATAGCTTAGCTATCTTACATTTTATAATACTACTGCATAAATTTAAAGTGTAGGAGATGTTAGCTAATAACTCATGCGGGCGGGAAATAAATCTAGAATAGCCATGATATGTTCATTTCCTTTAATGAGAGTAAGCCAAAATATCCCAATATTTTTCTCACTTGAAAAGGTCGAGCTTCTAACTTCCGCTTGAGTGCCTCTAATTTTAGAATTTGAGACTACCTATTTCTCATTTGTTATAGGTTTAAGTCCTCACATCTTAGATATTTTCATATTCTTGTGCTGTCAAGATAAAAGCACTTGCATTCTACTGAATTGTCTTTAAAAATAAAATTAAATCTCAGTTTCAAAATTGTTAAGCCTAACTATAGGATAAACTAGAGTGCTTATTGAGTTTCTCAATATCTGGGCACTTTCTACATATTCTCCTTTAAACTCAAAAAGAATTATTCTTATTTAAGCTCTCACACTTGATTTTAAAATTAAACAATATTGGCTTTAAATTTTAAAATTGATAGAGAGAAATTGCTGACTACTTTAATCGAGATTTTTCATTGTGGGCTCTGAAAATTCGTAACCGACCTCTCAACTGTTTTCCCTATCAAGTATACCCTATGATTCATAACTCAAATGGCAGAGTCAATGGCATACGCCGTGATTGTAATATAATGGATCCCGACAGCCAAACCACGAGGAGGACTCGCCGAATCGCTTCATCTGTGGAGGCTATTGCCAAGCCAATTAAAAGACCACGCCCCATGGTGTGATATTGATTGAGAGTGAACATAGCAGAACACTTGATTTGACATTAGCTTCTTTGTGATTTAGAGTTTTCTTAATTTATCACCCCCGACAAACAGTTGCGAAAGGTGAATAGATTGAGTTTGATTTAAGTTTTTAATGATAGAATTCTATTTAAGTAATTTCAGATTGCTAATTAATTTGATTTGAAAAATTGATTAATTTGAATATATTTAAGAGTTTTAGATCTTGGCAACTCTATTTAGCTGCTAACAGATGATTAGATCTACTATCACCTAACAAAATCAGTTTATCAGACATTTCACTGATTTGAAACTCTTATTATAAGTTTTTAGATTTTGTTAACCCAGACCTAGTCTTAAAACTAAACTGGGAAGCAACCTTCAGAAGATCCTCCACACTTGAATTTAAGCATTCAAAGATAGTGGGGCCCATGGGTGTATTTGAGAATTTAGGTAGTTTTAATTTTGAATTATGAGATTGATTTGATTTTCTTTAATTCCAACTACTTAAACCTTTCTTTCATTATTAAAATTTTCACTTGAAATTTTTGTGTCCGAACACATACAAGTGTTTATAGCTTAGCTAATTTCATTTAATTAATAAAATTATTGATTTTAAAAATCATAATTAGAATAAAATATCTTGATTTTTGATTGAAGAAAGCCCTATGATTTTTGTAGATTTTGATTTAGTATTGCCTTTTGTCTACTTGTACAAAGAATTTTAGATTCGATGGCGAAGACGGCATTTTGATTTAGATTGTAGTTTAAAATATTACTTGCTTACTTGTTGAGTTTTTGCAATTCTCCCTGCTTGATTATGTTCAATTTAAATCACTTTTAATAAGTCATATTGATTTCAGTGTTTATTGCTTTAACCTTACTCATGCTTATTAGCTAGTATAGTAATCACTTCTATATTCGTATAAGAGTTATTAAACCCAATTTGGATTCATCCTTAACTCCATATCAAATTTTATATGCTTTAAGTTTATTACAAATTTGTTATGAGTTTGGTATTAGTCTCCCCAAATTCCAATTAAAACTTGTTTAATTTTGTTATAAGAAAAGAGAACTCACTCATTACTTCAATTTAAGTCATAGAGAATTGTTATTAGAGTTTGTGAGTTTAATATTAGCCTCCCCAAATTTTACTTATATTTTAAATGAGTGTTTTATTCTTTCCAAAATTTTCTTTAAGTGCTCTCCCCCTATTTCTATTTGATTTAACATTTATCTTCATATTTATCATATATTCTTTTGTTTGAATTAAATTTAGGTAATTTCTATTTGAATTTATTTAAGTCCTAAATTTTAGTCTAAAATTTGGCAACCTCCCGGCGTCATCCCCATATAGGGGGCTACATCGAGGGTGTTTTGGCTTACTGACACGCCTCTTGAGTGTAATGAGCAGGTCTGGCACCACAACCAATTTTTTCATCTTATCGTCTCTTGAGCACTACGATACCTTCAAACCGAAAGACTAATAAATGCAATATATATTCATTCCCTCCCCAATTTTTTTTCTAATTAGAAATTAGATTTAACATTTTGTTTAGGGGCGATATCTAACAGATGTTGGCTTCTCAGATGCCCTCTCGAGCGTAACGTGCTCCTCATCACGATTTTCATCTCGGCCATCTCTTGAGCACGACGAGTCCTTAACCTTACAAAAAAATACAATACATATATATATATATATATATATATATATATATATATATATATATATATATATATTCACATTCACAGATCCCACATGATTTGACTCATTTTTCGGTAAGATGCGAATGTTCAAAGCAACAAGGTTGGGTATGCCAAAAACTAAGAGAAGAACTCGCCTCTTGATGGTGCTCTTCCCACGAGACTAATTTGAGGAGTAACGAGAATGCACAACAAAAAAAGAAGAATTTCCTCGATGATGTTCTTCCCGATTGGTGAAGAAAAATTAGAAGGATGCGCGAGAGAAATCGAAAAGAAATCGACAACGCTCTTTTCTTCTACGCGAAGAAAATTGACGGGTTACGGGTGCGGAAGAAGGAACCAGTCACGGCAACGAGATGGAACAGCTTGTGGAGCGGTGCGGGTCAGAGGGATGCGGGCCGGAGGAGTCAGACGGGATGCGGTCAGGTTGCAGTGGGGAAGACTACAGAATGATCTGGAGCGGGCAGATGCGCAGCAGAACAGGCTGCGGAGCCGGAGGGTTTGCGGAGGCTACTGTGGAACAGGTTTGAAGCGGCACAACGCGGAGCACTGGAGGAGTGGGCCGCACGCAAGAGGTGGATGCCCGGAACGGCTGACTGGGCTGAAGCTGGAGCAGTGGTGCAGTGGCTGGTGCAGTGAGCACATGGTCAGATGCAGCAGTAGGTTTGCAGCGAGAAACCGGATAGGCTCATGCATCAGGATGGGATGGAACAGGGACCAGGAGCCGGATGACGGCTGAGCAGGCAGGTCGAAGTGCAACGTCGGGCTTGTGCAGTGCGGAGCGTGACGGAACGGGCCGAACACGGTGGGTCAGAGCGTGTAGCAGCGGGCTCGTGTAGCACAGAGCGCAGAGGAACGGGCCGGCGGGCTCGTGCAGTGGAGTGGGACTGCGGGACGTGGCGGACAGCGGAGCGCGGGAGGAGATTGAGAGGGAAAAAGGATGAGATTTTACCTATACCGAGGGAGGTTGGAGCCTAGGAATGGGAAGAAAAAAAAGCGAACCATCCCCCATTTTTTTGGTTGATCAGGAAACTAAAAAATGAATGGGGGGAGCAGTTTTTTTTTAATGAGAGGGGCGTGATCAGTTTTTTGATTAGGATTATTTAGGCTTAAGTTAATTTCCCTAAATATTTAATTAAATCTCAATTATGAGTTTTATGTTGACAGACTCATATAGTTAATATATATATCAATCTTAAGTTATTCTGATGTTCCGGACTCAACGGCATAGTCCGTTTCACAATCGGAGGTTGTTTGGTTCGAGTTGGCGTCAAATTGAGTCAATTTCAGTTCAAAATATGCATCACCGCGACCACTCGATTTTTGTGCAGACGTGTCTGAATTAAGTGTGAACAGTCTTATTTAATAGATTTTGATATTTTGAAGCTAACAATGCAATCAATTCATGAACGGAGGTTGTTAGGTTTGCGCCGCTAATCTCGATGCATAAAAGATGTTGATCGCTTGAGCTTAATCCTCAAGTTATGCAATATTTATATCCTGACTAATTTCAATATTCTGAATGGGATGGCAAAATCCGTTTGTCGATCAGAGGTCATTTGAGTTGATTTTGGTGACGTCCTGTGCATTTCAGCCTCAATTTGCATGTTGTTACTTCAAATCATTTAATATTTGTATAGATTAATCCGAATTGAGCATGAATAGTCTCATTCGATAGTTTTCAATGTTACAAAGCTAATATCGCAATCAATTTCATGAACATAGGTCATTTGGCTTGTATCAGTGCCTTTTGACTTCGATATGTGTGTCGACACATTGATAGCTCAAACGCTTGAACAGTTGATCCTCAAGTTGTGCAATATTTATATCCTGACCAATTTTGATGTTTTGAATGTGATGGAGAAATCTGTTAATCGATCGGAGGTCATTTGTGTTGATTTTGGTGGTCCTATGTATTTTAACCTCGACTTGCGCGCTATCACTTCAAATCATTCGACATTTGCACAGACTCGTCCGAATTGAGTGCAGACAGTCTCATTTGATAGTTTTTGATATTTTGAAGCTAACGACATAATCAATTTTATAAACGGAAGTCATTTGGTCATCGTTGCAGTTTCCCGACTTCGATATACATGTCGATATATTGATAACTTGAGCGCTTATTCGATTGATCATTAGATTTTGCAATATTTATATTTTGATCAATTTCGATGTTCTAAACATGATGACGAAGTTCGTTCATCAATCGGAGGTCATTTTAACCATTTTTAGTGACTTCTAGTACATTTTAACCATTTTTAGTGACTTCTATGCACTGTTACCTCCGAAGTCTGTCGAATTTAACTTGTGGGCTTGTCTTGATTTATGACACATATGAGGAGGTCAACAAATGCCCCCCAACAAATGTGATTCATGCATGGAGCGAGTCACATTTTTTGAAAACTGGTTGATCTTTTGGGTTGGCCATAGAACTTGGATCATTTCAGCTTCGATTGCTCTAACTTATGGAGCTTTTGATAGGATTTGTCATTAGTATAATGCTTCATTTAGGGCATGCTGAATGACGGGATTGACTGATTTGTCAGAATCTACTTATCATATAAATAAGAGTTTTTACACCATCTACTTTTTGCTTTAATGGCTTTGCTGAAGATTTCTTTCTTCTATGTCATTGCAAATTTGAGTTTCCTCCCACCCTAGCTCCGTGCTTGGTTGGGTTTGATGGAGGAACTGATTTATTTATTTTTATGAAAGATTCCACTGGGGAATTTGTTTATTCATGCTTGGTCGGATTTGAAATTCCTTTAGTCCTAGCTTTAAGCCTGATGGACTTGATGAAGAACTGAACTGATTTGTCCCTATTGCCATGTCAGGAAGTGTATGCACTCCATGAACCCTATGCTTGCTGTTTTGACATATTTGTTAAAGGATACATACAGATGACCCAGCCTTCTGACTTATATAAGGTCAATATTGAGTTATTAGTCTAGCAACGTGTGCTTTAATAGACTGGATAATTACAAAATTCCTTCAGCAGTCGGCTTTGTTTGAACTATGGAATTGCTTCCTCAATCCTGTGCTTTCTTCTTTGACGAACTTGATGAGGAGATTGTCTTTGATTTATGCTTTGAGCTTGATTAGATCATTTAAGAATAGATTGAAATATCACCTTGTAAGTAATATAAAGATTGATTTGGGGCAGCCCTAAATTGAGCATTTTCTTAGATTTCCTTTATCTATTGATCAAGTAGAAAGAACTCTCAGATCCTAGTTGCTTATAATCACTAAGTTGGATCTGGTTTGATATTGAACAACTATCATCATTGGACTGATGAGTAGGGCTCTTTCATTGTGGAATTTTCTTATGGCTTGTTGAGTGAGGAGGGTGTCAATAACTCAACAACATTTGGGCTTATTGAGTTCAACCTTTAGAACCTACTCAAGTCTTCGACTTAAGCTGTAGTGGGTTGGTGTTTTGTCATCAGACTGACAAATGGAGGCTCTTTCACTGTGGCCTTTTCATACAGCTTGTTAAGTGAGGAGAGCGTCAACAACTCGACCATTTGTGCACTTGTTGAATTTGACCTTTAGAACCCATCCGTGTCATAGACTTCAAGATGTAGAGGTTGGTGTTTCTCCAACTTAATTGATTGAATCTTCTGAAATTGAGAATTCTTCTAACTGGATCTCCAAAATTTTACAAATCTGAGAGATAAATTTCTTGACATTTAGGGTTGTCTTCCATACGTAGAAATATATTCTTTTTGTTCTTGCAAGACTCTGCAACTTAACAGTAATAATTATGGATATATTTATGGATTTCAGCATAAACTCGATGTCAACCTGGATCTTGTCTTATGGTATGATGTCAACTCAAATAAACTACAAAAATGCTCCTATCTTGCAGGGGATTTCTAAAATATATTTAGGAGAATTTTTAAGATAAAAATATGCAAATACATCAATATTTGAATTGATATACTCTAAAGGGGATTTTAACATGATTTCATATATATATATATATATATATATATATATATATATATATATATATATATATATATATATATATATATATATATATATATATATATATATATATATATACATATATATATATATATATATATATATATATATATATATATATATATATATATATATATATATATATATATAAACCTCCCGTAATAAATTTTCAAACAAATTTTTCATCCTGAGTATATTTATTTAGGGATCTCGAAGATAAATCACTAAATAGATATACTAAAAAAAATGCCCCTATCTTGTATAGGGATTTCTATTATACCTCGAGAATGTGGTCGTCAAGTATAATACTTTTTCAAGTATTAATCATTAATTGGAGGCATTGGTCATTCACCCTTTAGGTCGATGAGTTGGTAAGGCTCTATTGTTCAAAATGATGGTGAAATTGATGGAGATGCTATTAGTAGAATTCAAGTTGGATGGTTGAAGTAGAGGAATGCATCTGGCCTCTTGTGTGATAGAAAAGTTCTACTTAAACTTAAGAAAAAATTTTATAAGATGGTGGTAAGACCTGCAATGACTTGCGAAATGTTAGCCAATAAAAGAGAAGCATAAGACTAAGTTAAGTGTTACAACAAGAGGATGCTGTGGATGAGTGGCTTTACTCTTAGAGATAAAATGAAATGAGTATGTTAAAAAAAAGCTGGCAGATAAGATTATAGAGATTCGCCTTAGATGGTTTGGCCACATAAAGCGTCGGCCGTCTGATGACCCGATTAGGAGAGTGGATGCATTAGATTTGCCTTATGTTAAAAAAGGTAGAGGTAGACCTAAAAATACTTGGTTAAGATGTATAAAAAATGACCTTAGTATACTAGAATTAAATGAGAATTTGACACATAATAGGACACCATGGAGACGAAGGATTCATATAGCCGACCCCACTTAGTGGGATAAAGGCTTGTTGTTGTTGTTATAAAAGGGCCTTCCCGGTTAGGCTAAAATTTATCACTGAATTTTCGATTGGGGATAATTGGTCTTCTCAGCACCAGAACCAATTCTCTTTTTTGGAATGTTCGGGGCCGCACCATATGATCAATAGCCTTGGACATCTTTGCTCGATATACTTTCAGATTTTGGTGAGCTTACAATCTAATTTCATCAAGCACATCGAGTTCCTTTATTCTTAGACGAGCATTTTGATCTTTAGTTAGATTATATTGGATGGCTATTCGAAGTGAAGGAAACTCAACTTCAAGCGGAAGAACTGCTTCAGTTCCAAATACCAATGAATAATGAATGGATTTAGTCGGTATCTTGTAGGTAGTTCGATATGCTCATAGAGCCTCTATTAGTTTGGTATATCATTCTCTCTTATTTTTAGTGAGAATCTTATTGAGCAGTTTGACCAATGTCTTATTGAAAGCTTCTGCCAAACCATTTGCTCTTAGATTGTATATTCTCTCAGGACTTCATTAAGGGGTCTTGGCCTCCATATTTGCTTATCCTTTCACCGGGACCTTTCGACAGTGGATTCTTGGACACCGAAGTGTCATGTCTGATGCTCACCGCAACTGCGGCTCGTTGGCTAGTTACCAGAAGAGATGACAACTTTCTTGGTGGAGCTTCAGTATTTTCAATCACCACAGGCCTCTGAAATCTTCTTTTCATTAGGTCTTTATTCTTAGCTAGTTTGAGAACTTTATATATCTTGGTAGACAGTGTTTCAGGCTGTCTCCTCTATGGTGGTGGAGCTTGACGTGATTGGTTCTTCCAGAAAGACTATTTTACTTCGCCAGTAGAGCTATTCCTTTTTACCCACTTTAAGTTGTCAAAGTTGTTGTGAGTAGAGATACTCACTTCTGGCGACAGCATCGCTTGTTCACTAGGTCGTTCAAAGGGGATCTGTTGAGCCCTCAGCTTAGCGTTTCTCCTTCTTCTCTGCCTTCTGGTTAATTTTCTTCATGATCATGCTTTCTGGGTACAAAAGGTTCATTCAACACAGTAGATATACTATGAGGAATTAAAGACACAATTTTCCCACTGATGATTTTTTTTATCATGGGGCTTGACACTAGCATTTGAAAAGTTCTCTATCGGAGAACTCCTTAGATGATTAGTTGAATTGGTTAACATGGCTAAAGGAGCTTGAACTTAAGGCCTTCGATGGCTGGACGAATGTACCGGGTGGGTACATCGAGTTATGATATTGGAAATTCAAGCTACAAATTGAATGAAATGTCTGTGTTGATGATGGCATTGGCTAGGCAGATGTTCGCACCACAACCTAGCTGAACGGTGAAAGGAGTACTTTGTAGATCCATTCATTTTGTTATTTTGAATTTTTAAAAATTTTATTGCTACTATTGCACATATATGACTAGCTAAAGATAAAAAGAGAATCCTGTCCCCAATAGAGTCGCCAAAAATCCGTGGGCTCTAAAAATTCACCACCGATCTCTTGACAAAATTTTGAATTGATTGAAGAGAGTGATGATTTGAATGTGTCGGAATAATTCTTAGAAGGCAGATGGAATAATAGATAAGACGCTACCCAGAGATTTCTCTTTCATTTTGGTGAGGACTTTAGATCTTATTCCATGTTTCCTATAGGCACAAGCCCCTATAGTTAATTACCCCTCTCAATGAGTGAGAGAGAACTTTCAATTAAGGCTAGTTGTTATATCGCTTAATGCATAGTGTATAATAGTATATGGAGTTTTAGAATTTAAAATTATGAAATTCATCATTTCAGCTTAAACCGGATGGTTGGGGGAAAGATGGCATGCCCGATCTAGATCTCATGGTTCCGATCCGGGCTCCCCTAGTCTACTTAGTTAGAGGAGGTAGTAACCCGTGAAAAGATCCTTATCAGCAACACATGGGTTACGTCATCCAAAAAATCCTTGTAGACTTGGGGTGGTGTTTGTCTAAGGAGACAATCTTAAGTCTACATTAACTGACAGAGAGCTATTTTTCCTATCAAGTATACCCTTTGATTCACAACTCAAAGAGAGGAGCCATCGGGGAGCATATGGGCTATAGTCGTGATCGTAATATAATGGAGCCTGACTAGCCAAACCACTCAATCAGAGGACTCTTGTCGTAACTGCTTCATTTATTAAGCCTATTGGCCAAGCCACACAATCAGAGGATAAGGGCCACGTCCTTAATGGGTGAGATTGATTAAGAGTGAATATAGTAGAACACTTGATTTGACATTAACTCCTTTGTGAGCTAAAGTTTTCTTAATTTGTCACCCCCGATAAACAGTTGCTGAAGGTGGATAGATTGAGTTTGATTTATGTTTTTAATGATAGAATTCTATTTAAGTAGTTTCAGATTGTTACATAATTTGATTTGAAAAAATGATTAATTTAAATATGTTAAAAAGTTTTAGATCATGTCAACTCTGTTTAGCTGCTAACAGAGGATTAGATCTATTATCACCTGACAGAATCAGTTTCTCAAATATTTCACTGATTTAAAACTCTTATTATAAGTTTTTAGATTTTATTAACTCAGACTCAGTCTTAAAACTAAACCAGGAAGCAACCCGTGCAACATCCTCAGACACTTGAATTTAAGCATTCAACATAGTACCGTGACCCATGTGAGTGTATTTGAGAATTTAGGTAGTTTTTATTTTTGAATTATGAGATTGATTTTAGATTTTCATTTAATCCCAACTTAGCTTATGCAACCTTTTTAAATATTAAAATTTGCACTTGAAATCTCTATGTCTGAATACATGTAGGTGTTTATAGCTTAGCTAATTTCATCTAATTAATGAAATCATTGATTTTGAAAATCATTATTTGAATAAAATTCCTTAATTTTTGATTGAAGGAAGCCCTATGATTTTTGTAGATTTTGATTTAGTATCGTTTACTGTCTGCTTGTATAAAGAATTGCATATCCGATGGCAAAGAAGATATTTTGATTTAGATTGTAGTTTAAAAAATCACATGCTTTAATTTACTTATTGAGTTTTTGCAATTCTCCCAGCTTGATTATGTTCAATTTAAATCACTTTTAATAAGTTATATTAATTTTAGTGTTTACTACTTTAGCCTTACTCATTCTTATTAGCTAGCAAGTAATCGCCTCCATATTCATATAAGAGTTATTAAACCTAATTTGGATTCATCATTAACTCCATATAAAATTTTATAGGTTTTAAGTTTATTGCAAGTTTATTATGAGTTTGGTATTAGTCTCCCCAAATTCCAATCAAATCTTATTTAATTTTGAAGAATTTATAAAAAGAGAGAACTCACTCGTTACTTCAATTTAAGTCATGAGAATTGTTATTAGAGTTTGTGAGTTTAATATTAGCTTCCCCAAATTTTACTTGTATTTTAAATGAGTGTTCTATTCTTTCCAAAATTTTCTTTAAGTGCTCTCCCCCTATTTCTATTTGATTTAACATTTATCTTCATATTTATCATATATTATTTTGTTTGACTTAAATTTAAGTAATTTCCATTTGAATTTGTTTAAGTCTTGAATTTTAGTCTAAATTTTCGACCTCTCATTCTCGTATGGGGATGCATGGGGTGTTTTGGCACTGGTACCCTCTTGAAGTGAGTGGTGTCTTGACACCACAACCGGTTTTTTCATCTCGTCATTCCCCTTGCGAGGCCTTCAAACAGGAGACAAATGATATATATTCATTCCCCCAATTTTTATTTTCTAAGTATTGAAATTAGGCGATATTTCGCATCATTTTTCTGGGGGACATCTAATGATATACACCTGCACGCACTGAGGAGAGTGTCTTGTGACACCACAACCGCTTTTCATCTCATCTTGCCCACTGAGCACCAAGCCTTCAAATCGAAAAAAAACATATATATATATATATATATATATATTCACATTCACAGAGCTCGACTCATTTTTCGGTGCACTGCAATGCTCAACAAGGGAATAAGGTTGAGTATGCCAAAAACCTAGAGAAGAATCCACATCTTGATGGTGTTCTTCCTCGGTTACAGGTAAATTTGAGAGATAATCGAGGAATCACGCGAAAGTGAAAGAAGAATTGCCTCGACGACGTTTCTTAGTTTATGAAAGTGAAAGGATCAGCGGGAGTGCAACGCAAAACCGAAAGATGAATTTTGATGACGTTCCGGTGAAGCAAAAAGTGGACGGTTACGGCCACGGGAAGAAGGAACGGTGGACGGATGGGTTGGAATAGCTTGAAGGGTCGGAGTCATGGGTTTCGGGATGGGTCAGGCGGCGGACAGGCAGCGGAGCACGGGTTGGAGGCATAGAGGTCGTGGCCAGAGCGGAGGCAGCGGAACTGGCCGCGGTTTCTGGCTCTGAGCTAGAGAGCGGGTTGATGCTTGCTATGGCGAGCTCGTGTAGCGCGGAGCATGGCGGAACGGGCCAGTGGGCTCGTGCAACGGAGCGGGATGGTGGGATGCAGGCAGAACAGCTGCAGCGGGCCATATCGAAGGTGCAGCGGCGGGCTCAGCAGCAGAGTGCATGGAACCGGCTGGATGCGGGGGGTTGAAGCATGCAGCGGTGGGCTCATGCAGCGCGGAGCGGGGGGGGAACGGGCCGACGGGCTCGTGCAGCAGAGCGGGATGGTGGGATGCGGGCGGACGCGGAGCGCGGGAGGAGATTGAGAGGGGAAAAGGACGGGATTTTACCTATGCCGAGGGAGGTTGGAGCCTGGGAATGGGAAGAAAAAAAAGCGAACCGTCCCCATTTTTTTGCAATTGATCAGGAAACTGAAAAATGGATTAGGGGAGCAATTATTATTATTATTTTAATGAGAGAGGCGGGATCAATTTTTCGATTAGGGCTATTTAGGCTTAATTAATTTCCCAAAATATTTAATTCAATCTCAATTATGAGTTTTATGCCGATAGACTCATATAGTCAATATATATCAATCTTATTATTAATGTCGACTCAACTGATCCATTTCATGAAGCAGAGTGTTTGGTTGACGCCAAATTGAGTCAATTTTAAAAATATGATCACGCCGCTCGATTTTCACCCGTGACTTGTCTAAATCTGAATGCCTTATTTGATAGATTTCGATGTTTCAAAGCTAACGCCACAATCAATTTTACGAACGGAGATCGTTTGATTTGTGTCGGCGCTTCCTGATCTTGATATACGTGCAAACATGTTGATGACTCGAGCGCTTGAACAGTTGATTCTCAAGTTATGCAATATTTATATCTTGACCAATTTCGATGTTTTGAATGCGATGGCGAAATCCATTCGTCGATCGGAGGTCATTTGAGTTGATTTTGGTGACGTCGTGTGTATTTCAGCCTCAATTTACGCTATGCCACTTCAAATCATTCAACATTTATACAGACTCGTCTGAATTGAGTGCAAACAATCTTATTTGATAGTTTTCGATGTTTCGAAGCTAACGACATGATCAATTTGGAGCGCGTTTGGTTTCGTCGATGCCCGACTTCGATATGTGTCGATATATGATTGAAGGCCAATGGCCGATCCTCGCGATATTTATATCGTGATCAATTTCGACGTTTTAAACGCGACGGAAATCCATTCGTTGATTGGAGGTTATTTGAGGTTGATTTGTGCATTTCATTTCATTTCGATCGGACTTCAAAATCATTCGACATTTCTGTGATCGTCAATTGGCGGAAGTCTCATTTAATAGTTTTCGATGTTTTGAAGCTAACGGCGTGATCAATTTCATGAACGAAAGTCGTTTGGTCATCATCACGACTTCGACGATACGCATGATACACTTTGATATTTCGCTTAATCGATTGATCGTTAGATTTTGTAATATATTATATTTCGATCAATATGACCGTTCGTCGCCGATCGGGTCATTTCGATCATTTTCGGTGATGTCTATTGCATTTTGAACCCCGATTTGCGCACTGTCACCTCCGAAGTCCTTCAAATTTAACTTATAGGCTTTTCATAATTTATGATACATATGAGAAGGTCAACATTCATAAGAGATTCATATCATGTAAACCTGAATTAATAAGTGTGCGTCAATTATTTAGGAAGTCATCATTACGTAACACTATAGAATCGATTATTAAAAAACATACTGTATCGGTAATCATGGTTCTCTGATCATTCCTGAGTTGTCACCCTTGTTGGAATAGCATTCCAATTAACCAATGTGGTTGTTGTTTGGGTGTTAATGATGTTCTTAAGGGATTGTAATTTGTCGCATCTCCAATGCAAACTGACAGAACTCCATGGCGAGAGTGTCGACGCAATATTTAAGTGTGATCTATGATTCGTGAAGGACTCTTTCGTTATGATAAGCATCATAGCTAGAAGATTCTTTGCCATCAACCACGGCTTTGATATGAAACTGATGCAATTTAAAGTAGAAATAGTAGTGAAAGGAAGACGGAGAAAAGAATGGGGAAAGAAGAGAGGTAAGCTAATAATTTCAATACGAAATAGTCTTTTTGCTGTGTAACAAGGACATTTACTTGTATATAGTCTTGCCATGTGATGATCTTCATACCAAGATATAGATATATATATATATATATATATAGAGAGAGAGAGAGAGAGAGAGAGAGAGAGAGAGAGAGAGAGATGTGGGGCGGGTGCTATGAGATGATTTTAAATAATATGAAGAGACGTAGATGAGAAAAAAAAAATGCTATATATGAGAAAGCATAAAATGAATTATAAATTCAAAAAAAAAAACATTTAAGATAAAAAGATCTTCTAGGGCTAGGTGTAGCGGGTTACAAAATTCTTTACATCCCAAACTCTCCTTATGCAATTTAGGCATTTTTGACAAAATTATTTTTAGCTTTTAACAAACCAAGTTTTACACATTTTTTGTTTTGTTTTGTTTTTTTTTTTGTTTTTTTTATGGAATTTTACTACAAAAGAATTATATAAAACTAATAAGCTTTAAATCCTTGAAATTTTAAATTATTTAAAATTTTGACAAATAAACTACTAATTTTACCATATATAGTCAACATAAAAAAGTAAAGTAAATTACATAAATTTGTTTACATCAATGTAAATTTTTATTATTTTAGTTTATTTATTTATTTTATAGTGGAGCACTCCCTTATTGAGATTTTCACTTAATATAAAAGTTTGTTGATAGGTTCACAAGAGGATATTAGATAGGCTTTGTGGAAAGTAATTCTCGCTAACTAGATTTATGCTCATACTATAAACTTGCATGAAATATATTTATCTAAGCTATAAATATAAATTAAATTTATTAACCTTAAATTTGCTGGAGTGACTCATAAGCCTTTGTAAGCTAGTCCACCACAAAAAAATTCCTTAGTTATCCAAAAGTTCTTACCAGATTTCCTTGAAGAAGGTGAGTGATTTTTTAGTGAGTTTAATAGCTAAAGAAGGCCATCGATATTTGATTTAATATTTCAGAACGGGTTCTAAATTTTTTGGTGAAATAGTGAGGGGTTTAGCCTGATATAATGGTAATAATGCCAAGATAGTAAATGTTAAAGGCGTTTGGAGTTTGATTTTAAGTGAGTAGCAAAAAAATTTAAAATAGACAAAAATAACTATCTCATCAAAAAAAGACAGCCACTTAAAGCCACGAAGCACCAAGCTAAAAAAAAGAGTACTTTTTCACTCGAAATATTTAATTCAATACTAAGGTGACAACATTTCAACCTATATTTATAGGAATCACAAAACTCTTAGACTAAAACTTTTATAGGAAAAAAAAGGAAGACAAAGAAGCGTTAGTAGCCATTTATGAAAGATAAGTTTTAATTATCCATTTTAATTACTTTCTTCATATCATGGTTTACTATATATTATATTTGAAAATTCTAAATTATAGGCTTTTAATTTTGCTCTTATAATTAGGCTTGTTTTTAGTCTATGCTTTGGATTTTAACCTTAGCTCTTATTACTAGACTTTTAATTTAATTTTGATCCATATGATGTACTACATTAGTAGTACTTTCCAATGGCACGGCCTGAACTTTCATTCTGACAAGAGAATTATCATATTCTAGGTGCAATTTGAAAAACGAGGATGGAAAGATTAAATTTTTTTAAGAGAATGATAAAATCAATAATTAATCAAAATAAGCTCATATGATTGCTAAGAAAGAAGTTTCAAAAGTTTAATGATATAAAGTTCGTTGTTGAATATATAAATTTTTAGAATAAAATCACACACAAGTGGGCAAAGAAAAGCATCAATAAATATATAATATGGAGTTGATTTAATTTTGAACATTTGTGGGTTTGAGAAGCTAAAAGGTATATTTCTAATTTTCAGTTATTCAATATAATGATCCACCCAACTTGGCTTACTTCTAAATCAACCTCCAAAATTTAATGTTCATCCATAATTGGCCAAGAAAGGTTCAATACTGGTCTATCATTAAGATTCTCCAATTTAGATAGCAAATTAGGGATTTGATTCTTCTTCCTGGGAATATATTCGATCTAAAAATAATCAAAATTTTCAAGGGTGATTTACATAAATACTCCACAATTCTTATATATTTATATATCTAACACCTAAACTTTAATTTTTACATATATAACACCTCAATCTTCAATATCACATCAAAAATACCATCATCACTCATTTTTTAAAAGTGAAATGCACCTTTTTAAGCATAGGAAAGTGTTAAATAAGTAACTATCTAACTTTAGATATTAAATATGTAAATGCATAAGTATTATGTGATATGCATATAAATCTTCTAATTTTCAATCTCCATTTTCACCTTATACATATATCTCTATATGATTTTCTCTCATACTTCATATTGGCCATTCACTTGATTATCCACAAGTTAAGAGTCAGATTTAATAAGTTAACGCCCTACTCTAACTCCTTGAGCAAATCTCATGCTTATAATTAGAGCTCCATATTTTGCTTGACTATTGGTGATCCCGAAGCAAATTTGATTAGAATGGCTCTATGAAATCTCTATTGAATTGTGAAGCACCATTTCAATGCTAACACCTTGAGTGCTTGATGCTCCATCTACGAATAAAATCCACAATTTTTCTTTTGATATGTCTAGTTCTTCAAGAATTTCTAGATTCAAAAATGTCAGCGAGAATATCAGCTAGAACTTAAGAGATCACTGTCTGCGACACATAAGAGATATTGAACTCATTGAGTTAAATAGCCATTTTAAGTAGGCTATCTGAGTGAATAGGCTTAGAAAGTACTAGCTTAAGTGAATGATCTATTATTATTGCACTAAATGCACTCGAAACTATGGCCGCAACCTCTATACTAAAATAATCAGAGTAAGAGCCAATTTTTTTCATAATTGGGCACCTGAGTTCAGCTCCCTCAAGATTTTTCTAACATAATATATAGAATATGTTCTCTTCTTGTAGCAAAATAAAACTTCCTACTTCTTTACCAACTCAAAGATACATAAATAGCACTTTGCCAAGTTTTAAGCTTTAAGATAAAGGTGGAGATGTTAAAATTTCTTCAGTTGTAAGAAAGCTTGCTCTAACTCTTTAAACCAAGCTAAGTGTTTAGAACCTCTAAGAATTTGAAGAAGACAGCATTTATCTCCATATTTAGAATTAATAATAATTTTCCCTGTCAGTATTTAAATCTCCTTAATATTCATATGAGATGGCATCTCAAAGATCACTTTAACCTTCTCATAATTGACTTTAATTCCTTCTAGAGTGAGCAAATAACCTACAAATTTATGAAATTTCACTTTAAAAGTACAATTGAGTGGATTGAGCTTTATGTTGAATCACCTCAATGTATTAAATATCTCATTCAGATCTTTAATGTGCTACTTTGGTGATATGCTTTTAATCTTTAATATACACTTAAACAATTTTTTTTCTTTTTGATTTTTAAATATTACATCTATAAGTCACTAATATACAGTGCCAACACTTTTAGTCTGAAGGGCATTATATTATAACAATATACACCATCTATAAAAATAAAAGCTTTCTTCTTATAATTCATAGGGAGCATCATAATTTTAGTGATAACTAGAAAGAACTCATCATGGAGAAGCTTATGGCTGAATCGACTAGGGCATTGACGCACACAAAGGATAACTATCCTTAAGAAAAATAGAATTGAGATTAATGAGATTAACACACATCCCTCATTTGTTGTTTGACTTTGGCACAATGACAACATTAATCAACGAATCAAAGTACTAAACATCTCTAATAAATCTTACATTGAGCAACTTCTTGACTTTTTCTCAAATAGGTTTGATTAAAGTAGTCAACATAAGTTGCATCTTCTGCTTGATTAGGTTGCCTTTAAGATTCACATTCAATCAATGATAAGCGACATCTAAATCAATGATTGACATTTCATCAGTAAACTCGATGAATACAAACCTATACTCCCTAAGTGTTGTCACCAATTCGCCTCTCAATTTTGCATCAAAAGATGAGTTAACTTGAAAGGTTCTGCAACTTCTCCTTTTTTGACAATGGCCTCCTCTACAGCTTTAGTATCATCCAAGCTACTTTTCTTCTTAACATCTAGATACAAAATTTTCTTCTAAACACTGCTAACATCCTTCAAATATCAATTAATTAACTTCGACAAGTTAACACAAACTGATACAATTTTTCCTCTTCCTAGAAACTTCATGGTGACATGATATGTGGAAACGAGTGTCATTAAAATATTCAGAAATAGAAAACCAAAGATTGCATTATAAGTAGCAGAAGACTAACTACCATGAAATATGCTATAATAGTAAACAACCTCATCCTTCTCCCGAAGTAATTGATAGAAAAAATAATCCACAAGTCACCTTGCATTCAATAGATAAACCATATAATAATCTTGAGGTGAGAACTACATTTGAGTTTCTTAAGCCCAACTTGTGAAAAACACTTTTAAAGAGAGTGTTAACTGAACTCCTTATATCAATCAAAATGCTATCAATCTGATAATTTGAGATCAACATAATGACCATTATGACATCATTATAAGGGTTCCCCTTAGCGGGCAGATCTTCATCAATATAAACAATTGGTGGTTGACTAACCACTATCGATTTAGTTGAGTTCACCTCTCCTAACTGAAGTAATTTAAAGCTATATTAGTGAGAAACTTCTAGTTTGTCTCCTCTAAGAATAGTAAGAACTACTCCCATGATATGAATAGTCTGTGCAGGCACGAGCTCATTAATTATATCCTCAATAAGTGCTTCCTCTTGTCCCCTAGTGTTCACCTCTAGTGCTATGAATTTCTTCAATTTACTATCCCAAATGATGATTAAACTCAAATTACGACACTCTTCGATGTAATGGTCATGCTCCCTATGATATACATAATACTTATTTTGGGTCACACATGTGACCATCTTGCCTCACTGGTGGAGGACTTTTAAAATAATTTTTATTTGAATGACCTCTATGATCTTAGTCATCGATACTCCAAGTGAAGTCACTCTAGCTGAGTGATGAATCGGATGTGATGACCTCCTCTCCATTCTTTTATCATTCCTCCTATCATCAAATTGAGTTCACTTTTCAAAAGGACAAACTCAGCACCTACGAAGATCCTTCGATCTTCTCGCCTAATAGGATGGCCTCTCTCATTCTTCTGAAACTTAATAAATTTTCTTTTAGGGGCGATATTGTTCCCTATCCTTCGTTCCCAATATGCTTGGAAACACATTATATTCTTCTATAAAAATATAATTGTTGGCCAACTCTAAAAACTCGACTAGAATTTTTTATTGTTGTAAATCCAATGCATAAGGGAATGGACCTTCTTGGAGGCCCTAAGCCAATGTAGCATGAGTAACTTCATGCTCGAGATCTCTAACTTCTAGTATCTCTTTCTAGAAGTGGGTGATGAAAAATCTCAAAGACTCTTAAGTCTCCTAACAAATATGCAGCAAGGCCGTCGAACTCTTACTAAAAAATTTCTAAGCAGTAGCAAACATGTACTTAAAATTATCAAAATAAGTAATTACCTTTTTGGCAAGTCGTTGAACCAACACAAGATTGATTGCTTTAGAGTCATGAAAGAATAAAAGATACTTTAATACATCATTGATCCTTAGCAAGCAGACAACAAACTCAAACAACATGATTAGGATTCAATCTCCCCTTGTAAGATTCTAGAAAAAGAATCTTAAACTTCATTGGTGCTTCAACCTCCATAATTTCCTTGGAAAAAGCATTTTTCTAGTGTTCTTCATAGATCATTCACTCTTCTCTTGTCATCATCTCTTCTTTCCACCTATATGATCGGATAGAGAAGAATCCTCACTATCCATGTAGTGAGTATCATCATCCTTTTCTCTAAGCATAGATGACAAAGCTCTCCTTGCTCTCGCAGTCTGTGAATTACCTCTACGTACCACCGATTGAAAAGAATCAATGGACATCTGAACTTTTGGAGTCGCTCTCAATATATGCTCTAGTGCCTCTATAATTATCGTCATCATCTACTCTCGTAACTTATTCATTTGTTGCATCACGAACTTTTTGGTGCATTCCATGTTCATCAAAATCTCCTTTACATTATTGGCTTTCACTTATTGACCTCTTCTTTTATTTTGTGACATGATCCACACTTACTACACCTTAAAGAATGTTGAATCTCGAATTATCACTATTCTAAAGACTACATAAGCAATAACTATAAAAGGGAGAAAAAGGAACACAAAGAGGGAAAAGAAAGAAATGGAGGAAAAATCAAGGAATCGAAGCCTTTAAAATAAGGGCAAAAAGATTCTTCCAAAGAAGTCCTTTTACCTATCGGGATCTTTCCCTATTTAAATATTTAAAATGACTATTAGACAATACATGATTAATTACATGAATAGGTAAAGTACAATGAAATAAATCTAATGGTGTAGCCCACTAAGTTGTGTAGTTGGTTATGCGATTATGTTGAGCATTTCATGTAGTTATTTTGATCAAACTGAGACCCATGTCTTGAACCTAGTTGAAGACACTAACTTTTGTCTTGAACCAGATCCAAGGCCATTATCTATATATATATATATATATATATATATATATATATATATATATATATATATATATATATTGTCATTAGGGTCAGAAAGATCAGCATCAACCAAGTTAAATAGAGGGACGATTCATTCAAAATATTCCAAAAATATCTAATTTATAGCTCAACTAATAAAAACTCATTATAAACGCATGAAATGAACTACATGAATGTGCAACCAACTATACCATTTAAAAAGCTATATTCTTAGATTTCCTTTATTGTACTTGGCAAATTTAAATGTAACCAATTATATAACATCCAAGGGTTGGTCCAAACCTATAAATAGGAGAAGACCCCATGAGTTCAAGGATACTTTTTTCTAATACAAGCCTAAAGACTCTTATTAATGTGTGCTCTTTCTTTTCTTCCTCTCGTAGTTCCTTACTAGGTGATGTGAGTCACAACAATTCAATATTCAAAATCCTTAAGGTGCAATGAGCGTAGAACATATCATAAACTAGAAAAGGAGTTCATCAAAAGGAAGCCAACTACACAAAAAAGATTCCCATCAACATGGAGTGCACTAGAGAGTTTGTTATACAATTGATGAATAAATGCTAACGATGAGCAAAGATTGCACTAGAACATGTGCCTAAGGCTATGCCCAGAGTAGAAATGTTGTCCAATTCATTAGAATTGATGATAAGAAGTGGATATCTGCTAGTGATAAGAGCGATGAGTGCCCTACCATTTACGCTAATAGAAGAAGATGATGATGATACTTACTATCCTAGCAGCGAGAACTCTTCTCCATCCAACCAAAGGGTGAAAAAAAAGGAGAAGAAAGAAGAAGAGAATAACTGAGGAAGCTGTTGGAGAATGGTTTCTCCAGAGATATCATGGGGACTAAGCTAGCCACGAAGTTCAAGAATCCATCTCTAAAGTCTTATAAAAAGATATCAGACCCAACTAACCACATCGCCTCTTTTGAGTATGTCATCTATTTGTTGAGGATCAACACTACAGTGTCACTTATTCTTCATGACTTTGAAGCAATAAGCCTTGTGTTGATTTAACAATCTCCCTATGAGGATTATTACGTACTTTGTTGACTTCAAGCCCATGTTCATTGTGCAATTTGCTAGCACTCAAAAACCTATCATGAGTTTGTGAGCCATACTAAGAATTTGTCAAGAGCCCACCAGGTCATTAAGGAGCTTCATCACTTGATTCTTAAGGGAGATGCTCAAGATCTTGAGTCCACTATGGCTCATGCTGCACAAGTTCAATGTAATAACCAGCTGCAGCGGTTAAAGAAAAAGTAATCAAGGTGTTGGTCTCGCTGAAGAGAAGGAGAGAAGAGGAGAATTACCGTGCGTGCCGTGAAATAGCTTTCCGTGCTCAGACGATCGAAAGAGAAAGGAGGATAGCCTTCGTCGTTGTCGGCAAGGAAGAAGAAGAGTTTAGTGCCTAGCAGTGAGGCTCCATGTGTCGACCAACAGGAGAAACAATGAGGAGGAGGGAAGGGAAGATCAACAATATATAAATATATATATATATATAATATAGTTAATTTAATTGTTAATTGTTATGTTATTAGCTATGATTTTTTTATGTCATTTCAAGTTAACTTAGGGTTTATAATTCTAACTTAGGGTTATAGATTTGAGGACTTTAAATTAGAATTAGGTAGCATAAATTAAAATTTAGTTTAAGAATCATTTTAAGATCATTTTAATAATAAATTTAAGAAAAATAAGGAAAGGGGAGTATTAGATTTTAGGAGCACATATAAAGGAAATATATTTATATTATCGTTGATTAGATTAGAATCATTTGATGGGGGGTATGATAATCAATTAATGTTATATATTAAGTAACTTTAACACTTAATATTTTATGTTATAGGAATTGCAATTAAGGAAAGAATCATTAAAGGAAAGGAGGTTCAAGAGGAAACTACAAGTTAAAAGTGGATAATCATGTTCTTACATTTATTGTAAAAATGTCTTTACTTCCTGTGATGAAATGCATGTTTAGATGATTTTGACTTTTCCTGCACTGCCAGCTGTGATGATTTTCCTACTTTTACATAAATAGTGAATAATTTACTGCTTCTTCATGTTGGATAATATCCTGAATGCTAGATCATATTGCCACAGTTTCATTTTATCAAGTTGATTCTTGCTAGTTATGAATTAATGTCCATAGTGATATGATTGAATTGAATATGAATGTATGTTGAAGCTTGAGTTCACCCTTATAATGCTTGGGGGGATGATATGTACATGATTCAAATTCAAAGGGTGAAATTGGCATGGTAAAGGTAATGGATACTCATCCTTTGGATGAGTATGAAATGACTCATGGGGGTGATAAAAGTAAAGGTAAAAGTAAAAGTTCATATCTTCGCTAAATGTTTATGAATCGACCCCATATACTATGCTAAATGTTTATGTATCTGACCCTCATATACTCGCTAAATGTTTTATGCCTCATATGATTGATTGTTTGAGCAGATTATTTTCTTTTATGTACCTGTGTACCTGTGACAGCAGAAAATTGGCATGCATACTAGTTTCTTTTTCTTGTTTACTATAGTGTAATAGCATAATTGACCCACTGAATTATATTCATTTGTCAGTTGTTTAATTTTTTTCAGGTAATAATCCTAATTAAATGGGATAGAAGGAAAGTCGGGTTTCAGTAGAGGAAGCAGGAGATAGATATTTATGTCGATAAATTATGTTGAGTTATGTTAAAGTGTATTTTTCACGAAATTAGAACATTTATGTATGGATAGATTTTTAAATCATTGTGGATTGTAGTGGCTCTTTTATGATTGTATAGTTGGAGACTTTAAATTTATATTGGAATTGTTATAGAAATGTTTTCTTTTATCCGTCCGTCGTCATTCCCTTGGTATTCCAAGCTCGGTACATTCAAGGCATCAGGTTCATTAGAAGGTTCTTATACATTTCCCTAAAATGCTAGTCGAGTTGTCGGAGCTAGCTAACACTAACAACCACAAATCTATTGAAGAATATAACTCACTGCCTAGTATATCTAGAGTGAAATATAAAGAACAACAACACTCCAAATATATATATATATATATATATATATATATATATATATATATATATATATATATATATATATATATATATATTACTTTTGAAGAACGGTGAAAGTCATCCAACGAGGCGAGAAAATAGAAGGAATTGTGATAAGCATCGATTTCATCCTTTTGAAAGGCAAACTTGATTTGATGATCAAGAAGATCAAAGAGTGGAAAGAAGGTCATCACCTCTAATTCATCACTTTCCTACCATAACTCCATTAAGATTCTTAATGGCTAAATTAGTAGAGGTCATTCAAATTAAAGACTTTCAAGAGGCCTCAAATAATGAAAGCTGATGGTCACCTATGTGTCTGCGAGAAGTATGGTGTTTACCAAAAAGATCATGGCCATGAAACTAAAGAGTTTCAAGATCTAAGAAGCTTAACTAAATATCTAATCAAGACCAGGATGTTGAAAGAGTTTATGGCGCTCGAAGCTAATACAAAGAGACAAGGGAAGGTGCCTGTTGAGGAGAGAAGCAATGAGCCTATGTCAACATAGGCGATTCATATTGCAGGAGTAGTACCTATCATTCTTAAAGGAGTTAGTTAAAAGCCTCTCGCCAAACTAGACTCAAATGATTTTATTCAGGAGGTGAATTTTTTTGCCAAAGGGAATCCATAAAATGATGCCATTATGGTCACCTCGCGAAATGCAAATTACCAAATTAGCAATATCTTGATAGACAAAGGTAGCTCAGTGAACATTCTGTTTAAGAGAGTCTATAAGAAGATAGGCCTGGGGCACATAGATTTATTTTCCACCTCATAATCACTCTATGATTTCTCTAGAGAGAGAAAAGAAACTTGTGAATTCATTTCGTTACATGTAACATGGGGAGAAAGGGAAAAGCAATTCACTACTCAAAGTACTTATAATGTTATTTACAACCATCATTTGCTAAACACTTTTAAAGCGATCATTTTAACTTATTATGTCACCGTGAAATTTCTAAGAGAGAAGTATTCACAATTTTTGGTGACTTACTCCAATCAAGAGCTTGTTACTTGAAAGCTGTCAGTAGTGTCTAGGAGGAGATATCAGAAAAGGGAGTAACCTGGATGTTATAGAAACTATGAAAAAGGTTGTTGTCAAAGAAGATGAAGGTACTAGAACCTTTAAGATTAGTACTACCTTCGACGCCAAATTGAGATGTGAGTTAATTTCAACTTTAAGGGAGTGTCGAGACGTATTAACCTGATCAACAAATGAGATGTCTGCAAAATGTTAATCTTGATGTCTCCTAACATTAACTCAACATTGATCTCAAAGCCAGGACGATCAAACAAAAAGTCCGACAAATGGTGATAACTCTTAGAGCCAATTAAGGAAGCAATGAAGAAGTTGCTTGATGTAGGATTCATTTGAAAACTGCAATACATGGATTGGTTCACTAATATCTATATGGTGCAAAAATTTAATGATAAATGGAGGATGTGCATTGATTTCACCAACTTGAACTTTGCTTGACCAAAAGACAATTATCGGCTACCTCGCATTAGCACTCTAGTAGATTTATCAGTTAGATACTCTGTGATCTTCAATGCTTTGTTAGACTATCATCAAATTAAGATGCATCTGACAGATTTTGAACAAACTATATTTACAATTAGAGATAGAGTGTATTGTTAAAATATAAAGCCTTCCGGGCTCAAAGATGCAAGCACCACTTATCAATAGCTCGTGGATGCAATCTTTAAAAATAAAAAGAAATAAAAGTTAAAGTTTATATTAATGATTAATTAATTAAAAACATATCACCGAAGGAGCACATTGAAAACCTAAAGGATACATTCAACACAATTTCTTTAAAAAATAATCTACTAATGTGGGAAGCATCATTAATTCTAAAGCAAGATAAGAAATGAAACATCTTGGAACCTACCAACTATCACCTATCACAAAAATACTATAATGTCCCTAAACTCCATAGAGTAATAATAAAATAAGCAAATTTATTAGCCAAATTTTTATTTAGTGTCTTTAGTTTGATTATACATTCGACCTTGGGCCACCAATTTTTTTAGCATATCTCTTTAGAGAAGACCAAAAAAATTTAATTTTTATTAAAAATATAATATCTTTTTTTCAAAAAAATCATCAATTCCTTCAATATGTATTCACCTAAGAGATAATATAAGGATACAAAGTTTTCTTTTTCACTAAAGATTTTTGTTATGATATAGAACGCAAAGAATACCCCTTTCAAAGTTAAAAGTTTATCCACGTAGTAGATGTAAATTAAATAGAAGTCAAGACATATTGGATACTCATCTTAAATTCATTAAAAATATAAGATTTTAAATTTAAAAAAGACTAAATATTATCCTTAATAAGATATCAAGAAGTTTATTTTCAGCTCCAAATTTATATTTAAGAGCGAAAGAGAAATATTAAAGAAATTCAATCAATCCATTTAGCATGTCTATCACTTCAATTGTACTAACAATTATAAATTTGAGGGCATGTTGATTTAGGTTGAGAATAAACTCTTTACAGTACGGGTAATATCCTTAGTAACTTAAAGCCTAAATGATAATTTAAAATTCTCTATCATATGTTAAATTATGAATGCGCTAAGATGAGGTGTAGAATTTTTAATACTTTGTAACTAATTCATTCTTATAATTATTCTTTGAGTTATTTTATCTGGGTAATATGCCTTTAAATATTTATAAAGATACAACATCATTATCATGAATACTAAGATCTAAAGCATCTATTAATTTAGGGTGTTTTTTTTTTTGTTTTTTTATACAAAGGCATAAACAGAAGGATACAAAGGCCTCTCTTAACGCTCAAAATCTCCTTAGGCAATTTAGGTTTTTTTTGATAAAATTATTTTTGGTGTCAAAGACACCAAGATTTATACAAATATATTTTAATGCATGTAATTTTAATTCAAAAAAAAAAAATCCCTAGATTAACAAGCTTTAAATTCTTAGTATTGTAAATTACTTCAATTTTTGACAAATAAATAGCGAATTTATCATACATAACTAACATAAGAAATAAAGCAAGTTACATAAAATTTTATTTACATCAAAATAAAATTTTTTATTTTTATTTTCTTTTCTTTTTTTAAATTAATTATTTTATTTTATTTATATATTTATTATTATTATTATTATTATTATTTTTGAAGTGGAGCACTCTCTTACTAAAATTTTTACTTAATATAAAAGTTTAATGATATGATAAGTTCACCCAAGCATATTTGTCAAGCTTTATGGTAGTGCCCACTAATTAAATTTATGCCCACCCTACAAACTTACAAGAACTATATTAAATATTCATATAATTAATATAAACTAAATCATCATAAAAAAAAAGTATTACAAACATTAAACTTGATGGAGTGGCCCATGAGTTTTTGGAGGGGATTTTATAGTAATCGAATGAGAAGTTTGGGTTGGGTGGCAATTGGCCTTGAAAGATGCTAAACATATAGAGATATACGTGAAAAAAGTTTAGAACAAGAGTTTAAGAAAGTAACATGCAAATATTAAACAACTAAAGATAACTACTTTATCTAACCAAAGAAAATACATCAATATAAAGCCGCCAAAAACCAAACAAAAAGAAGAGTTACTTTTCAATCAAAATAATTCATTCATACAAAGCATTTCAATGTATATTTATATGCATCACAAGTCTCTTGGGCTATGATTTTCGGAGAGAAAATTGGAGGGGAGAAAAGGGGAAAAAAGTTTATGGCTATTTAATAAGGAAAAATTATAATCACCCATTTCTATTGCTTTCTTCATGTCATCACTATCTATACATATGCTTAGATGAAAAATTAAAAATATAAAAATAATTACATATAAATTACATTAAAAAAATTTAAATTATGAGCAGCTCATTATTCTCTTAATTTGGCTCTTATAATTAAGCCTATTCATTGATATCTTATTTGAGCTTTATCCTTGGTTTTATAATTGGGCTTTTAATTTAATTCTGATTCACATGATATATATTGCTTAGTGGTACTTCGCAAAGTGTAGGCCTCAATATCTTTAGTGCAATTTAAAGAGATTATAATAGAAAGATTAAGTTTTTCCTAAGAGGTGGATAATATCAATGAAAGGCTAGCAAAAGCTCATATGTTGCTAGTAAGAAAAACGCAAAAGTTTAATGACATAGAAGTCACTGTCAAAAATATAATAGTTTATGAGATGTAATATGTCCTAACGAAGCTTTTTTTTATTTGAAACTCAAGGTTTGACAAGCTTGCTCAATAGTTGATCTGTCCACTGATTTAAGAGAAACAGATAATAGCTATATCTGTTGACTTACAAACTAGTGACATCTTTGAAAATTTTGAAAATAGAAGATAAACTATTAATGGTAATATCATCAGATACCCCAAAAATTAGAAAATCAACAACAAACATTAGAAGTGAGATTTTGTTGTTCTTACCATTGATAACTTTAAATAGATGTCGGGTCATATGATCACTATAGTCAAGAAAGTGTATCCATTATAAAAGGTGAAGAGAAAGGGAAGCAAGGGACATCCTTACCTGACCCCAGAAGATGATGGGAAGTAACCTTCAGTTCTCCATTAATAATAACAGAAAAATGAATGCCAAATGTGTAGCCTATAATCCAATTGATGAAAGTGACAGGAAATCCTAAATCTTTTAACCTCATAAAATAAATATATATGATCGGATTTGTCAAAATATTTTCTTATATTAAACTTGGAACAGAAATACTTCAAAGAACTATGATAGTTAAAACCATACAGAATGTCATTGGAAAGAATAATATTATCAGAGATATCCCTTTCATGAATTAGAGCAGCCTGAGCAGGATGAATCAATTTGTGCAATACTAATTTGAGTATGTTTGAATCAGTTTGCAATGACCTTATAAAAAGTATTATAGAGAGATATTGGTCTATAATTATTTAAGGATGTAGAATGGATATTCTTTGGAATCAATGTAATTGCAGAATGCTTAACTCGGTCAAAAAGTTTGGCTATGGAGAAAAAATAATGAGTAGCATCTAACAAAAGGACCAGTTATATTTCAAGCATCTTTAAAGAATTTTGAAGTAAAGCCATCTAGATTGAGACCTTTATCCCATCTAATATGAAAAAGAGAAATCTTAATATCTTCATCAAAAAATTTAATATCCTCATCTTTATAACTGGCCTGTTGTGTGATAGAAAAGTACCACTTAGACTTAAGAAAAAAATTTATAAGATGGTGGTAAGACCTACAATGATTTATGGTGCAGAATGTTGGCCAGTAAAAGAGAAGCATAAAACTAAGATAAGTGTTGCACAGATAAGGATGCTCAGGTGGATGAGTGGCTTTGCTCTTAAGAGATAAAATACAAAATGAATATGCTCGTGAAAAAGTTGGAATAGCTCCAGTGGCAGATAAAATTAGTGAGAGTCGGCTTAGATGGTTTGGCCATATAAAGCATCGGTCGTCCAATGACCCAGTTAGAAGAGTAAATGTATTAGATTTGCCTTATGTTAAGAAAGGTAGAGGTAGGCCTAAAAAGACTTGGTTGGGATGTATAAAAAAATGACCTTAGTTCATTAAAATTAAATGAGAATTTGACACTTAATAGGACACAATGGAGAAGAAGGATTCAAGTTGCCGACCCGACATAGTGGGATAAAGGCAAAAAATGGGGCTATTAGAGCTTTACCATCATCTTGGGAGACAATGAGACCAACAGGGAAATGAAAGTTTTGAGTTGATGAAGTGTATCCCTTCCCATTATGTTAGAAATGTAGGATATTGTCTCGAGTAATGTCCTACTAAGAAGAGATGTACTTATTAATAGCAGAAAGTAATTCTTTGATGAAATTATAATTTCCTTAACTTTTGATGTTTTGGTACAAAAAATTTGATGCCATCTTCTCCTTTAGATAGCCAAGAGCATTTAGCATGCTTTTTAATCTATTTATTCTCACAAATAGTAGCATCAATGAAGATATTTTGATTGTTAAGAGTTTCCTTTAGATAAGAGAGATTTAGATGATCTTATTTTATATTATGAAATAATTTAGTTTGGTCTTCTTTGAGTTTAAAATTGTATGAGAGATATCTTTGAATGAAGACCAATGAACTCTTAAGAGAAAGCTTAACATTGTTCAAATTGTTACAGAAGGCAAATATTGGATCACCATTAACAGAAATACATCAAGCACGTTAAATAATCTCAATGAAATTAGAGAAGCAACTCCAATAATTATATAGAAATCATATTTTAAGCATTGGATGATTACCCATAAAAACCATGATGGGTGAGTTATCTGATGATAGAGGCGTAATGACTTTATGGTAAGATAATGGGAAGAGTTCCAACCATTGACTGTTGTAGAAGGCTTTGTCGAGAAGGCATCTGATAGGATTTTGAATTTTATTATTAAACCAACTGAAAGACAAACAAAAGTTAGCAAGCTCAAGAAATCGGAGTCAAATATACATTGATTTGAAGTCTATCAATTTGCATAGTAGTGGAGGATTACCACCTATTTTCTCTTTCACAGTTCTGATACAGTTAAAGTTACCTATTATAATCCAAGGCTCAAAAATATTAGAAGCAATTTCAATGTTGGAATGCCATAGAAAATTTCTTTCCCAAGCACCATTTTCAACATATAGATAAAGGTCACAAGTAAATTTCATAAAGGAATAACTTACATAACTATTAACAAATGGCTAAATTTTTAAACTAAACACGTTTTAAACTATAGTTAGTGAAATAGGTATTAAAAAAAATTTAAATTAGGCACAATCTTGTTTAGATGTGGTACGTGCATGTCTTGTCGGTATAGTTTCATTTAAGCAGGCGACCTAAAGCTTTTAAAAAAAACCTAAACCGAGATCGGGATCTCGATTTTTTGAAGGCGCTTGAGACCTTGCCCTTGCCCTTGTCGTCAAACTCTCAGTCGCCCTTTCAAAACCGCCCATTCGCGTGGTTGTTTTGAGGTATTTTTTGGATTTCTTTTTTTTTTTAAGTGAAAAATATGCAAATGTAATGTTGATTTATCACGTTATTACTTAGTGTATTATGTGATTAGCTAGTGTGATGATTTAGGTAAAGTTTGGAGTGGATTTAAGTTTTTTTGAAAGATTTTTTTTAGTCATTTTTTGGAAGTCCTTTTATTTAAGTTTGATTTTATGTGGATTTTATGTGATGTTGATTTTAGGCAAATGTAATGTTGATTTCATGTGTTCTAACATTTGATTACTTAGTTTATCATGTAATTAGTTAGTTTTAGGGTTTAGGCATTTGTTGTTGAATTTGATATTTTAGAGAAACTATAAATTTTGTAAAAAAATGAGAAACACATTTTAGATTTTGAAATGTACATCTAATAATTTAGGGGAAATGTAAATTTTGCAAAGAAACGTAAGTTTTAGTTTTAGAGATGTGTTGTTGGATTTGGTATTTTAGGGGAAATGTACATCTGATAATTTTGCGAAGTAATGTTTTATGTGTATTTAAGTATATTTTATGTGTATTTTAAGTAACTATTTTTGTGTTATAAATATTGAATATGATTGTATGTTTAGGTATCGAGTGTTATTTTGTGCTCATGGATGATTAGGAGAATTAGTAGTTACATCGGTTGTTAAAATTTCTTATTGGTATTAAGTAACTCTATTGGAGTGCAATTAGGTTTTAGGGTTTATGAATGTGTTGTTGGATATGTATGTTTAGGAATTTGTTTTATGTTGTGAATAAATTGAGTAGATGTCAAAAATGGAAAATAAGATTTGGGGTTTGAAATTCTAGGTGATATTTATTTTGGTTGTCTTTACTTTAACAGAAATTGAGTCCTAGTGCGATCCATATATTTCTTATGAATCTAATTGATTTAAACAGGTGTATTATTCAGCATTCCTGTCTCCAATATATATTTTTAGATTCAAATATGAGTTGAGACATAGTTTGTTTAGTATTATATTATGGCGGCCAGCTCAGTGTTCGTGACGATTTCTTCCCTACGTACACTGGTGGAAAAAACTGTCCTATACAAGTTTCATGATGGGTTGACTTTACAAGCATACATAATCGAATCATGAGGTCATTGAAAGTTGATTCGACACATTTTAGAATTAATCTCATATGTAGATTTCTTGTTAGTGCTAGTTTCATTGCTACTCCATTAAATGACGATGAAGTATGTGAGTCAGTCATTAATGCAGCAAGTATACAACATGTAATTGTATATGTAAAAATTGAGTTGAAACAAACAGATGTTAGCAAAGTTCATAATTTCGTTGAGTTGAATTTCATCCAATTGAAGCTGTTCACAACACCATATTATCACATGAATCATATCAGATCGACCTTAATGAAGATTTTCATAGGTACGTACCTCGAAGTCATTATTTAATTAATCTTTTTCATTTTAATCTTATACACTGCATTATAATGTGCAGCACTGATGAGAGAGATGTTACTACATCTCCTATTCATGTTCATCATATTGCCTCGACTTCTACTAATATGGGTGAACACCATAGAGATCATGTAGCACCTTTATCGACTGAAGATGAGGGCTACGAAACAATGCCTAGTGCAACCAGTTCTGACACAGCTGATAGTGAATGTGACATTGGAGAAGAATAATGTCCAAACTCTAGGAACGGTCATTTGCTAAGAGATTACACTAACAAAATAATCAGTGCTGAAGAATACATGTTCAGTAGCAATGATTACATTCAGGCTTACTATACAACACAAGAATGGGATGAACAACTGAACTTCGATGGCCTCTCAACAGATTCTATTTTTCTAAAAGAGAATTTCATTCCAACAAACTTAAATGAGGGGATGTGTTTCCATGACAAAAGGCACCTTAAATTTACTGTTCAGGGTTGGTCCATAACAAATAACGTGGAATATGTAACATATGACTCTAATAAGATGAGATTCAATGTACTTTGCATACATAGCAGTCATTCCAATAAGCCATGCATATGGCGTCTACATGCTCAGGCAAGCAAGAGGCTTGGTGGTTCTTGGAGGATATATAGTATGACAGCCCCACACACATGTTCTCAGTTGATATTGAGTACCGGACACAAGCAGTGCACCTCACAGTTTATTAGCTACTACATCCAACCTGTGTCATTAAATACCAGTTGGATTTGAAGCCCGGGAAAATTATTGGTTGAATGGAATCAAAATTTAATATTAAAGTATCCTATATGAAAGCTTGGGATGCACGTAGAAAGGCCATACAAGCTGTTTTTGGCAGTTGGGAAGAGTCATACCGTTTAGTGGATCACTTCATGACTATTGTATTTGCAGTTATGCTTAGCACAATGTATCACATTCAATCAAGTGAATCTAGCCATTTTTAGCACATGTTCTGGTCATTTGGGCCATCTATAGTCAGTTGGAAATTTTGCAGACCAGTCTTGACTCTTGACGGTACATTTCTCTTGAGAAAATACAAAGGAGCTCTTCTTACTGCAGTTGGTATTGATGCAAATAATGGCTTGTATCCTTTGGCATTTGCAATAGTTGAAGCAGAGTGCAATGAATCCTGGGGTTGGTTTATTTGGACATTACAGGACTTGATTCCACTTATATGTACTCGTCTAATTTATGCATTATCTCGACATTCAGGCTTAATGCGTGGATCGAATTTTTTCCTTAACGCCCTTGCTATGCCATCTTAGATAGAATTTCAAGAAGGCATGCAAAACTATAGGGATTTCTGATGCTAAATTTGTGTGTCAGAAGATGTACGTGGCAGGTAATACAACTAACATTCATACCTTCACATGTTATATTACAGACATCAGGAATATCAAAGTAGAGGCTGTTGAGTGGCTACTTGCAAGAGATGTTGCGAAGTGGGCATGACTAATGATGGCGGATATAATGACCACTAATGCATCAGAGTGTTTCAACGGTGTTTTGAAGAGGGCACGTGGGTTGCCGATACAAGCTCTAATTACATCAATTTATTACAATATTATATCAATTTTTATCAAACACCTTGATACAGCTTCTGATCTGATCAGATAGAATGATTCGATATTCGCACCACGTGTCAAGGCACAGCTGCAACAGAATGAGCGTGAAGCTAGAAGATTCCTAGAGCCCACAAGAATAAATTTAAATGAATTTCAGGTGTTTGCTATGTCCTCAATGTCATTTAAGGTTGAATTGCAAGAACAAGGTAATTGTAGTTGCACATACAGACAACCCTAATTACTTCACATTCCATGTTCGCATGTTATTGCTGTGTTAGGGAAACATCATCTGAGTCATTCATAGTACGTCTCTCACTACTACACACTACAACTGTACCACAGTACATACGAAGCTCAATTCCATGTCATTCCCGATCGCATTGACTGGCCATCATATTTGTCGGATCGTCATCTGATTGAACTAGCACCATCGAATTTCAAAAGGCGAACTGGCAGGCCCAGGACACGAAGATATACCAACACAATGGATGATAATGTGTAGAAAAGTAATAGAATATATGGACTATGCAAAAATGCTTGGCATAACAGAGCTACTTGTCCACAAAATCGTCTACGTAGGACATAGTGTGGTTGCGGTAGATTGTTATTTTGTCCTACTTATGTTGTGATGAAGTTGTTAGTTCTTGTTACTGTGTATATCTGTACTTTAGTTTTCTCAGTGCTATCGGTACTTATGTATGTTTATTAACAATGTATTTTACTCTACATTGTTGCTAGTATAAGGTATGTTTTCCTTGGTCGGTAATGCATGGTTGTATGCCTAGAATGTTTTTTTCCTTGTGACTGCTTTTTTCTGCACTATATTGTCTAAGTCTGCACCTGCGCAATGGTCCAAAATTGCATCTTTACATCAACATAAAAGTCATGGGGAATTTCGTGTCGATTCCAACGATACCAAGCTCGCTCAATTCTGACAACCGACGGCTTCGGTACAGCCAAAATACCAAGGCTGGTTGCACTATTCAAAAATGTGTCGTTGATTTTTTGCGCATTGGCAAAATCTGCTATGCAAGGGTCCACAATCGCCTTTCTTGGTCAACAATAAAGTGTGGGAAATTTTGTGCCAATTCAAACGATACTAAGCTCGCTCAATTCTGACAACGGACGACTCGGTACGAAAAATATTGGTGGTGCACTTTCCAAAATCGCCGATTTTTGGCGCATTGGCGAAATATATGCTCTGGAACCACTGTCGCCTTTTTGGTCAACATGAATGTCATGAAGAATTTTGTGTTGATTCCAACGATACCAAGCTCGCTCAATTCCAGCAATGGACGGCTCTGATACGGCCAAAATACTGCAGTTGGTCCACAATTTTTTTTAAAAAAAATTATTACGAGCTAATTGCTCGTTTAATGACTAGCATTGTCTGGTCAGTAGCCAATCCTTTATTAAGCGGGCCTGTGCCTAGTTTTAAAATTTTTTTATGCATATTTCACTAATTACATTTTAAAACGTGCTTAGTTTAAAAACTTAGCCTTAACAAATTGAGGATACACTTTAAGCACAAAAAACCAAACTTAGTAGAATTCCATTTTATCCAAACACAACCATTAGGAGCCATTTCAAAATTATTATAGCTATTCTCATGTGGAAAAATATTAAGGCTTATAAATTTATAAATTTTTATAAAAGTGAGGAAGAAGGTACCTTAGTTTCCAAGAGACATAATAGGACAATATTGTAATCTCTAACCAAACTTTTGCAATCGGTGATCCTTGTATCACCAATAAGGCCTCTAACATTCCAGACAATGAGTCTTGGGTAGAACATAATGATTAAGTGAGTAGAGGGTGTCCTCCTTTATGTTTAGATTTTCACCCTTTAGATATTGGCATAGTGAGATTATTTAACTACTCCACAAAATCAGAATGAGATGAAGAAGTGCCCATAGTGGTGGAAGTATGACTAGTAGTATTTAGTCTCTAACAATATTTTGTGTGCAATATGGTTTTCAACCAATTTTGAAATAAGCAATGCTGAATTAAAGTCTCAATAGGTTATGAGTAGAGTGATGAGTAATGAATGGATTCCCCAACCGTGAAGTTGAAGTTGGGGAGGATGTAGAATCATCCGCACTATTAATAGGTGTAGAAGTTGGGACATTCAATTCTGGTCCAGAGGTATTTTGGCCTAGGATAGGAGAAGAAAAAGAAACAACTTTGGGAGTACGTCGTTCTCTCAATTGATTACCTCTACTCCTACTTTAACAGCAACTGGCTTAAAATTAAAAGATTTCAGGAAGTTGGATGATTCATGTGCAAAAGTGTCACATAATTGACAAGGATCTGGTTTCTATTCATAAATAACTAGCTGAAGCCTGAATGATATCCTTCCCTTTAACAAAAATTATGATGTTTTCCAGAAGAGAGGATTTAGTAGTGCCCTGCACAATCACTCTCGCATATGTTAACCTTGATTGAGAAACAGTAAGAGGGTTCATAGTTAGAGGTATACCACTCCTACTAACATTTTTAGAAAACCCAATATTTGACCACAAGCAAGAGGAAGGTTAGGTAACATAACCCATATTGGAATTTCTTTAAAATCATGTTTGATAGGAACAAAATTCGGTGTCCATCTTTTAAAAATGAATGATCTCCCATTAATGAACCATGGGGCACAATTAATCACTGTCTTCCATGCATGTGAAATTAAATAAAAAAAACATCCAAAAGAGGGCGTAAATCCAAAGTACCTTTCAGTAAGAATCCTTGTACTTCCCTAATTTTTTTTCCCGGTATGCGTCTAGGTTTTTCGCCAGGAACTCCTTTTCCTCTAGCCTCCCTCCTTTTCCCTTTCTCCTCCCTGCTTCTACACCTTACTCTCCACTTTCTCTATCTCGACCCCCTCTGACCTCCGACTTAGGCCGGAGGTCAGTCTTCCTTTCCTTGGAAGCTAAGGAGTCCAGTGCAAATAACCCCCTCTTTAACTCCTCATTTCCTCCCCCTCTCTGCCTCCTCCCTTCAAACCTCCATTCTCGGCCTCCCAAATCCTACTCCAAACAGACAATGTTTCTGGAAGGACTTCTCCTTGCTCATAATGAAAAAAGTCAAGCCCTCCCCCTCTCATTCATTCCCTCTGACTCCCAGGAAGTATCCTTTTCTGAAGAAGAGCTCTCTAAAAGGCAAAAAGAGTGGCATCTCTCCTTGATCAGTCAGGAAATAGGGTTGTTCTTCACCTGGTCTAACCAACAGACCAACAGGCCTATCCTTTCTAAACTTGATCGGGTTCTCTACAATTCTTGCTGGCTTGATAAATTTCCTTCCTCCTTCTACAAAGTTCTTCCTCCTCTATCCTTAGACCACTCCCCACTTGTAACCTTTCTTCAGTTTCCCCTCACCCCCTCTCATCGTTTCCTTTTTAAAAACTATTGGACCACTGCTTCTGGGTTTTAGGATGTTATCTTAAATGCTTGGGGATGTTATTTTCAAGGGGATCCTCTTTATGTTCTCTCCGGAAAGCTTAATCAAGTCAAGTTGGCTCTCAAAGGGAGGATGTGGGAGTCTATCCCTCTTAAGCAACAAATTGAATTCTTAAGAAATGATCAAGAAAGGATCTTGGAAAGGCTTGATAAAGACCCCAACAACACCTCATTATTGCTTGATGCTAAGGATATTAAATCTAGATACATTGACCTAACACTCAAGGAGAGTATATGGATTAAGCAGCGGGATAAAGCACACTGGCTCACTCACTCTGATGATGATCTCAATTTCCTATACTGCTCCATTAAAGAAAGAAACAATGTTAATCTTATTAGAGAAATTCAAACTAATACTGGGATTGTGACTGATCAAAACTCTATTACTGAGGAATTCTGTAAGTATTACTCTACTCTATTCAATTATTGTAACCCTCTAACCATGCCCCTACAGGACCCCCCTGTGGGTGATTGTCTCACCTTAGCTTAAGCAGCAGAATTGGTTGTTGATATTACTGATCAGGAAATCATTGCTACACTTAAGAGTATAAGTGATAACAAATCCCCCGATGGTTTTAACTCTAAGTTCTTCACAACAACTTGGGATACTATTGGGCAACTATTCCTAAAAGTTGTTTAGCACTTCTTCAAAATCTATAAGCTTCCAAATCGGTTCAAGCATACTCTTCTCACTCTTATTCCTAAAGTCATGCATTCTAACCTTATTACTGACTACCGTCCTATCTCCCTTTGCAACACATTCTACAAGGTTATAGCCAAGGTCTTAGCATGCAGAATTAAGAAGTTCCTACCTTATCTTATTAATCATGCTCAGTATGCTTTCATCAAAGGTAGAGACATAGCTAATAATCTTTTCATGGCTCATGAGATATGCAATGAATTCTCCTCTCCTAAGAACCACAGTTATTTCCTGGCCAAACTTGATTTAAGGAAGGCTTTTGATAAGGTCAACATGCATTCTCTCATTCATAGACTCTTGGCAAAAGGCTTTCCTAGCAGGTTCATTAAATGGGTGCAGGCTTGCATCATGGATGTCCCCTTCTCAATTGTGCTGAACGGCTATATTAAAGGCTCTTTCTCCTCTGCAAATGGTCTGAGATAGGGCTGCCCTCTCTCCCCCTTCCTCTTCACCATAGCCATGGATACTTTCTCTTGTCTTATTGATAGGGAAATAAATCTTCTCCTTTATAACCCCTTCTCCTCTGGTGCCTGCAACATTTCACATCTACTTTTTGCTGATGACCTTTTGGCAATGGGGGAAGCAACCTACTCAACACTCCAATCACTTAAGCTCAATCTCAAGACTCTAGAATCATACATGGGGTTGGAGGTCAATATTGAGAAATCTTCAATCTATTTTTCCAAAAACTACAAGAGGGTGGATGACCTTATTAACATTCTTGATATTAAACAGGGAACTTTCCCTCTTAAGTACCTTGATTTACCATTGGTTATGGGTCCTGTCAAGATGGCTTATTTCAAACCTCTCTTTGATAAACTTCATGCTTGGCTGGCAGGCTGGAAATGCAAGTTTCTCTCTCTTGGGGGAAGGCTCCAATTGATTAGATCCACTGTGAATAATTATTTATCCTATTGGTTTTGTTCCATTGCTATACCTAATGGTATAATCAAGCATATCTGCTCCTTTACAACAAATTTCTTCTACCATTTGGGAGAAGCTAAGAAGCTTCACACTATTTCTTGGGCTCGCACCATGCTACCTAAAGAGAAAGGGGGCACTGGTCTTCTCTCGGCCTCTTCCCTTAATCTGATTTGCAAGCTCAAAATTCTTTGAAAATTTAATATGGGGGAATCCCTCTTTGCTAAATGGTGTAAATCGAAATATGGCTCGGTTTGGAATCCTATCCTTTCTAGAGCCTCTCCCATTTGGAAATATATCAAGTCTACGTCCATCAGATTTAAAGATAAATTTATCTATAAGGTGGGTAGTGGAAGAGAATTCTCCCTTTTCCATGATCCTTGGGGTGGAGGTTCTTCTCTATCTAATATCCTTGGGCCTAGAGGGTTACATATTCTGGGGCTTCCTGTTGATGCTAGGTTGAGCTCTATCATCTTTAATGGGCACTGGAATTTACCTTCTGGTTTTACTGCTGCTTATCCTAGATACTCTAATAGGATCCTTTCCATCTCAATTCTGGGAGGAGAGGATAATATTGTTTGGTATAATCAGAATTCTCCTTCAAGTAAGGATTTCAAGATGGATGTGTTTGAGACTCACCCCAATGTGTGCTAGAGCAAATAAATTTGGTTCAAGAGACATGCTATCAACTTTGCACTCTATTGCTGGCTGGCCTACCTGGGTGGTCTTAAAACGTTTGATATTCTTGCCAAGAGGGGTCTGGGACCCTCCTCCACCTGCTGCTTCTATCATACTCACCCTGAAACACACCCCCACTTGTTCTTTGAGTGACATTTTTCTATGAAATTGATTAGAACTCTAATACCAAACGGTCATTTCTTCTTAATGCAGTCCTCCCTCCACCAGATTCTTAGCAATGTGGATGAATTCACTAACAAAGTGATTATTAAACTTCACTATTTGATTACGGCTGTTATGGTCTATACTATATGGAGAGAAAAGAACAATCATTTATTCTCCTCTACTTCCTCCTCCCTATCTTCCCTCGTCTCTCTGATTCAAAAGAGGGTTGCTGCCAAACTGAAAAGGTGAAAATTCAAGGAGACCTGGCCTAGACACGTTCTCGACTTGATAAAACAGTGGAGTAGCTTCAAACCACCTTAGCTTCATCCTCTTTCTTCTCTCTTTAATGTCTTTTCTTTTCTCTTCGATGTTGTGCTTTCTTTTGTTTTGCTGGGTGGACAATGATGACCAACTGGTTGAATGACTGCTTTTTATGATTGGTGGATGACTGCTTGGAGGGCCTTCTCGGCAACCTGAGCAGTTTTTTTCTCTGTGGCATCTTCCCCCCTCCCCAACTAGATGGTCGTGAAGGTAACTGCAGGTCTCCCCTCTCCCCCGTCGGCTCTCGTCCTAGACGATTTTTGGTTTTGTTGGACATCCCAGTTTTTGGGGGTCTGAGTCCCCTTCGATTTTAAACGTCTATACACAATCTCTGGTTTTTGTTTCTGTTTCTTTCTTTTTCAGTTGATGGCTGTGTCCTTCTACTGATATTTAGCTTCTGATATTAGTTTTGTCCCTTTTGTTTTAATTTTATACTTGTAATCTATTATTCATTTGAAATTAAAATTGGGCAATGCCCTGAAATTTTCCAAAAAAAAAAGTACCTTTCAGTTTCCACGTCTTATCACCTGACTGTACAAGGTATCCATAAAAAGTATGCTTACCAATCGAAATTCTTCTCCTATGATGAAAAAAAAATTATTATATATTGTTAAACAATAGTAATAATAATAATAACTAATATCCAAAAAAACCTTCATTGTTGTTCCTATGTGGTTCTCAATAGCCTAAAAATATGTTTGGATGTACCAAATTCATTTTAAATTATTTTAAACTAATAAACTTCTAGTTTATAAGCTCCATGAACATATTTTAAATAAATCTTTCATTGAAAATTGTTGGAGGTTCTTTGGGGTTCACATGGGAGTAATGGTTTCTTTTAAATTAGCAAGCTTCAAAAGATGGTAAGGGATGTTTGGAGGAAAAGAATTATGGTTTTGGTGGTGGGATCAATTAAAAAACACAAGTTAATGGTCAACTATATAAGATACAACTCAAATAAATCTGAGTTTAGGCCTTTAATGTGGAGAATATATGGATCCTTAAAGCTCGAAACAACTTAAAAATTTTATGTTGAGATGTCTAGGTGTGATCTAAAAAATTTCATAAGATTTTATAGATTTTTGATATTTTTTTCATGTTTTATTTGGTAGGTAACATATCTGGTAAAAGGCTTTTGGTGGATATTTGGTCTTAGAGGTCTAGGGCTAGTTGAAATAAAAATAATTGAAGTTAGTAATGAAAAATATGTCTAGATTAATTCTAGGATTTTTTTTTTAATTTTTTAGAAAGTTTAAAGAGATTAAGTAGTCAAAGGAATAAGATTAAGTTAGATTTTAGCTTAGTCTTAGCTAACCTTCAAGATGAGATTTAGAGGAGGTTTTGTGAGAGATGTTAGGGTTATTTAGTTGGTTCCAATATATATATATATATATATATATATATATATATATATATATATATATATATATATATATATATATATATATATATATATATAGATATAGTATGAAATGAATGTAGTGTTGTGGTGTTTATTTTCGGATGCATCGTGGGCACCACACAAATCATAAGGGGTTATTGAAGTGATCAGGTATGACATTAAGGTTTGATGTATTATCTCGAAAGATAGAAGCATCACCCTATAATGAACCTAATCACCTAATAAGAACTCCTAAGGTATGATAGGTCTTCGAATATACCAGAGATTTTTCCCTCTATTTTATATGAGAAAGTAAAGCAGGGTTTATATTAAGCCGGGTTCTTAAGTTCCCTATAAAGGCAAGCCTCCATAGTTAATTATATCATAAGGAATATAGATTCCTTAAGAATACTCTCGATTAAAATATGCAATTATTATCTCCAAAGATTTCAAAATCAAGACTATCAAAGAATTGGTTATGTTTGGAAAATCAAGTGGGATAGGTGGAGTGGAAAGACTTATTTTAGAAGCCAAAAGAAATAAGTAGGAAATGCCCATGATACTGTGAAGCCTAGTGAGCATTCCAATCTATCATATAGTGAGACTTTATATATTTGAAAGTGAGAGGATTTGTTTTGTTTGAGTTAAAATTTTGTTAGTTTGCTAGGGCTTATAATCCATTATTGTGAAAATGCATAAGAGGTGAGGATTTATGCTCATAGCTCGAAGGAAAGAAGCAACCTCAGATCCTAAATCTAGGGAACCTTAACACAAGTTAAAGTACGACAAAAATCTAAGTGAAAGGGGATCTAAAGATCTATTCTAGAAGAGAAGATAGACCCGTCCGACTCTTGTGGACTTATAACCGCCTGGAGTGGCCGCCAGCTAACACCTCCTACAATTCAAAATCATGTGGTCCGGTCACATGTAATTGTAAGATGGCTAGGCTTTGTTATTTAATTTGGAAAGAAACTAAAGTTCTAAACCCACTCCCTAAGAGATTAGAGCATGAGTAGTATGAGCATATGACTTAACCGAAAAATATAAATCTTTATACTTTTATTTCATTTTGACTCATTCATTTGGTCAAAGGCTTGGGGTTTCTTTATGCCTAAATGCATGATGAAAGTTGATTGTTGGCTAAATCAAAGAGAGGGTGAAGCTCCGGTCTTATGTAATTGCAAGATGGCTAGGCTTTGTCATTTAATTTGGAAAGAAAATAAAGTCTTAAACCTACTCCCTGAGAGACAAGAGCATGAGTGGTATCAGCATATGACTTAACCTAAAAATGCAAATCTTTATAATTTTATTTCATTTTGGCTCATTCATTTGGACAAAGGCTTGGGATTTCTTTATGCCTAAATGCATGATGAAAGTTAATTGTTGGCTAAATCAAAAGAGAGAGGGTGAAGCTTTGTCATGAGGGGTTTCTCTAATGGGTCAACCAGTCCCTATAGTGTAAGAACAGAGGCCCTTATTTTTAGCAAGAGTGATAGAAGATGCATGCATGATGTGAGATACAATATACAACTAAGGGGTTACTAAATCTTTTAATCATCTTGATTATAACCTATGCTTTATGATGAAGTTGTGAGTTATTTAAAACTTTAATTACTAGTTGTTAGTTGGATAGAAAATTTATTTTATCCTTAGAGCCTACCGTATCCAGGTCACACATTAAAGCATTAAAAAACTATAAAAAGGAGGCAATCCTATTATACAATCTAAACAAATCATTAATCAATTTTATAGACTACCACAAAAGAATAAGAGGCCAGTGTGAATGGCCGTACATCTCAAAGAGAAAAGATGGGTAGAGGCTGCCTTACCTAGAATATGAAAGAATAATTTTACAACTAGAATGAATATATCCTATGAGAGTATTCATTCTTCCATCCTTTGATTTGATTTACTCCTTTAATTTGATTGCATTTTCTTCAAAGACATCACAGGGCACCCCAAGACAAAACCTTCTATCCACTACCCATCCTAATCTCCCATAGCAATAATCATAATTTCTATTGCAAAATTATATTTCATGGAAAAGTAAATCTAACTAAACTTACAAAACAAAGATTAGTTAAATATACATATAGTCCCAAGCAGTTATATCTATAATTTGGACTTAGCACCCTGCACATGGATAACCAAGCCCACCCATCCTAACTTAGATTATGCTTAGGGGATTAAACAACCTACAAGCTAAGCATTTATATTTATTTCTAAGAAACCCTTTTAGCATAATCCCTTGTAGAAAATATGATTAGGCTAATCACAGCCTAACATCCAGTCTACGAAACATACACCTTAACATCCAATCTAAAACATTACATCACAAAACAAAATATACATCATGGCATACATCGTGCTAACTTAGAGCAAGAAGTGGTGACTTAGTTCTAATGTGTGTGCTAAGGCTTTGTGTGGTATGTCTTAACTAAGCATTAGAGTTATACTTTTTCTAATTTAGAAATTTTAATTTAACATAAAGGTTGATTCCACTTCAAGTTATTTAGTTGATTTGTGAATTTTAATTTATATTTTGTTTTATTTCATTTGATTTACACTTTTGTATCTAAGTATTATAAGAAGAGGAAAGAGGATTATCCTGCTTCATCCCTACCTTAAGCCATTTTCTAAAGTATATTTTGATGACTTAGTTCTCTTTAGTGAATGGCTTATTAAATATTTTTATTAATCCTAAATTTAGGTAAACCTTAAATAATTCTATTCAATATGAAATACATCTTATGATTAATATAATTGAATTACTATCACATGACATATATGTTGACCTCACTTTTGGAGTGAGCTTTAAATTACTTCATTTTAGACATACGACTCCTCTAATCACTAAGAGTTCCTTAGCCTTAAGACACCTCTAATGATTAGGTGAACACTCAACCTAACCCTAGAGACTTAGAAGAGTTAGCCATAAGAATATGTGTTGCCTTAGGAGTTTTAGGAAGACTTCCTTACCCTATAGCTTGAACCAAATCCTTACTTCCTTCTTTCAAGTCAAACTTCAAAGTCAAATCAACTTCAAATTCAAATCAACTTCAAATCAAACCTTAAATCAATTCCAACTCAATGGATTTTCTCAAATCATGAATCAATTCTAAATGATTAAACCCATGATCAATTCAAATCCAAAATCTTTCCTAAGCCCTTTTGATTTCATCTTATGGGCTTAGCTCAAATCAAATCCAAATCACTCCAAATTCAAAAGATTTTCTCATAACCCATTTATATTCTCATTTATATTCATAAATATAAATGGAATATAAATTCAAATAACCAAAATTAAACTCAAAACCCAAATCCAAATCTAACTTAAATCTAACTTATACCCTTTCAAGTCAAATCCTTGAACTTAACCAAATCAAATTCAAATCACCCCAAATCCAAAAGATTTTCTCATAACCCATTTATATTCTCATTTATATTCACAAATATAAATGAAGTATAAATTCAAACAACCAAAACTAAATTCAAAACTCAAGTTCAAATCCAACTTAATCCAACTTATACTCTTTCAAGTCAAATTCTTGAACTTAGCCAAATCATTCTCAAATCAATCCAAACCTTTAGATTTTCTCTTCAAACAATCATTCCTTCAATCACAAACCAAATATAAACATAAACTTCAATCATCAAACCAACCCAAATCAAACCCATGTTCACCCTTTTAAACTTGGATTTATATTTCAATTATGAGTCCATATGTGAGTTCAATCAAACTTGATTCAAGCCTTGATCAAGCCAATTGACCCGCTTAGGCTCACTTGACCTAAAGTGACCTAAAGGACCTTTTTGAGCTAAATTTTAATTCAACCCAAATTAGATTGAACTAAACCCATCTAAGCCTCACATTGTGAGCAACAATCATCCTTGGATGATCAATCACTCAAATTGGGTCAAACCAAGTCAAACCTAGCCTTTGACCAAGTTAACACTTAGCCCAAATGAAACCTAAACTAGCCAAATCCACCATAGGCCAAATTGATTAAAACTATTAACTCAAACCCATTCATAATCAATGATTGAACTTGACCAAGCCATCAATTGAGCCAAACCAAACCTAATTGGCCACTTGACTTAAGTTGATCTAAAGAGTCAAAATGGGTCAAATCTTGATCTAAACAAATTGATTATAAATAATGAGTCAAATTCATTCTAAATCACTTGTTGAAGTTGACCAAAGCTTCAATTGGCCAACTAGACTCAACCTAGCCCAATTGACCATGAACCCAACTTGACCTCAAGGGCCAAATCAACTTGAAATCAAACCAAACTAAAATTGATTTGAAACCAAAGTTTGCAATACATTTCAAATGATCAACCAAGCCTAAACCAACCCATGACCTAACCCAATTAGGTCAAATAGGTCAAATTGATCAACTTGACCCATTTGACCTAAATGAACCTAAATGAACCAAAACCAAATATAAATCAAATTGAACCAAAATAATGATACCCATAGGCTCCAAATGATCATTTGAACTTGACCTAACCCATGGTTTGACCCAATTTGACCAATTTGTTAACTCCAAATTGACTTGACCTAAAGGTCAATAATTCAAATGAACTCCAAATCAATTGATTTTTGGCCCAACCATTTTGAATCATTTCAAATCTATCAAATCAAAATCAAGGCCAAATGACCATTTTGGTCAAGGGTATCTTATTGCCAAATTCACTTGAAATTTGGTTAATTCTTTTCATGGCCGGCATCTTCTAGTGGTCCATTTGGACCTGGTGAACATGACCCAATGGGTTTGGGTCAGCCATGACCCAACCCAAGGCCAAATCGACCCCTCCAATGCAAATTAGACACTTGGATCACCCCATGCACTCACCTAGCACATGTGCACTCCCTCTCCTCCACTCCTTTGCCTAAACAAAATAAAAACTAAACATAAAATCAAAATAAAATAAACTTACAATAAAATATAATAAAAATTAAATAAAAAACTAAACCTAAAAAATAAACATAAAAAATAAGATTGTATAGGATTTCAAGAATAAAGAATGGAATGATTCCATTTTTGGATGGAACTCTTTCTATTCAACATCCTAATTCCTAATGAAGTTTCCAAAGTCACAAGATCCTTAAGTTTCTTAATTAATTGATGTTGAGTTTAACCAATCAATCAAAACAATTGATCAAAATGGCAAAGCTCATTTGTAGATCCAAGGGCAGAGATACTCCCCTCATTCCCACTCAAACCAGACGCATTGCATTCGATTGAGCTCTAGGGATTGAAACCAAGCTTCTCCAAGCCTTGGAAAGCATTCCTGAGCTCCCCCCATTTTCTCCTTATCGTTTTTCTTCAAAGCAGAAATAGGGGAGATCCAAATCAACTCCAACTCTTCCAATTCTCCACTAAACCAAAATTAAACTTGCAAGCACCATCAAGGCACCTCGTCGAGCTCACTCAAGTGGTTTCCCAAGTCACCAAGCCATGAGAAGGAGGATTTCGATCGAAGCTGATTTCCATTGAAGGGGAGCTTGGTCAAACGAGCAATTCACTTCAAATCAAAGCTTAATACCTTAAACCGGGATTCATCTATACTAGACGAAGCTACCTCCTCCATTAGAAGCATCAGTGATAGCCTCCGACGATATATTGTTCAAAATCGATCTTAGTTTTAAGAAAATACTTGGTTCTTTGTGAAGGGAATTGTAATCCCATTAGATCTTAGCCGTTGGATCTCTTTCTTATGCCCCTCTAAAGGTGTGGGGTAAATCTGCCTAATCATCAAGAGTGAGCTTCAACGATGAGGGCGAGCGACCTCCATTTCGTAGGCATGAATCATGAGCCATCCATCCCGCGTGTTTTGGATGGTTAGCCTTGATTTAATCACGTTAGATCTCTGTTTAAACCCTTTAGAACCACAAGATTAATCCTGACTGTCCGATCCTTGATCGGACGACAGAAAGCGTCCGTCGTTAGCTAGCATGATGTGATCAACCAATCCCATCACATCATGCGCACATCCCATCACCACGTCGCGGGATTAGTTAATTAATTAGGCTATTTTAATTATCCATTAATCTTAGAAGCTTCATAAAATCATAATTAAATATAGAAAAATAAAAAATATATAAATGAGGGCTCATTTTAAAGGTATTTCAAAGGGGAATCCAATAAAATTAGTTCTAATTGACTTTAAGCAGTGAATTTTCCTTAATTAGGGTTTAATTAAAATTTTAATCACCTTAATTACTCCCTGATTTCTTAATTAATTAATTCCAAATTTCTCAGACATGTTTAGTGGGATGACTTCTGTCTTCCTTGATTTTCTTGGAATTTATTAATGAGTTAATTAGGTAAATTAATTAATAAACCCTTAATCAACTCCTTAATGCAATTAAGAGTAATTAAGCATATGAACAGTGATTTAATCCCTTAATTGAGATAATTAAATATTATTTGAGTAAGGAGGAGATTTATGGAATGAGTTTGGGATATTTTCCTTAAGTTATTCCCTAAACTCCTTTTCTTCCTTAATCTAAACATAATTAAAGATTAATCCACTAATGATCTACTTAATTAATCTAATCAAACTTTCAAAATCAATCTAAAGTTAATCAATCTCTTGCTGGGTAGATCCTTAGGTGTTCAAAAGCCTAAGATAAGTTTGAGAAAATCATATCCAACTCACATGTGTGAGAAGGTTATGAAAGTACTTAATGAAAACCCTTTAGCTTAATTAATCAATAATTATGAGCTAATTGCATTAGGCCCCTTTATTTTTTAGATTCATTACTGATTTAAATTCCATGTGGTTGCATATCATATATTGCCTCATAATTATTTATTTAATTATGTTAAAGTGGTGTAGGTAAGCGGTAATTAATAGATTTAATTCACACCTTAACCTAAATAAGACATAAAACCAATCTAATTATTCTAAAATTAAACTAAACCAATTCACATATGAGAGAAATGGGTTAGGACTAGCAAACTTTTTTCACATTTCCTAAGTCAAATCAAATTCAAAAATAAAAATCTCTTTAAAGAAATTTGATTCACTTTGAATAATCTTATCTTATAGGATTGTCCTTAGGAATTAATTAGGGTGAATGAATTCATAAGCTTATATCACTTTATTTCTTTCCAAGCATGCTAAATATTGTATTCCATATGAAACCATGCATTCATCTCTTTTGATAAACAAATTAAATAAAATAGTTTCTTTTATGTCAAATTGCATGTGTTGGCCAAAAATAAGAATATGAGTGGCTATTATCACGATTAAACCAAAAATTATTTTCAAAAATTATAAATCAAAGATTATAAATAAGGTGATGCTACTTATAAGTACTTATAAGCTTTCATGTGATTATAGCATAAGATGTGTATTATATAATTTTTTTTTCTCTTCTCTTAACATGGATTTGAATAGGATTTGCAAAGTGTATAGTTCATTTTAAAAGAACATAACACTTTCTTAAATCTATTCCTAGATGCTCCTATGTTATGACTTAAGAAGGATCCTCACATTATACATGTAAATTATACAACCAAATCAAACACAAAAATCTTCTGCATGATTCTTCATTCATTTGTTTCTTTTTGTATATTTTCATGTATTTAAGAAAAGTGGTATATTAGTCTGGACATCCCGGGATTGTGAGGTTTTAAGTAGCCCCAAGTAGGTCTTGTACCTTACACCCCTGGTGTAGAAAATAATGGCGTTGTACTCACTTATGTCTTTTATACATATAGATGTACATTTTTGTTAATGGATAAGAAATCCCCCTTTTATACATAATAAAAACATGTATTCATAGAATATCCAAATTTTCTTAAACAACATCTCTTAGCATTCATCATTAAGGTATGCTAAAATTTGCATTGCATGTATTGGTATGCTTAGGATTATTCATATGCATGATATACATGTTGGAAAGAAATAAATGATTGTGTGTTATGTGATAGTAATTCACCATAATTAATCTTAAGATGTCTTTCTTATTGAATAAGTTTATTTAGAACAAATCTAAACTTAGGGTTAATTAAAACACATAATAAAATATTCACTAAAGAAAAATCATTAATGAATCTACCTTAGAAATTACTTAAGGTAGGGATGAAAGAGAAGTTCTCTTCTCTTTTCTTCTTTTTACAATATTTAGTAAATAAATGTAGGTCTATTCAAATCAAATCAAATCATCGAATAAAATTAGTAAATCAACTAAATCACTTAAATGAAACCACCCTATAAGTTGAATCCTTCACACATAGAAAATTTCAACCTTAAAACCTAGTTAAGACATGCTACACAAGCCTTAAATGACACACATATTAGACTAAGTCACTATTTCTAGCTCTATGTTAGGGAGATGCATGGTTTGATGCCTGATTTTATTTTGTGATGTAATGTTTTTAGACTAGATGTTAGAGTGCATGTGCGTAGACTAGATGATAGGACGATCTTAGTCTAATCTCTAAGGGATGCTTAAGCTTTGTAATAAAAATATAAAATACTTTTGTTGTGCAGGTTGCTTATACCCCCTAAGCATGATTCAAACTAGGACAGGTGGACTCGGTTACCCATGTGTGAGTTGCTAAGTACAAATTATTCATATAATTGTTTGGGCTGTGTGGTATGTTTAGTTAATCTCTATTTTACAGGTTTACTTAGATTTATCTTTCCCTTTTAATATAAATTTTGTAATTGAGATTTGGAATGAATGTTATGGGGAAATTAAGGTGAACATTGGTCATAAGACTATGTCTTATGTACCATGTGAAGCCTTAGAGCAAGCTACATCCTAAGCCGAAGAAAGAAAGAAAGAAAGAAATGAAGAAAAGAAAAAATAAAGAATGAAGAATGAAGACCCCCATAACATGAATTCCTTCTAAATTGTACTTATTCATCTGTAACCTATATTGTATAAAGGTAGAGTTCGGCTACCCATATTGCTTTTAGGGTTGTGTGGTGGTACCCGACCACATCAGCCTCTTATTCTTTTGCACTAGCTTTATAAAATTATTTGATTTTTATTTAGCATGTGCATTAGAAATGACATGATTTTTCTAGTTTCTTAATTGTTTGATGGTTGTTGAATGGTCTGGATGCGATTAGACTCTTAGAAAAAAATAAATTTTCTATCCAATTAATCAACTCAAAATTAAATTAAACAACTCATAACCTCACTTATAGCCTAAGACATAAATCAAGATAATAAAAGATTTAACAACCCCTTAGCTGGATGTTGTATGTCTCACATCATGCATAAAAATTATATTGTCTCACTCTTGTTAATGGAGGGCTTCCACCTTTGCTAGAGAAAATGGCTTGACTTGTGAGAGCCATGGTGAAAACACACCTCTTTCTTTCTGATTTTGGCCCATAACTAATTTCTCATGCATTAGGCATATGAAATCCCATAGCTTGTGTCAAATCAAAATGTCCAAAAATTAAAATAAAACTTAACCAAATTTGCATTAGATTAAGTCATTATTCATGCCCTTCATGATCTAGTCTCTTAGAGAGTGTGTTTAAGAATTTAGTCTCATTTCTAAATAAATAACAGCTTAGACATCTGACAAACCATAAGACTTGCCTACATGTATTTAAATTCGTAGGAGTTAGTTGGTGGCCACCCCTAGGCAGTTGTAAGTCTAACAGTCGGGTGGTTTATTCTCTCTTGTGGAGATAAACCATATACCCATTCTTTGCCTTAAATTTAGGTCATGCCTTGGCCCTCGCCAAAGCTCCCTAGATTTAGATCTAAGGTTATTATTTTTCTTTGTGAGCTACAAACATAAATCCTCACCTCTTAGGCATTTCCACGACCGTGGGTTGTAGAATTGTAAGCCATAGATTTTTAATAAAAATTCAACTCAAACATATAATTATTCTCAAATTTCAAAAATATAAAGCCCAACCATACGATAGTTTGGGTTGCTTACTAGGTCTTCTAGTATCATGAGCATCCCCTACTCATCTCCTTTTAGTTTCGATAATAACTCCCTTCTTTTGATCAATCCCACTTGATTTTCCAAAAATAGCCAATTTGTTGATAGTTTTATCTTTGAAATCTTTGGAGACAATGATCATTTACTTTAATCGAGAGTATTCTTAAGGAATCTCATTCCTTAAGATGTAATTAACTATGGGGGCTTGCCTTCATAGAGAACTTAACGAACTTAGTTTAAAATAAATCATACTTTATTTTTTCATGTAAAGTAGGGGAAAGATCTCTAATACATTCAAAGACCCATTATCCTTAGGAGTCCTTATTAGGTGATTAGGTCCATTGTAGGATGACGACTTCTGTCTCTCGAGATAGTACATCATTTCTCAATGTCACAACTGATCACCCTAATGAGTACATCTACGGATCTACGTGGTGTCCCAACAAAATATTTTATTTTCCAAATTCTCCAAAGTTTGAAAAAAGAAACACCATATATGTCATATCAAGTCATTTCTTTCCATCACTTATAACATGCATATGATTCGATCCTTAGTGTATCTATACATGTAATATATTTTGGCTCACTTAAGTGATGAGGGATGCATATGTTTAAAAATTATATTTTGCTGAATAAATTATTTATACATATAAATTAAAGCTCTATCCAAATTCTAATACAAATATGCATAGAAAAAAAATGAGTACGTGCCATTGTTAAACTAGGAAAGTCAGGTAATCAAATGACCTCTTTGGGGTTACTTAAAATCTCGTATTCCCGTGATGTCTAGACTATATACCCATTATTATTCAAACCCATGCAAATCTATATATAAATCATAAGGAAGATAACACTAATTTACATGTAATGTATTTTTTTTTAATGACTTAGATGATTATGGATGTATGTATTTTTAATAACAAAGGGGATTTTCATCTTTTAAATAAGCACACATACACATATATAAAAGATGTAAGCAAGTACGTGTCATTGTTAAATAGGAAAGTGAGGTAATTTAATGATCTTTTTGGGGCTACTTAAAGCTTCATATTCTTGGGATGTCCAGACTAAACACTTGCTATCTTACATACACATAAATGTGTACACAATTATAAGGATGAAAATCATGCGAATATTATATTTTCTTTAGTTGAATTATTTATGCATATGGATTAAAGCTTTATCTAAATTCTAATACCAAAATACATAAGAATAAAATCAAATAAGTACATGTCATTGTTAACCAGGGAAGTGAGATAATCAAATGACCTCCTTGGGGCTACCTAAAGTCTCATATTCTTGAGATGTCCAGACTATATACTTATTAACATTCAAACTTATATAAATTTATATCTGAATCCAAGAAAGAGAGCTTCACATTCATATGACTAAGTTATAAGTACATGCAAATCCTATATGTATTCATAACTATCATCACTCAACATGTCATTATCAATTTATAAACTTTGAAAGATATATTTGGATTTAATAGTGATAATAACCACACATATAATCAGGTTAGATCAACACAGGCAAGCTTACATGAAAAAAAAAAGTTTATTTGATTCACTTAAGTTTGAAATAATGAATACATGGAATGATATGAAATACAATCATTTAGAAGTGATTGGAAAGGAATAACTAAATATAAATACATGGTTCATTTAATTAAATTAATTCCTAAGGGCAATTACACCAAATAAAATTGTTTAAAAGAAACCAAAGCTTCTTATTTATTTGATTTTAGATTTGAGATGATTTAAAGAAAAGAGACATTATTTGATGTTTTAGTCCCATTCCCAAGTTGGTGACCTTAATTGGTTTAAAGAAAAGTAAATAGGTAGATTTTATGAATTAATTAAGTCATTAAGCAAATCATTTCCTTACCCTTTTTATGCTTCTTTAATTTGATTAATCATTTAATTATGAATCTCAAATGATATGAACAAGTGAGGAAATAAAATTACAATGCTCCTAAGTACTTTAATGCAATTGACTCATAATTAAAGATTAATTAAGTTAAGGAATCTAATTAAGTACTCTTATGATTTTCTCACACTTATGTGAAAATCATAATTTCCTTAGTGGCCTTTATATTATTAAACACATAAAGAGAAACCCTTAATTTCATTATTAATTATTTGATGTAATTTGCATTTCAATTTGATTTAATTTAACCACTTAATTAACTAATTACGCACTTAATGAATTTCCATGTTAATTATCCCTCTTAAAATGAAATGAATTTGGGAAAGAGAATAGGAAAGGGGGCATAACCACTCTCCCTCTTCCATTCACTATCAATTAGAGGTTAATGAGTTTTAATTAGTTAAATTTTACTATTTGGAATGTTAATTAACTATTAATTTGATTAATAGGATAAGTAAGATGGAAATTATCAATCTCCCTATTTACCTAAGCAATAAATTCTAAGAAAATCATGAGAGGTAGAGGTCATCCCATTGAATGAACATACATAATTTGAAATCATTTGCCCAAGTAATTAGGGTTTAATTAATCTAATTAAGTTTACATTTAAACCCAAATTAAGCTTTAATTACTATTCAAAAATAAATGAAAATAATTTTTATTAATTCTCCTCTGGTTTACCTTTAAAATGAGTGTTTATTTGTATTTATCTAATTTTTTATAATTTGTTATAATTTTTTAAAGTTTTAATCATTAAATTTAATTATTAAGCCTTAATTAAGCTTAATCCTATTGGTGCCACGCAAACTACTTTCCATGTGGTGTAGCGGTATTTATTATTTAAAATTATCCAAGTTAGTGCCGACGTGGTGGCGGCGAACAGGCTTTCATCCTCGCCGTCCGATCTAAGATCAGATGGTGGAGATTAATCCCGTGGTTCGCGATGGAAGACGGACAACGTCCACCTTCCTCCGCCCAATTCGAGCTCACTAGAGCTCAGATTGGCTCGGGATTGATCCCACTCCTTCACAAGGGAGATCCTAAGAGATTTAATGGGTAGATTCACATGACATTTACATTCTCTTCAAAAAGGCCTAAAAAATTAGAAAATCTCAGTTTAATGGAATAGCCATGAGCTTGATGGATGATGGTGATGCCTCCTCGCTAGCTGCTCAGGGACCAAACACCATCATAATCCGCCTGAAGTTAGCCTAGGTACTTTCCTGTGCTCAAATTGCTCTGCTAGATTCATTTTACTTCGTCGGAGCTTGGTGAACGTGTGGGAAGAGTTAATTGAAATGGGGTTAAGTTTTGCTGGAGATGGTCGGAGCTAAGTCTCGAGAAAGCTCAGTTTCACCGTCTCTGGTGATGGGGTAGCTTGGGGAACTCGGGAGAGTGCTCTGGCGGCTCATCTCAGTGTGCTAGGGCTCTCCATGAGTTCAATTGCTTGGGTCAGATCGAAAATGAGGGGGTATACCCCCTCCTACCTTAGATCAGACGACCTTGATCTCTTCTGTGATTTTCGAACATCCGGCCATCGCAAGTGGCCGGAGGGGACAGGAATATGGTGAGGAGGCTCAGTTTTGTTGGAGGAAGGTTTGTTGGGGCTGCCATGAGATGTCTTCATCTCATTTGGGTTGAGCCAATGAGGGGAGGTAAGGTAACTCACCTCTCCTTGACCAAGGACTGACTTAACCCCTTTGGGGCAGGTTAGCCCCTTAGTTAGGGGTCCACTCTTAGCTTTGGGTGGCTGCCACGTCTAAAAGAGGGTGGTTAACCCCCCATATTTGTATTTTATCTTATATGCGAGACTTTACCCATTGGGTAATGGGTCAATTCGGGTCCAAAGTGAGTTGGGTTGATTTGGGCTGACCTAAGGTGAGCCAAGGATGGGTCATGCCAAATTTCATTTGGTTTGGGCTTCGTTTGAGTGGGTTTGGCTCAATTTGACCCATGTATGTTAAATTAGGCTAGGTTGGGTCAAGTTGACCAATTAGTCAAATTGGGTCAAACTAAGGCTTGGGTCAAGTTCAAATAAGTATTTGGAATATCTTGGTGCAATTGGTTTGGTTCAATTTGGCTTGGATTTGGATTTGATCCATTTGAGTTCATATGGGTCAAATAAATCAAGTTGACCAATTTGGCCAAATTGGTCAAATTGGCTTGGGCTAGGCCTTGGTTCATGTTCAATTGGTCAAATGAAGATGCTTGTAGGCTTTTGTTTGAATCAATTTGAATTTTATTTTGATTTAGGCCAAATTGATCATTTAAGTCAATTCGGACTAAATAAGTTAATTGGGTTCAATCAAAGCTTTGATCAGGTTCAATGATCAATTTGAAATGGACTTGAGCCAATGGTTGCAATTAATTTGGGTTAGATTTTGATTTGACCCAACTTAGTCTTTTAGGTCAAATTGGGTCAACTTGGATCAAAGGGCCAATTAGGATAGGTTTGGCTCAATTGATGGTCAAGTTATGTTCGAGGATTGATCTTAGGTTAATGAGAATCATTAGTTTTAATTAATTTGGCTTAGGATGAGATTTAGTTCATTTGGCTCATGTAGGTTAAGTGGGTTGATTTGGTCAAATGGCTAAGTTGACCTGATTTGATCCAATTGATGATAATTGATCATTCAGGGATGATCAACAATCATCATAGGAGGTTTTGGATGGTTTGATTCAATCCAATTTGGGTTGGATTAAAAGTTGGCTCAAATGAGTCCTTTAGGTCACTTTGGGTCAAGTGAGCCTAAATAGGTCAATTGGCTTGATTGAGTTGAATTAGTTGTAGTTAAACCATCCAAGATGATCAACAATCATCATGGAGAAGATTTGAAGGGTTGTTTCAATCCAATTAGAGTTGGATTGGAGTTTGGCTCAATTTGATCAAATTGGTCACTTTGGGTCAAGTGGACCAATTTGGCTAATTGAGTTAGATTTTGGGTTGAATTGAGTTTAGTTGAGTTTGGATATTGATTTGGGATTGATTCATGGATTTGGTTACAATTGATTTGAATTTAATTGGGTTTTGACTCATTTGAATATTTGAAGTCAAATGGGTTAGGTTAGGTTTGATTGGATTGATTTTAGCTTGGTTGATTTGATTGTAGATTTTATTTGGTTTGGAATACTAGTTTAAGGATTGATTGATCTATGATAAAATCAATTGAATTTGATTTGGATTGAAGGGAATTTTGGCTAAGTCAATAGTATTGAATCATAGGGCTAATGTTAAGTTGATTTGATTTGAAATTTGATTGGATTTGATTGTAGATTTTGGTAGGTTGATTGAAGGATTGAATTAGTTTTAAAAAAAATCAATTGAGTTTGGTTTGGATTGAAAGAATTTTGGCTAAGTCCATAGTATTGAATCATAGGGCTCAGGAAAGGTTGATTTAATTTGAAATTCAATTGGAATTGGAGTTTGGATTTGATTGTAAATTTAATTGTATTTTAGTTATGTGGATTTGAGATTGGATTGAATTCGAGGTTTGGTTTAGGCTAAGGAGGTGGGCATGGATTTGATTGAGCTAAAGGATAGGTAGATCATTCTAGGTTCTAAGGCATAGCCTAATCCTATGGCTAATCCTCTTGAAGTCTCTAGGCTTAGGTTAAGCGTTCACTTAGCCACTAAAAGTATCTTATGACTAAGGAGCTCTTAGTGTCTAAAAGAACCCTAGACCTATGATGGGAAGATTAAATTCTCACTCCAAAAGTGGTCAACAAGTGTAAAGTTAAAGTAATATATTTTGGAATACTTTGGGTTATTTGATTGAAAATACTTCAAATGTAGGAGTTTTTTTTCTAGTTGGTAAAATAAAAAAAATATGCTTAAGTAAAATAGCGGTCACAACTGGAGGTAGCCAATAGCTGTGATGGCTGATTGTGGGTAGCAGTCGGAAATTGTGATAACTAGCGATAGGTGAAGACTGTTGTAAGGTGTGGATGGTGGCCGATTATAGTGATAAAGTATAGTAGGGGGCGATGACTAGTGATCAGTAATTGATGACGATGATGATGATGATGGGTAGCAACCAACAGTGACCAATAGTAGTAGCGGCTACTAGTAGTGGCAATAGTGGTGGCTGACATTAATTAGGGATGATTGGTAGCAGCAATGACAAGTAATAGGTGGCGATGACGACTGGAAATGGATGGTAGCTAAGTATTTATAGTATATTTCAAAATCATATATTTTGAATGAATTTCAAATAGATCAAAAATGAACTAAATGGTGAATTTAGAATTCATTAATGAAGTACTTTACATTTCAAATGCAACAAATTAAACACTTAAATTTTAAAATGTATGTATTTGATTTACTTTACAAATACATCATATTAAACTACCCTTCAGAGATGGAATTTGTAAGCATTATGGGCAAGAGGAAAGATTAATCTCGAAAAAAAAAACCTTTCATTGAAGAGAATTTTTTTTAAATAAGATAATTAAAAATAATATCACCAAGGCAATAAGGTGATGGAAAATCATAAAATCCCAACTTCATTAGATGGCCACCAAGTGTTCATATCTTGGATGAATTTCTAGAGCTTTTCTCAAATCAACCATCTTTTTTAAACATTAAAAATATTAATGAATTAATTGTATAATTTTTATGCGATAAATTAGGATTTTTCTCATGAACAATTGAACTTTTTATATGAGTATAAAATATTAAACCCAAGCAATGTCTTTATAAACTAAAATAACATTATAACAATGAAAAAAAAAGTTCTTCTTATAATTAAATATGCTTTATGCCTTTTGTAATTGATCCAGTTTTCTTCTTGTTTCAACTCCATGTGACTGGACCCTCTATTACATCATTTTCTTTAGCACATAAATAACTCATCTCTAACTAGTTAAAATCTAGATAGTCCACTATGTCAAGTCCAAACTTCTCCAAATCAGCCCTTAAAAGTCATGTATTGTCATTGGTAGTTTGTTCTTCCATTTCACTAAGAGCATATGCTCTCTATTATCATCAACAGGTGCCTCATCTATCAATTTGTGCTCCACTTCAAAATTATTGTGTTGAATATCCACCTATAACTTATTGCTTCTTGTAGTTGCAAAAAGATTTGTCTATGCATACCATTGATTATTCCTTCACCGTGTATAAATGTAAGTAGGGAAGGATTATTTTAGTCTGAGTTACAAGTTTCATACAATGGTAAGCTCTCGTAGTTCATTGTAGCCTATAAGAGATAATCTTTTAAGAAAACCCTTGATTAGAGTAGCTAGATTGTGTTTCTATAGATTTCAAAGTTTGAGATAAATATTATTTAATTAGAAATCAAATAGGATAGATCAGGTTAGGACTTACACCATAGCAAAGAAAAATGGATTGCTTAAGATACTATAACTAAAAGGTGCTACTGATACAAAATGGAGCTCAAGCTAATCTAACGAAGGGAAAGATTAGACTCATAAGTTCATTCCTACTAAGGAGAGAAAATTAGGTCCAACACTTCTACACTTACAACTCGTTCGGAAGGGATGCCATCTAACCTATCTATGCTTTAAAACCATGAATCCGTTCATATAAATATGCAAGATAGGTAAGACTATTATTTAATTACGAAGGAAATCTACAACCTAGACTCACTCATTATGTTTATGACCATGTTTATTATACAATTCTTTTAAACTATTGCAATAATCTATAGTTTTTATGTATTTTACTTAGTCTCTTAATTTATTTTGAATACTTTGGGTATGTAATCATACTTACATGCATGCATTAATTAAAAAGCTTAATAGCTAATTATAATTAGGAAGCCTTCCCCATCATAGGTGGTCATTCTCATTGATCAGATGCTCCCTTATGTGCAATAAATGAAGTGTCTTAAGTAAGGAGAATATGGAATATGCCATGGTGCAAATACTACAAGAGGTTGTTAGTAGATTTTATTGATTAATTTCTAAGGCTTTCAATGTGATTTATTTTGATTTGTTTGATTTAAGTTTGAAATTATTAATTAGTTAGAAAGAAAAGTATTTTTTTTCTAAGAGCCTATCAAATAAACTAAGCTTTCAACACAAATAATCAAGCATCATAGAAGAAAACCTAAAAAGATATACAGTTCTAGTGCCTAGTATAATACAAACAATCAACAAATAATTATCAAACTAATATGAAAAGTCCCATGCAACAAGTTTCACCATACACCCAAAAAAATAGAAGTAAATGAGCAAGCAAGCTATGCTCATATATGACCTAGAACTAAGGAATTTGACCTATGGGGTCTTCATACCTTCACTATCTTTCATTTTTCTTCTTCATAGTACAAGTGCTCTTTAGATTTCACGGGGTATCGCTTGGCTCCAAGCTCATTACTTAATGTCCTAAACCACATAAGTTATAACCTAGCTCTAGCACAAATTACATTTTAATTTATGAAAATAAAATCTTAACTGAGCCTACAAAACTGAGATTAGTGGAACAAACACACATACAACTAGGGGTGTAAACGAGCCGAGCTTGAGCGAGCATTGTTGTTCATTTATTATTTATTATTTTTTGTTGAAATTGGCGTGTTGAAATAGCTATCTGTTTGTTCAAAAATATTCGTGTTTTAGTTTTGTTCGCTCGAAATTGGCGATTTTATATTTAATAATTTTATTTTTTTTTAATTTAAAATAATTATTAAAATCTTATCGAAAAGCGAAATACTATTGACAAGAATTAAAGCTAAAAAATATACAATTATACAAAGTAATTATATACAATCAAAATTATTATTTTTGCACTTAAAAAAAGCTTTGTTACACAAAAAAATTAAAATTAAAGATTCATTCAGAGATTCAAAAATCAAAATTATATACAATCAAAATTTATTTTATTAAATTAAATGATTTTCAATCAAAGATTCAAAAACCATTTTTTACACAAAATTGAACACAACTTCAAATACTAATTTATAGGCTAACAAAATTTACAAGATCATATATGCATATACAAATTTACAAATTCACAACTTACATAATTTACAAATTCTGATTCTTTTCTAAAATAAATTCAACCTAAAATTTTACATGATCATATACAACTTACAATTTCAAAAAATAAAAGCTAAGAAAATAATGAAATTACAATTTCCAAATATCAATTTCTAATCAAATCAATTGCTTCAGCTTTAATGTTCAAGATTTATAGTCTTCAAGCTTTCATATCCTCAAAGTCCAACCAATCTTGAATCTTCAAAACTGTAATTTGTACTTCATGTAAATAAAACTAGCAAAAAATTATAAAATAAATATTATGAGTGGGCTCAGAAACTAAAATAAATAATCATTGATGCCGTCAATAGCTTGATGGTTGTATGAATATTAGACATTCAAAAAAATAATAAAATGAAAGATTAATATTAATAAAACTAGGATTTGTAAAAAAAAAATGAAAATAAGTGTAGCATCTGTTCCAAATTGACAAAATGAAATCACAAAAAAATGATAATGAAATCACAAAAAAAAATAAAAATAAGTGTAGCATCTGTTTCAAAGAATCCAAACTATTAAGCTAAATATCATTGAATAAATGATAGACATTCAGAAAATTGACAAAATGTAATCACAAAAAATTAAATTAAATGTTTGGAAAATATATACGACCAAATATTTAAGTTGCATCTCATACATCTATTTAGTTTTTTCATTACATTAATGTGTAATATCATAAGGGATCTTACATTAAATGTAATCTGTCTCCAAATTGACCAAGTGTAACATCAAAAGATCTTATCATAGCCCAATAAGGATGCAAAGAACAAAACCAGCCAGCAAGTGTGTAATGCACAAAGAACAAAACCAGCCAGCAAACAAAGAACCAAACCGACCAAAACCAGCCAGCAACTCAGCCAGCCTGCTGTTCCATTCCATGCTGCTGTCTAAAAGTAACAAAAAAAACTTGATTTGCTGTCAAAAGAATATGGAAATTAGATCGGAATATAGATTTAATGCAGATTGCAGGCGATTGTTTCCTAGTTATCCGAAAATTCAACAATGGAACAAACTAACAGTTTAAGTTCATTCATTTTAACAAGTGCTCTTGGTTCTCCCATCAAACCCTTGCATTCAAGCTAGAAATGGTAAAGCGGTGGTTACTAGAGCTAAATTGGACTACTATGCGCATTATATTTTTGACGTTGAAATAATGAAGTATTGTTTAAGAAAACTTGCTGCATGTAATCACAACTCCCAACATACTACATAGAAAGAAATATAATGGCAGTATCTTGCAAATGCAGTTGTTTTTCAAATTTTTCATGGATAAAGTAGGGTATACCAAATACATGATTGGCTAGACTACTAAATACATACAATCTGAAAAGGCCTCGATCAATATCTAATTATTATGTAATATTTAGATTTTACCTAATTCCTCTAGCCAAAACACAGCCAAATAGTAGGTAGTTCCAAAAGAGGAGAATAACATGTAAAAGGAACAAGAATAAGAAGGTTCGGATGATAAAACAAGCCAAACACTAATCAAGAAATGAATATTATATCTATCCAAGTGATCTCCCTTTCAAATAGGACCTTTGATTCAACTAAAATTAATGAACAGCTTGCTTCAAGGGGGTCTAATCACTAAATTAATTGTTTTAATATTATCAAGCTTAAATCAATCACCCCATCGAAATTACTCCCAACTTCAATAAAAGCTCTAACAAGTACCATAATGTATAGGGTAAAGTGGGACTTCAAGAAAATGTACAGAAGTTATTGTCAATCCTAAGACAGAAGAAGAAGTTCAATAAGAAAAGGTTCCGGAGAAACAAGATAAACATAAGTTTTTCAGAGTTTCAATGCAATCAAAGAATAATGAATTACTATACTTCACCTACCTACAAAGCAAAAAAATAGCATATAAAATTTATATAGGAGACAAACAGACTGAAAAGAAAATCCACACTGAGTCACTGACTCGTTATACCCATAAAATTATTTTATTTCACATACAAACAGTAGCAACGGTTCATAGGTCATGATAAAATTTCAAGAAACAAAAAAATTGAACTAAAAATCTTATTTTCTCTTCAGATCCAAAATTCTATGTCACAAGACAAAGCGTAATATAAGAAAAATAGAAAACAAAGCTTATGTAGCTATTTAGTAATTTGAGTGTGCTATATTTATTCCATAAAATGATGAAACCCAAATAAAAATAAACTAAATGCATGGTGGCAGTCATATTCTGATTTTAACACTGAACAAAGTAACTGTTTAGAACTACATCCAATTTTATCCTTTTTGTTTATGGACTTGAAGAAGTCAAAACATTGTTGAAAGATGGTACCATATTAAATAGGGCAAGGCTTCAGAGTGAGAAAATAAATTCAGTGAGGAAGGAAAAACTTCAGAAAACTAATTTTTAGTAGGAACAAGGTAGTTAGAATTGAACAAAACACTCCCATCCTTCATGTTGATAAGAAAACCCTCAAAAAGCAACAGTGATAAACACTTTTCAGCCATAAAAACATCGAGAACACAATAGATGTACAATATCAAATAGAATTACATTCCATTAAAGGTAATAAATATTTCTTTTCATCACTATAGATCAGATATCAAGCGGTATTAGCTCAAGTTCAAAGAGAGACTAACTCCACCAGTGAGTACAAGCCTTGTCACATAAGTGTTGGTTCATGCATTAAAATGCATTCTACCTTACCTGTAAAACCAACAAGATTCCTAAATATTTATGTTCCAACAGACTATCAATTGGAAAGACAATTTGCTATGCAAGGGCAAGAAAATTGCTGCAAAATTGAAAATTGAACCCTAAATAAAGAACAGATTGCTGTAAAATTGCTGCAATAAAACTGCTTGGTATGATGGTATCCTTCTCCAAAGCTAAATATTTTCCGATAGTTTAACATAAAGGTTCTTCTCCTCCATTAACTCTTGCTGAAATAAAAGTAGATAATGATATTATAGAATGAAGTTTATCAAATTTATTAAATAGACTAAATTTAGTTGGAAAAGTATCAAAGGATCTTTAATGTTGGGTTGCTAATCCAACTATTGTACATACAAGTGCATTGACTATTTTGGTGATAAAGAGCTCCTATAATCATCAAGAACTCTACCACCAAAGACTAAATGCGATTGATGCAACAGTGATGGGAATTGTTAAAATATCCCTAGCCATCTTGGACAAAATAGGATACTTGAGTATTCATCTTCCACCACTCAAGAACATCAAAAGAATCATTATTGATCAAAAATAATCCTTCCTCCAAATATGTTTGCAAATCAGATTTTGATGGCTGAATAGAACCCAAAGCAACAACAAAATCAGCAAATCCTAACATACAGTCAAAGTTTGATGAAAAGGGCACATCAACTATTGCTTGTGACGATCCACTAATTGCTGAAGAGCTTGAAGCACTATTATCTACTGAATATTGATTATATATCTCCCAAATAACATCCTCAATGCTCTTTATCTTAGACTCTACCTCAAAACTAGAGTATATTTTAGGAAATGTAAAAGTAATGAATTTCATTTTGAGGCGTGGATCAAGCACTGCAACCACAACCATGAGTAGATTGCATTCTCCCCAATATTTGTCAAATTTAATTTTCATAGTAGTGGCCATTTGCTTGACAAATTGATCCAAGGAATTGCACTCTTCATTAAGCAGTTTCTTAACATACATGACAGTAGGAAGAAACAAATTGGTAGTTGGATAAGAAGAACCTGAAATCATTTTTGTCACATTATGGTAAACAGAAAGAAACCTTCTAATCTACTCATAGCTATGCCATTCAATCTCAGAAGGTAACAACTTGTAGTTAGAATCTCGATCAGCATAATGAATGAACACATTGCGGTAAATAAAAGCAGACTCAAGCATTAAGTAAGTGGAGTTCCATCCAGCTAAGAATCTGCTTAATAACATGGGCTTTTTTTTGTTTAGGGGGAGGGGGTTGGAGGTTTTAGAGAATTCTACTTGTATATTGGGGCAAGTCCTGTACCTCTTATATGAGAGGTGATAGAGCTCACCATCTCATTCCCACCCATCAAATCCTTTTCCCCTAATCCACTTTCTTTAGCCCCAGCCAATTTTCCTCTATATCTAAGCATTTATTAAACCTCAAATTGTTTCCTGAAAACCTCCCGATCTATTCCACCCTTCTTTTCTTCACCATACTTCACAAGAACAATAGGAAAAAAATGACGGAGAGGTGCAAACGAGACGAGATTGAGAGAAAGAAGAGATAATTAAAATCACGCGGAAGAAACAGAAATAAGACAATATCATAAGAACGACAAATAAATTCTGTAGAAGGAGAGAAATGGCACCTCAAAATCCGACGGTGTCGAGGAAGACAAGAAACAAATAGGGGAGATGCTTTTCACCAAGAGGTAGTAAGAGATGAGCTTGCATTAGAATTGTGCTTCGTTTATCAAATTTGCGCATTAACATTGAAATTTTTTAATTTAATTTATTATTATTATTAGATATTTGAGCTAATTTAATAATAAATTTAGGCACAAAATATATATAAAAAATAAATTTTAAAAACTCTTAATTGACTACATAAAATCTCAACCACTAGGATAAGACCTTTGATTCAAATCTTATAATGTGTGAATTTATGAAGAGTTTTTTTTAGTAAAAATAGATCTTAAATTATTAATTTTATTTTTAAGTTAAGATTATATATGTTAAATTAATTAGAATTTATATTTTATTTATTTCAAAATAAATTCAATATTTTTTCATTTTTAATTATTTTTTAAATAATTAATTTTTGTTTAATTAATAAGCCATAATATTAAATAATTTGTTGGCTAGCTAAATAATATTTATTGAGTTTACTAATAGTTAGTTTAATCTTACAAGCTTTATTGAGCCTATTAATAAGTAGATTATTGAGCCTAAAAATAAAATTTTAATTGAATTTAAATAAGCCTTTTAATGAGCATAATTGAATAGTTTTTGTTCATGAACAAAAACTATCTAAAAGAGAAAAGAACAACACTCTTATAAAATCAAATGTTATTAAATTTATAATCAAGTCTTAAATGAGTATATTATCAAATCAAGCAATCATGATATGTAACTTTATTTGAGCTTCTTGATGAACGCATTCACGAGATTACAATGATGATGTTTATCATCATAAACGAATCAAGAACCAAATTCCTCAAGTTTAGTGAACTATTAATCAAGAATTTGTAAAAAAAATGTTAAGCGTATTCGATTAATTAATTAAGCAATCATAGATGAGCTAACTGAGCCAAGCCATAGGTAGCTCATCGAGCATATTAGTTCATTTGTAATCATACATGCATGAGTCAAATGATGCTCTTTAATTTACACTTTGTGAAACTTTATTGATGACATGCTATGATATCTAATAATATATCTTTTCATTACAATAATTGATAGTTGACATGCCACTCTTTGCATCAATTGAGGTTCCTACACTCTTATTGATGATGATGTTCTTTATTGCAAGATAAGTGTCATACTTGTTACTCATAATAATAATGATCACACTAATTACCATTGTTATTTAAAAATAGGCGATGTTCAAAATTGTATTAAGCCACACATTATAGTTTGTGCTAAAGCTATATATAAACACTCCTATTAGTGCTATTTGGAGGAAATATTGCTTTTTCCATCATACTATTGGACTTTCATAAGGGATAACTTTTTACTCTCATTATTGTCCATTTAAATTGCCAAAATGGTACCGTATACTAAAGTCCATTTGATTATTTAGGGGCATCTTCATCAAATTTGAACCAATAATGAATTTTGCAAGTAGTCTAAACATTATAAATATAGCATTTTGACATAATTTTTTTTTCTTTCCATCTTTTCTAGTTACTTAAAAGGAAGTGTTCTTTTTGTGACCATTGTATTGAATGGCCCGACTTTATTTGAATTTTTTTTTTCAAACTCTCAAGTTATGAAAACAAACATCAACACTTGATGTTAAATTTGAGATGCATGTATGAGAGAATAGAAGTAAAGGGTTTAGAACATGATATGACTCTTGAGATTAGATTAAAGTAATTCCCTTATTATTATTATTAGGTGGATTGGCTAATTGATTAGGAAGAAAGTGCCATATAGTGAGTATAAAATTACCACAAAAATAATATAACTATCGTATATAGAAGAAACAATATATTAAAATATTTAAGCTTCATGAATCTTATCCACAACAACTAACAAAAACACATTGTCTTCCTCATGACATCCTTGCAAAGGTGATGATGGATTTGCTATTATTATTGACATTTGAATCCAAAATTTTCTTTTATTAGATGATTAGAATCCACCAAGTATTTTTGTGTGGCATGAGATCACATGTATCTTTAATGTACGTATAAGAGATAAGCTTTCAATATGATTGACTTCATTGGAAACTAAATATTATTATAATTCCTTAAGTAAAAATGTGGCTTGAAATAATTTTGAATAAGATGATCATACATTTGAAAATATTAAAAACAAAAAAAAGCTCACTTTAAATAAGTTTATATCATTTTACAATCCAAAAATACATCATCATCAATGTTTTCTACATGTCTAGCTCTACTAAAATCCTAGCAACATATGACCTAAAAAGTGAGAATCAGCAAGATCAAATTAGAGTTCTTGACCGAAGATTCATGCCAAAAAAGAAATGGCATTGTGGTTCATGAAGTGGATTGTTAAGTGAGGAAAGGAAATCCAAATTGGGAAGATGGGTGATGCTTTATTAACATTAACTTGGGGGAGAAGGCATGGAGGATTTAATAGAATAAAATTAAGAAGCATTAACATCAAACAGTTGGGAGCATGCAATTGAGAATCTACAACAAGAAAAAAAAATGTTAAATAAAAAATCCCTTTAACAAAATATGAGAATACTAACATTATTGTGAAGGTGAATAAGAACATGTCCAAAAAAAGGATGACCAAATTGAAATGTTTACATTAATGAATGTTCAATAGCTACTATATGATCAAAAATTTATTAATGAAAATATTGAACTGTATTGTTTCTATTAAAGATAGATGCATCTTTAATTTCACAAGAAGGGGAGGAAGAGATTTTAGAGAGGTGAATCAATATTGTCATAACTGACAAGTTTGGCAACACCACTATACACTAATAGAGGGAGACTTGATAGCAAGAAGAAACTCATGATCTCAAGAGAGAAACAACATATATAAGAGCACAATGAAGGAGGGAAACTTGTGATTCCTACAACAATTGCCATCAGACTAAAGGGGTTGCTTGCTTGATTGAGAATGCTTGATGCAATGAAATATTTTCAAAGGAGGGAAAGAAAATGAGGCCCATCACTACAAATGCTATGGCATGACTCTCTCAAAGTTTCATCTATATATTTGTTCATTATGTAGAATTGCTTATTTGATTATTTGAAATAATACAAATAAATTATAAATAAATAACAAAACTTTTAATATTTTATTATTTGATTAAATGTAACATATTTAATAATAATAATAAATAAATCATTTATTAAAATTTTTTTATGTAGTTATATGATATTATGTTCTTTTGTCTATTGTCTCTAAAAATAATATAGTGAGAAGTGAGGTTTTGATGATACATATAATAATAATAATAATAATAATAATAATAATAATAATAATAATAATAATAATAATAATAATAATAAAAAAAATCATTGTGATGAAAAATTCAAAGCAAGAGTGGCAATTGTTTTAGGAAGTTATTCATTGCACCACTCTTCATAAACTGAATACATCTCATTAACTCCTCTATATATTTCTCTCTAATCCCTCATTCAGTCAAATTATTCACCATTTCTCTTTCCTTTATCTCCTTCAAATTTCCTTTGAGATAAATTTTGCATAAAAAAGTATCATTTTAATACTCTGATGATAAGCTAACACAACATATTCTTACACAATGTGAGGTTAATCAATTAAATACATATGTCAAAAAATAAATTAAAAGTTAAAGCTTTCTTACCAAAGAGTGAGCCCATTAATTGAATGATCAAAAGGCTAGATTGAATGGCAATTAAAAAAACAACAACAACAATAAATGAATATATTAATGTTGATTGCCTCGTTTGGATTAAAAATAACATCAGATGCCTTTATATATGCTTGAAAAGAAGAAATCATTAAAAACATATATATTAGATTTAAACTACATAGTCATGTTTGGATAAAAAAGAAGTGTCTTAGGTCAACTAAATGTTTCCCTTAAAAGGCAAGTGTCCATATTAAATTATTGAGTAATTTATAATTTAATGGAGCCTCAAAGATTATGCTTATGCAATTTTTTTTGATGGACTTATTGTAATGAGAAACAAAATGGCTAAATAGTATCCAAATCTTTACTTAAAATAAAGTTTATGAATGTTTTTATGCTTGAAAATTAGACTTACATATAATTTTTAATTTAATTTTCTTCCATTAAATGAATTGTGCTAATGCATCCAACTTGTCAAAATGTTCCAAAGAAATTTGAATGCACAAAGTAGTTACAATCTTTGTATAAAAGTTAAGCAAGAATGTGAAAGAACATGTGGACCATTGGTTAAAATAGAATATTATTTCTCCACCATCACATTTGAATCACATACTTCGCAATTTATTGTTTAATGTTCCAAAAAAAAAAGACTTTGCACTAATATTTTTATATGTATGCTTGTGATAGTTTCTTCTAAGGAAAAACATTCTATTATCAAATGAATTATGTGAATATATCTTTCACAAATGATTCAAATATGTTTGATTGCATTAGAAAAAAATTAAGGGCTAAAATTTGAAAATGTATACTAAAAAAAGATAAGAGAATTTGACTTTAAAAAAAGCAATCTTCTTACTCTGCTATTTATTCACATTCATGTGTGTTGATTTATAATTGCATGTATGACAATAAATAGAGATTAATTAACACATATTTTAATGCTTATTCAAATGAGAAAAACAATATAGTGATTGATAATGTATTTCACAGGTTTCTTCTCAAGATGGAGTCCTCCAAGAGGATGTCAATTTTAATTAAAGTTATTCAAGGTGATAGCAAAGTAAAGGTAGTGGTAAGATCATTGGAAGTTGATCAACGAAAGGAATATGAGAGACCAGGAAAGAAACACTTTATACTTTTCCCAAAAAAGTGAAAGTCATGGGTGATGTGATTCAGTTTAGAGTGAAAGATTGGATTTCAACATTATAAGTAGTTGAGGAATATATTTTTAGAGACTCCATGAACAAAAGGTAGGTAGTATCAATGGGAAAAAAAAGAGCTGAACAAGTTTGAAAAGATAGCATGAATCCATTTAATAGTGCTATAATGTTTGGTTATTGGTTGATTTATGAAATAAGATAGCTTAATCACAGAGAATGTGAAATTTGGTGGGTTGAGAGGGGTATTGGAGGCCATTAATAATAGATTAATACTTAGGCATATTGATATGAAAGACATTGCTAGTAATTGTAGTCGTATGATTTGTAGATAAGAAAGTTATGATGTCTTTGGCATTAGCCATATGTATTCATTTTAGAAGGTCATAAATGAGATTACAATTGAAAAAAATCATATTTCGATTATTAAGAGGGAAGTGGTGGCTTGAGGTATAGAGGTTATGGTAATGGGGTTTGATAGAGGAGTTGTTAAAGACATGGAGTGGGGGTAGAGAATTGGCATTATACATGTTTATTATGGTAAAAAGAAGAATTTTTTAGTGATATTTAAGAGGCAAGAATTTCATGAGCATTTAGATTTAAATGCAGAACAAAAGAAAATATTGAGGGATGTATTTGGGATGGAAGGCATTAATAATTGTCTGAGTGTGTGTTGGACAATTTTATAAAAAAGAGATGGCGGAGGAAGGTATACAGGGCATTCTTGATTTAAGGGTGGCAGATGGGGGCCTTGAACTAATGTTAAGATGTAGGGATAAATTTTGAGAAAGAAGAAAATTTAAAGGGGATAGTATGAATGAAGACGAAAGGTTATGAGGTGGCAGTGCAGAAGAGGGAAGGAAAGTTATTGTATATTTTTAATTATATTATTAATGAGAAATGAAGGGTAAATTAACCTTAGGAGTTCTTTTTTGGTAGGACGTTTAGGCGAAGTGAATGTTATCTATAATAGTGAGAAGGAAGTAGAGGATTATATGGTAAGATTTTAAGGAGAGAAGAGAAGGATTATTTCAATAAATGTCATATGCCATAAAATAAGTTTTTTTTTTTGAGAGATAGTTTTCAGAGATGGTGTATAATTTTCTAGGAATTCTAGAAAGTGAAGCATTCATGAAAATATAAAGCTAAAGTCAAGGGAATAATTTATATGTTATAATGGTCTTAACCAAAGAGAATAAGAGTAATCAAAGACATTTAGTTCACTATAAATAGGGGGTAAGTAAAAATCTTTTTTAAATGCAAATTGTATGGAGATAATCATAGTTTACCTATAAATAATAAGGTATATGATATTATAAAAAGCTTAGGGTTAGAAGGAGAGTGGCATGTAGCATCATGAAGGTAGATCATGATGATGATGGCATTTAGTGATGAGAAGTCTAGTGCAATCTCCAATATGAACACTTTTTGTGATGGGATATCCAAAGTGAAAGAAGAGATTTTGAAGATCATATGTGATGTAATTAAAGGAATTTAAGTTAAGGATCTAGTATACAATGATGTTGGGTATAAAGTTATGGTAAGGAGCTTAAGTCATGAGATGAGTTTGCTTGAGTAATCTCGATCTTGTGGAATAGTGATGAGCCTGTGGATGAAGGTTGGAAAATAGTGTGTCAAATGACTTATTAACAATATAATTTCCAATTTACTAAAGTAGGGTTATGTTGTTAATTAGGCATTATGATGATTTGAGAGAATGGGCAATTGAATTGGTTTGGTGGGGTAGGATGGGTAGTGTTTTGTATATTGTTTGAAGTTGTGATTTGATGATAGTTTGTGGTTTATATTGACAATAATTTTAATTTGAGATAAGTTAAATTATTTAATGTCCCAAAGTTGATGGATTTTTTTTCATGAATTCTTTTATTAATATGAGTGAATTTTTACAAATATGTATTGTGGAGCAGAGATCTCTGAATTCATTATCATGAACTCTAAAGATTTTGAGTGTTAGGTCATATTTACCAATAGAATGGCTAGTAATTATGATGACTTATTTAATGATGATTTTGATTTGATGCATGTACTAGTTGATGGCAACACTATCATTGTCGGGTCCTAAACTCTAGATGAGAAAAGTAGAGGGTTGCATTAGGTAGTCTACAACTAGCATAAAACTTGTTGAAAAATCATGACATGAATCCTTTAACACATTGTGTCAATGCTTAGGCATTCCCTAGAAGTGACATATTGTATGACTTAAATGTAGTGAAAAGTGTGCAAGGGTTGCCAAACTCGCACTTAGGTGGAGTTTTAAATAAGCAAGGGGTTCTCATATTGTGGATGAATGCAGACAAAGAAGTTAGTTCATGAAACTATAATTATGATAGAAATTTGAAATATATATACTCTTATAGGTAAATTAATGAAGTTAATAAATATTATGATTCCTAGGAAAGATAAATATCTTATGTATTCAAGAAACTAAATGAGTTAGGGAGAAGGTAAATAAGATTGACAGTTTAGTTTTAAATATTGATATTCAGGTAAGAGTTGTACTAAAAATGATGTGTGTGATGATAAATAAGAGTTTGATGGATAACATTGTAAAAATTAATAGAATTATATATAAAATTATAGCTTAAGATTATTAATGTTATTATGTCTCTTAAGTAGGTTTGGATGTATGCTTAAAGAAATTTTTTTTAAAATGACTTGGAAGAATTATCTGAAGGATACCTCTTGAAGAAATAATATTTATTAGAGAAGATTTAAATAAGCATAATTGTAAAGTGATAAAAGAATTTAAAAGTATTCATTCTGACTATAGGCATGGAGTGACTAATAAAGATGATAAAATCATTTTAGATTTTTTCTTAGCATATGATTTTATAATTGCTAATACTTTTTTTTTAAAAGAGAGAAACATTTAATCACTTATAAGAATGGGCCTAGTAAAATAAATATTGATATATTTTCTTATAAAAATAAATTATTTCGATTGTAAATATTGTAAGTTCATTTTAAGTTAAATTTTAAGTACCCAATATCGACTACTAGTTTTGAATTATAAAATATAAAGTTGAAAAATATTATCCTAAGATTAGATGGGTTACTTAAAGAATACTAATAAAAATAATCTAATGAATAACATAGATGATCTTTTGATTTGGGATGTTCATGAGAGAGCTAAAATTATATGAGAAAGAACAACGAGTGATATTTAGTATGTTGCAAAAAATGTACTTGGAGAAAAAATGATTAGTGGTGGAGTTAAAATATGTAAGAAAAAAAAAGTTATTTTGTTATAAAAATTGATTTAGAGGCAAAAGATTAGAGAATTGAAAAAGATATAGAGTGACCTGCATGAATTCTAAGAAAATAATATATAATGTAAAGATTTCAATATTTAGTTATTTATATAATTGATTTGATACTAAAGATAATGAAAGATGATGAATTAGCTAAGTTAAGAGATAGGAGAAGTAAAGATTTATTTTAAGTGATATATATTAAGGATGAAGATAATAAAGTATTTTTCTTTGAATATGATATTCAATATAGGTGGAAAAAATATTTTGATAAAATTTTCAATAAAGGTTGTGGGAATATGATTAACTTTAGTGATCTTAGTACCCTAAATAAAAATAGTGATTATTATTTATCATTGTATTAATAAATTTGAAGTTGGAGAGGATTTAAATAAAATAAATTGTAACAATTAGTGGGAACTGATGATGTTCTAATAGAAGTGTGGAAATACTTAAGAGATCAAGGAATTTCTTGTCTCATAATTTTTTTTAATATTATTTTAAAGATAAATAAAGATATCGGGTGGAGTTAGAGTTTGTTGATACATATTTCTAAAAATAAAGGTGATGCATAAGAGAGTGATAATTAAACAAGAATTAAGTTAGATTGTCATACATTAAATTTATGGGAGAGAATAATTGATCATAAGTTTTGATGTGATACAAAAGTTTCTCAAAATTAGTTTGGATTCATAGGTAGTTCTACTATGGATGTTAAACATTTGTTAAGAGGTTTCAAGGAAGTGTAGAGAGTAAGGATGATCTACATATGATAATTGTTAATTTAAAGAAAATATTTGATAAAGTTTTAAGAGTAGTGCTTTGGAGAGTTCTTAGAAAAGAAAGGATATGTATACTAGAGATGTTATTTGTGTTCAAACACAAAGAGGATTGATCAAGTATTTTCCTATTTCAGTTGGATTACATCAAGGATCAACTTTAAGACAATATCTTTTTTGCTTCAGTTATGGATGTTCTTACTAGACATTTATAAGAGGATGCACCATGTGTATGCTTTTTGCTAATGATAATATTTTTTGTTAATAAAACTAGAGAGGGAATTAAAAAAAATTGAATTATGGAGGTCAACCTTAGAGTCTAAAGACTTTCATTTGAGTACATCTAAAATTGAATACATGAAGTATACTTTTAGTTGTAAAAGTTCTATTGGCGGATTGTGCTAATGGGTGATCAAGTCATTAAAAGATTGAATGTTTTAGATTTCTCTGGTAAATTATTCAAAGTGTTGAAATAGATGAGAGATGTTAAAAGTAGAATTCAAGTTGGATGTTTGAAGTGGAGGAATACTTTGGGATTGCTCATGATAAAATATACCACTCATACTTAAAGAAAATCTTATAAGATGGTGGTGAGGCTCGCAAAAGAAAAAACATAAAATTAAGTGGTATAGAGATTAGGATGCTTACAAACTTACAAACAAAATGTGAAACAAATTTATCTGAAAATTCTAAGCTCTAATGACAGATAAGATTAGAGATATCAGTCTTAGATGATTTGGTCACATGGAATCTTAGCCGTTTGGTGACCTAAGTATGAGAGTAGATATATTAGATTCGGCCTATGTTAAGAATGATATAGGTAAACCTAAAAAAGACTTGGTTAGAAAGTTATAATTTTATTTTATTAGACTTAAATAAGAATATGACACTTAATATGACACACTGAAGAAAAAAAAGATTCATGTAGTTGACTTAACGTAATAAGATAAATACTTGTTGTGATTGTTGTTATTGTATGTAATAGTTGATGGCCTCAATGTTTTTTTTATAAGATAAAGATTTCTTTAAGCAAGTTGATGTGACCTTGAGATGGTTTGACATAAGTGTTGACTAAGATATTCCATGTTTCTTATAATATATGTGTGCATGCAATGAAATGTACAAGATATAGGAAGATTGTTTGTTATGACACGTAGGATAAATTGACCATAATTAAGATAGATCGGAATTTGTAACATTATTATTAATGAAAATAATTTGTGATGCCCAAGGATAATATCCATCAATGCAGCTAAAAAAAGTTATAACCTACGAGGATGGCATGTGATTAAGTACAACATAATGAGTCATTTATCAAATAGATTAATGATGATATTAGTATTTAGGTTGGAGGAGGTGAGACAAGGAAAGCTGAGTTGGTTGATGATCGGGAGAGAGAGAATTCATGGGATTAGTTGGGGATTGTGATGGCCCTAATACCATAAATTGAAAAAAAAAAAAATATTATAAGACAAATACAATCATATTATCCATTCATTAATTCACATTTATGCATGGGAATAGGAAAGTGCATTAACACCTATATTAATGTCTACTCAAATTGCCTTCTTAGGATAAATTAAAAGATAAATATGAAAAGTATACAGTAATATTAACTACTAATCAAATTTTGAGATGCCCTCCTATTTTGGAAAAGATACCTAAGGAAACTATATAATGATACATTTTAAGAGTTTCCTCTAATATCTATTAATAAAAGCAGCTTTAAATTAAAAAAAAAAATTGCTTGGATGGAATAGCCCAGGTTCGATGCAGGTATGCATATCTTTTTATTAAAAACAATATATTCTTTGATTCTTTCAAATAGTTTGGCCGTTTTCTTAATATGACTAATAGAAATAATTCTATGTACATATGAAATGAACAAAACCAATAATCGCACGTTAAAAAGAATCAAATGTAGTCTGAAAACTTAGAGAAATAGATTTAACATACGGTAGAGGAAGGTCTTCATTCTTCAATCAGAAAATGTTTTGGCTAAGCTCAATTTGGAAGTTTTTAACAGCAATGGAGATTCTTCACGTCTGTTTTCTAGAATAGGCTAATCTCCTCTAAAAAAGTCGCCATTCTTAAGCAAGCTACAGTACTATATTTTGAGTTGTAACATGAGAATAAACAAACACAAGAAGTTATTATTATTTTTCTCTGAATCACGATGAAGAGACTCTCCAATTTTTGCTGCGGGTCCATCGATACCATTGATCAGGAGTCTGCAGATTTTATACAGCCTTCTGGACAGACTTCGAACCCTCAGCCTTCGGAGCATCCTCCGGAACCGAGTTGGAAACTGCCTTCGCATGCCATTGGGCGGCCGGAATTTCGAATAGTGCGTTGCTTGAAGCACAACAACGAGTTCAACGTCAAAGAGGCCCGCTTGACACCTGATGGTAAAGCACATAGAATTGTGCTAAGGTTCGATAAAAAAGTTGGGACGAAGATGACATTGTTGATAGACGACGAGCCGCTTTATACGGTGGATACTAAGGCGAATTTTAGAGGAAGCAAATCGTTCTTCATTGACAATTTGCCAGTTCTCTTTTTGTGGGACGTTTATGGGAAGTTCAAGAGGTTTACGTTCCGTACAACGATTACAACCGGCGAATCCGGTGAAAGCAGCGACAGCCTCGAAAGCAGATGCGGCCGCGAAAGCAGCGGCGGCAGCGGTGGCGGTGACGTCGACGTCGGAACCAACTACTTTCAAGGAAGCAACTACGGCAAAGTATTTCAGGGAAGCGACTACGACGGAAGCAGCGAATACGAAACCAGCTACGGCGTTGAAGGCAGCAAGTGGGCCGACAACTGGGATCCTACAGTTCATGAAAGCCAGCGGGAGGAGGACTTTCAGTGGCTGCAGATCATTGGAATCTAAGAGTAGTACCTTACTGATGATTATTCAAATAGTTACTGCATTACAGTTTATTTTAGTACGAAGTATGAGATTAAGCTAAGGGTAGGAAAAATAAACACTCGTGAGCTCCTAAGATTTGTTTTTTAATGTTAAAAATGTAAGATAAATGATCAAAATAAAAGAATATTTAATTATATTTTATCAAATGTTCATATTCTTCAATTTTACATTTTTTTTAATATTTCATTGATGTATTTTTTCATAAGAATGGGTCGAATTTGATAGTATTTTAATTAAATTAATTTTCTAATATTAAGTACATCTTCAATAATAATGATTAATTTCTCGGTCATTAATTGGATCATTGTAAGGGTTTGACAAACACCATAAGGCATAAGAGGAATTTTGATGATGCCATGACATTAGCTCTCATCTCAGGCAACTTGCATTACCTCTTCTTTGCCACATCTTTAAGGAATTGGCATGGAGATAATTTGTGAAGCTTCTATCTGATTATATATCATCTTTTGATGGGGTTAAGGGTGTAAGTAAGTCAAGCTAGTTCGAGCTCACATCGATGAATGATTTGTAAGTTGAATCGATGAACTAACAAGTCAAGCTCAAATCAGTCCCAACTCGACTCGTGAGCTTGCGAGCTAGCTCGTTTAATAAATATTAATACAACATTCACTTAAAATATATTAAAATTTAATAGTTAAGTATACAATTGTTAGAATAATTTAAAAATTATATCTCATTCTCTTATATCAAGTAATTTCTTATTACTTTATTTTTATTTTTATTTTTTATCATTTTTATCATAATAATTATTTGAATCATTATTACTTTATCTCTTTCATACTAAATGAGCAGGCTCAAACTCATAAAATAATGCTTGAGCTCGAGTTCAAACTCGATTAATTAACAAGCTCAAGTTTAAGCCAAGAGTTGCTCGAACTCCGCTCGACTCATTTACACCCCTAGATGAGGTATATTGAAATTTCATAGAAAAATTCATTGCTTCCTACGATTAGTAAAGTTTGACCATGCCCTATTCCATATTCAAGGGAAGAGGGAATCACTCCAAAACTATTTCTACCTACCAATTCACTCTTGATTATAGAGAGGCTACCAACTTTGAGCAAGGGATAACTAAGGAGGCCTTTAATGTAGGCCTTTATAATTTCATTTTCAAGCCCTTCCTGGCAAAGAAGAAATAAGGCATGTTGAAAAAATAGTTGGACTGAGCCTCTAACTTCATAGATGTGGATTAGTAGCTCACGAGAGCTAATGGGGCAAAATAACTTCCATGACTAGCTATAAAGGGTGATTGATTACATCTTTACGCTCGATCATATATTATATAACACATCATCTTGTGTTTATGTCGATGATTTTTTATTATTTTGAGATCTACATTATACAAGATTGTCATTTTTTAGTACATTAATAAAATTTATTTGACTTTGAGATAAATGTTAAGATCAACATATAAACCAATTTAAATGATCCTAAGTCACAAGCAAGTAAATGAAAGTCAATCATAGTGCCACATGAGAGTACTATTTCTGTAATTTATAAAGTTGCAGAATCCAATAAGTCACTTGATTTCACTAGACATGGACATATTATTATAATCCAAGGCACAAGAAAATTAAAAGTTTAGAACTTCCATAATAACATCAATTGCTGCCTTGCCTCACTCTTTAAGTTGAAATCACATAAACATTTTTGTTACATACACACAAACCTCATCTTACAACATGCTAAAAAAGGAATATGAGAAGCACCTCACTTAAAATTTATGAGTGTAAGCCTTTTATTTATAACAGTAATATGTTTCATAAAAGTACAACACAATATGCTAGATATTAAAAAAATATAATCAAAATTATTATTTTTTAATTTAAAATGCATATATTTGAATAAATTTTTTATAATTTTATAAATAGTTTAGTATTTTAAGTAAATATTCTATGATTTTAACACATTTATGCATGAGGAACTCAAGAATTTTTTTGTTAATATAAAATTATCTTTTTCATTGATGATTGAAGAGTAGGATTTCTTATACAATGACACATTGGGTTCTCATGTTATATTTTATTATTTTAAACTTATATTTGAGCAAAGTCTTATTGGATAATAAATTATGTAAGATCTAATGCACCTTCATCATCTGCCTCATAGAAAAAAAAATGTTTTACACTTTCTTTTGCTCATAAAAGGTAATGTGTATAAGAGATTATTTGCTTGATTGAGATAACTAAATAATAAAATTATGATATTCTATTTCTTGGCTAAATGCAATAAAAATGAAAAAGAATTTAACAAATTAACAATAATAATATTATTTATCTAAATAAATAATCTTGTTTCTCTAATTTTATATGATTTTGTTTATTCTTCTAATATCTGTTGAAGTTATTGAGAAATAATGGAGGTTTTGAATGAACTGAGTATGGTAGGTTCCTTTGTGGGAGATCCTGAGAAACATGTGATGGAGTTACTATTATAGAAGTGGGCTTCAACATTAATATTTTTAATGCTTTTAATTAGGGGTGTGGGATTAATTTATATGACTTATAAATCCATTTGCCATTTTTATTAAAGCCAAATGTGTTTCCATTCACAGCTCCTTTCTATTTAGAAATTCCTTCATCAATTTCCTCTTGAGGATAACCATCACTATAATGCATTTTCCAATGTTATGAATGAAGGAAAGAAGATTAATAACATTAAATGTTTGAATCTCTCTCTCTCTCTCTCTCTCTTTTCTTAGTTCAATTTATATGATGCAATTTCATGCCAATACTAAATTTAATATCTTTGAACCAAAATGGAGAGAATCACCAAACTTTTTTGTGGTTGCTCTAACACTAGTAAGAAGGAGCCACATTTAGTGCCGAGTTTTACACAACCTTTCGACCTTTCCTCTGAACCACCTTTGCAGGCTCTTTCAGAACAACATTTAGAGACTCCTTTGGAGTTTTGCATATCTGATGAGCCAAATTGTTGAATGTTGCGGGTCATGAAGAATAACAATGCATTCACCATCACCGCGGCTCGCTTCTCACCCAATGGTATTACACATAATGTTGTGATAAACTTTAACAAAGGAGGAACAAAGATGAATCTGAACATAGACAGAGAACAAATTTTAAATATTGACTCTAAGACACAATCTAATGGGAACCATAAGTTTGTCATTGATGGGATGTTTGTTGAATTCTTGTGGGCTATTAATAAGAAGCTAATGAGATTTTTATTCCATACAAGAGTCTCTATTAGTGGTAGTAGTAGTAGCAACCATGGTGGTAAAAGCAACAATAGTGGTGGCGGTCATGATATTGACAGTAGCGACAATGATGATGTTGGCAAGTCTACGTGGCCTGATAAGCAATGGAAGAAGTATGAGGAAGGTTATACACTAGACATATTTGGATTCTAAATCACTTTTGGATGATTAATTTTAGTTTGTCAAATCATTTCATTTATAAGTTTATTTAGCAGTAAGATATGAAATTGTATAATATAATAATAAATAAGAACAAGAGAAATTTATCTTGTGTTAAACTTGTAAAATAAATGATTAAAATGGAAGGATATTTAGTCAAAAAAATATTTATCTTGGAATAAAGGTAACTTTTATTATTTTATAAAATTTATCAAATGTTCATATGCTTCTATTTTGATGATTTACCTTATATTGTTTAAATAAAAAACATCAAAAATTATTTAAGTCATTAGTATTTTACTTATTATACTTTTGAATACAGAGTGAATCTTCAAAGTAATGAATTTATAAATTTTTAAAAATGTTTAAAAATATTGATTAGTTAATGAACTAGATAATTAATTGATATTATATGTTTTTTTATGCATTATTATGTATGTGGACTATCTTAGTGGTTTAATATTTTTTAATTGTGCTAAATTCATAAAGATTTGTTACCATTTCAATTTATGTTATTAATTTGATGAAGATTTTAGAAAGCATATGCTATGTAAAAGAGTTTCATAAAGATAATATAAAGATTTTTTTTTAATTTATTGATGAGTTTATTTTTTTGGTGAATTAAAAATTGACAATGAAAATCATTAGAACCTCAGTTGCAAGAATCGTGAAGCACACAAAGCAATAAATAGAAAAAGGAATGTAAAAAAGACTTGGAAAATCTAGAGAGAAAATTTTGAGATTTATTAGATTATTCAAAGTATAAGTTTGAATACACAAGACTTTGTATCACTATCCTCTACTTTAACTCCTTATTCATATAATAGTGCTATCAATTTTATAGTTATATGAATATTTATTTAAATGGATAATAAAAATATAGAGTGGATAGTCAATCCCTGTTCCTTGCACTATTACATAGGTGTGTAGTCTTATAGTAATGGATGATTCACTATTCTTTTGTGAAAATATTGACGGATCATGTGCCATCAAATTTGTTGAAATTGTGATATGAAGCTACAAACTAGTTGGAGGAAGTTGTCAACTAAGATGAGGTTATTGACTTAGCTAGACAAAATCATATTGGGTGAAATCATCAACTTGTTAGAGGAAATTAATGCTTGATAACATTTTCTTCATTATACAACCTTGTCACTTTTGCTTCTTTTGTGTGTTTTGTTGCAAATCTAACAAATTTGAGGTCATCATTTCTCTTATTTTGTTAGATTGTCTGGTGCAAAGCTAGACTCCTAAAATATTTGAGTGTGCATTTGATTTCTTTTAGTTCCTTAAGAGATAATCTATAAAAGAAAACAAATGAACAATAATAAAATATTTTTTCCCATCAAATTGAAGATTTGATCAAGATTTTGTATGTAGGAAAACAATGAATTAATGATTTCTTGTAGATACTTGAAAATTAATAAAATCATATATTTGCTTATCTAATGATTAGTCTATTTGATAGTTAATTGTCATTTCAATTTTATGATAATCCAAAAATTTCTCTATGATTTGAATAGTGTAAGTAATTTGTGTCCTGCTTCATTTTTGGAGATTCAATGGTTATTATTACACGGACTTTCTATACATTAACTGGTCATCCTATTTGGGTTTGGTGATTCATTAGTATATAAATTATTGTATTAAAGTAATAATCAATTAATCATGAGTCCTCCTTAATAAACCTAATTAACTAAATCACAATAAATGTATATTTTCACTTTTTAAGAGTTTCTCTTTGAGATGTCATCGAGTGTAATGAACTAAGAGGAGCTTAATCCTTTTATGAGATCGAATAACCTAAATTCCCTAATTACATTTTATCAACTTGATGATATATCCTTAATTAAATATTTACTCTAACTTTAGATGAGAGATAATGACCCCCACTTTCTCTATCTCTCTATCTCCTTTCATAAAATATTCTATTATAAACCTATATCATCAAATTAACATTTTTCCTACGCCAATTACAAAATAAAGTAAGGATTTTTGGAGAATTCACTTATTAAGTCTAAAGTGGTGTGGAAGAGACTTATTAGTTTGTCTCATTTCTTTCAGAGCAAATCACTAAACTAGAAAATTTGGTAAAGTCATAAATGGAGAAGGCCTATTCTTCTCGATATATATATATATATATATATATATATATATATATATATATATATTATTCCTTTTAGCTATTGGTGTAAATATTATAATTTCTAAAGTAACTTTTTAATGCACACTTTACTATATTTATTTTCTATAAAATATGCACAAATATTTATGTTTAAGTGGTCTTATTTACTTTTTAACAGCATGCTTTAAATGAATTCATCATCGTCGTAAATAGACCTCACCTTTTTCCAAAGCATTTTATTTTTTAGCTATAACCATTTTAGACTTGCTAACTAGAAATGACCCTCACACAACACAATGCCTTTTTTACAAAGAGAGATTCAATTTCTATGGCATTTTTAACATCAAAAATATTAGTGCAACACAAGAATAAGAATCCCTCAAAGACTCATAACAAATTTTTTTGTACATATGATAATTGTTACGTATAAACTATGAATTTGAGATGAATGGATGTTAATTTTCCTAAGTAATTTGAGATAAGTTGATCATGAGCCTTACTATAAAAATTGAACAAATGAACTTGTAATTAAAGAATAAGGACATTAGAAGGATTATCTTGAGAGTTGTCCATCTTATTGGAAACATTTTCTACCAATTCCTAAAGAGATGGAAGAGGAAGAAGAAATAAAAATAAGGGAATAGCAAGTGTGTGAGATGAAGAAACAATCCTAGTGCAATTGCTCATTGGAATGAACTCCTTGCAATGAATTCTACTCTTTTGTTTATTATAAGTGACATTTGAAAATTGAGCAAGTTTTCATATGGTAGATATAAGGGACAAACATAAGCCTTGTGAGCAAAGGCGCCAAATAATGTGCAAAACATAAGTTCATATATGACTGATTAAATGGATTCTCCACCATTTAAGGAGATGAGATTATGAACAAGCAAAACAAAAATAGTGGAAATATGAACACTATCTTCAACAAATGTTAGTTTAGATCTAGAAGCAATAAGAGGGTCAATAGCAACAAAAAGGCTTATTTTGTTGATAATTTTTTAGAAAACAAGGTTTGACTGGCAAACATAAGTGTAGCTTGAGCATTTTGAACAAAATGAGAGAGTCCTTAAAATTCTCTTTAATGGGTTTGAAATAAAATATCAATTTGTTACAAAATAAAAGGGGTCTTCCATTGAATAAGAAGGAATCTCCATTACATATTATATCAAATTCATCAACACATGTAATTAAACATGAAGAGGGAGAATCCATCAACAAAAAAAGAAATTTAACAATACCTTTAATTGACCAAATTTTGTGAACTACTCTAAAGAGGTTACCATGAAAAAATGGCACTAAATAGCCTAGCCAACCATATTGAGGTTCCACAACTTAGCTCCTACATTGACTTCAAAGTAAGAATTATTGAGGACAAGGGAGGTTAGAAGTCTTTTTTCAGTTCAAAGAGAATTTTGCAAGTTAACATTATGTGAAAATGAACATGGGAAGGGTGTGGAGAAGGCCTAAGAAGATAGAAGGAGAAAAGAGTGAGACAACATAAATCATGCCCAATTCATTCTCAAAAAATCAGTGATAAGCTCTTTAGAAGAGAAGGGCTAGATTGGAAAGAAAAAAAACCATTTTTAGTAGATCTAAAAGAGGCAAGTTCTTTATAATGGTTGTTGACACTAAGCTAGGCCATCTTATAACCTTCAAAAATGGCAAAGAAGGGGTTAATTTCAGTAAGTTGAACATTATTATTATATTTAGTAAATATCTTATATTCACGAAACAATTATTAATGGAGAGTTCATATAAATTTTTTTATTCCTAAATGATTAAAATCATTTAGAGTTTAAGCGTAGAATTTTGATACATTTATCAATTTAGAGCTAAAGCAATAATTTTAAGTATAAGTTTGCACAAATTCTTGTTGGATAATTTGTGCATAAAGGATAGTTAATCATATATCTCATGGGAAAAAAATATTACCCGCTTCTCTTTTTCATGATAAATAATGTGCATAAAGACTTATTTTACATTTTGATCAAAATTAAATGGGTCTTAATTTAATCTTCTTGACACTTAAAAATTCTTTTTTTATGTTATTTTTCTCTTGAGGCGAGCCAATGCAATAATGCTTCTTCTTTTGCTAAAAATAAAGGAGGGATAATCATAACATTAAATGCTTTGGATCTTTTTTTAATTTGATGGTAACCTTTTAGTTGATTCTATAAATTGATATTTATGTTCTTAAAATAATTCAAGTGAAGACAAAAATTATAATACATTGGCTCTTTCTTGGAAACATAATGAACAGATTTATCAATATTTACCACTATCACTCCAACATCAATCTAGAGGAGTTGAGCTCCATGCCTCATCTATAACCACCTTTGGAGCCATCTTTGGAGCATCATTTTGAACCTCATTTGGAATAGATTTGGAGTAGCCAAGTTTTCAAATATTGTGTGTAATGATGAACCACCAACAAATAGAAATGACCCGCCTCTTGATTTCTCATTTGAAATTAAAATAATAAAAAAAATGAAACCTTTTTGGATTTGCAACATTTGATTATAGGTATTAGAGATTAATAAGAAGTTATCAATATATGTGCAAGTACGTACGAGCTCCTAATGGCAAGTAGGTTCTTTGTTGTGGTTGTCGATGTTAAGCTCGACCTTCTTATGGCCTGTAGAAATGGAGAGGAAGGTGTGGTGTTCAAAGATAATTTATTGAATGAGATTACAATCATTTGTGTAATATCTGTTTGAGTAGACCAGTGTAGTGATTCCCATCTTATAGCTATAAACATCAAGATATGTGTTTTTTTTAGCCAATTTTGAGATTCTTTTAAAATAAAATTCATTTATATGATTGTATGGCATGTGGGATATCAATATTTCTGAATGTCATGATATTTTTTATGACCAAACATTATAATTAAAACATGATTAATATATAATTGTGATTAATACATTACCAAGAAAACTTATCTGATCAAATATGAATCTCAATGCAATCTTTGGGTCATAATGTGTTAAGAATAATTTGAAAAATATCGAAATTTTGATTCAACAAACTTAAAGTTGAATTAAATATCTTAACAAGAAAAGAATTCAATGATACCAAAAGTGATCTAATCCTATAAATGTGTTTAAATCAAGCACTTATACTGCGATTAATTTAAAACTTTAGGATATTAGTTGAAGGGTGAAGCGATCTCAGAATCTTTCATGTTTATAATCAAATCAAACGATTTGATGTGAGAAACTCAATGTGTACAAGATCACTCAATTTTGAGGTTATTATTACTCTTAAATGTTGAATGAATTATCTATTATTAAGGCAATTAGCAAGAGCCATTTGATGGAGTGCACTAAAATGTTGTTGCAATAGCTAAAATGTTAATCTCAAAAACTATAAATAAAATTACATTATTTATATTTGGGGATACACTTAAATTGGATCAGAGTTTAGAAATCAGAAGAACTTTTGAGCTTTTCTTGATAATTGACGCCAACAACCACCACTGGCCATCACAATAGTGCTATAATGTGGAAACAAATCCACCTACATATAATAGTATTTAACCTCTTCTAAAAGAAAAAAAATATATTAGAAAGAGAAAATTAGGAGGTGTGAGATTTTCCTTTATCTTTAGGGAGTAATTATACTTGAATGAGTAAAAAGGAGTTATAAATTTTGGAGGAAGGGAGATACAAAGTTTAAAGATGAGAGTTACATCAATCTTCAATATGAATAGTTAAAAATATTGAACAAATAAAGAAATAAAATTTAAATATGAGCACACTAGTTAATTTCTATTATGAAGATTTACTATGATGTGATATAATATACATCAATAATAATGATTATATGAGTTAACATCATGTGACAAATGATTAATTCCACATAATTTTTTTCTTTATTGTCATCAATTTTCAAAGTCAAAGAATATGGCATTATAAATTAGGAGAAAATGATACGTTATCAAAAATTTATTCAATTAAGTCCAATCGATGCAATCATTAAGTTAACAAGTTTTTAAATTAAATTTAAGTTCATCCCAATTTTTATTTCAATAAACTTAAAGTCAATTTAAATGCCTAAAAAAGGTATGCCCATTGACATCAAAAGTGGTATGATCTAAGTTCACATGAGCCTAAATTAAGCACTTATAGTGTGGTTAAAAATTATGGGGCATTATTTGAAGAATCAAATCATTTATGAATATTGCATATTAATAGTCAAATTGAGTGACTCGATGAAAGGTATTCAATAAACCTAAATTAACTTGATTTCTAGGTCATTAAAGCACTTACATAGTAAATGAATCGCCTATGATTAAAGGAATCACAAGAACAATCTGATTGAGTAATATAAAACTTTTACCAAAATGATTAAAATGTTATTATATATAGACCCTATTTTTTGCATTATAACATCGATTAGAAGAGTGCTTACTACTAACTTTAGAGCTCTGTTTGATGACTTACACCAATAATTACCACCAACAATCACATTAAAGCTTGTAAGGGAGAATGTGATCCATTTACATAGGATAGAATTTATTTTATTTTAAGAGAATGAATTAGAGTCTATAAAAAGAGATTTGAGAGTTGTAAGGTTTCCCCTCACCCATGAGAAGCATTTAAACTTAAATAAGTGAAAAGAAGTTATACATATTTGACAAAGGTAGTTGCAAAATTTAAAAATGACAATTACATCAAATCTTCATTATGGATAGTTATAAATATTGGATGAATGAAGTTACAAAGTTTAACAAAAAGTTACATTACATCTCTCAAATGTCTCTCAAATGAATAGTTATAAATATTAGAGGAATGAAGTTAAAAGTTCTCGAGATGAGTTACATCCAATCTCCATTATAAATAGATATAAATATTGGAAGAATGAAGTTTTAAAATTTAAAGATTGATGTAATAATTAATTTCTATCATGAAGACTTATCATGATGTGATATAACAAACAATCAATAATAATGATTAGAAGAGTTCACATGAAGTGGTATATGAATAAGTTTGCATAACTCAATTTTCTTTTCAAAGACATTATATTTAGACTCAAGAATATGAAAATGAATACATCATAAAAAAAATTCATTAGATTAAGCACAATTCTTGATGTAATATTTGAATAAAAACTTTTGAAATTAATTATAAGAACATGTCAATTTTGGCTTCAACAAATTTAAAGTCAAAATTAATTGCTTCAAAAGGATGAATTAAATGACACCTCACGTGGTTTCGTTTGAGTTCAAATGAACCCCAAATCAAAGACTTATATTATTGATAAAAGCTTTAGGATAATAATTCAAGGGTCAAAGGATATCTAAATCTTATATAATTATAATTAAATCGAGTATCTTGATGTGAAGAATCTTCAAATTTAAGATCACTAAATTCTGAGATCATTATAACACTTAAATACTAAATAAATGCTCTATGATCAATGAAATTAATACAAGTTTTCCGATGGAGTGCTCTAGATTTTATATTAAAATAATTAAAATGACACTCTTAAAAATTATAAATAGAGCACAATTTACCCATATAAGTGGTTAGAATTAGATTGGGAGAGAGTTTGAAGATCTAGAAAACTCTAGAGCTCTCGTGAACAATCAACACAGACAACAATCACCAACAACTACCATCTTTTGACCATTGTTGCCTAGTCGCTGTCATCTGACCATTGCCTTCTAGCTAGCCACTATAATTCAATAGTTATTGCCCGATCACAACAGTTCAATTGTCATTATTGACATGTCATCATCCGATCATTGTCTTTCAATCATCATTACTCAATCAACATTTTCCAACTATCTCTTACTAACCATTGTTGCTTAACCATCATCAATTGACCACTAATATTCAAACTCTGTTATCTAGCAATCATCACCTAGTCATGATTACCTGACTATCATCATCACCCTCAATTACTTTTCTATAGATACAAGAGGCCTTGCAAGTGCTTCTAATTTTCTAATCTTGTCTTCTTTAATTTTGTAGAACAACAAACTTTTATAACCTCTTACACATGTAAAATTCTTATTATCTTATATACTCTTTTCATTTATCTATGTGCATGATCTTCATACAAAGCTAGAATGTAAAATCCTTTCCATTACCAAAATTTTTTTAGTATGCAATAAGGATACATCACCAAAAAAAGTTACTTAATGAATTTTGACAAATTGGGATTAAAAAATTTTTAAAATAGAATTATGGACCATCCAAACAATGATTTCAATATATTAATATTTGAACTAAACATTTTGATGATCTGAATCCATCGCCAATAAAAGTGATCAAATCTAAGTTCAAATGCTCAAAATAAATTATGTCAACATCTCAATATTCACAAATTCATATGTCATGATCAAGTCAATTTTGATAATTTAGATTGAAAAAAAAAGTATTATTTTTAAGACTAAAGCTAAAATAACATCTATAGAGATTGTTTGATTTTCATATAGAATTAGTGTGAAAAATCAACGTGTCAAATGTGAACACTATTTTTGCAATTGTATTGAAGAGGTCACTTGATTTCACTTGGACAAGGCTATATTATGTTAAGCCAAGTGACATGAAAATTAAGAAGCTGTAATTTTTTATAACAAAATTAGCATTATTGTACATTGTTATTTGTAGCAAAGGATTTATTCCCTTCTATTTATCTCTGTTATACAAAAAAATAAAAATAAAAATAAAAAGCTCATACTATAAAGTGCTAAATGGGAAATAAATTATATAAGAAACTCTTCACATTAACATTTATAGGAGTGTAAGCCATTCCCTCATAACAGTAATATATTTCGTAAAATACAGCATAATATGTTGGATATTAAAATTTATATTCAAAATTATTATTATTTTTATTTAAAATCAGCTTATATTTTAAATAAATGTCTTATAATTTTTATGAATATTTTCTTATTTTGAGTAAATATCTTATATCGACACATTTATTCGTGAGAGAGAGGAGCTCAAACAATTTTTTTAATCTAAAATGACTATTTCATTGATTTTAGCTCTTATATTTTTTTGTTAATATTTTATTATTGTAAGTAAATATCCATTATGTTTGATGCATTTATGTATGAGGAGCACAATCAATTTTTTTTAAAAAAATCTAAAATGATTATTTTTATTGAGGATTAAATTGTAGAAATTTGTATTATACAATTGATATGTTATTGGAAAATCTCCTAGTTGAAGCATAAATCTTGATGTATGTGAACATCACTTAGAATCAGAATCTTAATCTTTGAAACTCTCTATTGATCATCATAGAGTTGCTATCAAACACCGTGATTAGATCGAGAGCAATCTGACTCTAAGTCCAGACTAGCCCAGATCAAGCACTCAAGATATAGTTGAAAACTTTAGGATATCAGTCAGATCCCTAAATAGCTAATAAATATGGAATGTTTATAGTCAAATCGATCATCTTGACGAGCCGAATCTAACAAGCTTTAGATCTCTTAATTCAGACTTCATTTGAGCATTCAAATACTTAAAATACATCTGATAATCAAAAGGATCATTTTGAGCCGTCCGATGGAGTGGTTTGGATTTTGCCTATATTTACAAAAATGTCACTCCGATAATCTATTAATAGCCTCTCATTCTGCACATGGAGGGGAAGCTAAAGCTGAAGAGGAGAGAGTTCTGATACTTGAAGAATCTCAAGCCATCCCCTGACTGTCATTGGACCACCATAGGCCACCACCGCCGGCCACCGCCGCCGGTCACCACCGCCTAACAGTCGCCGGCCACCACCGCCAGCCACCATCGATGGCCACCACCGCCGGTACCAGCCCGACTGGATCCGCTGCCACGCCGCGGGATCACCACCGCCATCGTCGCTACCAGCTCGACACGGATCACCACTACCATCGTCAGTCGATTACCATCGGCCACCACCTCCGACCGCCACCACCACTCACCACCGCCCAACATTCACCAGATCACCACCGGCCACTGTGGTCACCACCGCTAGGTGCAACCAACCGCCATCCGAACATCGCTCAATCGTTGTCATCGGATCGTTAGACTACCACTTCAAGCGAAGCATTCTTCGCTGATCCAGTGAAGCTTCTCACATAACCTACTCTTATAAATTATCCTTTTCCAACTTTGAAGATATGATAATAATTGTAATAACTAAAAATATAGTAAAATTATTTTTAAGTGGGCTTGGCCCCATGGTTTTCCTTTCTTCGATTTTCCACGTAAAAATCCTGTTGTCTCTTAAACTCTTTTACTCTGTATGCGAAACTTTTGTGCAACGCTAAAACAACAAATTCTTCTACTCTACTGACCCGAATCTTTCTGCACGCAACAGTTTGGCATCATCTGTGGGAAAGGGAATCACACAATCGCAATCTCTGTGAACACCTGCACTATGACCAACAAGCACAATATCCGCAATAACGGAGCCTCCCGCTCTAACTCCTATCATTCCCAAAACCAATCCTTAAACCAAGGACATCAAGCTTCTACCTCATTTTCCCCTGATAGGCGTTACCCCATTAGTGAAGGTGCAATAGGAACCTTTTTAGAAGATCATGTTCGTCGAATAGAAGAGTCTCAAAATGAAATAATTTAACTTTTACAAGAAATACGACAACCACTACTGCAACAAACGCATCTCCCCCAAGATCGATGATTAGCCAAGGGAGGTCAAAATGCTTACACGGGGCCTTCTCACCATCAGGCTGAAGTTCCTCCGCTTCCAGACTGTGATACCGACCTCCTTGACATTGCTAGTTCTACTCATCTATCACTTGCAACTCAACCGATCGCTAACCCACAAATTATTATCGATGGCTTGGCACTTTCTTGCCCTGTTGATTCCACCCATCATGTTATATGTGCGAAATTACACATTTAATGCGAGAAGAATTTCACCTTAAATATAGAAGTCATCTTCCGTCTCACCGTGGCTATCAGGAGTCTTCACATTTAGCTGAAGCAATTCTTCAACATCCTATTCCAGTATATTTCAAGCTTCCAAACATCGACTCTAATGATGGGGCAACTGACCCATATGAACACATCGACCATTACAGATCCATCATGCACATCCAATGAGCTCCTGACACACTGCTTCCTCAGGTCTTCCCAGTCACCCTCAAGGATCAGGCCGCACTTGGTTTTACTCTCTTCCAAGGAGATCTATCCATACCTTTGATGAACTCACTAAGATTTTTATAGAATAGTTTAATATGAATCAAAAGATCATTAAAGATTCCTATCATCTCTCAGGAATTCGTTAAAATGAAGGTGAATCACTTAAGGAGTACTTCCAGAGATTCTTCTTCGAAGCTCGCTAGATACCAGGGGTGGACCCTGAATTACTAAGAGGAGTTTTTCTTGGAGGGCTCCATCCTGGGCCTTTCTATTCATCACTAATGTGTGAAATGATTCGCTTATATGTGGACTTGGTTCATCGTGTGGAAGCACAAATTTTTGCTAACGAGGCTATCAATGCACATTGAAAGCAGTTCGAACAATATACAGGGAACGATCATGGACTGGGGAGGCAACCCTTATTATAACCTCAAAAGATTATTCATGTAAATATCTATGGAATTGTTATGATATTCAATCTCTTTGTCCACCTACTTGATTACCAGTCAAAAGATAAGCAAGTCAAGATTATGGAGTAGTTTCACCTTTAAATTCGGATACACGTGATAATCACCTCATACCAATCAAGGTATAATTGATCCCAAGGGGATTTGATTCGAGCCCTTCCATAGAGGTTAATATTATCAAGTAACACTTTAACAAACTCGGATGGGTCAAAAATCCTTGGCGGATTTTTTTTGACCTATTCTATATGGGTTAACGTCAGCGAGTAACATCATGGCAAATAACTTAAGATAGGTCAAAAATCCTTCATGGATTTCTCTCAACCTAATCCATACAAGTTAATGTCATTGAGTAACACTCCGATGACTAATCTTGGATAGGCCAAGAAATTTTTATGGATTCTTTTCGACCTCTTCCATACAGGTTAACATCATCAAGTAGCATCATGATAAATAATCTCGGATAAGTCAAAAATTCAAGATGGGTTTATTTCGGCATGATTCATATCAAGTAAATACCACGACGAATAATCTTAGATGGGTTAAAATTATCAGTAGAAAATTTAGTCTGTCTGACAAGGACATCTAACGTCTTTTTTGAGAGAAAAATGGAGCCTCGCCGTATGAACTATGGGTCATGTTCACCCCCAAACCCGGTCAGTCCAACGAGGACAATTGACGCCTCTTTCAAGGGAAAATTAGAGCCTCGTCGTATGAACTACGAGCCTTAATGGCCTCCAAACTAGGTCGATCCGACGATGACAATTGACGCCTCTTTTGAGCAAAAATCAGAGCCTCGTTGTATAAATTACAGGCCTTGATCACTTCCAAACCCGGTCAGTCCGATGAAGACAGTTGACACCCCTTTCGAGAAAAAACTGATGCCTCACCATATGAATTACGGGCCTTGATCACCTCCAAATTTGGTCAATTCGACGAGGACAGTTGACGCCCCTTTCGAGAGAAAATTGGAGGCTCGCCGTATCAACTATGGGCCTTGATCGCCTCCAAACCTGGTCAGTCTGACGAGGATAGTTGACGCCTCTTTTGAGAAAAATCAGAGTCTCATCGTATGAACTACAAGCCTTGATCGTCTCCAAACTCAGCTGGTCCAACAAGGACAGTTAACGGCTCTTTCGAGAGAAAATCAGAGCCTCGTCGTACGTATGAACTGCTGGTTTTAATCAACAAAGCAAATAACCTTCTTTTAAAAAGAAAGTTATAGCTTTGCTAATAAAAGAAAAAAAATATTTTTATTATCCTTAGCCCCTGAACTTTTGCTGGATAATTTCTCATCCAATGTAGGAGAATATTAGAGCATATGGGAAAAAATTGTATCTCCTTACTTAACTTAAAGAGGGTTATTTATAGATCCACAATAAAGGCAAAAATGGGAGAAATTTGGAAATATTTAGATAGATTTTAAATTTTTTGCCCTCAATTATATTATTCCTTTTAGAAAAGTAAAAAAAAAGAAAAAAATTCAGAATTTTTGCTATTTGCGCTTACTAGCATGTGTTTATACATGCTACATGTTATGTGATTATGCGGCCAAGACGCCAGTCATGGCCCTTTGGCCCTGAGAGCTCGTGTGCCAAATTAACCTTTAAAATCAAATTCAAATCAAACACTTAATTAATATACTAATTAATTTAATCACACCTCTTAAATGAACTAATTAAGTCAATTAAATTAATCATATTAAACCTAAGTTTAATCAAACATAAATGCAATTAAATACCAATCAAATCCTAAATTAAACATAAATTATTAAGTCATTAATTACATCATTATTCTAAAACCTCATTTAATTTAATAATTAACTTAAACATAATTCTTAATTAAATTAATTACCCTTAAGCTAATCCAATTGAAGAAACACCTAATTAATGCAAACCTAATGAATTAATCCATCAGCTTAATAAACCAAATTAACTTTTCTTTAAATCAAATTCAAATCAAACACCTAATTAATCTATTAATTAATTTGATCACACATCTTAAATAAGCTAATTAAGTCAATCAAATTAATCGTATTGAACTTAAACTTAATCAAACATAAATGCAATTAAGTACTAATCAAACCCAAATTAAATCTAAATTATTAAGTCATTAATTACATCATTAATCTAAACAAATATGAAATCAAATTGAAAATTAAACAACACTTTATAATTAACATAAATACACTTCTTAATTAAACTAATTACATAATCACATTGAACCTAAAAAAACCCATAGACTAATAAAGCCAATCAAATCAAATTAAATCAAATTAAATTAAATTAAGAAAGACTCTCATCAATTTAATATTCAATCAAATCAAATCTTATTCAACCTACTTAAATAAGATAAACTAATTAACTATCCAATGTATGAAATCAAAATACAAACCAAACTTTGATAAACACGATAAGTGGATGAGATTAAAAATAAAATTCTAATTACAAGGAATCAAACACAATTAAAATCAAAATAAAATCTCAATTAATCTAATCTGATCAAACTATAAATAAATGATCCACAATCAAACCAAATAAGCATATAATTAAGTCACGTAACCATAATCAAAGAAAAGAACTAAATATTAATTTAAAAGGATATTGAATTATCAAGACTTAATTAAACCAAAACATCTAATCTGAAATTAATCAATCAAAAAACACATAAATTTAAACAAACTTAAACTTCATTAGATATCAAGGATATTGAATTATCAAGATGTAATTAAACCAAAACATCTAAATCAAAATCAATCAATCAAATACTTAAACAAACTCAAATTCTAAATTCTAAATCAAATTAAATAAATAAAATTAAATCAAGTACACAAATTCAAATGGGCTAATTAAGATACTTGAGGACCTTAGTTAGGTTCTTTAGGTGTTAGGGTATAGAATGAGGTGAGTTCTGTCTACAAATGGAATTCATTCTACTCTTCATTCTTGAAAACCTAAACATCATTTTAACCAAATAAAAGTGAAATAAAAATGGAAAATAAATCATTTAAATTGAAACACCCAAAGGTAAAATTTAAATAAATTCAAACTCCAAATTATAACTTAAACTAAAGAAGCCTAGTAAAGTCTTGTCACACAAGCCTTAAGCACACACATTATAATACTAAGTCACAACTTCTAGTGTTAAGTTAGGGCATTGTATGTATGATGTTGTGTTTTATTTTGTTATGTAATATTTTAGACTTGATGTTAGGATGTATGTTTCGAAGACTGGATGGTAGGTCGTGATTAACCTAATCATATTTTCTGTAGAGGGTTATGCTTAAGGGGCCACTGTAATAAAACTATAAATGTGTTTGCTGTGCATGTTGCTTAGCTCCTAAGCATAAATCATGTTAGGACAGGTGGGCTTGGTTACCCATGTGTGGGGTGCTAAGTCCAAATTATTCATATAACTGTTTGGGTTGTATGGTGTGTTTAGCTAACATTTGTTTTGCAGGTATAGCTAGATTTACTTTTTCTATTTTTGATGTAATTTTGCATTAGGAATTAGGATTATTATTATGGAGGATTAGGATGAGCAGTGGCCAGAAGGCTTAGTCCTTAGGGTGCCCTATGATGCCTTTGGATCAAATCAAAAGGAAGAGAAGGAAGAAATGAAGAAAAGAAGACCCCCCATAACATGTATTATTTTTGTAATCTGAGTTGTATTAGGGTAGAGCTCGGCTACCCTTTTTTTTTTCTCTTTTTGGGGTGTACGGCGGAACCCGACCGCACTAGCCTTTTAATCTCTTATGGTAGTCTATAAAATTGTTTGATGTTGTGTTTAGATTGTGCACTAGAACATGCTATTCATAGTTTCTTTATGATTGATATTTGAATGTGTGGCCTGGATGCGGTAGGCTCTTAGGATAAAAATTAATTTTTCTACCCCAATTAATAACTTGCAATTAAAATTTAAAATAACTCATAACCTCACATAAAAGCCTAGGAATTAAATCAAGATAATAATTTTTTTAGCAATCCCTTAGCTGGATGAATGAATGTATAATATCATGCATGTCATATTCTTTCACTCTTGTTAAGAGGGGGCTTTCATCTGTGCCAGAGAATGAAGGCTTAACTTGTGAGAGCCTTTGATGAAGAACACCATTTTTCCTCTTGATTTGGCTCATAATCAAGTTCTCATGCATTTAGGCATACAAAATCCCATAGCTTGTGTCAAAATAAAGAGTCTAAAAGAATCAAATAAATTTGATAAAATTTGCATTATATTAAGTCATGGTTTCATACCACTCATATTCTAGTCTCTTAGGGAGTCAGTTTAAGGACTTAGTCTCCTTTCTAAATAAATAACATCCTAGCCATCTTGTAAAAGCATAAGACTTTCCTACATGGATTTAAAGCGTAGGAGGAGTTAATTGGCTGCCACTCCATGCAGTTATAAGTCCAGCAGTCGGGTGGTTTATTCTTTCTTATGGAGTTAAACCATATACTCATTTTCACATTAGATTTATGTCATGCTTTGGCCCTCGCCAAAGCTCCCTAGATTTAGGATCTGAGGTTGTTGTTTCCCTTTGGGGCTATAAGCATAAATCCTCACCTCTTAGGCATTTCCATAATCTTATGCTGTGGAATTGTAAGCCCTAACAATCTAATAAAATGTCAACTCAAATAAATAATTCTCTTCAATTTCAAAAATATAAAACCCAATTATAGGGTAGATTGGAATGCACATTAGATTTCCTAGTATCATGAGCATTTCCTACTTTCTCCCTTTGGATTTCAAAAATAAATCTTCTTGTTGATCCATCCCTTTGATAGTCTTAACCTTAAAATATTTGGAGACCCTAATTGTCTACTTTAATCGAGAGTATTCTTAAATAATTCTCATTCCTTAGGATGTAATTAACTATGGGGGCTTGCCTCCATAGGGAACTTAATGAACGAGGCTTAAAATAAACCCTACTTTACTTTTTCATGTAAAGTTGGGGAAAGATCTCTGGTATATTCAAAGACCCATCATGCCTTAGGAGTCCTTATTAGGTGATTAGGTCCATTATAGAGTGGTGATTTCTATCTTTCGAGATGGTATATCATTCCTTAATGTCGTACCTATAGTGTTTATTTTTGAGGTGTGGGACACCATGCAGATCTTAGGGGGTACTTATTGAAGTGATCAGGTACAGCATTAAGGATCGATGTACTATCTCGAAAGATAGAAATCACCACCCTATAATGGACATAATCACCTAATAAGTAAATCGGTTGCCGGTCGGGTCGAGTCTAACCCAACCCACTCGACCAAAAAAATCTTCAACCGAGACCCGAATTTCAAATTCGAGTTGCAATTTTTAACCCAAACTCGACTCGACCCGAACTTGAGTAACCCGAACATGACTCGATTATTGCTCGGGTTCAAATTTATAACCCGAACCCGACCCGAACCCGACTCGAACCCGACTCGAATATTAAAGCGGGTTCTTGAACCGAACCCGACCAACTCTCGAACGACCAAACCCGAACCATATAAGCTTAATAATGATAAAATCTAAAATAATTTATTTAACCAAATAGAGGAAAAATTTAACATTAAATATTATTACTTAATTTTATGATATCCTATAATATTTTTTATGAGATAGTTCTAAATTCTAAATTAAAAGTTTAAATCTCTCTCGAGGCTTTACTCTTGATATTATAAACAAATAATATTACAAATAATTAAAATAAAATAACATTTAATTAATTAAAATTACATTCACAATACTAACCCATACAATAATTAAATTTACACCCACAACTATTCAATACACTCTAAAAACAAAAAACAAAAACTTCAAGTCTCCAACTCCAAGCAAGCTCAAAGAGTCAAAGTGAACTTCAAGACCCTTAAGTCACAACATGTAAAAAATTCCTGCAAAACATCTTAAGAAGAATAACAATAATATTACAAATAATTAAAATAAAATAACATTTAATTAATTAAAATTATATTCACAACACTAACCCATACAATAATCACAAAACTCTAAAAAAAACTTCAAGTCTCCAAGCAAGCTCAAAGAGTCAAAGTGAACTTCAAGACCCTTAAGTCACAACATGTAAAAAATTCCTGCAAAACATCTTAAGAAGAATAACAATATATATATATATATATATATATACATAGAGTGAGAGAGCAGCAAAAAAAAAAATCAAAAGAAAGATCAGAGAGCATACCGATTCCAACATACATCACCGAGCACAATGGCACAAACAAAAAAATCGAAAGATGTAGAATGATAAAATTAGCATAGTTAAAGTAATACAAACAAAGTGAAGGATAAAAGCATCATAAACAAAGAAAATTAGATAGAATATGTAAGAGAAGGCTCAAGCTCACCAATCACACCAAATGGGGTGATGCAAATATGAACATCCAAACTTCAAATTGAAGGGTTATATCACAAGAGCTACTACCAGCCAAAGAGGAGTGAAATCATCACAGCTATCATTGCCTACAAACTTGTTGAAAGATAGCAGCTGTTTGTTAAAATTCCTATGAGCTTTAGTACCTGCAAACCTAATTAAAGCCAAAGTGCAGAATGGAAAAGGGATTATCCCATTACCCATACAAATACCCATGAGTACCCGGATACAACTAGTCCATGAATACCACCGGGATCTACCCGAAACAACAATAAAGAAATACAATAGCAAATACAACGCGGAAAACCGACCAGTTCAAGAATAGTCCATGGATACAACCCTGATACTGAAACAAACAACACAGCAAATACAACAACAAATACAACAGCCAGCAGGAAAACTGACCACAGTTCAGTCAAGAATAGTCTAGGAATACCAACCGGCCGGATACGCAAAAAACAACACAAAGATACGGCAAAGAATACAACAAAGAGAAAACCACACGTCCAAGAATAGTCCAGAATACCCAAATGACCGGATACATAAAACAACATAGCAAATACAATAGCAAATACAATTTTCAGCATAATCTAAATAAGAAAATTACTTCACACTACAAGTTAACAACATAGATCACTAGTTGGGTTAGTAGGCTAGAAAATAAAAGCAAATCCAGAATAGTGTGCAAATTATGCAAATCCACAAAATAAACTGCAGCAACCAACAAGTTCACACTTCACAACCACCGGTCCACCATAGCAAGGCAACAACAACACCTAACTATGTAAAATTATGCTTTAATTGTTACAGGCATCCATTAAATTATTGCATGAAAATTAAAATAAAGTACTCAAAGTGACTAGCTAATAACCTAATTGTTAATTGATATATCACCATCATCTTTATCACTTTGATTAGAAGTGTACTCATAACATCTCCTGTGATTTCATCAAGTTCAGAATCATTTAAATCTACAACAAAGAAAGACTTCAATTATACACAATAGAGATACATAAGTGATTTAAATGAAAATTTACTAAATTTATTAAAAGAAAGACTTTAAACCTCTATCATTATATAACCAATCCTTCGTGCATACCAATGCTTCCACAATATCATGTTTTAGTGCACTCGATATTGATCAAGAATCCTCCTATTACTAAATGCACTTTCGGATGCAGAAATTGGTATACACAAAATATCACGAGCCATTGCGCAACTTGAAACCTATATTGGTTGCCCTCCAATAATGCAATATGTCTAAATCCTTTTTCTATCAATCATAGGCTCATCTAAGTATAGCTCAAGCTCGATTTTCTCGATACTATCTTCTTCATCAAAAGAGTCAAAATCCTTAACAAAATAAAAGTATAATATAAAATGTCAACTAACTAAGCAAAAAAAATTGACCAAAATAAAGTAAGTATACCTGCAGAAATTGCGATTTTGAAATTGTTGAAGTGAATGCCCTTGAATTATCAATTTGAGATGTTCTAATGAATTCTGAAGTTTGTAATGATGAACCTTCCATGCTTGATTTTGAATAATTTCTAAACAATGAAAATAACTTCTCCCTCACATTTGCAACTTGTCTAGCCCAATCACCTCCATAAAGTCTTTTATAACACCATTCAACTAAATTAAATTTGGATCAAGAATAACAGCTACTGCAAGAATTACACAAAAATCAGACCAATATTTCTCAAATTTTGAAAGCATATTTAAAGCCATCCTTCTGATGTAGTCATTATCACTTGAACTTTCATGCTTTAATGTGCATATCTTGAAACCTTTGGAAAATAGAGATTTGTAGGATATCTTGTGCAAAATACACATGTAATTTCATAAAAGGTGCTAAGAAATTGCATATCGATAATTTTTCCCATTCAATTGGTGATGGACAACTCTTGTAATTGAGTCACTCAATTCTAAATGAGAGCACTGTAATAGATAGCACTATCAAGCATAATAAAAGTTGAATTCCACCTAGTAGGAACATCTTGCCTTAGTCCCTTCTTTTCATCAATAAAACTTTGTTTAGTACACTCCAAAAATTTTTGTTTTCTTGCTTGAGAACCTTTCACATATTTAATACTTTCATGAACCTTTGATATTGAGCTATCAATGTCTTTTAAACCCTCTTGAACAATCAAATTTATGATATGTGCACAACATCGTATGTGAAAGAATTCCCATTGCAAAGTAGGCCACCTCTCAAATTTAAATGATTTCTCATGAATTCAATAGACACATTATTAGCTGAAGCATTATCTAAAGTAATACTGAATTTTTTTTTTTCAATCTCCCAATCAAGTAAAAAAGTTTGAATTACTTCAAATAATGCAAGGCCGTCATGCGGAGGTGCCATAAAATTGAAATTTAAAATTTTTTTTTGCAATTTCCAATTATTATCAATGAAATGTACTGTTAAACAAATAAATCCATCAGTATTGATGGAAGTCCATAAATCTGACGTCAAGCAAACTCGACTAGTGGTACTTTGTAGCATTATTTTGATTTGCCCCTTCTCTTTCATGAACATCTTTTTGCAATCTTTTCTAATAGTATTTCTTGAAACAAATTGCAAATCTCGATGCAAATAATGTAAAAGTGCTCTAAAACCAGACCATTCAACACATTGAAAAGGTAAATCATGCATAATAATGCAAGCGGTAAGCAACTCACGAAACTCTTGTTGGCTGAACTTAGCATTGCACATGGAAATAGATGAAGAAGAATTACTTTGCAAAATAAGTTGGCCTATATCACGTGTATCCCTTTTTTTGCAAGTTTGTAAATGACGTTTCAAATTGTCGGTGCCAAATTTGCTATCACATATGTAGGTTGCACCGCACTTTTTACATTTGCATCTTTGTTTCCCATCATTTTCAGTAGGTAGTAAATCAAAATATCCCCAAACAAATGATAACATTTTTCTCTTCTTTCTAGCAAGTCTATTGCTTGTCTCTTCATTAATTGTTTGAATTTCATTCTCACCAATATCTCCATAAAAAAAGTTCATTTTCTTGAGCATTAGTAATAGTATTGTAATCCTCCATCTAAATTAAAAAAATTGATGATAAGAAATTTATAAATAATACATTATATATGTATTACACTTTCATGAAACCATAAAATATCCATAAGAGCTTTGAAATCACACATGACTCATAGCTTGGTTGCAAAGAAAAAGGAGTGGTGGCATTTTCAATATGATAGAATGTGTTCAATAATGAAACAACTAAGATCAGCATAAACCTCAACCTCATACAAGCTGACTAACTAGGTGCTGTGACATTAACAATCTACAAAAAGAGTAGAGACATAAAATATGCTAATTTCTGCAATCCCTAATCCGTGCACCAGCCAGAAATACAATATCCTTTTCTATACAGCTAATTTCACGCATGACAGAGAGAGCACAACTGAAATTCTGAAACAACACTGCCATCCATATTCCATAGTCCATACAATAAAAAAGAAATGATCACCAAACACGAATGATAGAGAAGGATTGATTTTCAGATTACCTCAGACGCAAAATGAGAGAAAGATTCGAAAGAAGAAGGGTGACGGAGAGTCGAGAGAAAGAAGATGCCTGCCGAGATGGCAACATCAGAAGGTATTCTGCTTTCAGCCACGAAAATTGGAATCGAGAAAAGGTAGAGTCGAGGCGTAGCCGTAAAGCAGAGGAAAGGAAGTCCGACTCCGAAGTGAGAACTGAGAACTGAGAGGAGAAATTAGGGCTTGCCAGTTGCCGCAGCCACTGCGCTTGGATTTGCATATTTCAGCTTCCCCTTTTCGGCTACGAACAATCTGGGCCGTCGAAAAAATCGGACGGTTCAGCGGCTTCAGCAAAATGCACGCAATGAACGGCGGAAGTTATTCGGGTCAATTGGTCCGCTTGGGTTTTGGGTTCAACCACCCGACTCAAAATACATTTCGTGTCATATATTTACACTAACCCGACCCAAAAATCTATTTTACTGACCCAAACCCAGATTTTTCGAGTCGGGTTCGTGTCGAGTTGTCGAGTCGGGTCATTTTTTGACACCCCTACTAATAAGGACTCCTAAGGCATGATGGGTCTTCGAATATACCAGAGATTTTTCCCCTACTTTACATAAAAAAGTAAAGTAGGGTTTATTTTAATTCGGGTTCATTAAGTTCTCTATGGAGGTAAGCCCTCATAGTTAATCACATTCTAAAGAATGAGAATTCCTTAAGAATACTCTCGATTAAAGTAGACAATTAGGGTCTCCAAAGATTTCAAGGTTAAGACTATCAAAGGATTGGCTACTTTAGAAAATCAAATAGGATAGATCAAGGTGAAGACTTATTTTTGGAATCCAAAGGGAGAAAGTAGGAAATGCTCATGATACTAGGAAGCCTAGTGAGCATTCCAATCTATCCTATAATTGGGCTTCATATTTTTGAAATTGAAGAGAGTTAATTATTTGACTTGACATTTCATTAGATTGCTAGGGCTTATAATTTCATAATATAAGATTGTGAAAATACCTAAGAGGTGAGAATTTATGCTTGCAGCTCGAAGGAAACAGCTACCTCAGATTCCTAAACTAAGGAGCCTTGGTACAAAATAAAGGCACGACCTAAATCTAAGATGAAAATGGGTGTATGGTTTACCTCCTCAAGAGAGAATAAATCACCTGATTGTTGGACTTATTACTGCCTAGAGTGGCAGCCAGCTAACTCCTCATACGCTTTAAATCCATATAGGAAAGTCTTATTCTTTGCAAGATGGCTAGGTTGTTGTTCATTTAGAAAGGAAACTAAGTCCTTAGACTCACTCCCTAAGAGACTAGATCATGAGTGGTATGAATCCATGACTTAATCTAATACAGATTTTATCAAATTTATTTGATTCTTTTGAACTTTTTATTTTGACTCAGGCTATGGAATTTTGTATGCCTAAATTCATGAGAATTTGATTATGGGCCAAATCAAGAGAGAAAGGGGTGTCTTCCACCAAAGGCTCTCAGTTAAGCCTTGATTCTCTATGGATGGAAGCCCCCTCTTAACAAGAGTGGAAGAATATGACATGCATGATATTATACATTCATTCATCCAGCTAAGTGTTACTAAAAAATTTTATTATCTTGATTTAATTCATAGGCTTTTATGTGAGGTTATGAGTTGTTTTAGAATTTTAGTTATGAGTTGTTAATTGAAGTAGAAAAATTAATTTTATTCTAAGAGCCTACCGCATCCAGGCCACACATTCAAATAATAATCATAAAGAAACTATGAAAAGCACGCTATTCTAATGCACAATATAAACATAATATCAAACAATTTTATAGACTACCGTAAAAGAATAAAGGCCAGTGCGGTCGGGTTCTGCCTTACACCCTGAAAAGAGAAAAAAAAAGTAGCCGAGCTCTACCCTTATACAACTCGGATTACAAAAATAATATATATGCTATGGGGCTCTTCTTTTCTTCATTTCTTCATTCTCTTTCTTTTGATTTGATTTGCTCCAAAGGAATCACAAGGCACCCCAAGGGCTAAGCCTTCTGGCCACTGCTCATCCAAATCCCCCATAACACTAATCCTAATTCCTAATACAAAATTACATCAAAAATAAGAAAAATAAATCTAGCTACACCTGTAAAATAAATGTTAGCTAAACACACCATACAACTAAAGCAGTTATATGAATAATTTAGACTTAACACCCACACATGGGTAACCAAGCCCACCTGTCCTAACATGGGGGCTAAACAAGCTATACAAAAAAAAATATTTATATTTTTATTATAACAGCCCCTCAAGTACAACCCCCTGCAAAAAATATGATTGGGTTAATAACGGCCTAACATCCAGTCTATGAAACATACACCCTAACATCTAGTCTAAAATATTACATCATAAAACAAAACACAACATCATACATACAACGACCTAACTTAGCACTAGAAGTGGTGACTTAGTATTCTAATTTATGTACTTAAGGCTTGTGTGACAAGACTTTACTAGGCTTTTTTAGTTTAAGTTTCAATTTAGAGTTTGAATTTAAATTTTACCTTTGAGTGATTTCAATTTAAATGATTTAATGATTTACTTTTCATTTTTATTTTAGTTTTATTTGGTTGAAATGATGTTTAGGTTCTCAAGAATGAAGAGTAGGATGAATTTCATCTGTAGACAGAACTCACCCTATTCTACATCCTAATTCTAAGGAATCTAATTAAGGTCCTTAAGTATCTTAATTAGCCCATTTGGATTTGTGTAATTTATTTGATTTGATTTATTTGACTTGATTTAGGATTTAGAATTTGAGTTAGTTTAAGTATTTGATTGATTGATTTTGGATTAGATGTTTTAGTTTAATTGCATCTTGATAATTCAATATCTTTAATATCTAATGAAGTTTAAGTTTGTTTAGGTTCATGTGTTTTGGGTTGATTAATTTTAGATTAGATGTTTTAAATTAATTAAATCTTGATAATTCAATATCCTTAATATCTAATGAAATTTAAGTTTATTTGAGTTCATGTGTTTTTTTTTTGTTGATTAATTTTAGATTAGATGTTTTGATTTAATTAAATCTTAATAATTCAATATCCTTTTAAATTAATATTTAACTCTTTTCTTTGATTATGGTTATGTGATTTAACTTTATGTCTATTTGGTGGTTCATTTTATTGTAGTTTGATCGGATTAGATTAATTGAGATTTTATTTTGATTTTAATTGGGTTTGATTCTTTGTAATTAGGATTTTATTTTTAATCACATCCATTTGTCATGTTCATCAACGCTTGGTTTGTAGTTTTATTTCATACATTGGATAGTTGATTAGTTTATCTTATTTAAGTAGGTTGAATGAGATTTGACTTGATTACATATTATATTGATGAAAGTCTTTCTTAATTTAGTTTAATCTGATTTAATTTGATTTGATTAGCTTTATTGGTCTATGGGTTTGCTTAGATTCAATGTGATTATGTGATTAGTTTAATTAAGAAGTGTATTTATGTTAACTATAAAGGTTTGTTTAATTTTCAATTTGATTTCATATTTGTTTAGACTAATGATGTAATTAATGACTTTAATGGTTTATGTTTAATATTGGTTTTGGTTAGTATTTAATTGCATTTTGATTGATTAAACTTAAGTTTATAATTTGATTAACTTAATTAGTTTGTTTAAGAGGTGTGATCAAATTACTAAATTAAGTAAAGATTTGTTTAATTTTTTTTCATTTGATTTCATATTTATTTAGGTTAATGATGCAATTAGTGAGTTAATGATTTAAGTTTAAATTAGGATTTGATTAGCATTTAATTGCATTTTATGTTTAATTAAGCTTAAGTTTAATATGATTAATTTAATTGACTTAATTAATTTGTTTAATAGGTGTGATTAAATTAATTAGTAGATTAATTAGGTTTTTGATTTGGATTAATTTCAATGTAATTTGTAAAATTAATTTGGTTTATTAAGATGATGGATTAATTTATTAAGTTTGCATTAATTAGATGTTTGATTAAGAGTCAATTAAAATTTTAAATTATTAGATTAATTAAGGGTTTGTTTAATTAAAGATTAATGACTTAATGATTTAGGTTTAATTTAGGTTTTGATTAGTGTTGAATTGCATCTTAATTATGTTTGATTAAGCTTAGGTTTAATATGATTATTTTGATTAACTTAATTGGTTTACTTGAGGGGTATGATTATTAAATTTAATTAGGGGTTTGATTTAAGCTTAATTTTAGAATTGGCTTTAATGTAACTTATTTAAATTAATTTGATTAATTAAGGTGATGGATTAATTTATTAAGCTTGCATTAATTAGATGTTTAACTTAAGTTTGATTAATGGTAATTAAATTTTAAATCATTAATTAAGGGTTTGTTTAATTTGAGATTAATGACTTAATTTCTGACATGTGAGTGATTTGGTTTAGTTAAGTGTTTTCTTTAAGTTTGATTTGATGAAAAGATTATTGTTATTATCATCATTGTTATTAAGTGAATTAATTATTTATTTCATTTCAATTAAGTTTGATTATTTATGATTAGAGTTTTATTTGATTTGATTCATTTATCATGTTTGTTTGATTTCATTAACATGTTTGATTTAGTTATTAGGTTGAATTATTTATTAGTTAATTAATTATCTTATTCCAAATGGATGTGATTTAATCATATGTTAATTAAGTTTACTTTAATTTTATTTGGTTCAATTCGATTAGTATCAAATGATTAAAAGTTTCCTACATTTGTTAGGTTTTGGATTTGATTTAAGATTTAATCTTTTAATTGAATTTTATTAACCTAAATAGGTTTGATCACATTTAATTTAATCTCATTTAAAGATAATGTTTTTTTTTCTGATTTGAGATTTGATTAATGATTGCCTAAGTGCTATTTTATTTCTGATTTTGATTTAATATTTAAATTATTTTTAGATTATATTTTAATTAACTCCTTAATTAATTAAACTCTAACCTTAAGTGTTTGTTTAGGATTCATTAAGATTCAGAAGATCACATTATTTTCTTAAGAGCCCTAGATGTCAATTGAAGTGATTTAAGCCATTTTGAAGATTTTTGTAAATTTTTGAATTTTTATTTAATTTATTTTATTAAAATGAACAATTTGAATTTCAAAATTTAATTTCTCTTAATCTAGAAGTTATTTTCTCTTGAAATTTTTATAGTAGATGTGTTTTATCTATAATTTCAATCTTTAAAAATTTCAACTTAATTGAACATATATTTTTGGTTTAATTAATAAAATTTTATTTTCACTAAAACTTAAATTAAACTCACAATACTTAGTACAATTTGGAGATTTTGGCTTTTTTTTGGATTCCCCTCGGAATGCCGAATCTAACGAGCCCTTGTTTAAAATTTTTAGTTAGATATTTTATTTTTTATGAATTTTTGAAGTTTCAGTTGATTTAAATTAATATATATATATATATATATATTATATATATATATATATAAAGGAAATTGAAGCGAAGGAAGACCCGCTCTCTCTGGATCGTCATCAAGAGTCGCCGATGATCGATCGCGACGGCCATCGAGTCATCCGATCGCGCGAACCACGCGATCGAACGGTTCAGATCGCTTCAGGCGATCCGAAGCTCAAATCTCACGATCTGAGCCGTCCGATCGCATGAACCGCGTGATCGGACGGCCTAGATCACATCAAGAGATCTGAAGGCCCGCCCGGATCGTGCGATCCACGTGCGATCCAAGCCATCCAATCCCACGAATCGCGGGATCGAACTGTGGTTGTGAGCCGCTAGCAGTGAACAGTGTTTTCAGGCCCTTTTGGAAAAAAAAAATGAGAATTTCTAAGCCAAAACTTGTCCAAATCATTGACTGGACTGCATTTTTTGAAAAATTTTATTTTCTAATTGGGATGATTTAAAATAAAATTAGATTATCAAGAAATTCTAAAATTGTAAGAAAATTAATACAAAATATCCCCTGATTCTAGGTTTGAAATTTACCTCGTCAAGGATGATTTCCAGCGGCAATGAAGTTTCAAGCGAACTCCTAGGTATGTGAGGAAGCTTTGGAGTGATTTTTAGCCCTTACCTCCCTTCGGAACGTTGTCTTCTCCGATGTTTATCGTCGCCTCACCGGAAGAGCAATTATTTGTATTTTTAAGCTCAAAAATGGCTCAAATAAGTGGGGGATGGGTTCCTTTTTTTTACTTTGGGGAGCTTTTGGGGGGCTGAATGGTGGTGAGAGGAAGAGATCTAAAGCCTCATCTCCCCCTCATTTTAAAATGGCTGAAAATTCAATATTTTTTGAATTTTTTGGCTCCAAATTGATTGCCATCTTGTTGGGGTGGTTGAGATGGATGTTATATTGATTGAGGACTTTAGATTTTTGCTCCAAAGTATTCTCTTGTTGTCATATGATCAGATTTATTCAATACAAATATTGGGGATGAGTTAAGTGCATGTGATGGGGGGAATTAAATGAGGTTGGGTGGAATCCTATGTGGGGGAGGATCCATGAGTGGTTTAAATGAGTTGGGTTTATTTTGGGCTGATCCCAAATAGGTTTGGGTCGGGTTTGATCAGCCCCCAATGAGTTTTGGCTTGGTTTCAAGGGATTTAGCCCAATTTGGGTCATATGGGTCATTTTGGGTCAAATTGACCCATTTGACCCAAATTGATCAAATTAGATTGTGTTATGGGTTGATTCATATTCAATTGGCTAATTGAAAATAAATGTGATATTTGGTTTGAGTTAATTTAAATTTATTTTTGATTTAGGCTAAATTGACCCTTTTGGCGAATTTGGGCTAGGTTGGGTCAAGTTGACCAATTAGGCTCGATTGATCAAATTGAGTTTAATTATGGCTTTGGCCATGTTCAATAATCAATTTGGAATGAACTTGAGCTATTGGTTACAATCAATTTGGGTTAGATCATGATTTGACCCGATTTGGTTCTTTAGGCCAATTTAGGTCAATTTGGATCAAATGGCCAATTGGGCTTGGTTTGGCCCAATTGATTGCAATTGATCATCCTAGGGTGATCAACAATCATGGTGGAAGATTTTGGTGAGCAATCCAACTTGGGTTGGATTAGAGTTAGCTCAAATGGGTCCTTTAGGTCACTTTGGGTCAAGTGGACCTAAGTGGGTCAATTGATTTGGTTTTGGTTTGATTGAGTTTAGTTGAACTTATATATGAGCTGATTGGAATATAAATTCATGATAATCAATTTGGAGTCTAAGGGATTTTGGCTCATTTGAAATTTTTTAAGTCAAAAGGCTAGTTGGGTTTGACTTGGGTTAGTTTCGATTTGATTTGATTATTGTATGTTTCATTTATATTTGGGTAGATAATTGAATGAATGATTGATTCAAGAGAAAATTCATTAGTTTTGACTTGATTTGGATAGAATTTGGCTAAGTCTAAAGAATTGGCTTAAAGAGTTTAGATTGAGTTTGGATTTGATTTTCGATATTATTTTGGTCATTTAAATTTGTATTTCATTTATATTTGTGAATATAAATGAAGGAATAATTGATTTATAAAGAGATCAATTGAGTTTGATTTGATTTAAGGGAAGTTTTGGCTAAGCTTATGACTGTGGTTCATATGGATTAGGAATGGGTTTTAGGATTTGACTTTGATTTTGGGTTTCAATTATTTGGAATCAAATTTTGAAATTAGATTTGGAATTGAATTTGAATTTAAGATTTGGTTTGAGAATTGAGTGTGGGTTTGATTTGAGAAAGTGTATCTAGATTGGGTTTAGGCTATGGGATAGATAATTTCCTTAAACCCTAAGGCATAGCCTAATCTTATGATTAACACTTCTAAGTCTCTAAGCTTAGGTTATGTGTTCACCTAATCACTAAAAGTGTCTTATGACTAAGGAATTCTTAGTGTCTAGAAAAGTCCTAAGTCTAAGAAGAGGAGGTTAAGAGATCACTCCAAAAGTGAGGTCAACATTGCCCGATCACTTCAATAAGTACCCCCCTAAGATCTATGTGGTATCCCACATCTTAAAAATAAACGCCACAAGAACTTAGTCTCTTTCTAAATAAACAACAGCCTAACTATCTTGTAAAAGCATATGACTTGTCTACATGTATTTAAAATCGTAGGAGGAGTTAGTTGGCGGCCACCACCAGGCGGTTGTAAGTCTAACAGTCGGGTGGTTTATCCTCTCTTGTGGAGGTAAACCAAATACCTATTTTCATCTTAGATTTAGGTTGTGCTTCGGCCCTCACCAAAGCTCCCTAGATTTAGGTTCAGAGGTTGCTACTCCCCTTTGTGGGCTACAAGTATAAATCCTCACCTTTTAGGCATTTCCATGATCTTGTGTTGTGGAATTGTAAGCCCTAGATTTCTAACAAAAAATCAACTCAAACAAATAAATCACCTCTATTTCAAAATTATAAAGCCCAATCATAGGATAGTTTAGGATGCTTACTAGGCTTCCTAGTATTATAAGCATCCTTTACTTATCTTCCCTTGATTTCGATAATATCTCCCTCCTCTTGATCAATCCCACTTGATCTTCTAAAAATAAACCAATTGATTGATAGTCCTATCTTTGAAATCTTTGGAGACAATGATCATTTACCTTAATCGAGAGTATTCTTAAGAAATCTCATTCCTTATGAAGTAATTAACTATGGGGACTTGCCTCCATAGGGAACTTAACGAACCTGGTTTAAAATAAACCCTGTTTTACTTTTCCATGTAAAGTAGGGGAAGAACTTCTAGTACATCCGAAGACCCATAGTCCTTAGGTGTCCTTATTAAGGTGATTAGGTCCATTATAGGATGGTGACTTCTGTCTCTTGAGATATTACATCATTCCTCAATGCCATACCCAATTACCCTAATAAGAACATATGCATATCTGTATGCTGTCCAACACCAGAGGTGTTTGTTATTTTTGTTCTTCATTTATTTTTCTCTCAGAAAGGTAGACGAAGGATGAAAGTTTCACCACAACAAATTTCATTAACATTGAAGAATTTATTAGTTTCAATTATTTGACATGTATTTTTGGATGATAGAGATGATATCATCCAAAAATAGGGGGCAACTGATATGTCATTGGAAAATCTCTTAGTTGAAGTGCTAGAGCTGCTATCAAACACCATGATTAGATCGAGAGCAATCAGATTTTGAGTCCAGACTAGCCGAGATCAAGCACTCAAAATATAGTTGAAAACTTTGGGAATCAGTTAGATCTCTAAATAGCTCCTAAATATGGAATGTTTATAGTCAAATCGAGCATCTTGATGAGCCGAATCTAACAAGCTTAAGATCTCTTAATTCTGACTTCATTTAAGCATTCAAATACTTAAATACATCTGATGATCAAAGGGATTATTTTGAGTCATCTGATGGAGTGGTTTAGATTTTATCTATACTTATATAAATGCCACTCCTATGATTTATAAATATCCCCTCATTCTTCACATGAAGGGGAAGCTAAAGGCGAGGAGAGAGCTCGATACTTGAGGAATCTCAAGTCATCCACGATTCGTTGGACCACCGACACACCACCCGTCACCACCCGTTTACGGATCCGCCGTTGCCGATCACCACCGCACGCCATCGCCATCAACGTATCACGCCGGCCCTTTGTCAGATGCCCATCCTGCGCCATACGGTCACCACCACTTGCTTCTGCTTCGCCCACAGTGATCACGGATCATTGCGGCGGTCACCCTGTAGTCTGACAAGCGCCATCGCGATCAATCATTATTGCTCCGGATGATTCTACCACTTTAGCTCCCTTCTCAATCGGTGAAGCTTCTCCTAGAACCTACTCTTGTAAATTATCCTTTTCCAACTTTGGAGATAGGATAATAATTATAACAACTACTAATATAGTAAAATTATTTCTAAGTGGGCTTGACCTCATGATTTTTTCCTTCTTTAATTTTCCACGTAAAAATCTTGGTGGCTCTCAAACTCTTCTATTGTGTGTGCAGAACTTTCGTGCAATGCTAAGATATCAAATTCTCCTACTCTACTAACCTGAATCTTCTTGTACGCAACAATAATGATACATTGGGTGCTCATGTAATATTTTATTTTTCTTAAGCTTATATCTAAAGAAACTCTGATTGGATAATGTGGTATTTATTTCTAGATTCTTTTTGTGTATGTATATGTGAGGGAACGCCATGTAGATTTCAGGATATACTTATTAAGGTGATCGGGTATGACATTGAGGAATAGTGTACAATCTCGAGAGATAGAAGTCACTACCCTACAATGGACCTAATCACCTAATAAGGACTCCTAAGGCATAATGAGTCTTTGAATATACCAGAGATTTTTCTCTACTTTACATGGAAAAGTAAAGCGGTTTATTTAAACCAGTTTGTTAAGTTCCTATGGAGGCAAACCCTCATAGTTAATTACATCTTAAGAAAAGTGAATTCCTTACTCTCTCGATTAAAGTAGGCGTTGTATCTCCAAATAATTCAAAGATAGGACTATCAATAAATTGGTTGTTCGAGAAAATTAAGTGGGATGGATCAAAAGGAGAGAGAGTTATCATTGTAAGTTTACTAGGAAACATAGTGAGCACTCCAATCTATCATATGGTTGAGCTTTATATATTTGAAGTTGAAGGGATTTATTTATTTGAGTTAAAATTTTATTAGAAATCTAGGACTTATAATTCCACAATATAATATTGTGGAAATGCCTAAGAGGTGAGGATTTATGCTTGTAGCCTACAAAGGAAAACAACAATCTCATATCCTAAATCTAGGGACCTTTGGCAAGGGTCAAAGCATGACCTAAATCTAAGGAAAAAATGGGTATATGATTTACCTCCACAAGAGAGAGTAAACCACTCGACTGCTGGACTTATTACCGCCTAGAGTGGCAGCCAGCTAACTCCTCCTATGCTTTAAATCCATGTAGGCAAGTCATATATTTTTGCAAGATGGTTAGGTTGTTATTATTTAGAAAAGAAACCAAGTCCTTAAACCCACTCCCTAAGAGACTAGATCATGAGGGGTATGAATAGTGACTTAAACCTAATGAAAATTTTTATCAAATTTCATTTTATTTAGGACTTTTTATTTTGACATGGGCTATGGGATTTTACATGCCTAAATGCATGACAATTTGATTATTGGCCAAATTAAGCAGGAAAAGAGGTGTTCTTCTATCATATGCTCTCAAAGGTTAAGCTCATTCCATCTGACAAAGATGGAAGCCCTCTCTTAACAAGAGTAAATAAGATGGTTATGCATGATATTAAACATACAATTATCCAGCTAAGGGGTTGCTAAATATTTTATTATCTTGGTTTAATGCCTATGCTTTTATATGATGTTATGAGTTATTTTAGAAAGTTTAGTTATGAGTTATTAGTGGGATAAAAAATTTATTTTTATCCTAAGAGCCTAATCGCATTTAGGCCATACAACAATCACCAATCATAAACAAACTATGAAAAGACATACTTTTTCTAATGCACATGCTAAAAAAAACATCAAATAATTTTTATAAAGCTATCAAAAAAGAACAAAAGGCTGATGTGGTCTGGTACCATCGTACAACCCAAAAAAAATGTGGGTAACCGAGCTCTACCCTTATACAACCCGGATTACAAGAAAATAATTATAATTAAAAATGATGAATGTTATGGGGTCTTCATTCTTTATTCTTCCTTCTTCATTTCTTCATTTCTTCATTTGAGTTACTCCATTTCTTTCTCCCTTTTGGCTCGATTTGGGTGTGCTTGCTCTAAAGGAATCACATGGTATAAAAGGCTTAGTCTTATAACCAATGCTCATCCTAATCCCTCATAAAACTCATCCTAATCATAATGCAAAATTACATTAAAAAAAGAAAAGTAAATCTAGCTACACCCGTAAAACAAATATTAGCTAAACACATCATATAACCCAAGCAATTATATGAATAATTTGGACTTAGCACCCCACACATGGGTAAGCAAGCCCACTTATGCTAATTTGGGTTATGCTTAGGGGCTAAACAACCTGCATAGAAAAAAACATTTATATTTTTATTTAGCGTACCCTTAAGCACAACCCCCCTATAGAAAACATGATTAGGCTAATATTGGCCTAACATCCAGACTACGCACATACACCCTAATATCCAGTCTTAAATAATACATCACAGAATAAGCATACATCAAACCATACATCGTCCTAACATAAAGCTAGAAATGTGACTTAATCTAATGTGTGTGAATTGAAGCTTATGGGGTATGTCCTAACCAGGTTTTAGAGTGGTAATTTGCTAAGTGTGAGGGATTTAATTTATAAAGGGGTTGATTTATCTTTAAGTGATTTAATTGATTTGAAGGTTTTATTTAGTGTTTTCTTTTGTTTCATATAGCCTACACTTAACAATTAAGCATTATAAAGAGAAGAAAGAGAGGGAATCTCTCTTTCATCCTTACCTGAAGCTATTTCTAAAGCAAGTTAAACTAGTGGATGGTTTGTTATGTGTTTTGATTAGTCTAAGGTTTTGGCTTAGCTTAAATAAACTCATTCGATAAGAAAGGTATCTTAAGATTAATTAGAATGAATTACTATCACATAACACATGTTTGTTTATTTCTTTCCATCATGTATGCCATGCATATGAATAAATCCTAAGCATATATATACATGCAATTTAGATCTCTAGCATATTTGAATGATAAATGCAAAGAATTATATTTGGGATTTAAATATTTTATTTGATTAAATTATGAATGCATGTCTTTTTAATAAAAAGGAGGGATTTTTCATCCATTAGCAAAATATACATCCACATGTATAAAAATTCTAAGTGAGTACGTCACCATTATTTTCTACACCAGGGGTGTAAGGTACAAGACCTACTTAGGGCTACTTAAAGCCTCATAGCCCTGAGATGTCTAGACTAAGATATCACTTTTTTTTAGATACATATAGATGTATAAGAAACTATAAAGATAGGAAAACCCATGCAAAGATTGTATTTGATTCATTTGATTTATACTTCCTATTCATTGATCATATCACACATACATATGCATAAGAGTCTTAAGTGAGTATGGCGCCATTATTTTCTACACCAGGGGCATAAAGTACAAGACCTACTTAGGGCTACTTAAAGCCTCAGCCCCAGGATGTCCAGACTAATATACCATTTTTCTTAGATATATATGAATGTACGAAAAGAAACCATAAGAACAAGAAGTTATACAAGGAATCATATTGATTTGATCATATGATTTACATATGTGATATGAAATTCTTCCTAAGTCTTAACATGGAGATGCATAGAAATAGATTCAGACAAATGTTATGTTCTTTTCAAATGAACTATACATTTGTGAATCCATGTAAGATGAGGAAAGAGAACTTCATATTGTATACCCTATATTATCAACACATGCAAACTTATAGATATTTATAATTAGCATCACTCCATATGTTATAATTTATTCATAGGCTTTTAAAAATAAATTTTGATTTAGTAGTGATAATACACATATTTAACTTAAATCAACACATTTGACATAAAAGAAATCATTTCATTTTTTAATTTTAAAATAAATGAATGCATGACTACACATGGCAAGCAATATTTAGCATGATTGGAAAAGTAATAAAAGAACATAAGCACATGATCTCATTCATTCCAATTAATTCTTAAGGACAATCATACTAAATAAGGCTACTTAAGATAAACTAAAATTCTTTAAGGCTATTTCATCTTTATGTTTGATTTGAGTTAGGAAATGTGGAAGAGATTTGTTGATCCTAATCCCATTTCCCATGTGTGAGTTAATTTTGGTTCAATGAAGAGGTAAGTAAGTTGATTTTATGATTTAATTAGGTTATGGTATGAATTAAGCTAATTAATTAACCCTACTCACCATCATTTAATTAATAATAATTAATTATAATATGCAATCACAAAGAAATGAAAGAATCTAATGAATGCAATTAATAGTTAATTAAGCTTAAGGGATCTCACTTACTCTTATGGTTTTCTCACACATGTGAGTTAACCATAACATCATCTCTCACTTTGAGTTATTAAACACCCAAAGAACTACCCAAGGTAGATTAAATTAGATTTAATTGAATTAAGTTTATTAGTTAATTAATTTAATTCTTAACCAATCAAAGTGAGGTGGGCTTAGAGAAAGAGAGAGAAAGGAGTCCAAGTCTCAATCCCTAAATCTTCTCAATTTAGTTAAGGTTGGGTCATGGGGATTTTTGATTAATCTTGTTAATTATAAGGGGTATTAATTAATTAATTAAAGGATTAGAGAAGATTTAAGGCAAAATATTGGAAGAGGGTCCCAATCTATTTCCCTAGACTTCATCATCATTAACAGAGGTTAACAAGCTTAATTGATTGATTAATTTACTATTCATTTATTTAATTATCACTAATTACATTAAGAAAGTGATTAAGACTTAATATATTGATTTTCCTAAATCCCAAAATAAATAGGGGAGATAGAAGTCATTCCCCTAAACACACACAGAAAGTTTGAGATTAATTGAATGGTTAATTAAGGAGTGATTAGGCTAATTATAATTCTAATTAAACCTTAATTAAGATAAATTTGCTATACAAAATCAATTAATGATAATTTTTCATAATTTTACTCTGAAATATCTTTAAAATGAGCCCAAGTTTGTATTTTTTGGATTTTTCTAGAATTAGTTATGAATTTAGGAAGTTTCAGGATTAAAAATAAATTAATTAGCTATAATTAAAGCCTTAATCCCGTCTGGTCACATGTCGGCTGAGGCGGCGTGCTTTCCACATGGCATGATGGGATTCATTATTTAAGTTGTCACATCCGAGTGCTGACTCCGATGGCGGTGCACGCAATATCTCCGTGGACCATCCGATCTAAGATCAGATGGCCACGATCAAAACCATGATTTTGAAGGATTAATTAGGAGCTATAAGCATGATTCGATCAGGACCATCCATTTCGATCATGCGGGATGGACGGTCCATGATCTATCTCCTCCCGAGTGTCGAACAATGGCTACCATCCATTGATCACCGCTCGATCCGAGCTCACCCAAGCTCGGATGGAGATGAAAATGATCTCACACCTTCAGGGAAGCACAACAATCAAATCCAATGATGGAAATCGCATGACATGAAAATTTCTTTCACAAAAGACCAAGCTATTTTTATTCAAGGATCGGTTTCAATGGCATACCTCACTAGAGCTTGTGACCGGCAGTTCCAACGATTAAGGAAGCTTCGTTTGGTATAAACGAATCCCTGTTGAGCCGCACATGCTTTGATTTAGTGTGGTTTGCTTGGAAGACCAAAGCACTAGATGTAGGTGGTCTGTCTTGATCAAACTCCACCCTCCGGCCATCGGGATGCTTGGGAAAGGATTCGTTCTTGCTCATTTCACTCCAAGGAAGGTGTGTGCAAAGTTAATTGCACTTTGGTAGAGATTTGAGCAAATGGAAAATGTGGGTGATCTCCCCTATTTTGGTTTCACGTAAAACCAAAAATAGAGATTTGGCGAAGCTTGGGAAGGCTTGGAAATGGATCTGGGATTCCTCTCCTTGGCTGTTAGGGTTGAATCGAAGGTGAGTCTCTGAGTTTGAGTGAGAATGAGAGGGGTATACCCCCCTCATTCCTTGGATCGGGCGACCATGGCTAATTTGGCTTTTCCTTGATCAATTGGCCATTTCAAAGGGTAATGGAGGTCTTTGGGTGGATGATGTGGCTCGGTTTGTTGGGTGAGGGAGTGGAGGTGGCTGCCAAGGGAGGAAGTGCTTGTCTTAGTGGTTTGGAAAGCTCCAATGGGAATAGGGAGGTGATTTCACCTCCCCATGGATCATGGCTAACCCAACCACCTTTAGGTCAGGTTAGCCATGGTCCTAGCTACCTAGGTGGACCTATGATTGGATGCCATGTGTCCATGGGGAGAGAATGACTCAATGTGCATGTGTCTTATCTCATGAGAAGACCTAAACCCAAGGGAAAAATGGTCTTTTAGCTATGGATTTGATTTGGGCATATTTGGGTTGAGTCAAATGTGGGTTAGCCCGAATTTTATGTGGTTTGATATTTGTTTGGTTTGATTTGGCTTGATTTGACCTATTTAGGTCAAATTGGGTTAGGTTAGGTCAAGTTGATCAATTGATCAAAT